>OY856411.1:246239338-246869338 GCA_963693085.1 Alisma plantago-aquatica
GAGACCCAGCCGCTACCAGTCAGGACGGGCATGAAAGGGGGCGGGTACCAGCTTGCTTCTTCACAAGCGTCCGTCCTTTTTTCCCCTCGCGCTTTGCGTTCTTTCTATTCCAACAATTAGAAACCCATTCCAACAATTCTGGCGGCGGATTCCCCCAAAAAAAGGTGGTGAAGTAGTCTACGGCTCGGACACCACTCGTGCCCGCCCGACTACAAGACAACCTTGCCCGGAACTAAATGGAATGGCTCTCTTATTCCTTGCCCTGACCTGAGTCCCCACGTCCTCTTTTATCAGCCCACGCTTTCTTTGCCAACAGGGGGGGGGCGTCCCCTTCATTCTATGCTGACCCCTATACGTATACGGGCTGGCTTTTTGGGAAGCCCGTTCCCACCGCGCTCACGGCCCGGCTGGCCTGCCAGTGGTAGTGGGAATTCCCCGGTTCCTTGGTCAAAAAATTGGTTGGATGCGGGATCTACTCCACGAGGAGCAGTATGGACGTAGATGATATCATCACGACCTCTCTTTGCGTACCTCCGGGGACGCTTAATTCCACTTCGCCAACTGGCATTACCCGCGCTTTCGTGTCTCTCAGTGTGGTCAGTGCTGGGTGTTTTCGAGAAGCGAGGCTGACACCCATTCACCTCCGTTCATCCAAAGTCCCTTACCCTTATGCACGAATTTTGGAATAAGCCATCTTCCTATCAAGGGGGAGGAGTCAACTGAGCATCTCAGTAGTGGGATTGAATACCCGGATCGAATCAAAGTTCACGCCGCCCGCCCTGAACAAATAGGAGGCGTGGGCCACAGGTCGCACATAAGCCACCGGGTTGCACGACAGAAGAACACCCAACATAAAGATGCACACTCCCCCATGTGAAAGATGAATCTTCATGTTCACTTTTTGGTAGTAGTCGTGACCAAAAGCCATCAGCAGTCGGCTCGTTGGTAAGGAGAGAGCTTCAAGCCCGATTTCTGGTGGCACACCCCCCAAACAAGCACCACCCGACGAAGGGGGGACGGGGAAATCCCCATGCCCAAAACCATCGACCCTTCTTTCCATATGTGGGTGCCTGGGGCATCTCATCTTGGAATTCAGTCCTTGCTCATTCCCTTGAAGTCTTTGGCCTTTCTTTCTCCGCTCACGCTTCGCTGACCTCTCGTGTGGTAAAGAGAAGAGAGTACAAAAGAATAGTAAATAGAGCACACTGCACAAAGATTCTAAATATGACAAGTCCTCCCCCATTCCCCCCGTTCGAGAAGAAGGAAATGAAGAATGGGAACGAAACGAAATAAAGCATTTTGGGAGGATGAGTGTCTCCCCCTTTTGTCTGGTAATAGCACCGGGCAGCTTGCTCTGACCAACACTCCACTTTTTGCTCCATCCATGGAGTGTATGAATTTCCTGGAATGTATACCGACCAAAAAAGGGAATAAAGGGATCAGAATAGGAATTATAGTACCATTGAAAGAAGGGGCACATGTGGGAACATCTCTACTGACGAACCATTTCAATAGTACGGGTGTTGTCGTGCCACGAGGCACGACCATGGAAGTAATGAAAAAGAAGAAGTTCTGTAGTTGGACCATCCGCTCGGTATGTCCGATTTGGGATTCTCCAGAGAAGATGAGACGCTCAAAATCATCACAACGCATACCGAAAAAGCCATGTTGCCGACCATTAATGACGGGGTCGAACACCGGTCGGTCAAATCGTCTGTAGGTGCATCAATTTTATGGAATTCCATCCTCCTCTTTTGTATCCCCCGCTTTGTAGAAATCCCAAAGCATTTTTCACCATCCTCTTTTCCCTTGTTTGGCTTCATAGATGGCTTCTTGGACACAACATATGTTCCCCGTGATGAGACTCTATCAAAGGCCTTGATGAAAGCGAACAGAGGAGTCAATTTAGTTCTTTCTCCCCTCCCTGACCTTTGTCGCTGTGGAAGGTCTGCTCGAACAGGTCTGCTTGGTACCTGCCCACCCAACTTCCCCCCGTTCTCGTTTCCCTTGAAAGTCATCTTTCAGGGGAAGAGGTCTCGTTCGGGCATGGTCTTGGCCTTCTATTGTCATGTCAAGCACCTCTTCTCTGACGTTTCGACCTTTTTTGCTGGAATTCCTGACCTCGACTCTTTCTCCTTCTTGATCTCGTCCCCTTTCGGTCATTCGGGACCGGGCCCTTGGGCCCGCCAAACCAACCCTCCCGTCTGACGTACTGAGCTTCTTTTCCGATCCAGTATCGGAGAGTTGCTCGGACTCCTTCTCACAGGGGGAAGATGTTGCATCCTATTTTGTATTTGACTTGGATTTGTCTTTTTGAGATGGCGGGGAATGATCACTATACTCATTGAAACGTCGACTTTCACACGACAAAATTTTCCATCGAATAATTCGTGTTATAGAAAGATCGATCCGGCTCGGGGAGGTTGTAGCCGACCTTTCGTTCATCCGTCTCCGCCCACCGTGCGTGCATCCGCCCCCACCCCCCTCTCACCTTGACTCTTCAATTGGCGTGGCGGTACGTCACCCCGTCATAGTTCTTCCCCGGGGGGGGGGGGGGGGGGGGGGGCGAAACAAGTGCGGAGAATAGGGGATGCGGATCAAAATGGAAAAGCGACCATAGAGGTGCGTGTTGGATTCAATTGATCCGCCCATCCCTTGGGGGTCCTTCCTTCGAGTTGGGATGAGGAGAGCGGAGATGGGCGCGGAGACATTCCTCCATCCGCTCGGGACTGATGCGGCTAGCCGTGGCAGTCATATATTTCAGAAGATTTGTTCTCATTTCTCTTCAATTGACCAATGTCGGAAGGGAATCCTCCTCGGGAGAAGACAGCCACAGCCCATCCAAAAAAAAAACTCCCCCAAGTATACTTCAATGAGTGAAACTCCCAGGGCCTCACTGGGTTGCATCTGGAATGCTTCCTGAGCCTTGTTGGTCTCTGCCCAGACCAACCTATTTCTGCGTGCACTGCTCCTTCAGGAGAAGGTAGGGAATTCGCCAGCCGTCGGCTGGCCTATGACCATGGATTGGGAGATTTCCTCTTCATCCGGGAAAAAAAACTGCTCCGTGATCAAACTGAATACAATCCCTGATCAGCCATTCCATTTGTGTTGTGCTTCCCGCAAGTAGGCGACGTGAATTCAAAAATCACCAGAGGTCGCAATTGCCCGTCTCATCCTCGAGATTCATTGACTCTTTCATCCAACGTTGGTTTGTGTCTCCGTAACAAATGGTCCATTTATTGATGGGCGAATGACGGGGATTGAACCCGCGCGTGGTGGATTCACAATCCACTGCCTTGATCCACTTGGCTACATCCGCCCCTACCACCTTAACAGGTTTCAGTCTCTATCTACGATCAGATCCTTTCCCTCCCTACGGTCAAAGATCTTTTCCGAGGTTGTTTGTTGTTGTGTTTTTTTTTGGACTCCGGAGAAGCAAAGCTTCAACAAGCAAGTAGACCTGGCTTCAAACAAAGAGGTTGGGTTGTTCACTTCATTGATTTGACTCCACGTTCTCATTATAATACCCGGGTCAGGCGGCTTATTGATCAAAGGAAGGCTCGTTTAGTAGACAGCGATCGAGCTGTAAGTGTGGGCCGGGGGTGGCCCGGTTGGTTGCTTCTGGGAGCTAATCATCGCCTTTTTCATCAAAAACAAACCGCGCAAGTAATCAGTACGCTCTTCTTTCTACAAAGCGGGGGCCGATGGGGGGCAAGGAGGGGGAGCGCGTACTCTTCTCCTATTCTACGAATCGCGCAACTCTCTTTACCATGCGAGACTCGAGATCTAAATCGAGCCGCCAAAGAGCCCCCCACCCCTGACCTCCGGTGGAGTAATTTTGAGAATAGACTCCCGATTTTTCCAAATAGAAAAGCGGACCGCAGGCCTGTGTCCATGTAGACACCTCAACGAACTCATGTGGACACTCCTCATCCCGAGGGCAATCTCTCAAATACACAGGGGGAACCCTTTTTCTTTTTTTGTCTGATTCCTCTCAATGAAATTTTCCATGTTGCACTAAGTTACTTACGGATGTATGCATGCGTTCTGGGAACACTTTGGGGTAAACACCCATCCGAACAAGTAGGGTCAATAGTTCAGCATTTAGGCCGGGAAATTCCGCAAAAAATCAATCTTTAACCGGAAAAGTGCTCTCCGAACCAAGCGGGAGAGTCTCCCATCACTAGGCTCACCAACCAACCTGGACTTTGATTCTTATTATTCCTACCCCCCCCTCAAAACCATTAGGATTTCAGCCATGAGTTCCCAGATGACATAAGCGCTCGTCGAGTGGGGTGGGCCATCATTTGCCAGGTCTTTGAGTGCCCGTCATAGCACGTGGTTGGTGCACTAGGCTGATCGAGACTCTACTTTTATTTGAGGATATGGCACCTCCGGAGAGTAAGCAACTTCTCTCTGAGTACGCCGAGTTGAACGTGTCATGTGCAACATCCATCAATGATGGTTCCTCCATGTCCATTGATTTAGACTCCTTCCCCCTGGGACAACCTGGCCCGAACCGACCCATTCGACTCACTCTCGTATGGCTCGCCTTCGAGCTTTACGGAGCACAGGGTCTTTCCCTGTTGTTCTATTCCCGCCACGAGAAAGACGCACGGAAAAGGTATGCCCAGTGCGTGGGGAATCTGTTGAGAGTTTGTCTCGGTAGGGAACAGTACGATCTTTTCCCCCCTTATTTGATCCAATGGCCCCGAAAAAAGCAAAATCGACCCCAAGGCCAATTTCTCGTACTTGCTCTGTCTGCCCCCCCCAATCCCCCGCCCGTTGGCCTACCAACGCACTTGCCCGCTGCTCCTGCCGCCCGACGGGCGGAGCGCTCTTCCTCCTTATTGTTCTCTCCGCTGGGGCCTCCTCCCATTGCTCGGGATGGAATCCCTGTCCTGCTCGCACCCACAGCCCTACGAGGCCAGAGTGGGCTCAGCGGTCCCAATTCGTCTGACGTGTCGGGGATCTTTCGCTTTTGCCAGATCATCTATAGAGATACTACGAGTCCTCCGTCCCAGATTCCCTCGTCGTGGCCATCTGGTTCACCGGTACTACCAAAAACTCTCATGTTGATTTCCCTCTTTTTTATATATCAGTCTCGATCTCGGACCACGAGGACCCCGGTCGTGCTTCTGGTTTCCATTCCCATCATATTGAAGTTGAAGGAAACTCCTCGTGCTCTGCCATAAGAACTTGGAGTCCGTATCATGGTGAAGGTAAGGGGAAGATGTGATTCTTGCTCAAAAAATGGACCGAACGCGTTCAAATTATTGGCTCGTCCGACCCAGCAGCATTCATGAGTCGCTCGTTCAACTGTCCCTCGGAGACACGATCGAGAAATGCCATGTGTGGTCGCCCCCCGTCCTTTCTCTCGACCCCACCCGGGGGGATTTGGGGACTTCCACAATGGGCTATGCCACCCATGACTTATGAGGGAAGTCGCATCCGTCCCATCTCAAGCACCTACAATGTAATGATCACATTGGTTTACCCTTTTTTGGTAGTTCAACGGACGGTCGCCCCTCCAACAATCAAAGGTAGAAATATGGAAACTTCTCTGCCATTTGGATCGGAGAATTTATGAAGGAAATCGGGTTTGAAATTTCCAGAAACCGCATGATTATATAGCCAAAGGGAATACGCCGCGACTAAAATCATTCCAAGCACTGCAGAGGTGGCTACGGAGCTATTTCTTTGGAAAGCTCCTACTAAGATGGGAAATTCCCCGATAAAGCTTCCCGTACCAAGTGAACTCATATTGGCCAAAGTGGAAGAGAAGGAAATGGTAGAGAGATTCCGCATGGTGCTCACTAAACCTCCATAATATCTAACAAGTCGAGTCTTATGTCGATCATATAGAACACCAACACAGAGAAAAAGGGCTGGAGGAACCGGTCCATGACTTGACATCGGTGGAATGCTACCTCCAATTCCCTGTATGTTTGATAGAGCAAAATCCTCCCCGCCTGTCAGTCCTCCCTTGAGCCCCCCGAACCGTACAACATATTCCCCACCTATCATACGGATTTCTAACTCCACTTCTTTTTCTTTCTGGTCATTCCGCTCTGTCGGATCGAGTACGTCCTCTCAAGTAATTACCGGGAGGGGTCGGGGAGGAAGTGGAGGGGAAAAGGGTGAGTTTGAGTTGCACATCTGTCTCCACGTGTCATACGTCGAGTATCACATTGGCCCACCCCAACTCTATCTTCCTTATCAGTGAACCGGAACATAGTGCATAGGTACTCTTCGATGCAGTGGGGACGAGACAACGTGACATACTACTATGATCACGTTTACTACTATGATGATGATGCCCTTCGGCTCAGCAATATGGAACCTCTCAACCCTTGTTGGGGTCCCTCGGGCTTCCCCCTTCCCCCCTCAACCCCCCGCCTCAGACATCAGGGAAGTAGTTCCCCACGGCTGAGAAAGGGGTCGTTGTCGGACCGGAACAAGAAAGGGCGTCGTTAGAGGGAAGAAGACACGTTCCGTATGACTCCACAGAAGAGTACGCGTGCTACGGCAACACGTTGACTCTCCCCTTCCAGCTCTGCTCGCAGCCTCCCCACCCTTGCAGGGCGTTCCACTTGTGATCCTGGATGCAGTGGTTTGAGAAATGCGCCTGAATCCCCTTACCAGTTCGAAGCCCTCATCCCCTCGAGAAAGAGAAAGAAAAGAAAGGATTGATTCTCTTCTTGTTCCTAAATGTGAACAGTGTATCGAATTTGGCACAATACACCAAAAAAAAGATCGTGCCATTTGCTCGAAAGGGGCCGTCTTGATGCTACAGGTGGCTGTCCGAAGTGAAATGATGGGTCGGATTGTGCGTGCCGGGCCCATCGGGTGTCCATATTTTGGCTGAATTCCCCACCCTAAGCTGAGGGTGGGCGGGGAAGAGGCGGCCGGCCCCTTTACGCGGTCGTCATCTTTTTTTCCGCCGCTTTCCCACCAGAAATTCCGACAACACGAGCTCTCATTCTGCGGCGTGGTGGCAGGACCACTAGGGGATTGGCTTCGGGTGTAGGTAGAGTCAAATCTGTAGGGGTCGTGCAAATACATAGGTCCCTTCCCTTCTGCCGAGTTGTTTAGAAGGCGCTTTCCGTTCTACGGTCCCCCAGAGAGAAGGGTACGATAGGTAGTACGAGCCCTCTGACTTCCAGCTATGTGTTGTGTGGCTCCCGCGAAACGAATGAAGGGAAGCTCTTCGAGCTTTCTCCGCCAGCGGTTTATGTAGTGGTCAGCCACCCCGGCACTCGCTAAGCTTCACTTCCCCCCCCCCCCGGTCGGTGCCCCCCTACCCCGTCGAGTTTACGAAGCAAAGCTTCATCGTAGTCGGGGGATTGTAGTCGACCCTCCATGCCTCCCTTCATTTGCTTGCCTCCTTCCAGCCTAGAATGTTGGGCCTCCTGTGCCAAGTCGATCCTTTTGGCGGAAGCGATCGTAGACAAGTTTCCCCTTCTCTACTCACCCCGGGGTCCCCTTCGGGATTCTATTAGGTTAGGTCCAGAATGGCCCTTCTACTTTGGTGTAGTTGTAGTTTGTATTGAATTGAACACATATCAAAAAATGGCAGCGATCTGGGCGGCCTGGGATGGGAAAAGTAGAGAACTGACGAATCCCGTTTTTTTGACTGACCTTTGGACACGAACACTATTCTTTGCTTTGGACACCTCAGTTCCGCCTCCAAGCTCCAAGATGTCGACTGGTCTCCTTGCCGTTCAATTGGAGACAAGGCTTCGGGATTGTAGTGAACAGCTAGGGCCAAGGGTCCCCCACCGCGGGAAGGCAACGAAGTTCAGTTCAAGAGACCACTGCGGAGTGGAGCAGCCGCAACACGAAGTTCCTTATTGGAAGCTGGATCTCGCTGGTGCCACCTAAACTGTAGGCGGCGGATGTGTGACGTTTGGAGTTGTCGTTCGTGCACCTGTCCCCAATAGAAGAATGAGTGATATGTTCCCCTGCAGATCATGGCCTTACCACTCGGTCCCCGATGGCCAGTGGGGGATTCGGTCATTTGCGCTATGCCGCTAGACTGGACACATGTGGGATGTAGGAAGTATGTTCCCGAAAGTGACTTCGGTTCGCCAGTTCAGGCTCAACTCCTCGCTTGACGTTAGCAGACCCACAGGTCGGGTCGGGTGGAGCGCTCTTTCTCTTTCCGTGTGGGACGATGACGGTGTCGATGCAGCAAACAACAAAACTCCATTTTGTTCTTTTCCCTCCCCGACGATGAGCCCTGTGCATTGGACCGATGGATAAGAGAACTGAGCTGGCCCAAAAAGCGCTTGGGCGCTCTACGTACGATGTAGATAGATATATATATCTTTCTTTCAGATGGATCCTGATGGGGAGGGTCTCATCAATATATCGAAATAGGTCTTGTCAGAGCCTTCTTGATTGAAAAATGCCCCCTCTTTCTCACCGGATCAAGCCATCTATCAATCGATTTGAAAATATCACGCACATGAATCTCTCTTTTCGTTCATTTCCGACGCAGAATCGAGCTCTATTCTAGAAAGAGGAACGAAGCGACCGTATGGGAGAGGGATGGAAATGGCTCGAGCGTTAGAGAGAGGTACGAAGTGACTCGACTATAAGGAGAGGAACGAATCGACCATATGGGAGAGGTACAAAGTGACTCGACTGAAAGGAGAGGAACGAAATATAAAGAAGCAGGCCGGCTCGCTTCGTGCCCAACAATTCTCCTTGCACAGTGGACAGAAAGATTCAATTTGGACTTCGTAGAGCCGGTGCTCCTACTGCATGTGCGTAGGGCCGTCCCCCACTCCCGTACCACGGGGGGACGGGCTCTTGTTTTTGAGATGCCTTGAATCGTTTGTTGCGACATGCTATGTTTTCTCCCCCACTGCTGGTAGGTTGATGGTTCGCACGCCCGACACACACGTTTTGGCATTGCTTGTGTGTATAACATTCCAAATAGGTGACCTAACGGCCGCCGCCTGACTAAACATACCAATAGTCACCAGATTCATATGGGCTACTGAGGAGTAGGCAATGATCTTCTTAAGATCGATATGTCTTAAAGTGGTCAAGGAAGTATATATTATAGCAATTGCGCTTAGAGTATAAATTAAAGGAGTGAAACAAAGTGTCGCTTCGGGAAACATGGGTATTGAAAATCTTAAAAACCCATAGGTTCCCAATTTTAAAAGAATTCCTGCCAAGATGACGGATCCAGCCGTAGGTGCCTCCACATGGGCTTCGAGTAACCAAATATGAACTGGTACCATAGGCACTTTGACGGCGAAAGAGGCGAAAAAAGCAATCCATAGAAAGATTTGATGTCGCTCACTAAATTTTGTGGTTAATAAGATTTGTAAATCGGTGGTTCCTATTTGGAGAAGAATCAATGGAATAGCTAATAGCATAAAAATGGATCCAAGTAAAGTATATAGGAAAAATTGATATGCTGCCTTGATCTTTCTTTGTCTCGAACCCCATACCCCTATAATAATGGTAGAGTTAGGGGTGGCCCCAAAGCGGAATTGACCTGATGATCGGCGGTGGTTGAGTTGTGAGGTAGGCACTCCAGTGGGTAGCCACTCCCTTCTCAGGGAACCGTACGTGACACTTCTGCATCATACGGCTCCGTCCCGACGCTTCCGTCGTCGGCCCTTGTCATTAGACCACGGCATATGCATGTATTTTCTGCCTTGACTCTCGAATCTTTTGCTTCTCAGGGCGAACAATGTTGCTTGCATTACGGGAGATGCCCGCCTGTGCCGCCTGCTTCCTGCCCGAAAGAGTCACTCCCCCTCCCACGGGGGTAGGGGTGGGAAGCACAGTCGGGTTGCTCACGCGGACCTCCCGGCAGGTAGATAGAGAGAGATCTGTGAAAGTCATTGCCTTCCCCCCGCCCCGACGTCACGGCCTTGACTCCCCTACTACTGTGATGTAGGCAGTTCAAATTGGTTTGATCTTTCCGGCCTCCACATCGTAGTAAAGGGGGAGAACATCGACGGGTTGGCGTACCGCCCCTTTTTCTCCTATCCCTCGGGAGGACAGGACCCCACCCTGCTCTCGAACCCTCTGCCGAGCGGGGAGTTCGACGGGGTCGGGGGGCGAGGGTATTGCTGCCAACAGTCTTTCTTCGGTCTCCTACTGATCAGATACGGGTCGATCCTCCATTTGTTGGGGCAACTTTTCTTATGGTCTCCTTGCCGACGAGCTCCCCAGCTTAGACGGAGGAACCCTTCGGCCGGTAGGCGGGGCGGCTTTTTTGTTTCATAATAAGACCTGGACGATTATCCCTACCCGAGGGCTCTCTCGAGTTTACGTCCATCCCTGGTCGGATACAGTTTCCTTTCTATCTCTCCCTTGTAGCCTTCCCCCGAATTCGCGCAAGTGTTTCCACACCCCCTGACTTGACGAGGAATCCATTCTCGCGAACAAACACACCCCCTACACACACCTAGGAGCACCCCTTCCTGCATATCCATACAAGACCCGAGTAGGCGGGTCGAGGTCCTACGAGGTACCCACTACTCGGAGTACCCTCCCACCAAAAAAAGATGTGTGGTTTGGTGGTTCGACCAGAAATGCTATGCTGACTCACAAGACTACCCCTCTTCCCGAAAGATTCGCGGGTCCCCTTGACAACGACGGAGGACCGCCCATAGGGGGTTTACTGCACAAGGCCCCTATAGAGGAAAAGCTTGGTACCAGCGAATAGAAGATGCTCAGCTCCGCACAACATAGGGATTAGCACGCTTTCGAAAAAACATAGAATAGTAGAAGATCCAGCATGCAGAACACGACGATCATTAGAAATTCACAAATGAGAAATGCTATAATATACTCTTTCCCATAACTTCTCATACCAGACCAACCCACTAAAATGCAAATAGGGATCAGAAATGTGGTCAATATCACGAAGAATAATGAAATACCGTCTATACCCATATAAAAATGAATGTTTTCATAAGGAAGCCATCGAAGGCTTTCTACAAATTGAAATTTGGCCGTAGAAGGATCAAATTGTATCCAAAGAACAAGGGAATACAAAAAAGTAATAAGAGAGGTGCACAGACCAATCAATCGTATCAGTCGTATTCTTGAATTTGGAATCAAAAGAAGAATAATGCTTCCTAGCACGGGGCACAAAATAAGACCACTTAGATCGAATAGCATTCACAGAAATGTTTGGACATAACGAACATTGAACCGTTGACAACAGTCAAAAGATGGGGCGCCAAATTCCCCTCCAATAGGGGTCTATCAGTGCATGTCAGCTGAACACCATTCTTGATGAGTGGGTATGTGGTTCCGGTGCACCCCTCACCCAGCCCCCCCGAACCCCCTATGGACCCCCACCCACGCCTCCTATTATCCAAAAAGCGGTGAAAGTGGTTCGGTGCCCAAGTTGTCAAGATCAGTGAGTATGTCCTTCAGACTCTAGACCGAATAGTCACCCCCTCTCTTGTTCGTGAGAAACGGAGCCCCCCGGGGCCCGATCTTATTCCGATTCGTCTCCACATCCCACCCATCTTCTTGACTGACCACAGTCGGGTCTTCCAGAGGAAAATCCGTTCCCCCCGGAATCATCTCGTGCTTATGGTAGAAGATTTCCAAATTCTCTCCGGAGCCGGAGGTTAGAAACTCTTCCCCTCGTCCGTCGTATGATGAATGGATCTTTATGTCAAAAAAATAGAACCAGGACCCCTTTGTTGCATTTTCTTTCTTTAACTAAACTCACCAAGAAAAACTCATCGGACCGATGACTTATGTCTGACCAACCAGGTCGTGACTTTTCTTTAGAGAGCGCCAGATGCCAAATTCTTTTAAGCACTGAATCATGACTTGAATTTGATGAATGGATGCTTCTCCGAACAGCACAAGATCGTCTGCAAAGCAGACATGCATAAGATGAGGTCCCGATCTTGTCTAGCTGGATTCCAGATTCCTTCCTGCACCTTCAGCTCTATGAATTGGCTCAACCATACAAGAAAATGTAGGGTGAGAGAGGGTCGCCTTAGCGAACTCCCCTGGAGGCCTTAAACGCTTCCTCTCTCCGTTCCACAGTTCGTGCTGCCCTTGGTTATAACTTGCATAACTATGTTGGGGATATTGGTAGGGATTCCAGTCCTCATAAGGCTCTATGAAAGACCAACCCATACGATCATATGCCTTGGCTAGATCGACTTTCATCGCCTCCCAACAGAGCGGGTCTTCATGGTGTGTATAACTTCTTGAACCAGAAGGAAAGAATGTTATTAGTGATGCGGCGGCCAGGAACAACTCTGTGTGGGAGAAATCCACTCGTAATTGAGTCTTTCCATAATTCGGGATCAGTTTTAGGCAGACATTATTGAGGGAGATTGGCCGCAGGAATCGGGTGATGGTATAAGAACCGGGAGCACATCTGCAAGATGTCAGGGGGCTACCGTTTCAAGTGTTTTGCACAGTAATGCAAACTGATCTTCTAATCACATCCCAATTCTGTTGAAGGAAATCAGCATCAATGCCATCAGGCCCTGCTGCCTTCATCGGTCTTGAACAGAACTTTTTTGATTCATCGGGAAGACTAGCAATCCTCTGCATATCCGTAACAGTTGGTTGCTGGAAAACACATGTGAACCTTCTTGTCTTCTAGACGCCCTCTTCGATTTTCAGTGAAGATAGAAGCGAACCCGCACAAGTTTTTTCAAATCATCTTTGTCATCCACCCAATTGTCAGTTTCATCTTTCCATTTTGTGATAGTGTTTTGTCTGCGTCTCATCTTAACGGGAGTACTTGGTATTTCCATCACCCCATTTTAACCAATCGCAGTGCGATTTTTCAATCCATCTCTTCTTGGCAATTCATTGTACTCCATCTGTAGGTCCATCATCACATTGTCAAGTCTGCCGGAGTCGTTTTGTGCTAAGGCTTTCTGGTTTGATACGAGATAGATCTTTGACCTTTCCTTCTAGCTTCCATAACAGAATCATCCCAGTCTCTGGCTTGATTCATAAAACAACCAACAGCTGTAATGAAGTCAGCCCCCTCAATTATTATTCAAGAAGTGATGAAAGTTGTCGTTCATAATGCAGCCTTGGTGTGGAAGGTTTGATCGCCATTCCCTCCAGTATCAGTAGACCTGATCATCACAGGTGCATGGTCTTAGCCCACCCTCACTAGATGTTCCACAATCAGATGATGAGGGACATCACACCAATCTTGATTGGCCACAACTCGATCATTCTTGCAGATTACCTCGCTTGAACGTGAACGCCTGGCCACAGAAACCTACATCCATGAGACCTCCTCTATACCTGTTCTGAATTCATTACCCGCAGTTAAAACGCCCCACTCTTCTCATCAGGAGAAAGGAGGGCATTGACCCATCACGGCCCAAGGCCCATTGACACTACTCGCCAGCTCAATCAATTCACAGAACTCATCATCGGATGCGAGCTGCCGTAGACAAAGGTTAGATGCCAGGAAGCATGAATCAAGCAATGAACCAATTTTCGGGAATAGTGACTTGGCATTGATTAGGATTCCAACCAAATGCCGCCAGAATACCCTTCCACTTCTGGGAAAAACCTAGCTTCTTAATGATCTTCAGGGCATGGTCACCTCCCACACGAGGTTCCATTATAGCAAAAATGTCAGGACAATGATGATTTTTCATCTCTTTCATCGCTCGTTGGGTATCTGCACCACATATACCTTGTACGTTCCAACTGATAATCTTCATCCAACTAACAAGGAGGGGAAGTATTAGAAATAGTTGGGCGAAGCTTCAGCTATCTCAATATCCTTGCTTCCAACTTCTCCTTGACCCTGTGGAACTGGATTTAGCCCTGATGAACGGATTAGCCTTCGCTGCTTCCTTCTCCAATATTTCCAGACCTGACTGTTACTATACTGATACTGACTCAATAGTTCTAGGTCTTGTCAGAGCCTGACAATTTGATCTCTTCCATTGAATTGGGTAAGTGAAAACTAGAGTTAGAGTATAAAGTCAAGAAAGGTCTGATTTGATTGGTTTGGTGCACCAAAAAGCTATATGTTAGTCACTGAAGATGATGGTGAAATAATTAAGCACAAGGGCCCAGCGTCAGGCCAATGGTTTGAGTCACAATACGCGGATATGTCTAGAATTCAGTAGATCAGCGTGGAATCAAACTTCCGAATTGATTGGCCTAAACATTGCCAAAAAGGATTTCCAAGTCAGCCTTGGAATACAAATAGGTAGCAAAAGGGAACCCGTCTATGATAGAAACAATCTTTGGGTAGACACACAACTGCCCGGATGTCATAGACTTCACTGGAAATGACTATTCTAAAATTGACGTTCATATGATCATCTCCAAGATTCGCTTACCCTGATTCTGAGGAGTTATTTGAGACCTTCTCCAGGAATGGGTGAAGGATCATCTTAGGTATCTCTCTTGGTACTGTAGTGTGTTGACCGATTATTCGGCTTTGGGAGATTGTAATCCACTGGTCTGTTACACTTTCCAGCGGATCAATTCCAACATGGAAGGCTCTGCAAGACCTCATGTCATGGTTTGTTTATGGATTGGCGTACAGATGTTGGGAGCTGTATAGATCTGCTCCGGTTCCAAAACCGTTACCTCATCCCATTGAGGACCGGAAGGCAGGTGAGACTCTGTAGTACCTACATGTTTTGCACCCTGTAGTGAACTTGCCACTACATAAGACTTGAGGCGTCAGGCATCTTCTTCTGCATTTCTCTTTTCAGATCGCCCAGGATGGGTCGTGTCCACATCGTCGAAGAGAAGGTCTTTGGACCCCGTCGTAGGGTATTCTGAGCCCCAAGTTTCGCCGAAGAATGATGCCTATGCAGTAGGATTCAAAGGAAAGTTCTCCGAACAGTGAGACCGGGAAGACTATTACTTCTGTCTTTTTGACAAATCAAAGAGGCGTTTGAATTTTCGGATCGATAGGTAGACAAAGCGGGTTCAAGACAAAAGGAAGGGCACCCAGGCTCTGGGAAAGAAAGGTTCCACTATGGGACTCCAAAAATGAATTCTTTCAGCCACGTCCTTTGCGACGACTCGTTCAGCTCACTAAACCCAGTAGGATTTTCGACTTCATTAACTGGTGCCGTCTACTCCGACGCTGCTTGATCTACTGCTCCGCTCGGGCTTCCGGACTCGACAGAGACTAGTCACTCATTTTTTGGTAGTTCTTCTTTGCAAACGTTTTCCAGTGATGAGATTCTCGCAAACCGCCTCCTGAACCTGGCATACCAACTCAACAAGAGAAATTCAAAGATCAAAAAAAAGGATGGCATTTCGAGCAAAGTAGATTGAGACTTTGATTTGCAAGAAGGACAGAGACCACCAAAGTTTAGCGCTCCCAACGGAGAAAGAGTGACCGACCACACAACACTACTAGAACGGCACTTCAAACTAATAATCATAATGCGCCTATTCCTCTCCCGTACGCTCGAGTCACTTCGTACCTCTCTCTGATCGTGGATCACCCTCTCTTTCCCGTACGCTCCTTAAAATATAAGTACGGATAAGGCATGGGACTACCAGGCGCTATGAAACTAACCTTTAGTCCAGTTGTGAAGATTAGGGCTTTACTGGCTATTGTTGCATCAAAGAAGTGGTCCCTATTCCAGCTAGATGTGAAAAATGCCTTCCTACACGGAGAAAACATTGCCTCCGTCCATCCCATGTGATATGTCATTCAGTGCAATAAGAGGGCCCATAGCAATGTTTAAATCAGATGAACTTCGTTTATTAAATAATACGGGATAAGGAGCGAAAGGCAATCGGAGACAAGTCAAGTTCAGTAAGAAATTGGATAGATAGATTTGTGAGTAGTGTAATCATAAAACGGAGCGGTGACAGGATTGGTAATCTACTCTTCATGGGTACTGGAGATCGTCTCCTCGGTTGTTAGGTTCAGTGTTCATCGTCACTTGAGTACAAGTACGGTCGTCCTATGAGTGAATTCAGTCGGACGGTCAAAATTTCTTGAGCTGATAAAGTTGTAAGGCTCCAAGCCTAGAGTTTAAGCAGATGCCCCAAGGCTCTCTTCCTAATGGCTGGTGGCAACGCGGAGGGATTGGACAACAGGTACGATAAGCTCACTGCCAGGATATAACCATTCTTGTCCCGAAGAAAGATGTTGATGACTCCGAGATAGATGACCAGATCGGCAACGGACGAGCAAGATCCCTCTGCCATTGAGGTAAGGCCTCAAAATAGCAGCAAAGGCCTCCTCAACCCAGACAGTTCTTTTACATCAAATGTGGGACGAAACTGGGTGGTTGAGGTAAGGCCTGAAACAAGGCGGAAAAAGCAATTTACGGGAAAAACATCATCGGTTTAGGGTAGAGCCCCTCACCTCAGACAGAATTACTCCTCAATGCTTTGCAAAATTTAGCGATGACCCATAAAACCGAAGAGTTGGTACACTCGGCGCGTACTCCCACTCGGGCCTTATTACAGTCCATAAAGTTTGATTTTACAAGTAATAAGAAAAAGCAACCTATTCTAGGAAAGAAAGAAAAACTCAGGCTGCCTCCTGAGGAGCACTGAAGTTTGCGTCGCCAACTCGAACGGTGTAGGATCATCTTGTTTAGCTCTCGACTATACCCATATCTTGCAGACTGATCTCTGCTCTCCTAACAAATGCTTCATCTTCATAGAACCTTTTCACCCTGTGCCCATTTACTTGAAAGACCCTGGTCGGATCGTCTTTATCAGAGAGCTCCATCATTCCTGATGGGTATATTTTCGACACTATGAACGGTCCAGACCACCTCGTTTGTAACTTCCCAGGGAAACAACAAATAGAGGACTTGAATAACAAGACCTTATCCCCTTCGCTTACATCTTTTCTCCTGAGGTGGGCATCGTGCTACAATTTTGTCCTCTATTTGTAGATTTTTGCATTTTCGTAGGCATTCATTCTCAGCTCTTCTAGCTCTTGAAGCTGCAAAAACCTCTTTTCCCCAGCTTTATCGAGGTCCATATTTAGGAACTTGATTGCCCAAAGGGCCTTGTGTTCCAACTCTAGAGGCAGGTGGCAGGACTTTCCGTAGATAAGACGGTAGGGGGTGGTTCCAATGGGCATTTTGTAAGCAGTACGGTAAGCCTAAAGCGCGTCGTCAAGCTTCATGGACCAGTCTTTCCTCATTCGGTTGATAGTTTTCTCCAAGATCTGCTTGATTTGTTTGTTGGAAACCTCTACCTACCCTAACGTCTGTGGGTGGTAGGGTGTAGCGATCTTGTGCCTCACTCCGTACTTGTGCAGAAGTGCTTCAAACTGTCTTTCTCCAAAGTGCAACCCTCCGTCGCTTATCACAGTGCGTGGTACACTGAAACGAGGGAAGATGGTCGTTTCGAAGAGCTTGATAACTGACTTGGCGTCGCAGGTTTGGGTGGCTACCGCTTCCACCCACTTCGATACATAATCTACTACCATGAGTATGTATTGATACCCCCGAGATGGGGGAAACGGTCCCATGTAGTCGATCCCCCACACGTCAAATATTTCTACTTCGATCCAGCTTGCCATTGGCATTTCATTTCTCTGCCCTATGTTTCCTATAAACTGGCACTCCTTGCAAACCTTCACAAATTGTGCAGCGTCTTTAAACAAGGAGGGCCAGTAGAAACCTGACTGTAGCACTTTTGCAGCTGTTCTCTCGCTAGCTAGGTGTCCACCGTAGGGGGAGGCGTGGCATTCTTTCAGGATGTCTGCGGTTTCTTCCTCTGGGATGCACCGCCTGTATAAGTTGTCAACGCATCTTCTGAACAGGAGAGGATCATCCCAGTAGTAGTTTTTGACATCCGCAAATAGCTTCTTTTTCTGATTGTACGTGATGTCAGGAGGCAGTTCTCCGCAGGCAAGATAATTTTAGATGTCTGCAAACCAGGGTAAACTTTCTTCTTGAGCTTTTACCAACATCAGAGCCTCATCAGTGTAGTCGTCGTTGATTGGAGGCCCTCCCTATCTCTCAGCCATGATCCTTGATAGGTGGTCCGCGACCACATTCTCTGCTCCCTTCTTGTCGATAATCTCGTGGTCAAACTCTTGGAGAAATAAGGCCCACCTCAACAGTCTGGGCTTTGTGTCTTTCTTTTGCATTAAGTATTTTATAGCCCCGTGATCTGTGTATACTTTGACCTTGGCTCCTATGAGATACGACCTGAACTTATCGAACGTTAAGATGATCACGAGCATCTCCTTCTCTGTTGTTGTGTAGTTTACTTGAACCTCGTCCAACGTGCGACTAGCGTAGCAAATCACATGGTGCTTTTTGTCTTTCTTTTGCCCCAAGACTGCCCCAGCTGCGTAGTCGCTAGCGTCGCACATCAGCTCAAAAGGTAAACCCCATTCTGGCGCTTGAAGGATAGGTGGTGATATTAAAGCGTTTTTCAGGGCCTGAAAAGCACTGAGACAATCGTTAGAGAAAACAAATTTAGAATCTTTTACCAAAAGATTGGATAGCGGTTTGGAAATCTTCGAAAAGTCCTTGATAAATCTTCAGTAATATCCGGCGTGCCCGAGGAAGATGCGCACCCCCGTCACAGATCTGGGTGGAGGAAGCTTGGATATGGCTTCGACCTTTCTGGTGTCCACCTCGATCCCACACCTTGAGATCTTATGGCCAAGAACAATGCCCTCTCGCACCATGAAGTGGCACTTTTCCCAGTTTAAAACCAGGATGTTCTCCTCGCACCTCTGAAGGACTGATGATAGATTCTTCAGACAGCTATCGAAGTCCTTCCCATAGACCGAAAAGTCGTCCATGAAAACTTCTATGATGTCTTCTAGAAAATCTGAGAACATCGATATCATGCATCTTTGAAAGGTGGCGGGGGCGTTGCAGAGTCCGAAGGGCATCCTTCGGAAGGCATAAGTGTCGTAAAGGCAGGTGAATGTTGTTTTCTCTTGATCGTCAGGCAAGATGGGCACCTGGTAAAATCCTAAAAAGCCATCAAGAAAACAAAAGAAATTGTGATGTGCTAACCTTTTAAGAACTTGGTCAATAAAAGGTAACAGAAAACGATCCTTCTTTGTAGCCTGATTTAGCTTTCGATAATCAATGCACATCCGCCATCTGGTGACGGTCCTAACCGCCACCTCGTCGCCCTTCTCACCCTTAATCACTGTCATTCCGCCCTTTTTGGGTACTACGTGGATCACACTTACCCAATTGCTATCGCTGATTGGGTAAATGATCCCCACATCCCTAAGCTTTATTACCTCTTTCTTGCCGACCTCCTTGAGAATCTGGTTCAGCTTCCTCTGGGGTTGAGCCAGAGGCTTGGAAGATTCATCTAAGTTGATGTGATGCATGCACAGGGCGGGGCTAAGGCCTTTGATATCATCTACTGAGTATCCTATAGCCCCCCTGTGGAGCCTTAACTCCTCAAGGAGTCGGTCCAGCTGATTTCTTGAAAGATTGGCGTTTACGATGATAGGGTTCTGCTACTCTTCATCCAAGAACTCGTACTTCAGACCTTCAGGCAACGCTTTTAACTCTGGATTTGGTCTGGGTGCCTTCCCTTGAGGCTCCCCCTTGAGAGAGGCATACTTCGCAGACTCCACCACCTTATCCTCTTCTTGCAATTCTTCGTCAGAAAGGTTGAAGAGGTCGAGATACCTCGCGACTTTAGGATCTTCTAGGTCGGGATCTTGATAGTTTATTGCCCTCAAGAGGGGGTCTACTGTCCAGATATCTTCCTCTATTTCCTCACAGAATTTATTGTAGCTATCTGTGAAACATGTTGATTCAGACAAGGATGGGCTTCTCATGATCTCTTTCAGCTTGAAGTCCATATGGTCATTTCCGACCCTCAAAGTGATCATCCCCTCGGAGACATCAATCAGCGCTCTCCCTGTTGCCAAGAAAGGGTGCCCAAAGATGATCGGGCAACGGGGGTCTTCAGCTGTGTCGATGATGACTATATCGCAAGGGATGAAGAAATCGCCGACCCTGATCGGCACATCCTCGACAATGCCGACGGGTCTCTTAAAGGTGTGATCCGCCAGTTCAATCCACATGTTGGTTCGAACCATGTCGGTCAAGCCCACCCTTTGCGCGAAACTTAGAGGCATGAGGCTTATGCTTGCCCCCAAGTCTGTTAGACCCTTCCACTCAAAGCTCCGGGGTCCCTTCTTTTATTCGGCATGTCGGGCTTCATGAAGGCAGAGGAGGCAGAAGCTAGGTGCACTGTCTCAATCCTTCCTCCCCTTCTCTTCTTTGTGATAAGGTCCTTGAGGAACTTGGCATATGTAGGCATCTCCTCCAAAGCGTCGAGGAAGGGCACTTCGAGATGCAGTTTCCTGATCGACTCCATGAACTTCTCATGACGCTTCTTCAGATTCGCCTTTATCAGCTTATACGGGAATGGAATCCTAGGAGCGTAAGCATTCCTTCCGCCAGGTAGCTCTTCAGGGAACCCTTGTGCAGACTCTCAAACGTCTGCCTGTCTTTCTTCCTCCTCTACTGGAGTTGCACCCTCATGCCTTGGCTCGGGCTCAGACCTGACTTCATCAGGGCGCTCCAGCGTTCTTCCAGACCTCAGTACTGCCATTCTGGCAGCTTTCGGGTAGGGGAGTGCTTTTATTGCAGGATTCTTCATCAGAGCAGACATCTGGGTCAGTCGCTGATCGACCTCACGCTGGCGCATCTACAAGTTTGCCATCTGGCGTTGCATGGAGTTCAGAGCTCCAGGGCTAGGAAGTGTGCTCTGCACCAGTTTGTTGATGATGGTGTCCTGCCTTTTTATGTAGGTGGAAAGCTGGCCAACCAAGTTAGGCTGGCTCGCCCTCTCGCCTCGGCCCTGACATTCACCCTCAGAAAGAGACTGCTCCAAATGAGACATGGTATCAAAGCTCGGTGGAACAGGTCACAGCTTTTAGGGTTCCTGAAAGATCATGAAAAATGAAGTTTAGAAAATGGAATTATTAATTTTAAGCAAAGAATAATAGTAAGGAAAAAGAAAAAGAAAAAGAGTGTTGTCAAACTCATTTCTAAGCTTGAGGCACAGGAGTGTAGTTAGTGGATTTGGATTTGTCTACAGTACCATTTTTGCCTTGTCCCCGGCAACGGCGCCAAAAAGTTGACCGGCCTAAATTGCGCATCTAAAAGTGGAGGCGGATTTGAGGTAGTCGAGCTTTTACATTTATAAACTTGAATCCTTCTAGGCCCCCACAACTTTGTTTATGGGGTCGAAGTAGATATACGGGGTCGAACATAGGGACAAGGGGGGTAGTGTTGAGAACCCAGAATCGACACGCTACACTCCGGTGGGTATAAAGAGATATAAATTCCCAAAAGGGACAACTAGAGCTACAAGAGAGATTTAAGGTTTTAGTCATTTAGCAGTTTTTAGGGGTTTTCATGCCACAGAAACAAAATTATAATACTAGAGCTAGGGCAAGATGTGAAGGATAAGACTACGGCAAAACAAGCGGTAGCAGTAACACCCTGCACCCCTCGTCTCAGAGTGGGTACTTCTAACCAAGCGTCAACACCCCTCTCGAAGTTGTCGGGCTTAAGTTAGAGTGGAATGTTACGGGAACAACTCCGTTCTAGGCACTCTCGTACTCCAGAATCGGACCAAACACTAGAGCCACAACACGATTCCCGAAGCTATTGCGACGGGAAAACATGATTCGGTAGCTAAGCAAAACGCGATCCAAACATGCAAGCTAGAGTTCAGATATCAAACATAGCAATCATCCAATATATCGCACCAAGCATAGAGCAGCAAGTAATTAAGCTTTTCTATTTCCATACACATTAAGGGTCTTAATACATTGCGTAAGAAAGGAATTAAATAACGGAATTAAAGATAGATGTCGCCTTCTTGATGTAAAAGGGTGACAGACTACAGCGGCTCTCCCGCCGATACCGGACAGGGGCCTAGCCCGATACAGCGGTGTCGGGTGACACACTCTCTCGGGCGGCACACCGCGACGGCCGACTGTATTGTTCAAGGACCTGGCCGATACGCTCAAGTCGGGTGACACACCCTCTCGGGCAGCACGCATGACGGGCGAAGCGTATCGGGTTCGATATCGTGTCAGGCATGGAGCGACGCATCCTACTGTCGGGCACTTGTGTCGCTCGTCATCGTTGGCCGATATCGGCCCGCAATGTCGCCCGGGACTGTTCTAAGTGAACTATCCCCTCCCTCTCGGGACGAGGAAGAGCTCACCTAGTGCCGCCCGGCACGAGCACTGGGGCACGATAATCCTGCTCTCGCATTTTCCTCCAAAGATCGCTCAAAGCTCCCAACTGTCCGAAATCCGAAGTATCTGAACTGTCTTTTCGGCTTCCTGTAGCTGCTATTTATAGGCAGCAGTTGGAGGAAGTTATGGTGCTCGAAGCGCCATGTGTTCTCCTTATTTGCGGGTCGATGGACGGCCGATACTGGTATCGCTCAGCTCAGGAGTGTCGGCTATCGGTCACGTCATGGACGGCGCGCCTGTCGGTGGGTGGCTATGTCGCCCGATAAGCTGGGTTGTCAGGGCGAGCTGGGCTCCCTATCGGGTAGAAGGCGTGTCGTCCATCTGCTCCTTCTTGCGCGGCATCCTTTTGTCGTGCGTCATTGTGTCGCTCCACCCTGTCGGGTGGAGGTTGTATCGGGCGTCAGGAAGGCCGAAACAGACTTGGACTTATTTTGTGGGCCGGAACGGCCTTATTGCACCAAAATGAGGAAAAACCCTGCAAAAGATGAAAATATAGGATTAAGAGCATTGCTTGGCCAATTATTGTAAAAGTGCATACAAAAGAGAGGAAAATAGCTAAAAATGGTAGTTTTGATAACAGAAAAATAGTCTAAAATATCACAAAAATTGGTGTTATCAAAAGCACCTAGCAAAAGGGGAAAGAAAACAAGGTATGTGTCACAAAACTAGTCTAGGATAACAAGATAAGTAAAGCAAATAAGAACAAGTTAGGGTTCATCATAAGATAAAGATAATAAGAGTATGAGGCTATATTCAAAAGAAACTTGCCATTAACAATATATTAAAAGGATTTGCATGTAAGATAATTATGTCTACCTAACTAAGTAGGGTTGAGGCACCTACCAAACCTCTAACCTATAGGTGAGGGGAGAATAAGACATTCCCAATCACCTACACAATTATATAGGGGAGAATAAAAACATTCCCCAGGGCGATTAAATACATGCCCTCTATGGGTGGTTGTACATAAGTATCGCTACTTTAAATTAAATAGAACATAAATCTGCATGCTAGAAAAGTAGTCACGGAAAGAGTAGTCATAATATTCAATAAGTATGGTAGTGGGGTATAAGACCCAAACAAGAAGAAATTATAATCTGACTTGAGGCATGAAAAACATTAGGATTCAAGAATAGAAGATTTAGGGTTCTTTTAAGACTCATTAGGAAAATATAGGGTTTGGCTGCAATTATCCCAACATAGGGTGTAAGGAATGCACATACCTCTCTTACTGATATCAATTACTAACTTTCACCACTTTAGTTTTGTCCAAGTTCCACTTTGCCTATTTTCAATGTATTAACATGTATTAGAGTACATAGTGAACATTAATGTATAGAAACTCTAATTTCAAAACTTTTTAGCAAAATTCGGATTTAGCTTTTGAAAATATCATCAATGAACTTATTAGGTTACCATGATCAAGAAAACATATTTGTATGTTAATTTTGGAGTTATGAGGATTAAGATGTATTTTTTATGGTTTTTATGCATTATTTTCATTTTACAAAAACCACCCTTCGTCAAACCATGAAATCAGACCTTGAAAATATTTTTATTAGATATAGATTAATTTTCCAATTCCAAAACATATTTATTTATCAAATTTGGATAAGCGGATTAGAAGATATGAATTTTTCAATGTTGACCAATAGGAAATTGCCACGTCATCAAACCGATCGAGATAATTGAAGAGAGAGGGAGAGGGGGAACACACCATTTGACCCAAGATCATGTTTGAGGTTGCATAGGTAACCAAACTAGAGCTTCTAGAGAAGGTAAAATAGAAAGAAACCAAAACCCTACAAGAACATGGTAAAAAGAGATGGAAATCATCGATTTTAAACATAGAAGCATGAATTTTAAGCATGTAGTAAGCAATATATGAGAAGGGGGTTAACAAAAATTGCCTATAGGAAGGTAAGAAGGTCCAAACAAAAAGGATCCTGAGATTAAAAGGTCTAGTTGTTCCAAGCCAAGCTCCTTTCTTGAGCAAAGATCACCTTCTCCCCTTTAGAGGTGCAAACCCTAGCAAAAGAGCATCGAGATGAGATGTTTTAGGGTTCTAGGTGGAGTTTTACCATGGAATGTCATGGTTACGACCAGGAATAAGGTGGTAGGAATACTAAAAGCATGAAAATAGGGAAGTAAAGGAGGATACTTACTAGTTTTGGTCAAAATCACCAAGGAGGAGCTTAAGAAATCCTAAATAGAGAAATTTGGAACCCTAGGAGCCTTCTTCACCAAGGTAGGCACCCTCTTTTACCTTGGGATAGTAACTTCATGGACAAACATAGAAGGGACAATGATATAAGATGGGGGAAAGATAAGGAGAGTATTTCTTCTTAGATTGGGAGGTGGGAAGGGGTAGGCATGGCTTTATAAAGAAGGGGGCAAGCATGAGGTGTCTATGGGACTTTCCATGCGTCCTTAGGCTAAGGCTTCATGGCCATGCAAGAGGACAGATCATAGAGACTTCTTGTATGTACGAGGTTGGTCCTAAAATCCCATGGAGGTTTCTAGGCCATCCCCACCGTCCTCCAATCAAAGAAATAACCCCATTGGTTGATAGCTTTTAAAGATAAGCTCATTCATAAAGTGGGTAATCCCTATAATGTCCTTGGAGAGAAACACCTTCAAACCAAGGTGCAACCAGGTTCCCCATGGTTCAAAATCTCTATAATGGTAAGGTAAAATATAATGATTAAAATTAAGGTGATAATTTGCAAACAAAACCTCCCAATTGGGTAAATTGCATAAAAGTCCAAAATGTACCTAAAATTGCATAACTTGTACATACAACATCCAAATCGAACCAAATTTGAAACTTAGGCTCATTTTATGTTTTAAAATCACATAAAAAGGTTATATTAAGGTTTATATCACTTAATGAACGTTATTTAGCTTGTTTAATACATTTAATCAAGGTTTAGGGCCTTGCACTTCTAGCACAAATTAATATACCATTGTTCTACTAAAGTGGTGATTTTACATTTTAGATCTTTAAATAAGCTTTCACTAAGGTATATGTGCATAAAACCTTATATTGGTACAATTAGTGAATAAATGTTCACTAAACCACTATAAATTCCACTAATTAAACATGAACGACATAAAGGACAGAAATGATAGGGAAACTTGGGAAAAAGGTTTGCATGGAGATTACATTTAAGATTCATTATGTTACATCATGGGTGAATCTTATGAAGCCAGGGAAGGTGGATATTCTATGCAATCTCAAGAGGATAAAAACGAAGATGATGGATGAGAAGTTGATATATCCTAACTGCATCACAGAAAGAAATAAGGAAAAATAGAGCAGGACAGCGGTAGGGTATGTTGTAGGCGTGATACCTCATTGGCACACCCTTGTTGTCCATCTCGAACATATATGGAAAGTCAAAGGCTCGTTAGAGTTCAGGTCAAGGGGTAAGGGATTCTTCCTAGTGATGTTCTCAAATGATGAAGACATGTAGATAACATTGGAAGGAGGTGCTTGGTTCATGTTTGGAAAACCATTGATAATCAAGAAATGGGAAAGGGTAGATCAAATGGAGAAGATGAAGCTAACAAATATCCCTATCTTGTTAAAGGTCCATAACCTCCCTCTAGAACTGTGGTATGAAGAGATGTTCTCTTACATTGGTTCTGTTCTAGGGAAACCAGTGAGAATTGATCATCTCACTCTCTCTTTCAAAAGACTAGAATATTCTAGGATGTAAGTCCTTATTCTAGTGGATTTCAATAATCCGAAGGAGTTGGAAATCCTCAGTAATAATGGAGTTTTATATTTCATTAGCTTTGAATATGAATGGGAACCTAAAAGGTTTTTTGAGTGTGCAAATTTTGTCCATGAATACACTTTGTGTAACAAAAAAGCTCCTCCTTTGGTAAATCATAAGAAGGTTTAAACATCAAATAGAGTCTGGAAACCCAAGTAGACTAAGCATGTTTCAGAGGTGATGGAAAATCCTAGTCCAAATAATATTTTAATGATGATGATGTTACAAGTGATGAAGATATTATGATCAAAGATGTCATTGTATCCTCTATGGAGAATGTCCTTGGACATTATGAGGTCATGGAAACTCATGTGCAATAGAATTTGCTAGAATGGTAGACTGTTCACAAGTCTAGAAGTCCTCCAAGATGTTTCATGTAAAGCTCCAGGAAAGGCAAATGTAGATTGGGTGAAGGAAGTTGTAGATGTCTCGCCAAATAGGTTTGCTTTACTGGATCAGGTTGCAGATGAAATTGCTTTCTCATATTTTCTAGGGGGAAGGGGTGTGCTTTCCAAATGGATAGGACCTTCTCTATTATGTGTTGTAATGTAAGGGGGGCACACAATAAAATGCATTGCATTCAAAAGGAGTCGAGGAGACTTCAAGCTAATATTTTTATTCTCATTGAATCCAAAGTCAATAAAAGTGATATTTCTTCTTGTATTAATTCCATATGGAAGTATGCTAATTTCATAGACAATTCAGATTTCCATTCTTATGCTAGACTTGTTATCATCTGGGATAATCCTAATATTCACATCACTAAGATCTCATAGGGAGATCAGCTCTTAGACTGTGATGTTGTTATGGTGATTATGCTCTTCATCTTTCGACAATATATGGAGCAAATGACGACTCAGACATGAATCGTTTGTGGGAAGGCTTTATTGATATATCTAAACACATTTCTAAGGAATGGTGTATGGTTGGGGACTTTAATGTTGTTCACCTCTCTTGTGAAAAGTTAGGCAAGAAACCTCCTACAAAGGTTAGCATGGCTGCTTTTAACAATGATATGTGTAGGATGGATCTTCTTGAAATTCCTACGACATACCCTTTTTATACCTGGGATAGTAGATGTAAAGATGGTATAAGTGCATTCTCAAATATTGAGTGTATGTTTTACAATATTGATCTTATGAAGAGTTTCCCTAATTCATGGGGGGGATCTATTTCGAACATAGTAAGTGACCATAAGTTGATTATGGTTCATCTTGTCAAAGGAAGGAAGAGAGTTACTCCTTTTAGGTTCATTAATTTCTTGACTTCTCAACCTGGTTTCAAAGAAGTGGTTTCGAAGGTCTAGAGTATTGTTGTTTGTTGTCCTCCTATGTACAGACTGTATAGAAAATTATACTCAGTGAAGAATTCTCTGAGTAAGTAGAATAAGGAACATGTTAAAAACTTTTGTTTCTTATGTTAAAATCTTGGAGGAGCAAGCCTTGGAAATACAATCCCTGGTTGATAATAAACTAGAAGATGTTGAACTTCATATCAAAGTGAACATTTTGAGAAAAGAAGTCTTAAAAGCAATGCATGAGGGGGAGGTGTTCATAAATCAAAAAATGGTTCAATGGTTGAATACTAGAGATAGAAACATGTGTTTCTTTTATGCCTCTCTTCATAATAGAAGATTGAGGAATGGTTTCTATAACTTGATGATTTATGACACTTTTGCTCTGATCCAAAGATCATTAATGATAATATTACTTCCTACTTTGAGAATGCTTTTAAGATCTCAAGTTCTAAAGAGATATGTTAGGATGATGGTTGGTCTTTTCCAAAGAATTCTAAGAAGCATGTTGATAATCTGATGAAATGGGTAACAGAAGAGGAGGTTTTGGAGGTAATAAAGAACATGAAGGATGATAAGTCCCCGGGGCCTGATGGTTTCAACTCCCTTTTCTTAAAGAGTTGTTGGGAGGTCATGGGAATTTATGTTATGGTTGTTGTCCTAAACTTTTTTGAGAATGGGAAATTACTAAATGAGTGTAATAGATCTTTTTTGTGCTTATACCCAAGAACAAGGAGGCTTTGCCTATTAAGGATTTTGTCCTATTTTTCTTTGTAATATCATATGCAAGATACTCATGAAGATTCTGGCCAATAGATTAAAGAATATTCTTCCTGAGGTTATAAGCTTGAATCTAGTTGCCCTTATGAAGTATAGGAAGGGTGCTATTCTTTTGGAAAATGAAATTTTGAGCTCTTTCAACTCCCAAAACACAGAAATGATGTGTTTAAAAGAAGATTTTTCCAAGACTTTGACTCTATTTATAGAGGTTATATTCTCTTTCTTCTTCAGAAAATGAACATCCCAATATGTTGGATAAAGTGGATTAGCGAGTGTTTCTCCTCTACCTCCTTTCAAGTTCTAATCAATGGTACACCTTATAGGGATCTCTAGGAAACTAAAGGGGTGAGATGGGAAGACCTATTGTACTCCCTTTTGTTTTTCATATCCATGTAAGGTCTCTCTTATATTTTGGACAACTATGTGAAAGATGGGACAATTGATCCTTTACATGCTGCTAAGCTAAATGGTGTTGCGGTGTCTCACATCATCTTTGCAGATGATTTGTTAATCTTCTCCAAATCTGATTCCAATAACCTCAGAGGGATTAATGAAGCTCTTGATTTCTTTTATAAGTGCTCAGGTCTTCTTCTCAATAGTAGGAAGAGTGAGATTTTTGTGAGTAAAGGTGTTGAGTCCACCTTCACTAATAATTATGATATCTCTATTTCTGATTTGCCAATCAAATACTTAGGCTTTCCTATATTTACTAGAAGACTCACAAAAGTTGTGTGTGCACCATTAATTGACAAATTAAAACTAAAACTTGAGTCTTGGAAGTGAAGGCTTCTCTCTATGTCCAGAAGAGTGAAATTAGCTATTTCTACTCTCTCTTCTTTCTATATTTTCTTGACATTAGCCTTTCCAATTCCTAAATCTGCTACTATGGATATGGAAAGGATTATAAGAAACTTCACTTCGGGTGACAATCATAGTAAGACTAATCCCCACTCAGTCTCCTGGGATTCTATATGCAAGCCTAAATATGAGGGAGGACTAGGCCTAAGAAGAATTTCTAAATAGTCAAAGGCTAGCTTACTTTGTAATCTTTGGGTTATTGCTAACTCGAATACATCCCTTTGAGTTAAATGGGTCTACAAAAGATATATTGGTGAGGAATATTTATGGTCAGTTAATCCCAAGGCTAATTGTTCTGGGATGTGGAATAGATTAGTGAAGCACAGGGGTGACCTCCTTGCTTATACTAACCTTAAGATTGGTAATGGGAAAAAAAATTGATGTTATGGCTTGATCCCTGGTGTCTGAATAAGACATCTATTTTGGATAGTGTGACCCACAACTTGTTTTCATGTTGGGAAAGAGTTTAAATTGTAAATTGAATTGTTGCATTAGTGACACTAGTGAGTAGAAGTTCCCAGAGATAAGAGGTGCAAAAGCTGCTCAAAGATATCTCAACTCTATTCCTAAACCTAATGTTGAATTGGAGGATTCTATTGTGCTGAAGGACTCATTGAAAGATACTATTAGAAACTTTTGGAAACTATCTAGAGAGAAGCATACTAAGGTTGATTGGGGAGGATGGATATGGTCTGAGTTGATACCCACAAAAATTTTGATTTTCCTTTGGAAATCTTTTCTGGACAGATTGGTTACAGTGGAGGTTCTTCATCTATTTGGTTACTCTATGGCATCATTATTCCCTCTATTTTGTGAGGATGAGGACATTGGAAGTCACCTGATTTTTAAGTGTCCTTTTTTATACATATTTGGAGCCTTTTTGCTCAGAAGTTCAGCTCTTGTTGGATGAAGAATAAACTGCAGCTGCTAAATCTGACATGGAGAGCCACGACTATGCTTGCTTTACTTTGTGCAACATTTGGCTTGAGCGGAATGGTACGATCTTTCTTAATAATAGTAGGAGGTTCCATACTATTTGGGGCTTTATTCCCTATGATTCGGAGAACATGTACGGTTAGGTTGTACAACTTCTTTTTGTATAAGTTTTTTTACCTGCTTGTACATATTTCTCACAAAAAAAGCAATAAAAAGGGAGAGGCGTGTTGGGTTCACCAAAAAAAAATCCATTCCTACACCCTCAAGCTTGAACTTGACTATGTCCTCATAGTCATAATTCAAACAAAGAGGTGGAATAGAGGTACCATGTGATCATAATGGTAGTTGTGGATGAAATGTACCGAATGGCAGCTCTAGATTAGGAGGGTAGAAGGTTTCAATGAATGTGGGTGGGTATTCCAAGATAAAATGTGGTTTTTGAGAGCTAGAAAAATTGCCCTGACTTCAATAGTGGGTGTAGAGTGACTGTTGGTGGTATTCAATGTATTGCAAGCATGTGTGCATGTTCTCCTAGTTGTCCGGGAGAAGACACCCATTAACGAAGATAGCCTACTTCTACTGAAGGAGATGCTCTTGGACATCGTGCATTTTTTCGAGGTGGTTGATTGTTGTTGTTGTCCCTATTGTATAGACTGCAACATCCCATACATACCCTCCATAAAAAAAGAATCTTCGAGAAGTGGAGGCGGTGGAGCTATGGAGTTGGATATTGCATACTAGTGTGAAACCCTGTGTAGATGCCACCTCTATGTGAAAGGCATGGTGTCCTCCTCTTCCTCTTCTCCTCTTGTTCTATTGATTCAAATTCTTCCTTTCCATCCTTTCATTATGGGATCGGTGTTGCATCTTTTGTTGTCCATATGAGGAACTGCACTCCTCTTAGGTGAAAGATGGGGTTGGGAGAGCCTCTCCTTCATCTTCTCATTGATTATGCAATAGGCATACACCTTCCCTTCATACTTGGAGATGAGATGAGCCCGCTTGAAATTCTTGAAATCGAGCATCGAGGATGTCTTGATGGTGGTGTCTTTAGAGAGGTCTAGGTTGAGATGGAGAGCCAAAGGTGTGAGTAATCCCCCAAAGTGAATTGGAGGGCTCCTCTCAACTTTCCTCTTCACTCCTATCATGTGGTGCAAGAAGAACGAGCCGAGGTTGATCTTCTCTCTCCCTAGTGTGAGAAATAGACATAGAACATAGATGTCTACCTTATGTGGCTTCCCTTGACCCTAAGTAGACATAGTAGATATGACATTCATCAAGTAATAGTATAGAATCTAAATGAAGGGATGCTTGATGTCCATCACTGAGTCATGGTTCCACTTGAAAGTGAACCCCTGAGGTTGGGATGTCATCTGCCTCCAAGCCATGGCTTAGTTGAAGCCACTGGGAGTGAAGTGTACTCCACCCAGTAGACATTTGTAGATTGCATTGAATTCTACCAGTATAAGGTGGTGGGAGGCATTATAAAGTCTGAACTCAATACACCCTTCTTCCCAACCTTCCATGTGCTCGAGGATACATCATACCTCCAGTGATGCAAGAAACTCACATACAATATCCTGGTAGGTTGTCCAATAACCAAAGAAGGGGTGATCACCATCCGCTTCCCAGGGTAGACTTGACAGAGGCTCTCAATGAAGCTGGTGTTGTTAAGGAAGGTGTGGTCACCAAACTGTGTGGGTATAATCTCCCTCTACATCATGTTGGCAAAGAGATTCTTTTGGTCTTCGACCACTAAAGACATCCTAGATGGCTTTTGTACCATCTTCTCGGCTGCTCCTGCTGATGACACTTGTCTTCTTGAAGCCACTAATGTAGGAGGAGAAATGAGATTGAGAAATATACCTCAATGAAGACTAAGGGACTTTGGGAGCTCAGGATGCCTTTTGGAGTGAAAGAAATGCTTTTCATGTGAATGTATATCCCCCATTGCCTCCCCTTATATAGGTTTTGAACCTCCCTATTACGTTGAGTCAGTGATAGTGACTTGTGGAGTCGATGGCACCAACTTTTCTTTCTATGTGTGGGTTTGTCAGTGTCATTTGTTGATATCCACGGCCTAGAGACGTTAATGTACCAACCCATGGATTGCTTTGTATTAGTGGCACCAACAATGATTTCTAAAATGTTAGTTTGAATTGGTGCCACTGACCGTAGGATGCAGATAAACTCCATCATTGATGTTGGTCCCACGAAATCTATTCTTCAAGAGTATGTGCCATCAACCATGCAATTGGTGGTATTGAGAAGAATTGATCTTGCTACCGGATCATTGTGTTGGTGGTACTGAGCTATGTTAATTTTTTTCATACTTCTTCAGTGCATTTGAACGTCTCTTAGTATACTGATCCTAGAGTATAACTTTCTCTCGAAGATGTTGGTGCCACCAATGCAAGTTGTCAGTTCTACAAACTTTCTGTAGACTTTTGTTTTGCTTTGTCTTCCAAGAGTAGGTGCCACCGACCCACCTGTGGGTGGTACCAAAATTTTAATGTCGTCCCAATTGATTTTACACATCTGTTGGTGCCACCAACTGGTTTGTCAGTGATACTAACTTTGACTCTGCCTGCACACCAATCAAGTATCATTAAGGTACCTTTGTTAAATATACCAAACAATTCAAAATACAATCAAGAAAGTTACTCTTAAATAAGTTTAGATGAAAAATAAATGACAAAATATTAAACTATGGGCCGCCTCCCAGAACCTCCCTTGTTTTACGTTCTAGGATAGACAAGGTGATTGTCTTCATTCTGGGTTGTCACGGGGTGGTTGTGAAGATTCATCCAGTAGTCTAACCTCCACTCTATCATCATCTATCCTGAGTGTCAAGTAACCTCTACCCATGGTAATGATCACATTGTCTATAGCTTAGAATGGCCTTCCTGACATCAACTTTGATCCCTACATCTCATGCATATCCATGGCCATAAAATCAACAAGATAGATGATCTTATTAACTTTGACAAACACATCTTCACATATCCCATACAGCCTCATGATCGATATGTCTTCCAACTGGATTGTCATGGATGTATTCATTGGTTTCTTCCACCCACTTTTCAAAGGGTGGAGAGAGGAATGGGATTTATACTTGCCCCAGAGTCACACTATGTTTACTAGAAATATCGCTTCCTATAGAACAAAGGATCTAGAAACATGTTGGGTATTTTCTCTTCATTGTGAATCTTCCCTAGATCATCGTACTCACAACTTCATCAACACTCAAGACATCTATATTTTTTATCCATCTCTTCGTGTTGATGATATCCTTGAAGAATCTTCCATATGCAGGAATATGTTTGATTGCCTCCTCCAGTGGTATGTTGATGTGGAGCTTTCAGAAGATATCTAGGAATTTCTTGAACTGGTTTTCCTATTTTCTCAGCTTCATACTATTTGGGAATGCCACATGTGGATTTTTTACGTGCTTGTGAGGAGGTATGTATGGAACTTAGGGATCTCCTCACCTAAGCTTTTTCAACACCAACTCCTAGGGCAGATTCTAGAATGTCTCCTGTGGGTGGGATGGCTTATGGTTGCTCCTTATGAGTTGGGGGTTCCTCCTTATTGACTATGACTGCTCTACTACAAAGTAGAACATTTTCCTACTCTTGTTGCACATGCATCACCTTTTCTAGAAATGGGGCTTGGAGACAACATTTGTGGAATCTTGAAGTTCCTTGTTAGAAAATCTAGTGAAGACAAGATGTCCTTGTCACTTGTTATTGTATATGTATCTAATAAGGTGCATGTTTGAGAATAATGCACTGGTGTCTAGTATCCTCCTGGCCTTCCATATAGGTTGTGGGGTAGTGGAACTTTCAGCACATACACTCAATCTGCCTCTACAATGTGTTGATCTGGTGACTCCACAATAACCTACCCTGGTTCCTTGAGAATAGACACAAAATTTACTTGATGATGTTGATGTGTTGTCTCTATGTTCCCAAGAAATCCCTATTGAATGGGCTTCTTAATGGATGCCACATCTACTGCTAGCTGAGAAATCAGATGTTCTATGCTAAAGATCTCCAACACTTGATTTTGTTTCTCTCTTTTTGTTTGGTCCAAGAGTGCCTTGTTCCAATTCATCTAACTACTCAACATATCTTGTATCCAATCTATCATGCTAGGACCCTTTTTCTACTGATACTACCGAGACATGTTTCCCGATTGGGGTTTGGGTTGCTACACATGTGACAGATCTTGTTGGAAATCATTTCCATGAGAACTTGGGATCCTTCCTCCATGCATAATCATTTTTATACATGAACTCTTCCTCTTCAACTCTAGATGAGGTTCCAGATTTTTGCTCAAATCTCCTTATGAGTTTGTCCATCTTTTCCTTCAACACGGTGATCTACTTTGATTCCACAACACTTTTGACTATTGTTGGCAAGTCACACTCTTCTCCCCAAGATTGATTTTTTGCCATATTCTTTATATCTCATGACACCTTGTGCCTTTATTGTTTAGAAAGGAACATTTTCTCTTGCATTGTCAAGAGTAGTTATCTCCCCCTTGTGGAGCCCATATTAAAATGTCTTTACATGGTCATAAAGATCAATCCCATGATGGAGAACCTTTCTTAGCATGTCATGAAATCTCTCCTAGGCTTCTAAATAGGTTTCCTTGACATGTTATTTGAAATTGTAAATTCACCTGACAAAGTGTTGTGTCTTCTGTGAGGGGAAATACCTCTTAAAGAAAGCATCTGTCATCTCATCCCATGTCTCTAGGGATTCAGAAGGAAGATTTAAAAGCCATATTTTTGCCATGTCTGACAATGAGTTGGAGAACAACTTCAAGTAAATTGTTATCATTGAGACCTTGTCAATATTCAACATGTCGCTGCTCTCCACAAAGCCATTGATGTTCACCATTGGTTCCTCGATACTATGTCCATGAAATGATTGGGATTTAATAAGTGCCACCATTCCAGGGTCTATTTTACAAATTCCCACGTTGAATGCTTGTCGTTTAATCAGCCCTAATTGTGTTATGGTTGAAGATGTCTTAATCTTCTCCCAGATAGTCTATTCTTCCAGATCAACTCCAACATGCTCTTCAACAATAGGGGGCCATGTCTGCTTCATGTGCTTCCTCTTCCTGTGTGTTGGGGTATGGAGAAATATTTACACTAAAGCCCCAAACTCTCTTGATTTACGAAGAAGTTCCTCTGGGCCTATACATGTAGAGTTGATTCTCCATAGTCGGTGGTCCTAGTATGAACCATCCACTAGTACATGAGAGTGAAATAGTAGTGAGTGAGAAGGAGCACTAGTAGACTTTACTACAAATATTAAATTTTAATTTAAACACAATTTCAAAGGAAAAAATAGGCAATCGTTTCTAATAAGAAAAATATAATAGACTAGAGTGGTTGATCACAACACTTGTAGTGTTGGATTTGATGTTTCCATGGACACGACACCAAAAACTTGACACAGCCTAAACTATGTGTGCAAAATGCAAGTGTACGCGTCAAGTAGTATAAGCCTATGAGGCCCAAATGTCAAACTCAAAGAAGCATACCCCAGAGACTAATACTAACTATAACCTAATCAACTAGTCCTAAAGAAAGGGTGATTGGTTGTTTGATTATAACTAATTTTAAGAATTGAAAACTAACTTAAGTGGATTGTGATCACAAGTTGGTGGATTCCTTAGTATTATAGTTTCACCTTGGTGTACACTGCGTTTAACTCCATTTCATTAACAAGAATTCACCCCTAACCCTGGACTAAGAACCTGTAGCAAGTATTACTCACTCCTCCAACCTAATAAACAATTATACTAAGACAAATCCCACTCTCGTAGCAATTTAGGAATTATCTAGCCCCATTCACTATACATCTAAGTTATACAGTTCATAGCCCTAAGCCCTCTCCCAGGACACAATATAAGCTATGTAAATCTACAACCTTTCCAACTCTTAATCCCTCTCCCAAAGAAATTAATGGTCTGATTAATTGACTATGGTGATCAAGCATAAGGAATTCATTAAGAAATCATAGATTTATGTCTAGAATATAAACAATAACTATATGAAATCATGGAAGTCAATTGCAGTGTAAAATCATGTTACTCTCGGGTCCTAAGGAACAAGGAGATTAGCCCCACATGATTTCTACTTTCTCATACAGGGAGGAGAAAAAAGAAAATGTGATAAACATAAGAAACTATTGTACCCCTGGAGAAACTGGTTTGGAAGATCCCTCTAGCAAACAACTCGATCTACAACCTTTATTTCTAGAAATCTTCTCTCTAGAGGTGCTCGAATTGTCTAGGATGTGGTAGCCTCATTTGTCTTCTCCTATCTCATCTCGGTGCTCCATTGTAATAGAATAGAACATGATTCTTACGTCTTGACAAACTCCCCTTAGGTTATAAGTGAGGATATAGCCATCATTAAGTCCCAACCATTGGATCTAGATTGATCTTCGATCTACAGTGATCACGTAATGTCAGTACCACTGATAGGATTTCAGTGGCACCGAGTCGTCAGCTGACTCAAACCTCTTGCTGAGTGTCAATAATACCAATAGGTGGGTTGGTAGCTCCAAGTTTCCATTTTGTGAGTTTTGACTTCTTCTGCTTATGAAAGTGGGTACTGCCATTTTAGGTGTCGGTAGCACCAAGTTAATAAACCTCGGTTACTAACACTCTCTAGATCATAAGTTGGTTGGCCAGACTTAGCATGTTGGTGGCATCAAACCATGTCTCAGTATCACTAATAAGATTGAGAAGCTGATAAAATCGATAAGATTGGGCTCCAGACAAATTTTTAGATTTAAGGTAGCCTTTGGGGCTAGTGACTGTATTGGTTCTTTGCTTATACCCTAGAGAATTTCAAATCAAAAGGCTCCATCTATTAATCAATCTCATGCTCAAGTGTCATTCAACACCCTAGTGATCTGTGGAACCCTTTGCCACACAAAGCGAGATTACTCAAAACTTAAACCACGATCAACCATAAACATCAGATTATTGAAAATCACAAGAAATTAAAATTGATTTGCAACAAGCACCAGGAGCTGAGAAATATTACACAAGAGCCAATACTTGCATTTCATAACAAATATTCAAGGTGCTACATCATCACATTAAAATCACCTTGTTACATAAGATAATAGTTTCACGTGTATATACACACTACTAGAGTCACACAAGCTAAAATCACATATTGATCATCATATCTACAAAACACATCGAGAACACCCCAAGGACCTAAGTGTACAGGGATGACGCGTAGGACTCTATTACTAGACACTATCCATATACCATGTTTCACCAGGTGTAGTTTTATCCTCATATTATCATCAGCCACATGATCTTTAACTCGTCATGCATGTCCATCGAAAAATATATTTAACCAACTGGGTGAGACACATAGTCCCAGCAAGAGATATAACTCTCTGCAAACTTTATTATTATCATAGATAACTAAGAAGATAAATTAACATATTGAGTAGATTGAATAGAATTAACCAAATGACATAAATATCATGGATGAAGTAAATAGAGAAGTAACATGCACTTTACAATAAGCAACATAATAGTCAATAGTTCAAAAGGGAATATGAAGAACATGTATAACTGTTGTAAACTAAATAGTTAAAATAAAGGCAAGACTTCAACCAATGTTTTCATATTTGATCATATACATGTATGCTACACGGCTGAGTATTAGTTTATTATGCCCTAAGGATTTGAGTTGTCCCACCCAAATTCCACCGACCACTGCAAAGTAGAAATCGGTGCCATACAAGGTCTAGTAGAAGAGCCAGAATCCATGACCTCACCCCCTCAGTCAGTACGAGTGAACATGCAATGAGATCACAAGTCAACTGCTTCAGCGACATACAATCTAGCTGTGCAAACCTAGCTCATCTTACAATATGTCACGACACTAGTGAAACTGAGCTATGGCCTGCAGCTGCACTCTTCCAGGGTATGGCCTGCAACCAATCCTGTGTCACATATCATTGAGCTACGGCCCGAAACCACACTCTATTCCAGGGTATGGCCCGCAGCCAATCCTGTATCACATATCACTGAGCTACAACCCAAAGCCACACTCTATTATAGGGTATGTCCCACAACCAATCATGTATCACATATCACTGATCTACGGCCCTAAGCCACACTCTATTGCTTGATATTGGGGTACCAAGATGTCCTTGCACACTCAATAGTATGTGCTTTGAGTTTCTCATAGGAGTTACTCGTTTCACCATCCAACAAATGTTGACACTGAATAGATCTATGGCACAACAAACTACATGATTAAATTCCACTTGATTATTTAGACCAATTAAAGTGTCTTTTAGCATCAATCAAGTTACAACATATAAACTACCAACAAATCCTTTGAAATAAAGGGAATAGTATTGCAACAGTAGCTATCATTGCTTAGACTACAACCAGATTCTCATCATCTCATAACATTGTATCACTACCAGCCACAAGGCTACCATCATCATCACATTATCTTGGGATATCAATCCCTCATTCCAGTACTAGAGGATATCACCTCAACCAGACACTAAGTCTTTACCAGGTCCTAAGACCCATCACATCACACTTGTGATTAATGGTTATCTCATCATGCCTCATTGAGCATATAAAAATTACTCATGCCACATCACTTATGCCACATCACATGTACTTGCCATAGCAACCATTAGCCATTATGTTCAGAGAGAGAATATGTTAAAACATATTAAACACCTTTAATTAAAACAAGCAATGTATCATAAGATCTCTAATTTAGGATTAGGCTTCATGCTGATTTCACATAAGGTTCTTAAGAATCATTCTATCTTAAAACTCTGACATGCACTACCTCCCACAAGTTGGAGTGTATAAGGCTAAGAATTAATTAATGTAACCAAGTATGCACATTCACATATTCATATTTCCTGTGTTCCCTTATCAAGGTTCATAGCCAAAGCTTGCCACTATTTAACCATCTTTGTAGTCTTCACAAGTTATAACACCCAATTAACCCACCAGGTTAAATCCATGTAATTAAGAGAGAGAACAATATCATTCTTTCTATTCACACATATTCAATAATATGACCTACTCTTAGAATTAGGGTCAGTGCTCTTTACATGTAGCTGATAAGGGTTTTATCTCATGGTTACCTCACCAAACCCCAATTACACCAACTCCCATTTTCTTGAGATTAATTTAGGTTTGAACAACATTAGTTATATATGAATCAATCATCAACCATCAGTACTATGTATCACCCTTTCATAATTTCATGTGTATCATCTTCATTAAGTTATTTGTGGGTTACAAAGTGCATTATAATAACATATTGACCATTGCACCAATTTGACGTTTCATCATTAGGTGACCCATATATTATTACTTCTTACAAGTCATTAATCACTTATCATACTAAGGAGAGTCGAACCATAGGCTACATAACTAGATGGTTTCACTTCAAACTATCCACAAGGCACCTATAAAGTCATTAGACTTGTTTATATGATTTCTACACAAAGGTTGTCACTATGTATTCTAACAAGGCTTATCAACACCCTCATGTACATTCACATAGTTGTATCATTAACCTTACTCCACAAGTTAAGATCATATGAAAAGGAAATATAGTAGGCACTTGCCATGGATTATAATCATTCATGAAGATGAGCATATGAGTCATATTATTCAATGATTAAGGTTGTCATATGGACACTCAACTACTGAACCCTACATCCATTACTTCCCATATTGTTGGAGAATTTAGGGCTAAGTTCCTTAGTTAAGGATGGACCACTCATAGTAACATCATCTTATGTTGCACTAGCTTTAGGAGAAGCAATTACGATTACTCATACATTATCCAAAACAACACTCTTGCATTGCTCATATGTGTACACTATTGAGTATCCAAGCATACCTTTCAACCTTCATCAAGTGATATCAGTTTCACTTCAACCACTTGTGTTAGCTTGACTACATCATGGCGTGTCGGGTTAGCTCATCCAAGGTACCAGTTTGGACCCTCTTGGGGTGTATTGGTTTAACTCATCTTTATAGTGTGACGGTCATAACCGCTTGAAGGTGTGTCGGGCATCAACTCTTGAAGGGGTGTCGAGCATCACCTCTTGAGGGTGTGATGGGCATCACCACTTGAGGGCGTGACAAGCATCACCACCCTAAGGTGTGATGAGTAACACATGGTGTGTCGGGCATCACATAGTGTGACAGGTTGCTTAGGGTTAGGGTTATGGTTAGGTCATGATGACCATTTTCTCAATCATGGGTGTCACAACTAGCACTCAAGCAGACCATCTCACACAAGATGTCGTCATGGTCATGATGGGATAACAAGGCATATTGGCTTTACCCCATATAGGGCATGTCGGCTAGCAACCATCAAGCTTATTGGTTTGGCAACACATAGATCTAAGCACCTTTAGAGCATTATGGGTGAACTCCTAATCAAGGCATGTCAGCCTAACCATTCATATTAGTGTGGGAATCTTCTAGGGTGTGATGGTTTATCACTTATCCAAACCTATTGACCTAATTACTCCAAAGTCATGACGACTCATGACATGTTGTTTCGATTTAAGCATCATGGGTCATGATGACCGTTCACCACCTAAGTGACGACTTACTCATCTTCAACCTTAGGAAACTTGGTCACTAGACCATCTACTTAACAATACAAGAAAGAGAAAGATATGGGAAGAAACTTAAACAAAGTTCCTTCATCCAAATTAGTCCTCAAAACAATCACTAGCTACTTAACATATAAGAGGTACATGATCTAGAAATGAAGAACAACTTAAACATATAAAGAGTGATAATAACAAAGGAGGCTAAGAGTTATATAACCTGCCTCAAGAAGGTCTCCATCAAGAGTCTAAGATTACATGATCAAGAGTTCAAGCTTCCATGATCAAAGCTCCGAAGCACACGTTCCTCGACTTGAAGATGATCCATCAAGAGTCCCAACTCGATTTCAACATCACCTCCAGAAAGAAGAAGAAGATGCCATGGTTATGATCGATCAAGAAAAAGGAAAGAAGGAGAGTGAACAACATCCTAGTCAACCTTCATCCAAGGTATGATCCATGTCCGAGAGGGAAACAAGAAGATGAAGAAGAGATCTTAAAGAAATGGCCATCAAAGAAACATAACTCACCAAGATGGAAGTTGAACAAGGAATCACCATGAGCAAAGAACTCGACCTCTCAAGGTCCATGGGGCTTCCTCTAGCTCCTTAAGCTCCTAAACTCGTCACTAAGAGGAGAGGAACAAGGATGGACGAAAGGGTTTACTTGTGTGAAGGAGGAGGGGTTTATATACTTGAGGGAAGGAAGAGAGATCAAAGGAGTGGTACCATCACCCTTAGGATCTTAGGTGACACTTGTCATTGAGAAAGGGGCCACATGAAACAACATGCAAGATGTGGTGATAAGTTCTAGTCTAGATATCTCCCTATAGGTCTCCTTCTAATATCATGGCCAATATGCCAAAGTTCTACACCCTTCACAAATCGATATGGCAAAACCCAACATACTCACAACCTGATATGGCATACTTCACACACTTACAAACTGATAGGAACAAACCCACACACTTCACAAACCGATAGGGAACAACCCTACACACTAAAAAACAGATAGGGAACAACCCTATACACTCACAAACCGATAGGAAGCCTCTCTAAGGTTCTCTAACCCGAGATAGCCCATCTAAGTGCAAGGCACATCTCATACATGTGCTCCATATACCACCTAAGATGTTTCCACACAACCAAGATCCAAACAAGATGCCCACCTCTTCATTTATCCTCTATATGATGTCAAACAAGAGAGGGGACACACTAGAGATGGTAAATTGCATGTTAACCTTTCACTTTGGGTAAATTGCATTTAACACCAAAACTAGCACATATAGCACAAGCATCAACCATACAAGCTCAACTTGCAACTTAGGATTTCCACAAGGCACCCATAGCATCATTTTCTCCCTTATGATGCTAAAGAACTAAGGACACACTCCTCATGTGACATATTGCAAGATAACCCCTCATCTTGGGTAAATTGCACTTGGTCTAAAATAAGCAAACATCACTCAAACAACATTCAAATAGATTCAAACTTGAAACATAAGCATGTCACATGATTACAAAACACCTCAAAAGGTTAGATTAAAGTTATAAGAAACTTACTTAAGAAAAACAAACATGGTTAGCCCAATACCCAGGTCAGAGTCCTTACAAGTCATAAACCCCTAATAAGGATTTCTCCCCCAAAATCCAAGATGAAAGGAGAGGGGTACTACTCATGCATCATACCTTCAAACTTCGACACGGTTCCTTGATGTCAAGGTGATGTCACAAGACTTGACCAGCAAATTGTTCTTGCATCCAAGGTCATCACAGGGTCTGTTGCACAGGACACATGCTCAACTTATCCTTTTCCATTATCGGTTGTAGAATCAATCCTATGCCAGATGATACGTTCTTGGCCATAGAAGCACTCTACATACTATCCAACTCAGGTGTCAATTCTTTCTTATGTAGCACCTCCTCAAATTAAAACATTGTAGGATAAGATTCTTGATTTTGGGATTTTACCATACTTTCCTCAAACCTCAGCATGTCTCTTCCAAAGAAAGGCTAGAGATACGTTCTATTATCCACTAGGAACTACAAAGTCTATCATGCTTCTACTATGCTATCTTGATATGTTGACTCAACAATAGTCTTACTTCTACCAACTATCATGCCAACATACTCATTCTCAGCTATACATCCTCTTGACATAAGAAGAGACCACTTATCCAAGGAAACTATCTCAGAGGTAACTCGGGATATTATATGTCATCTTAACTGACCCAGATAGGGAATGGAAACCTATTTATCCATCTATATCCAATGCACAACCTTCTTGGAACCTTTCTTACTTGCAAGCCAGATAGGAGTACTCCAAGTAATTATACTCTGCCTGATGAACTTTACTTAAGCAAATTTTGCACCTCTCTCTTCAACATATGCATCCTTGTTAATGTTACATTTATGCAAAGCATAAACCCCTAACATGTGACATCCATATTTTAGGTTAGGTAACTTGCAACCGGATTGATCCAAAGTCAACCTTTCTAGGTAGCCAAACACCTAATCATTCTATCAAGAGACATGTTCTCACTTTCCCATACAACTAGAACTATTTGGGTACTAGGATTCCTTACCTTGGTCCCCATCACATGTGTTAGAAATATATCACATCTTCAACACATCCATCGCCTACTGCTAATGCCAAACCCAAACATATCATAATGGTCCTTATTTCATCTTATGACATCTCCTATCACATATATCCCTATGTTGGAACAAAAATACAAGACCAAGTGATACTTATCAGAGTATCCATCTTAAGATCACTTCTAAACCATGCACGTCAAATGACATAAGACCCACTTGACTGCCACATCCTTAAAAGGGCAGAACACCAAAGGACATATTCCTCTTATGACTACATAATTACCCAGAGTTTGCTTATCAAGGTGAAGGGATTATCACTTTCTTTGATTATTTCATGGGTTTTCAACTGTTCATGTATCATTTAAACTTATTCTCACCTAGGTTTCCTTGTCATTAGCATAGGAACTGTAAAGATGATTACACGCCATTACTTCTTCCTTGATGATTGTTCTCCATGTTCATGGACATTTCCTTATTTTACCACATTTTTTCATCTTTACATCATGAAAAGGATCATTATTCTTTACATATCTTTATTAATCAGGGATTATCTTCCTGGTTTCCTTTCACATATCATGAGGGATACACTTTATACTTTCTTATACTCATGGGTTGATCTGATATTAACTCAGGTTCCATCTTATTTATCCATTATCATTCTCATTTGTCTTCTCACTTCATCCTTGTTTCAGGGATTTCCTCCATCTTGTGTGATTTTTACACCTTGGCTTGCTTTATTAGCACATGTTCATCTGCCTTTTTATTCATACATTTCTTGAAATTATATCTTCAAGAACTTCTCTTATTATTTTCACACTTAGATTTAGGCTTCATGTAGTTATATCTTTCTCTTTTAATCACCAAACATTCAAGTTTTAGTGAACTATGGTGCAGTTCTTATATCTTTTCATAGTATGATGGAGGTATTAGCATCATGATTCTCTATTGTTATGCTCTTTACATTGTTTCAAATGATTACTTGATCACATCAATAAAAAAAATCAATCTAAGAGTTCCATACTTACCTTTTCTTCAGCATTTCAATACTTGGCCAGGGCACTCAAGAACTGAGATTAGGCAGTATGAACCATATTTTATATCATGTTCTTATCTTAGACAACACCCTAAGTCTAGTCCTAGTGTCCCTATAGAGTCAGGGAACCTAGAACTCTGATACCAACCAAATGTGACACCTTATGTAAAGCGAGAATACTTAAAACTTAAACCACGATCAACCATAAATAGTGATTACCAAAAATCACAGGAAATTAAAACTGATTTCCAACAAGCACCAGGAGCTGAGAATTATTACACAAGAGCCAATACTTGCATTTCATAACATACTAGTAAATGTACATGTTCCATGCACATAAACAAAAGAATATGACAACTTTTTTTAGTATATGATTTCAAAAAATACAACATAATATTATTTTCTTTAAATATGTGTGCTTATACAAATAGTATAAAAGTTTTTAATGTATTACAAAATTTGACTTCATAGTTTTAATTCCAAACAAACGTATAATGAAGTAGGAGTTTGTCAAAACTTCTGACTAAAAATTAGTGAATGTTTTTGTAAATGCTATAGTTGAGGTTAAAATGTTAATAAATATACTTGTTGTAGTGAAATATATAAACTTAAGTTGTATATATCCACCTCATGTAATTTTAATCTTATCATTCTTTTATGTATATAATTATTAAAGGAAGACATATTTGTATTTTTTTATAAAGGACATATTCATGAGTCAATAAAAGTTGGACACATGAAGTATAGTGCAATGGAACAATTAGCTTAGAATTTCAAATTTACTTGAGAAATATCAGAGTTGTCAATTCCTTGGATAAACACCATTGAAACCTCAAATAAAGCATAGAAGAAGGAATGCAAGGATAAGATACATTTTCTCTCAAAAAGAATGAAACATAGTTAGAGGAAGAAGTCAGTTGTTTATTCACTTATATAATATTGAAAAAGAAAACCACATCCACCACAAGGTAGAAATAATAAATAATAAGCCAGTGGAGGTTAGTGAGCTAGTAATTCATGCTCAACTCCAGCTGCAAAGATGTGAGGTAGAGCATTACAGCTTCAAATACGTAACATTCATGCTTTCCATAATCTTCTTATGCAAAGGTATTTAGAGTCTACAACTGAGGAAATTGTTAGACACTGGGATCTCCATGATGTGTAATACTTAATCCATGAAAGCTTGCATGAAGAGCATGTTGTTCCATACCATTGTGTTCATAAGAACTGTACATTAAAATGAAATTTGAATTTATTTTGGCACATAATAGTAATGAACCAATAAGCACTTCAAGCGATGTTGAGGCATATACATGGGAAACTTCACTGTGTTAAAAGAAATTAACCATTGTTTATCCATGGAACAAATGTGGAAGTTGTAATATGTACATATAAAGAGGCAATGAAGAGGTAGTGCATCAAATACAAAGATATTTGAGCAGTGATCTTGAACAAGTGCATGGCTGATTTTATAAAAAGACTTAAGGAGTTGGCCAAGAAATTGACATATCCGACCTTGGTAATGTTCCTTCTGGACTTTTTATCTTCTTTGAAGGTGATGAAGATGTACCCCTCAAGTGGTTTCCTGGCCTCATGGGGTGTCTGTCCTAGAAAAATCATCGTTGTGGCTTGTTTTTGGATGTGCTGGAGTTCAAAATGGTGGTTGTTTTTTTAGTTAGAAGAGAGGTTAGTCTTCCCCCTTCTTCAAACAAGTGTAAGAGACCAGTGGCTACTTCATCTCCCTCGGTAGATTTCCATCCAATCTCGAACACAACAACTAGGACACTCATTGCAATGGTGTCCTATAGTGCAGCCCATCTAGCGATGTTAACTAGAGTCTCCCACCATAGGGAATGCCATCCCACAATGCTCGTTGTGTGTTCAAGTAAAGGTACACATTAGTCAACGGACGAAAGTTGCTACTGGTGGATCATGGATGATGTCATACCACAACATCATAGACTACTACCCGAGATGGAAGCTATGAAACCACAAACACAAAGGTGGAGATGGGGTGATGACCAGCACATGTGAGATACGTACCCATGGCGGGGAATGACCTTGTTGCCAGTGCAGATGTAGGGAGTGTTAGTGAGTAGGGTGCCACGTTAGTGGAGGCCCATGTGGTGTTGAAAGGAGAAGAAGCAGCCAGTTGTGGTCATTGTTGAGTGTGCCACAGATGATCTCAGGTGCACAGAGAGGGTAGATATGTCTTCTCATAAGAGACAGAAGTAGTTAATTTTCCTACTTTTTGCTATGTCCTCTGCGTTCTCTTGCCGGACTCACTCGAGTTAAGCCACCTGAAGTCCACCGAATATGATCATCTTGGTGCACGACTTCACCTACAGAAAGGTGATTGGGAACAAGTGGTCATACATGGACCTCCTCCGGGCAGACTACTTGGAGGGAGATGCCGATATTGATGCAGGAGGATGCTCATGACCCACGTCAACCCCATCGAGAAGTTGATCAATGACAACACTCTAGATAAGAGCACCGATGCTAGTTAGTGTGTAGCAGGCTATCTGATGATGGATCATCTTGTTGGACTTGAGGTGAAGGTGAAAAAAAATTCTTGCTTTGACAAAGGGAGACAATGGAAGATGCGCTTGTATAGTGCCAGTGAGATTGTTGCCTTATGACAATTATATATATACAATATGTTCTTGTCAGTCGGTATATGGGGATGCAGGTGAAAATCTCTCACTGTAAAGGGTGAATTTTGTTTATCAAGTATAGGAAGCTATTGTCAAATCAGATTTAACACATGCCGACATACAAATAATGTACATATCAGATATACTTACATACTTGCTTAGTGTTATGTTAGAAAAACCAAGAGGATAGTTGATCGTTTACGATGCTCCTGTTGGTCAATAAACCGTCATGCTTTAGTTGCTTGTTGTATAGGTATTACCAATCTGGTGACATACCTTCATATAAATAGAAGAAACACAAATGTTAATCAGAGTATTCACAAGCAGAAGTAACTAATCAAGATTGTTCTTTAGCATGCACCTGTTGGATCTGCAATTCTATTGGGTTGGATTCACATAGCAAAAACATGGGTTGTCAAAAATGTTAGAGTTAGTGAGACAAGAGATGATCGTATGAAAGCAGATGAAAGAGATTTGGAATTGAACTCACAAAAAACAAATTCCTACCTTTTGGTCTTTTGCTACATGCTGCTCGGTAATATGTGGTGCATCTCCAAAGATGCTTCTTTGCTCCAACCCCAAGACAGAGTAAAAGAAATAAAGAAAAGAAAGACCTGAAAAGCAAAACTTATATTTGATGTGATACCAAAGGAAAGAAGAATGCGAGGATGAGATTGAGCAGTGGGAGATGACGAAAAGGGGTATAACGGATTCACCTATATGCATGTATTTTTCCGAATGGGAGGGGGGAATTACACATTCTATGGTGGTTGTTTCCTGTAATCATGGTTCATAGGACTGAACAACAGCTTAAGCGACCATGTCCCTATGGAAATAGGAGTTTTTAAAAACTAAAAAGTTAAGAAAAATTATGGGAAGAGAGAGGATCAAGGAGAAGTCAGATTTTTGAAACTGTGCGGTTTGATTGGTCAGTTATTTTTAAAAAAAAGAAAAGAAAATTGTTTAGACAAACTCTCTCTTTTTATAGTAGTATAGATATTCAAGGTGCTACATCATCACATTCCAATCACCCTGTTATATAAGATAACACATCCACATGTATATACACACTACCAGAGGCACACAAGCCAGAATTCACATATCGATCATCATATCTACAAAACACATCGAGAACACCCCAAGGACCTAAGTGTACAGGGATGATGCATAGGACTCTATTACTAGACACTATCCATATACCATGTTTCACCAGGTGTAGTTTTCTCCTCATATTATCATCAACCACATGATCTTTAACTCGTCATGCATGCCCATCTAAAAAGATATTTAACCAACGGGTGAGACACATAGTCCCAGCAAGAGATATAACTCTCTGCCAACTTTATTATTATCATAGATAACTAAGAAGATAAATTAACATACTGAGTGGATTGAATAGAATTAACCAAATGACATAAATCTCATGGATGAAGTAAATAGAGCAGTAACATGCACTTTCCAATAAGCAACAACATAGTCAATAGTTTAAAAAGGAATATGACAAACATGTATAACTGTTGTAAACTAAATAGTTAAAATAAAGGCAAGACTTCAACCAGTGTTCTCATATTTGATCACATACATGTATGCTACATGGCTTATTATCAGTTTATTATGCTCTGAGGATTTGGGTTGTACCACCCAAATTCCACCGACCACTACTAAGTCAAAATCGATGCCATACAAGGTCTAGTGGAAGAGCCGGAATCCACAACCTCACCCCCTTAGTCAGTATGAGTGAACATGCAATGAGATCACAAGTCAACTGCTTCCAGCAACATATAGTCCAGTTGTGCAAACCTAGCCTGCCTTAGAATATGTCACAGTGCTAGTAAAACTAAGCTATGACCTACAACCGCACTCTTCCAGGGTATGGCATGTCGCCAATCCTATGTCACATATCACTGAGCTATGGCCTGAAGCCACACTCTATTCCAGGGTATGGCCCACAGCCAATACTATATCACATATCACTAAGCTATGGCCTAAAGACATAGTCTATTCCAGGGTATGGCCCGCAACCAATCATGTATCACATATCATTGAGCTACAGCCCGAAGCCGCACTCTATTGCTTGATATTAGGGTACCATGTTGTCCCTACATACTCAACAATATGTGCTCCAAGTTTCCCGTAAGAGTTACTCATTCCACCATCCAGCAAATGTTGACATTTAATGGATCTATGGCACAGTGCAAACTACATGATTAAATTCCACTTGATTATTTAGACTAATTAAAGTGTCTTTTAGCATCAATCAAGTTACAACGTATAAACCACCAACAAATCCTTCAAAAGAAAGGGCACAGTATTACAACACAATATATCATTATTTAGACTACAAATAGATTGTCATCATCTCATATCACTATATCATTGCCATCCACAAGGCTACCATCATCAACACATTATCCTGGAATATCAATCCCTCATTCCAGTACCAGAGGATATCACCTCAACCAGGCACTAAGCCTTTACCGGGTCCTAAGACCCATTACATCACACTTGTGATTCATGGTTATCTCATCATGCCTCATTGAGCATATAAGCATTACTCATGCCACATCACATGTACTTTCCATAGAAACCATTAGCCATTATGTTCATAGAGAGAATATGTTAAAACATATTAAACACCTTAAATTAAAACAAGCAATGCATCATAATATTTCAAATTCAGGATTAGGCTTCATGTTGATTTCACATAAGGTTCTTAAGCATCATTCTATCTCAAAACTCTAACATGCACTACCTCCCATAAGTTGGAGTGTATAAGGCTAAGAATTAATTAATGTAACCAAGTATGCACATTCACATATTCATATTTCTCATGTTCCTTTATCATGGTTCATATCCAAAGCTTGATATTATTTAACCATCTTCATAGTACTCACAAGTTATAACACCTAATTAACCCTCTAGGTTAAAGCCATGTAATTAAGAGAGAGAACAATTTCATGCTTTCTATTCACACACATTTAATAATATCACCTACTCTTAGAATTATAGTCAATGCTCTTTAGATGAAACCGATTAGGGTTTTATATCATGGTTACCTCACCAAACCCAATTATACCAACTCCCATTTTCTTGAGACTAATTTAGGTTTGAAAAACATTAGTTATATATGAATCAATAATCATACCATCAGTATCGTGTATCACCCTTTCATAAGTGCATATGTGCATCATATTCATTTAAGTTATGTGTGGGTTACAAAGACCATTATAATAACATATTGACCATTGAACCAATTTGAAGATTCGTCATTAGGTGATCCATATCCTATTACTTCTTACAAATCATTAACCTCATATTATAGGCTACATAACTAGAGGGTTTCACTTCAAACTATCCACAAGGCACCGATAAAGTCATTAGACTTGTTTATATGATGTCTACACAAAGGTTGTCACTGTGTATTCTAACAAGGCTTATCACCACCCTCATGTATATTCACATAGTTTTATCATTAACCTTACTCCACAAATTAAGATTATATGAAAAGGAAATATAGTAGGCATTTTCCATGGATTATAATCTTTCATTAAGATCAGAATATGAGTCAGATTATTCCATGATTAAGGTTGTCATATGGATACTCAACTATTGAAACCTACATCCATTACTTCCCACATTGTTGGAGGGTTTAGGGCTAAGTTCTTTAGGTAAGGATGGACCACTCATAGCAACATCATCCTATGGTGCACTATCTTTAGGAGAAGAAATTAAGATTACTCATACATTATCCAAAACATCACTCTTGTAAATCATGCATTGCTCATATGTGTACATTATTGAGTATCCAAGCATACCCTTAAACCTTCATCAAGTGATATCAGTTTCACCTCATCCACTTGTGTTGGCTTGACTACATCATGGTGTGTCGGGTTATCTCATCCAAGGTATCGATTTGGACCCTTTTGGGGTGTATTGGTTTAACCCACCTTTAAAGTGTGATCATCATCACCTCTTGAAGGTGTATCGGGAATCAACACTTGAAGGGGTGTCAGGAATCACCTCTTGAGGGTGTGACGGGCATCACCACTTGAGGGTGTTATGGGCATCACCACCCTAAGGTGTGATGAGCAACACATGGTGTGTCGAGCATCACATAGCGTGATGGGTTGCTTAGGGTTAGGGTTAGGGTTAGCTCATGACGACCATTTGCTCAATCATGGGTGTCACAACTAACACTCAAGCATGCCATCTCACACTAGATGTTTTCATGGTCATGACGGGCTAACAAGGCATATTAGCTTAACCCCATCTAGGGCATGTCGGGTAGAAACCATCAAGCTTATTGGTTTTGCAACACATACATCTAAGCACCTTTACATCATGATGGGTTAACTCCTCATCAAGGCATGATGGCCTAACCATTCATATCAGTTTGGGAACCTTCTAGGGAATTATGATTTAGCACTTATCTAAACCTATCGGCCTAAATACTCCTAAGGCATGACAAATCGTGACATGTTGTGTCAGTTTAAGCATCATGAGTCATGACGACCATTCACTACCTCAGTGTCCACTTAGTCATCTTCAACCTTAGGAAACTTGGTCACTAGTCCACCTACTAAACAATGCAAGAAAGAACAAGATATTGTCAGCAACTTAAATGAAGTTCCTTCATCCAAAATAGTCCTCAAAACAATCATTGTCTACTTAACATATAAGAGGTACACGATCTAGAGATGAAGAACAACTTAAACATATAAATAGTGATAATAAAAAACGAGGTTAAGAGTTATATAACCCACCTCAAGAAGGTCTTCATCAAGAGTCCAAGCTTCCATTATCAAAGCTCCAAAGCACACATTCCTCAACTTGAATAAAATCCATCAAGAGTCCCAAATCGATTTCAACATCACCTCAAGAAAGAAGAAGAAGATGCCATGGTTATGATAGCTCAAGAAGAAGGAAAGAAGGAGAGAGAACCACGTCCTATTCTACCTTAATCCAAGGTATGATGCATGGATGAGATGGAAATAAGAATATGAAGAAGAGATCTCAAAGGAATGGCCATCAAATAAACATAAGTCACCAAGATGGAAGTTGAACAAGGAATCACCATGAGCAAGGAACTCATCTCCAAAGCTACATGGGGGATTCCTCTAGCTTCTTAAGCTCCTAAACTCGTCCACTAAGAGGATAGGAACAAGGATGGATAAAAGGGTTTACTTGTGTGAAGGAGGAGGGGGTTATATACTTGAGGGAAGGAAGAGAGATCAAAGGAGTGGTGTCATCACCTTAGGAGCTTAGGTGAATCTTGTCCATGAGAAAGGGGCAACATGCAACAACATGCAAGACATGGTGATAAGATCTAGGCTAGCATTATCTCCCTCTAGGTCTCCTTCCAATATCATGTATGATATGCCAAATCTCTACACCCTTCACAAACCAATATGGAAAAACCCAACGTACTCACAAACCGATAGGGCATACTCCACACACTTACAAACTGATAGGCACAACCCCACACACTTCACAAACTGATAGAGCACAACCCTACACGATCATAAACTGGTAGGGCACAACCCTACACACTAACAAACTAATTGGGCACAACCCTACACACTCACAAACTGATAGGTAGCCTCTCCAAGGTTATCTAACCTGAGATAGCCCATCTAAATGCAAGGCACATCTCATACATGTGATCCATATACCACCAAAGATGCTTACACACAACCAAGGTCTAAAAAATGTGCCCACCTCTTCCTTTATCATCTGGATTATGTCAAAGAAGAGAGGGAACACTCTGGAGATGGTAACTTGCACATTAACCCTTCACTTTGGGTAAATTGCAATTTACACCAAAACTAGCACATTAAGCACAAGAACTAACCATACAAGCTCAACTTGGAACTTAGGCTTTCCACAAGGTGCCCATATCATCATTTTCTCCTTTATGATGCTAAAGAACTAAGGACACACTCATCATGTGACATATTTCGAGATAACACCTCATCTTGGGTAAATTACACTTGGTCTAAAGCAAGCAAACGTTGCTCAAAAAACATTCAAACAGAACCAAACTTGAAACATAAGCATGTCACATGATTACAAAACACCTAAAAAGGTTAGATTAAAGTTCTAAGAAACTTACTTAATCATAACAAATAGTGTTAGCCCAAAACCCAGGTCAGGGTCCTTACATGAGCATTATAAATCAATGATGGTCATTCTCCACAAAGGAAGCACCAAAATCCCTCAAAACCTCCAAGGATACCTTTTGCCCATCTTCAACCATATAATGGTCTTTTTTCACTAGAACAATCTTGATATTTTGGCCAAAATTAGCAAGTCACTATCATATCCACTATAAAACCATCTATAAATTGCCTGTCACATTACCACAATGACTGTGCTACTTTTCCCATTTTATGAAGTTACTATGAAGTAGCCTTCTTTTTGTAGGGAAATATGGCAACATTCTATCTCAAAACTCTACATGAACTACCTCCCATAAGTTTGAGTGTATAATGATAAGAATTAATTAATGCAACCAAGTATGCACATTCGCATATTCATACTTCTCGCGTTCCCTTATCATGGTTCATAGACAAAGCTTGATATTATTTAACCATCTTCATAGTACTCACAAGTTATAACACCCAATTAACTGACCAGGTTAAATCCATGTAATGAAGAGAGAGAACAATATCATGCTTTCTATTCACACACATTTAATAATATGTCCAACTCTTAGAATTAGGGTTAATGCTCTTTACATGTAGCTGATTAGGGTTTTATTTCATGGTTACCTCACCAAACCCCAATTACACCAACTCCCGTTTTCTTGAGATTGATTTAGGTTTGAACAACATTAGTTATATATGAATCAATCATCATACCATCAGCACCAAGTATCACCCTTTCATAAGTGCATATGTGTATCATCTTCATTAAGTTATGTGTGGGTTACAAAGTACATTATAATAACATATTGACCATTGCACCAATTTGATGATTCATCATTAGGTGACCCATTTATTATTAATTCTTACAAATCATTAACCACATATCATACTAAGGAGAGTCGAACCATAGTCTACATAGCTATAGGGTTTCACTTCAAACTATCCACAAGGCACCTATAAAGTCATTAGACTTGTTTACACGATTTATACACAAAGGTTGTCACTATGTATTCTAACAAGGCTTATCACCACCCTCATGTATATTCACATAGTTGTCTCATTAACCTTACTCCACAATTTAAGATTATATGAAAAGGAAATATAGTAGGCACTTTCCATGCATTATCATCTTTCATTAAGATGAGCATATGTGTCATATTATTCCATGATTAAGGTTGCCATATGGATACTCAACTATTGAACCCTACATCCATTACTTACCACATTTTTGGAGAGTTTAGGGCTAAGTTCTTTAGGCAAGGATGGATCACTCATACTAACATCATCTTATGGTGCACTAGCTTTAGGAGAAGCAATTAAGATTACTCATACATTATACAAAACAACACTCTTTTATATCATGCATTGCTCATACGTGTACATTATTGAGTATCCAAGCATACCCTTCAACCTTCATCAAGTCATATCAGTTTCACCTCATCCACTTGTGTTGGCTTGACTAAATCATTGTGTGTCAGGTTAGCTCACCGAAGGTATCGATTTGGACCCTCTTGAGGTGTATTGGCTTAACCCACCTTTAAAGTGTAACGGAAGAGGTGATTTGGGCATCAACTCTTGAAGGGGTGTCGGGCATCACCTCTTGAGGGTGTGACGGACATCACCATTTGAGGGTGTGACAAACATCACCACCCTAAGGTGTGACGAGCAACACATGGTGTGTCGGGCATCACATAGTGTGACAGGTTGCCTAGGGTTAGGGTTATGGTTAGGTCATGACGACCATTTGCTCAATTATGGGAGTCATAACTAGCACTCAAGCATGCCAGCTCACACAAGATGTCCTCATGGTCATGACGGGCTAACAAGGCCTATTGGCTTAACCCCATATAGGGCATGTTGGGTAGCAACCATCAAGATTATTGGTTTGACAACACATAGATCTAAGCACCTTTAGAGAATGATGGGCTAACTCCTCATCAAGGCATGTCGGCCTAACCATTCATATCATCTTGGGCACCTTCTAGGGCATTACGGTTTAGCACTTATACAAACCTATCGACCTAAGTACTCCCAAGTCATGATGACTCGTGACATGTTGTGTTGATTTAAGCATCATGAGTCATGACGACCATTCACCCCCTAAGTGTCGACTTAGACATCTTCAACCTTAGGAAACTTGGTCACTAGTCCATCTACTTAACAATGAAAGAAAGACAAAGATATGGTCAACAACTTAAATGAAGTTCCTTCATCCAAAACAATCCTAAATACAATCACTATCAACTTAACATATAAGAGGTACACGATCTAGAGATGAAGTACAACTTAAACATATAAAGAGTGATAATAACAAAGGGGGTTAAGAGTTATATAACCTATCTCAAGAAGGTATACATCAAGAGTTCAAGATTCCATGATCAAAGCTCCAAATCACATGTTCCTCAACTTGAAGATGATCCATCAAGAGTCCCAACTTGATTTCAACATCACCTCAAGAAAGAAGAAGAAGATGCCACGCTTATGATAGCCCAAGAAGAAGGAAAGAAGGAGAGAGAACCATGTCCTAGTCAACCTTCATCCAAGGTATGATCCATGTCTGAGAGAGAAAGATGAAGATGAAGAAGAGTGCTCAAAGGAATGGCCATCAAATAAACATAACTCACCAAGATAAAAGTCAAAGCAAGGAATCACCATGAGCAAGGAACTCGGCCTCCCAAACTCCATGGGGGCTTCCTCTAGCTCCTTAAGCTCCTTAACTCGTCCACCAAGAGGAAAGAAACAAGGATGGACGAAATGGTTTGCTTGTATGAAGGAGGATGGGGTTATGTACTTGAGGGAAGGAAGAGAGATCAAAGGAGTGGTGTCATCACCTTAAGAGCTTAGGTGACACTTGTCCACGAGAGAGGGAGCCACATGCAACAACATGCAAGACATGGTGATAAGATCTAGGCTAGATCTCACCCTCTACGTCTCCTTCCAAGATCATGGCTGATATGCCAAAGCTATACACCCTTCACAAAATGATATGGAAAACCCCAACATACTCACAAACCTATAGGGCATACTCCACACACTTACAAACTGATAGGCACAACCCCACACACTTCACAAACCGATAGGGCACAACCCTACACACTCACAAACTAATAGGTCACAACCATACACACCCACAAACTTATAGGGCACAACCCTAAACACTCACAAACCGATAGGAAGCCTCTCTAAGGTTCTCTAACCTGAGATAGCCCATCTAAGTGCAAGGCACATCTCATACATGTGCTCCATATACCACCAAAGATGCTTCCACACAACCAAGATCCAAAAAAGGTTCCCACCTCTACTTTTATCCTATAGATGATGTAAAACAAGAGAGGGAACACTCTAGAGATGGTAAATTGCACATTAACCCTTCACTTTGGGTAAATTGCAATTTACACCAAAACTAGCACATAAAGTACAAGCATCAACCATACAAGCTCAACTTGGAACTTAGGCTTTTTACAAGGTGACCATAGCATCATTCTCTCCCTTATTATGCTAAAGAACTAAGGGCACACTAATCATATGACATATTTTAAGATAACCCCTCATCTTAAGTAAATTGCACTTGGTCTGAAACAAGCAAACATTGCTCAAACAACATTGAAACAGAACCAAACTTGAAACATAAGCATGAAACATGATTACAAAACACCTCAAAAGGTTAGAGGATGGGAGTCAATAAAGAACATAATTCATAAATATAGGATCAAAGACAAGATACTAAAGAGAAAAAATAAATAATTTAAAACTAAATATGTTAACATCTTTACTTAGGTGGAGCATAATTATTTGTGCCTAGAATTCCCGCTATCGTTTATAATTCTCCATGGTTAATTTTTCATGGCTAGTAGCGGTCATGATCTTGGCTTTCCTTGGTTATTGGAGTGGGTTCTTAATTTTCTTTGGCAAACCCGTAATACCTAACTTGGTATGGAAACCTAAATTTTGATAGACTTTGACTGGAGATTTTTGGTTGTTTTCCTTCAGATGTTATCCCATGGATCAGATGTGCTAGACTTGAATTTGCATGCATCTTAGGAGTATGGAATTGCATTAACACTTACTGGAGAAGGTTAAAGAACAGACACACACACACATATATATACACACATATATAAACCACTACCACAGTCACATTGTTAACTTATAGTTGTATCGTTATTTTATGAGCTTGAATTGGAAAACAATTAGAATCTGATTTTAACATTTTTCTCAATTAAGTATTTAAATGATAGTTGTATCCTTGTTGTGGATTTTTCTCACCAGTTGTCCTACTTTCCTTTTGCATTATACACTTTGTCAGTTAGGGGTCTAAGCAGTGTAGGTACGGTGCGGGGTTGGTCATACCCATACCCATACATGATTAATTTAGTGGGCCCGATTTTGGTTCTAGACCTGCACTATAAAAGCCAAGACCTGCACCTTACTCATAAAATGGCGGGTATGCGGGTAAGCGGTTCTATATAAAACATTATACAGTTTATGTAAGAAAAAAAAATATTTCTATTATAGAGAGTTGAATGTAAAATGTATTGGATGATTAAGAGGTTTACAGTGCATTCTCTTATATAGGATCAGAGATGAGATGAAAAACATAGATAGTGATATGGGACTAAACCACACAAGTAAAAGAATAAGTGAGACACATGCTAGGCACTTGACACTCAGTGAAACATAAACATATCTATATACTCCCCCTCAAGCTGGAGCATAGACGTCAAACATGCCCAGCTTGTCTACTAGAGTTTGGAAGCGAGCCTTTGGAAGAATTTTGGTGAAGATGTCCGCTACTTGTTGCTCAATGTTGAAATTTGGAGTACAAATACGACCAAAAAGAACAGTCTCGCAGAAAAAGTGGCAATTATTGATTTAATACTTTACTAGGAAACAAGTAATCATTATTGCACCAAAAAAGTAATGCTAACCAGTAGTACCAATTAGTAATCATTGAAAGAAGCAAGAAAATCAATAAAATAAATCATGCTTTAGAAGTATAATAGACTAATATGATATTTACTTAGACAAATTATAGAAGTACCCTATTATTAGGGCTTACACACAAAGTATGCATTCTAAATTAGGCTTAGGTATATCACAGAACACTTAAATGCATACAAGTTTCATAAATTATAGTCAACACTACTTGGACCATGTAATTAATTAATGTTACATGCTTCCAGTAGATTTTAAAAAAAAAGCGGGAAAAAAGCAAATGAAGCGAACAAAAAGCGAGCGATTTTCTTCAAAACGATTAATCAGGCACTTATAGGCTAAATTAAGTGGCTGAGGGTGTTGGCTGATTAAGCGGTCGCTTGGGCCATTTTTTAATACAGTGGATATGTCAAACTCCTTGAGAAGACTTTGGACCCATAGAAGTTCACATGTAGTGTGGGCCATGGCTTGGTATTTTGCCTCTGCACTGGACATGGCTACTACAGTCTGCTTTTTGCTTCGCCAAGTAACTAGATTGCCACCCAAAAATGTGCAATAGCCAGATGTAGATTTATGATCAGATCAACTTCCTGCATAGTTCAGAATCTGAAAAACCTGAGAGGTTGCAATGGTCGTGCTTCTTATATAATAATCCTTTGCCTGGAGAGCTTTTGAGATAACGCAGAATGTGACATACATCATCCCAATGACACTACCGTGGTTTGTCAAGATACTTGATTATGAGTCCTACAACAACAATAAGATCAACCCTTGTGATAATGAGATAAATAAGCTTGCCAACAAGTCTTCTGAATTGGTGGTGATCAACATAAGGGGGAGAGGTTTCATCGTTCCGATCCGTATTTGGGTCAAGTGGGGTGTTGGCTGGTTTACAGCCAAGCATACTAGTTTCCTACAAAAGATCAAGGACATATTTTTGTAGGGAAAGGCACATTCCTACAGATGATCTGGATACCTCAATGCCTAAAAAATATTTCAGCTTTTCGAGATTCTTGGTGACAAAGTGTTTTTCCAGGTAAGTTTTTATAGATATACTATGTTTTTTACTTGTGTTGCTTTGTTACTCTTGCAATATGGGACTAATATTACAAGAGTAACAAAGTAGCACAAGTAAACAACACAATATATCTATACACAGAGAGAACGGGGAGGCTCAGATAAAGCCATAGCAGAGGCAGAAGTCGGCGCAGCAGTAGAATAGATCAGAGACCCACAATGGGGCAGATAGCAGCAGCAGGGATCTGACAAGTCAGATCAGAGAACCTATATAGGGCAGAGTACGCATATAGAGAAACCTACATCGTCATGAAGAATACTAATGTTCCTTCATGAGGCACCGACAGAGACGACGGTGATGTGAGAGACTGTCACACCCCAAATTTTATTAGGTATCCATGTGAATGAAAGTAATACTCAGAAAACCCTAGTTATGTGAGATCAAGACAAGTGAGTCAAGTTTTACATAATTTATCATGTAGTAGAGTCTAGGTATGCATATCTAGAACCCAAGGTCATTTTGGTGAATTGATCATCATGGGATGCTAGAAAGATCATACAAAATTTAAGGTTGATTAATATGGTCATAATGAGGTTTTTCTAGAATTTAAGGACATTCTAACTATCAGTGGATTATATAACATACTTAAGAGTACCTTAGGCTTTTTCTATGTTAGGCTCTCCAATGTATGTAGCAATGAAACTAAGGATTGATTAGATGTTCTTAATGACATAAGAGGTGACATAGCTTTGGTGATTCAATTTGTTGAAATAGGTCATGGGATGAGTGGAATTGTATTCACTACACTAGAGAAGTCTAGGTAGTGAATTAGAGTGTGCGGATTTTTCTACAAGAATATAATATCTATATGTAGTGTTGGTTGAATTTTGAGATCAATTGAAAGAACATAATATGCTTAGTCTTTTAGTCTCTAAAACAAGTAATTTGGCATTGAACCATTGGTTCATAGACTAGCTCGTTTGAGCACATCTCGGTTCACTGGATGGGAATGCGTTTAATAAAAAGAAATTAGAGGTATCAAGAGTCTCATTCTTTCAGGACTCGGGCACAGTCCAATACAGATCAAATCTCACCCTAAGATTGGGAAGAGAGTTTATAAACGCCTTATAGAATAGCGGCTGAGGGCAAGATCAAATAGGGTTTGCCTAAGAGAAGGGATAGAGAAACATGTATATGTGAGGAACCCATACCAATAGTGGTGCCTGAAACTTAGCCGCGGTGGCTTCAAGAGGACCAAACCATAACGGGGCACCTCTTGCTGCTAGCACAGCAGCATGTACATGCGAGGGAGAGGCTGTGCTGAGGTGAGAAGCCATGCCCCAAGCGAGCTGCAATGTTGAGGAAGGAGGTGAACTGCAGACCACCTGGGCGGTTCCATGTCCTTGCCGCCAGAAATAGGGGAGGTAAGACTCCCGGTCATAACCTGGTTGATACGAGTTTGGAGATCATCTCTCTGCATGCCTCTGCGCCAAGGTGAGGCTCAACGGAAACATGGCCCAAAGACAGTGGCCGGATCGGCCGTGAATGCTAGCGCTTGCTGGAGAGGAGGCGGGGGTCGACGCCCTATTTCACGGAAAAACAGGGGCGTGCGATCCCTGATTTGCGTCGTTGCGTACGAAGGAGAGGGAGGGGTCCAGGTCCCTCCATCCTGGGCCGCCAGTCTGAGGCCCAATCAGGCTAAAATGAATAGGAAAATAAGGTAATAAGTTTGATTTGACTTTGATTTGTTATAAGCTTTGGGGATTCGTAGAGATTGATCTGGTTGTCACAATAGGGTGCTTGAGGGCTCATTGGAAAGCTTGAGATACAAAGAACGCCTTGAGGGATTTTCTAGAATCTAAAAAGATATGGGTAAGGTAATTATGTTTATGGAAAGATGTATATGATTGTATGTGTTGATGCTTTGTTAAATCAATGTTATAGGTGTGGACCTCATCATTGAACTTCAAGCAAGTGTTGCACCACAATCTTAATAGGTATGATGAAATGGCCAATCATGATTAGAAGTTTTGTTCATCCTATATGATGTATTGGGTATGCGTGCATGCATGCCATAAGATTGTGTAAGATATGATTTAGAGATGATGATGTGAGTAGAAGGATATTTGAGATTTACATGTGTGTATTAAGGATAAACCCTAGAAGTTAATTACATTATAGTGGTGGGATGTATGCGAAAGGATATATTGATTCAGATGGGATTTAATGATTGGAAGTGTCTTTTCAGGATTTAGACCCGACTAGAGGAATCCAAGATGAAGATGTTATTTTCTCTAATACAGGTAAGTGGTTCATGCCCATGAGTATTCATATTTATCAAACTCAGCATATTTTCATAAGACTTCATACTTTATGTGATCCACTGTTCTAAGATTTTATGTTAAGATATGCAAGTAAGATTTTCATACATTCATGGCTATTTTCCTTACATGTGCCTAATATCTCGAGAAGAGATATGTTACTAAGATTTATAAGAACGATAGAGACTCATGAACCCGGTTCATGAGAAAACTAGAGATTTATGTTTCTATAAGAACTATTAGTAATGATTCATATTGATGAATATGACTACAAGATAAGATATGCAACCAAGATAGTCATACATGATAATGTGGGATAAGAATGTATTGAGATTTCAAGTAGAACATGTTGTTAAGATCCCCCTCATTTATAAATGTAATTGTGTGCTAAGAATTCAAGTAGGAACATGTCATCAAGGTTTCTTATATATATGTAGCGATCTAAGAGTTTGGAAGTGAAATAGATTTCTTAGAAAGATTAGTGCTTAAAAGTTTAGTTATGTGATAGTATGTATGTTGCACATGGTAGACCATGGCCAATTTCCAAGGTAAATGTACTATTGGGATTAGAATATATTATAACATGAGTTTATGATTATGAGACATTAAGTCATGATTAAGTTGTTGAGATGAGACTCTATATTATTTCTACTTTAATATTTAAGATTTAAGTTCATATGAATGTATTGAGATAAGATTTAATGAGATTTTTTAGAAATTGAGCTACCTTGTCAAAAATCACACTCCTTTAGATATTTGATACTTGAGAACTCTCATATAATTCGTATTATCATATTTAGTTCATATCCTTTTCCTAGGCCTCTAGACTCAGTTGTCATATAATTATTATCAATGAGGTCATTCTAATAAATCAGGGTTTCAAATTAAGATGTATCAAGATAACAAGGACATCAGATTTAGATTCATACTTAGACTACTCATTGTGTGAGTAACCAGATACCAAAATAAAGATACATGATAAGGGTTTTAGACCCAATCTCAATTATGAAGTAATTGAGATCCATATCCACATTAAGTTGTATTTTTAATTTATCACTTAAGAATAAAAGATTCAGATTCAGATTCAGAATTCAGTACATGCTCAGTCATCAATAATCAATCTCAGATAAGTTCAGTTATCAGTTTTAATATAAGATAAGTTCAGATTCAGTATTCAGCAAAGATATCAGTATTCAGTTTTAGTTCAGATTAAGAATTAAGTAAGTTTAGACTTAAGATAATTAAGTTGAAACCTTCACATAAGACATTATATGATAAGTCCTCATTCAGTTAGTCCCGGGACAATTCAGAGGCATCTGTTGCCAATTCAGAGGAGTGCTACTCCAATTCAGAGGTGTTGCAGCACCAATTCAGGGCGTAGTCATGCCAATTCAGAGACACCTCGGTGTCGTTCATGGCATGTAGTGCCATTTCAGGGTACCTTGGTACCAATTCAGGGCGTAGATACGCCAATTCAGGAGGACTTATTGTATAATAGTGGCCACAGTCAGATAAAAATCCTAAGTAAAAGATACCTTAGATTAGAGATTCCCATAATCTCATCCATAAGTATGATGAGAGGGAATTAGATAAGATCAGTATGACCCATGCACTGTGATGCAGGTCTTGAGACCCAGGTACCAGAGTACAAGTCTCCAGAGAAAGATAAATAAAAAGATAAGAATTAAACTAAAGTAAGAAGAGATATTTATGTTTCATATTTTGTAAAGTTTTAATGTTAGTATCATGTTTATAGTGTTCAAAGATATTTGTAGCATTTTATCTCTTAGTAATATGTATATTAGAATACTCATGCCACTTACGCTAACAATCGTTTTTCTAATGCATGGCTGGGGACGAGATGTCCGCAGGCGAGAGAAGGAGCAGAGTAGATCTCAGAGATTTAGAGCACAAGGACAGAGCAAGATAAGATCTTGTGGGATGCCAACTATACGATGATCCTCAGGTTTATAGACTCAGCTATATGTTTCAATGTTTAGAACTTTATAGTAGAGACTCGTGATGTTATATAAGTTTACCATTTAATAACATCTATGTTCCTATTGTAAGAACAATCATGAGAATATTTTAATACTTCAGCCTGCGTGATTGATTATATTGTTGTTATGAATGCCAGTTTTACATAATACCCCCTTGAGTGCACGAGTTATGGATAACTCGGTGTTGCTTCCGCTATGTACAAGTGTGTGCTTAGGGAGGGTGTTACAATATGGTATCAGAGAAACATTATAGTTGGACACCAGATGAGTTCTCATGTTCTTACACAAGATCACCCCATACGAACTTAAGTTAGAGTAGAGTACCAATTTAGAAAGATAACTAGTAGCCCTATGTGTAGAAGAGGTAAGTGAAAGATATTAGAAATCTAAGTAGAGCTTTAAATAGGAGACATATGTTTATATAAGGATTAGGGTTATGTGTCTAGATGTTTTACACTTTTTATGATAACACTATAGTTGTATATAGCATTCTCTCTCTTTTCCCCACATGTTTGTGGTATGGGGCACATGCTTATGGGGTTTTGTAGAGAGAATGTTATGTGCATAATCATGCTTGTCTTGTCCTTTCAAGTGCATGTGGTATGGGACATGTGCACAAGGAATTGTCAAGATAAGTGTGATCTGACATGTCATCTCTGAATATATAACCGTCTGGCATGTATCCAAAGGCGACAAAGAGCACAAGTGTTGGCATTAAAAGTTTGAGACATATAGTCACATAAACCTAATCATATACATAGTAAGACCAAGCATGTATATGAAGGGTAGATATTTTGGCATCGATAAGTGAGTTAGTTTTAAGTGAACCAGAACCCTAACATAACCATAGAGAAGAGGCAATCTAGAGTCCTTGCTATGATGGATGGTGAATGTATAGTTTAGATCTCAAAAAAAAAATAGCAGTACATGCACATATACACTTGATAATGATAACCTTGAGAAATTTCAACCCGAAATGAGCCACTTAGAAAATATTAGATACACAAAATATGTAAAACCCTAAGGTGGGTAGACTAGTTGAATTTCGAGGACGAAATTTCCAATAAGGTGGGTAGAATTGTCACACCCCAAATTTTATTAGGTATCCATGTGAATGAAAGTAATACTCGGAAAACCCTAGTTATGTGAGATCAAGACAAGTGAGTCAAGTTTTACATAATTTATCATGTAGTAGAGTCTAGGTATGCATATCTAGAACCCAAGGTCATTTTGGTGAATTGATCATCATGGGATGCTAGAAAGATCATACAAAATTTAAGGTTGATTAATATGGTCATAATGAGGTTTTTCTAGAATTTAAGGACATTCTAACTATCAGTGGATTATATAACATACTTAAGAGTACCTTAGGATTTTTCTATGTTAGGCTCTCCAATGTATGTAGCAATGAAACTAAGGATTGATTAGATGTTCTTAATGACATAAGAGGTGACATAGCTTTGGTGATTCAATTTGTTGAAATAGGTCATGGGATGAGTGGAATTGTATTCACTACACTAGAGAAGTCTAGGTAGTGAATTAGAGTGTACGGATTTTTCTACAAGAAGATAATATCTATATGTAGTGTCAGTTGAATTTTGAGATCAATTGAAAGAACATAATATGCTTAGTCTTTTAGTCTCTAAAACAAGTAATTTGGCATCAAACCATTGGTTCATAGACTAACTCGTTTGAGCACATCTCGGTTCACTGGATGGGAATGCGTTTAATAAAAAGAAATCAGAGGTATCAAGAGTCTCATTCTTTCAGGACTCGGGCACAGTCCAATACAGATCAAATCTCACCCTAAGATTGGGAAGAGAGTTTATAAATGCCTTATAGAATAGCGGCTGAGGGTAAGATCAAATAGGGTTTGCCTAAGAGAAGGGATAGAGGAACATGTATATGTGAGGAACCCATGCCAATAGCGGTGCTTGAAACTTAGCCGCGCTGGCTTCAAGAGGACCAAACCATAACGGGGCACCTCTTGCCGCTAGCACAGCAGCCTGTACACGCGAGGGAGAGGTTGTGTTGAGGTGAGAAGCCATTCCCCAAGCGAGCTGCAACGTTGAGGAAGGAGGTGAACTACAGACCACCTGGGCAGTTCCATGTCCTTGCCCCCAGAAACAGGGGAGGTAAGACTCCCGGTCATAACCTGGTTGATACGAGTTTGGAGATCATCTCTCTGCATGCCTCTGCGCCAAGGTGAGTCTCAACGGAAACATGGCCCAAAGACAGTGGCCGGATCGGCCGTGAATGCTAGTGCTTGCTGGAGAGGAGGCGGGGGTCGACGCCCTGTTTCACGGAAAAACAGGGGCGTGCGATCCCTGATTTGCATCGTTGCGTGCGAAGGAGAGGGAGGGGTCCAGGTCCCTCCATCCTGGGCCTCCAGTCTGAGGCCCAATCAGGCTAAAATGAATAGGAAAATAAGGTAATAAGTTTGATTTGAATTTGATTTGTTATAAGCTTTGGGGATTCATAGAGATTGATCTGGTTGTCACAATAGGGTGCTTGAGGGATCATTGGAAAGCTTGAGATACAAAGAATGGCTTGAGGGATTTTCTAGAATCTAAAAAGATATGGGTAAGGTAATTATGTTTATGGAAAGATGTATATGATTGTATGTGTTGATGCTTTGTTAAATCAATGTTATAGGTGTTGACCTCATCATTGAACTTCAAGCAAGTGTTGCACCACAATCTTAATAGGTATGATGAAATGACCAATCATGATTAGAAGTTTTGTATATCCTATATGATGTATTGGGTATGCGTGCATGCATGCCATAAGATTGTGTAAGATATGATTTAGAGATGATGATGTGAGTAGAAGTATATTTGAGATTTACATGTGTGTATTAAGGATAAACCCTAGAAGTTAATTACATTATAGTGGTGGGATGTATGCGAAAGGATATATTGATTCAGATGGGATTTAATGATTGGAAGTGTCTTTTCAGGATTTAGACCCGACTAGAGGAATCCAAGATGAAGATGTTATTTTCTCTAATACATGTAAGTGGTTCATACCCATGAGTATTCATATTTATCAAACTCAACATATTTTCATAAGACTTCATACTTTATGTGATCCACTGTTCTAAGATTTTATGTTAAGATATGCAAGTAAGATTTTCATACATTCATGGCTATTTTCCTTACATGTGCCTAATATCTCGAGAAGAGATATGTTACTAAGATTTATAAGAATGATAGAGACCCATGAACCCGGTTCATGAGAAAACTAGAGATTTATGTTTCTATAAGAACTATTAGTAATGATTCATATTGATGAATATGACTACAAGATAAGATATGCGACCAAGATAGTCATACATGATAATGTGGGATAAGAATGTATTGAGATTTCAAGTAGAACATGTTGTTAAGATCCCCCTCATTTATAAATGTAATTGTGTGCTAAGAATTCAAGTAGGAACATGTTATCAAGGTTTCTTATATATATGTAGCAATCTAAGAGTTTGGAAGTGAAATAGATTTCTTAGAAAGATTAGTGCTTAAAAGTTAAGTTATGTGATAGTATGGATGTTGCACATGGTAGACCATGGCCAATTTCCAAGGTAAATGTACTATTGGGATTAGAATATATTATAACATGAGTTTATGATTATGAGACATTAAGTCATGATTAATTTGCTGAGATGAGACTCTATATGATTTCTACTTTAAGATTTAAGATTTAAGTTCATATGAATGTATTGAGATCATATTTAATGAGATTTTGTAGAAATTGAGCTACCTTGTCAAAAATCACACTCTTTTAGATATTTGATACTTGAGAACTCTCATATAATTCGTATTATCATATTTAGTTCAGATCCTTTTCCTAGGCCTCTAGACTCAGTTGTCATATAATTATTATCAATGAGGTCATTCTAATAAATCAGGGTTTCAAATTAAGATGTATCTAGATAACAAGGACATCAGATTTAGATTCATACTTAGACTACTCATTGTGTGAGTAACCAGATACCAAAATAAAGATACATGATAAGGGTTTTAGACCCAATCTCAATTATGAAGTAATTGAGATCCATATCCACATTAAGTTGTATTTTTAATTTATCACTTAAGAATAAAAGATTCAGATTCAGAATTCAGAATTCAGTACATGCTCAGTCATGATTAATCAATCTCAGATAAGTTCAGTTATCAGTTTTAATATAAGATAAGTTCAGATTAAGTATTCAGCAAAGATATCAGTATTCAGTTTCAGTTCAGATTAAGAATTAAGTAAGTTTAGACTTAAGATAATTAAGTTGAAACCTTCACATAAGACATTATATGATAAGTCCTCATTCAGTTAGTCCCGGGACGATTCAGAGGCATCTGTTGCCAATTCAGAGGAGTGTTACTCCAATTCAGAGGTGTTGCAGCACCAATTCAGGGCGTAGTCACGCCAATTCAGAGACACCTCGGTGTCATTCAGGGCATGTAGTGTCGTTTCAGGGTACCTTGGTACCAATTCAGGGCGTAGATACGCCAATTCAGGAGGACTTATTGTATAATGGTGGCCACAGTCAGATAAAAATCCTAAGTAAAAGATACCTTAGATTAGAGATGCCCATAATCTCATCCATAAGTATGATGAGAGGGAATTAGATAAGATCAGTATGACCCATGCATTGTGATGCAGGTCTTGAGACCCAGGTACCAGAGTACAAGTCTCCAGAGAAAGATAAGTAAAAAGATAAGAATTAAACTAAAGTAAGAAGAGATATTTATGGTTCATATTTTGTAAAGTTTTAATGTTAGTAACATGTTTATAGTGTTCAAAGATATTTGTAGCATTTTATCTCTTAGTAATATGTATATTAGAATAATCATGCCACTTACGCTAACAATAATTTTTCTAATGCATGGCTGGGGACGAGATGTCCGCAGGCAAGAGAAGGAGCAGAGTAGATCTCAGAGATTTAGAGCACAAGGACAGAGCAAGATAAGATCTGGTGGGGTGCCAACTATACGATGATCCTCAGGTTTATAGACTCAGCTATATGTTTTAATGTTTAGAACTTTATAGTAGAGACTCGTGATGTTATATAAGTTTACCATTTAATAACATCTATGTTCCTATTGTAAGAACAATCATGAGAATATTTTAATACTTCAGCCTGCGTGATTGATTATATTGTTGTTATGAATGCCAGTTTTACGTAATACCCCCTTGAGTGCACGAGTTATGGATAACTCGGTGTTGCTTCCGCTATGTACAAGTGTGTGCTTAGGGAGGGTGTTACAGAGACTCTCAATGTAGAGGGCCTATTGTTGTCTGAACGTGGATATGGAGTTTACCCAGACGTAGAGAGAGAGGAGAAGGAAAGAGTAGTAGTAGTCGTAGCAGGGAAGAAAGAAGGAGGGGTAGGAGGGTGGTTGTGGTGGCAGAAAAGAGGAGGAGGAGGTGGCTGTGGGTGGCGGTGGGAAGGGAGGAAGGAGGGGTTGGGTCGGCGGTGGGGAAGAAGGAGGGAAGGGGTGGCAGCGGGGAAGGAGGAGGTAGGGGGTGGCGACGGCTGGGAAGGGAGGGAGGGGAGGTGGGTGGTGGTGGGGAAGGGGAGGAGGGGAGGGGTGGTGGCGCTGGCAGATGGGGCGAGGGGGCAGGGGCAGCAGTGGGGGGGGCAGGGGCTGGCGGCGCGGGGGGGTTGATAGCTCACGTCATTTCAGTCGGGTGGGTGGGGAAAAAATGGACCTGCTCTTGATACCATCTAATGGGTAAGGGAATTGTTTGTTCAGTGAGTAAAATAGGTTACAGGGTAGTCTCTAATATAGCAACTGAGAGTAGAGATATAAGTACAAGTGAGAAATATGGGACTAATATTACAAGAGTAACAAAGAAGCACAAGTAAACAACACAGTATATCTATACACATGACACTCAACAAAACATAACAAAACACAACATATCTCTATACTCCCATTCAAGCTGGAGCGTAGATGTCGAACATGTCCATCTTATCAACTAGAGTATGAAAACGAGCTTTGGGAAGTATCTTCGTGAAGATGTCTGCAACTTGCTTGTCAGTGTTGAGATATGGAGTGCAAATCTGGCCAGAAAGAACTGCTTCTCGAACAAAGTGACAATCGACCTCAATATGTTTTGTCCTCTCATGAAAAGTGGGGTTGCTCGCAATAAAAATGGAGGCCTTATTGTCACAAAAGCATCGGTATAGGACTGGAATAGGATATATCAAACTCTTAAAGAAGAATCTGAACCCACAGAAGTTCACATGCAGTTTGAGCCATCGCTCGATATTCCGCCTCTGTACTGGATCTGGCGACAACCATCTGCTCTTTGCTTCGCCAGGTGACATTCATGCGTTCAGTAGTCTCATCAGGTTGATATTTAATGGTAAATACCCAACGACAGCCCACAATAGGGCAAGAAGAAGGACGATCTACAAGTTCCCATGTCTTGCGATCGCATAGTGCCTGCATTTCCTGGTCCATTGCCTTTTTCCATGTAGGAATAATAAGAGCCTCTGTAGCATTTTTGGGAATGTTGACAGCAAAAATTGCAGAAGTAAAGCAGGAAAAGTTGTTATGCGGATTGGTAGATGTGCAGTAATGACTGGTAGGATGTTTAGTACAGGAGAGAGCACCTTTCCGCAAACTAATAGGAAGGTGCAAGTTAGAAGTTACCTTAGTGTTTGTTTGATCAGCCGCAGATGGAGGAATTAGTTGGGGAGGGTCCATGGAAGGAGTGCTTGTCTTCGGTCAGCGTTTGTACACTTGCATCATACGCTCTTCAGGCTTGTTAGAAGAAGACAATTCTTCAACAATATTTGGTAGAGGTGTTGGTTCCAACATATCATGAGATAGGCTTGCTCCATCATAAGAAAGTAGGGCATATGCTAAAAAAAATCACATTCGCACTGACAAACCACTATCTGAGTATCAGATCAAAGCAGCAATAACCTTTTTGAGTTCTCGAATAACCCAAGAAAATGCATTTGGTAGATCGAGGGTCAAGTTTTCTCATTCCTGGGCATAAATTTTTAACAAAGCAGGTACACCAAAAAATACGAGGAGGAACAGAGAAAAGAGGTGCATCAGGAAACAAAATGTTAAGGTATCCAATTTTGTAAAATAGAAGAGGGCATGCAATTTATAAGAAAACATGTCGTAGTGACTGTCTCAAGACAAAAATGGTGAGGAACTTTATAATGGATAAGAAGAGTGTGAGCAACCTCTAATAAGTGGCGATTTTTCCATTCAACAACACTGTTTTGCTGTGGAGTATAAGGACAAGTGGTTTGGCGGATTGTGCCATGATAAAAACAAAAAGAAGTGACAAATTTCTGCATAAATTCCACGACATTATCTGTACAGAAAATTTTAATGGTTTTATTGAATTGGGTCTGAATTTTAGAAAAGAAAATGCAGATATTGTCCAAAATAGTACTCCGATCTTTGAGCAAAAATATCTAGGTAGCACGGGAATAATCATCAATAAATGTCAAAAAATATTTAACACCAGTTTGATTCAGGACAGAGCATGGACCCCAGATGTCCGCATGAATAATATCAAAAAATTCTTTAGAATCAAGTTCTTTCTTAGCAGGAAAGACAAACCTCGTTTGTTTTCCCAAAACACAAGATGCACAAGAGAAATTGTTTTCAGATAATGTAGGAAATAAAAGTTTCAATTTAGCAGCAGACGGATGACCCAGCCGGAAGTGCCACTGAAGTCTTGTGACTGATGTAGACAAGAGAGCTAAAGCTGCAGGTGGTCCATCCAAGTAGTATAGTCCATCTGGTCCTTCATGGACTGAACCAATCCTCATCTTCGTGCGGAGATCCTTTAAAACACAACTAGAGGGATCAAACTTAATAGAGCATTGGAGTTGTTTAATAATTTTACTGACATATAATAAATTAACAGGAAATTGTGGTATGTATAAAACATAGTGAAGATTCAGCTTGCGAGATAGAGGAACTGTGCCAATGCCATGAACAGGCGTCTTCGAGCCATTTGCAACCGTGACTGATGAAATATTAGAGGTTTTAGACAGAGAAGAAAATAAGTGGATGCTGCCTGCTATGTGGACAGATGCACCAGAATCAATGCACCACTTATGGTTACCAGTAGAAGGAGATGCAAGCATCGTAGAAGAACAAACAGCAGATGTCGAAGGTAGTTGAGTCATGCGCTCCTGGAAGAACTTCTTAAATTCAGAGCGAAGCCATTCAGTGGTCGGAGGAGCAACTGGTGGATCGGATGCATCACCAGTAGTAGTTTCTGTAGAGGCTTGGTTTGCCCAGACTGGCTTGTCGTGCTTGATCCAACACCTATCTTCAATGTGATTATCAAAACCACACTAGTTGCAGTAGCAAGGTACAGTGGCTTGACCTCGTCCAGGAGCAGCAGAAGAGCCTCGTTCACCAGAAGGAGGTGGACGTCCTCCATGACCACGACCACAACCGCGGTCACGTCTAGAATAAGCAGCGCGAGAAACTAAAGCAGGATGCTCAATAGCAGGAGTAGATGATACAAATGGTAGCCGTTGAAATCTCTTGAGGACGTCACGAAGAGTAGGCAGATGGTCACTAGACAGAATTTGATCAACTACGCCCGAAAAAGAAGCAGGCAAGGCAGCCAGGAATTGAACTAGTTGTAGTTCATTGCGTTGCTTCTTAGCCTCTTTGATGTCAGCAGTCAGCGGATGGTAGATTTCATACTCATTCCAGATAGCAGAACATTGGTTGTAGAAATCCTCAATAGAAGCATCTAAAGAGAACTCCTTCTTGGCCAGGTTTTTGAAAATTTCAAAAACCCATTTAGGATTTTGTTGATGCGAGTAAACATGAGACAGTTGGTCCCACATTGGTTCAGCATCATGAAGGCATAACAGAGACTGACTAATGCACGGCTCGGTGCTATTGAGAAGTCAAGACATAACACTAGATTCGTATTTGGACCATTGAGCATAAGCCTGTTTGCTGTTTTCATCAGCAGTAGTAGCAGGAGGATCAGTGGTAAGATGGGAGTATCGGTCTTGAGCCTTAACATAGTGGACAAAGGACGCCGACCACAAATGGTAGTTCGAACCATTGAGTTTGATGGTGGTAACACACAGAGAGCGAGGAGGCTCAACTGAAGCCATAATGAGTAGAAGCAGGCAGTAACGAGGTGGCGGCGCATCAGCAACATGCAGTAAATAATGAACCCACTATGGGGTAGTAGCAGTAGCAGGGATCTGACACATCAAATCAGAGGAACCCGTGTCGGATAGATAGACTGATAAAGGAACCTAAGCTAGAATGAGGAAATCAATATCCCATCATGAGGCGTAGGCAAAAAAAGAACCAGAGAGTTAGGAGACTCTCAACGTGGGATGACTATGGCTGTCCGGAAGATTGAACGGGCGAAAAAGGAAAGGGTGAACCTGAGAAGAAGAGGGCATCAAGGAGAAGAGGGAGGGTGTTTGCTATTGGGGAAGAAGATGGAGGAGAGGAGCAGCCCGGCAGGAGCAGGCAGAGGGGTGGAGAGGGGCGGCAGGCATCGGAGGTGGAGAAGGGGGCTGGCGGCAGCAGGGAAGGAGGGGGGGTGACAACAGCGGGGGGCTAAGGTCTCAGGGCAAAGGGGCAGGGTGGGAAGAAAAAAACTAGAGAACCAAACCTGCTCTTGATACCATATAGAGAAACTGGGAATTGTTTATTGAGTGAGTAAAACAGTGTACAATACAGTCTCTTATATAACAAAAGAGAATAGAGACTAAAGCATAGGTGAGCAATATGAGACTATACAGAAGTGAAAAGCATAAGTGAGGCACATGCTTTGCACATGACAGTCAACAAAACATAACAGAACACAACATATCTCTATAGATACCATGAGCATATCTGTCTCTCAATCTCAACATTCATTTGGAAATATGTTATTTGGGCATACACTTCCATACCCATCTCAGTCTCAACATGGGTATTCTGGATATCAAGTTGAACCACCACCAAGATTACAATTAGAAGTAGGTTTGGGATATCACGAAGCATACTCTGTCTGTAACCCTTATGGATGCTTTAGGGTGAACACCAAAGAATACTCTGGTGATGGAGGTCAAACATGGAGTGGTGGGCATACTATAGTTTATCCTATTGCCGATGTACCATTACAACCTCCTTTTCTTCAACCTCAAGCTCCTCAAGCATGGGCACCTCCTCTTGCTTCTACTCAACCTCAAGCTCCTCAACCTCAAGCTCCTCGAGCATGGGCACCTCCTCCTGCTTCTACTCAACCTCCATTCATTTCAGCAACCAAGGAAAAATATCTCAAAGATTTAGAAGAACATTTTCCAAAGTTTGGGATGATACAGTTTGCCAATCCTGAAGTGTGTGAGGAGCATGTTGTTTCATACAAGAAGTCTTACAAAAGTTACATGACATGGGAGTAATATGTGGCCCATATCAACCACATAATGTATAACTATAGGAACTGGCACACCACTCAACATACAACTGATGTGAGTTACTAATTTGCTATGTTGTTATATGTTTTTTGTAAATTGAATATTATTGCATGTGTCTAAACATGAGTTTATAGATTGTGCTAGTAAAATTTCAGATCTTAATTCTTCCATTTTGCCATCGAATCCTTCATCAAAATCTCCAAAAAAATGACAGATTCCTTACCTCCCACATAATTGACCCCCCAACATACCCAATATAGAATTTTATTGCATAAATTTTTGCATCTAGGTGTTGAGACCACGCTTGTAAAATTTCATGATTTAATTCGTTCATTTTGGCATCGATATGGCCAAGATTGCATTTGTCTATATTTCCATTAGTATACCGGTAAATATCAATATCCAAGCTGTCGAAACAACATCAGTATCAGTCATTAAATTCCTTGGCTGGTTGGGTGGGGTTGCAACATTAGTGGTTGGGGGATTTGATGGCACTAGTGGTTGTAGCAAGGGGTGGAGAATGGGTTTAGGCATGAAATCAGGCTTGTAGGAAATTATATGTGGATGTAATGGATGTGGAAGGATCGTCGAAAGGAAAGATGTTCTCATCAAAAGTGACATGGCGTGAGATGATAACTTTGTTTGTGGCTAATTCTAAGCAGTGATATCCACGATGGTTGGTCGGGTAACCAATAAAGATGCATCGTGTTGTGCAAGGAGCTAACTTGTGTGGAGCCATGGCGCTAATATTAGGATAGCAAAGACAACCAAAGACACAAAGGTGGTCGTAAGTTGGATGCTTGAGATAGAGAGCAAATGTGGGTGTACGAAAGGCTAAGACTTTAGAAGGAAGAGTGTTGTGGAGGTAGCAAGCTATGTGAAGGGCTTCAACTCAATAGGTGGGAGGGAGGGAGGCATGATAAAGGAGTGTGTAGACAATATTGTTGATCAATGAATTTGAAGTTTAATTTTTCTATTATGGGGGGATGTTTGGGGGCAAGGGAAGTGAAAAACAAGGCCATGAGTAGCAGCAAAGTTGTAAAATTGAAATAATCAAATTCACGTCCCATGCCAAATTGAAATGAATTTTGTTTCATGTCCAAATTGGGTAACAATAAAGGAAGGAAATTGAAGAATTTGGAGAAACTTCAGATTTATATTTGAATGCAAACAACCATAAAAATGATATAATCACCTAAAAGCACAAGGTAATATCGATAACCAGATTTACTTTCAACAGGAGAGGTCCAAAAGTCTCTATGAATAATATCAAATGGAGAATTTGTCACAGAGTGAGAATCATAAAAGGGAAGACGAACATGTTTGCCAACTTGACATGGATGACATAAATGAGATTGAAGTGTAATATACTCAGATTTCAATATATAGCTCAACCATCACCTTCCAAGGGGTCATTTGTACTAATATATCATTAGATACTTTTTCCTTAAATTAGATTAAATAGTAGTAATTTAAAAATATAATGTTTCAATGATTAACCTTTTAGGTAACAATAATTTCTTATAAAATGGTTAGACCTTCAAATCGGAATTTAATGATATAAAATCTCCAATAATTATGTTTGACCCTAATTTGGTACTCTAGATTTATCCTAAGTCTAGTAATCTATATAATTAAATCAAATACAAAATAATGTATCAGATTGATTAAGTAGAGTACAATGCTTTGTAAAGTACTCATCGACTAATTAAAGAAATAAAATACCAAATATTATCAAAAGAAGAAATTAACGATAAAATTAGATTCAGAACATCATAATCAACCTTGAGTGGGGTCGAATATGAAGTTATATTCCATATTACCTAGAATTAGGTTTATGAGGAGAAAATACCTAGAAGAAATTCTAATAGTATAGAAAATGAGTCATTCTTGTAATAGGATATTTAACACCTATTTGTTAACATTAGTATCTAGCATAATTAAAATGGACTTTGAGGTCAGAATCACACTCTTTACTGGTTTAATAGCCTGCCTGCAAAATTGGGAGTTCAAAGGAATGTAAAATACACCCCTTAATGTCTTTGTTAATAAATACATAATGTTGGTTATTAATTGCTTCGATTTGAATGTCACAGTGATATTGGCTTGAGTACGGGCCGCTTATCAGTTACTGTAATCACACCAGCCATGAGAGGACGGTTCAAATAACTTGATCCGACGGACCTGAGGATAAGAAGAGGATATCGTCGTCTTCAACAGGTCTTGCGGAACGTAACGTCTCTGTGAGATTTCCGTTCACTGGTTGCTCTCACCGAAGCTTTAATTGCTTACGTTTTTCGTCAGCTACGGTTTCAAAAAGTCAAGAGGGTCATAGAGAACCCTAAAATGAGGCCTGAGGTGCCATATTCGCCGAATACCCAAACCCTTCGAGCAGGTTTCCGCCGCCCTCACCAAAAGGCTTCACAGCTCCATTTTCTTAGATTCCTTAGCCACGAGATCATCCAGAAACGAGTAACGAACGTGCTTCCACCATCACCTCGAGCCAATTTCTTTCGAACACCACTGCTTCCCCGCATTGCAACAACCATTGTCTCCGGCGAGGGGCGAGAAGAGGTGCCTCTGTATTTGCCCACAAGTCAATTAAAGGTAGAGTAACCATCACGCACTAGGGCGTTCGTCCCTCATCTTTAGTTTGTCCTGATTTTACCCTAGCTGCTAGGTCGACGAAGGTCGCCGCCTCCGACCTTTGGGTCCTTGACGATGACAGGGCTAACGGGTGTCGATCCTCAGGTTTAGATCTTCTCGCCAAACGCTGATTGCCGGATGAACTCCTGAACGAACCGTGTCGTGTTTTGGCTTCCTTTCTGTCCGCGATTCCATTCCCCGAACTCTGTCTTATACCTGTGTCGGCCGATCGTGGTGACTTGTTTGAGCGCTGAGATTGAGTACTAGGAACCTGGGTCACCGTACCACAGTCTGTAGGGGGGGGGGTCAAACTAATGCCTTGACGTTTAATTTGAACTTGCGATTGTCGTTGGCAGAGATTCCACCATGGTTGGACGCAGGGGAACGACGAGGTTCTGTTCTGTTTGCACGTCGTAGTCCAGGTTAGGCTGAATTGACCAGCGGTGCTAGTTCTTTCAGACTGGCTTCTACGTCTGGCAATTCCCATTTGAGTTCTGATCTCGTCTGATCGTCAACTAGCCTCAGTATTCTTCGCGTGCCGAATGAGGTAGTGCTTTACGGCCATGAGTGGCTTCCAGGGAACCAGAATGGGAACCGACCACTTGCGTGGAGGACACTGTTCTTGGGAAGGAAGACTCCTCCCTCGAACGAGACTGGTCCCTTCAGAGACCGTTCCTGCAATGGAGTGCGAGGGTTGGGGCTATCACCATTTCCTTCGAATCGCTCTAATCGCATGATTGAAATCGTATTTGAGAGTCCAGGATACACGGAATATCCCCGCTGGTAATTGCCTCTTTAATTATAACCACCGTAATGTTACTTATTAGTAAGTCAATACGTAGTTAGCAGCCGTGAATTAGATGTTTACGTGCGAGGGAGTTATGATTTCGAATCAGGAGATTTTCGTGCGTTTAGTACAGGCCTCATAGCCCAATAACGAATTTCCACATGAAGTGTTTTATTGGATTAAAAATTACATGTAGACCAATATTAATATTACCATTTTATGCCCAGGTGGTAATATTAAACTTGGCTCAGACTTAGGTGACATTTATTTTGACTTAAGCAGGATCGGAGGTATGTACTCTTCTCTATTTTATAACTAGGCATTATATGACTAAATTCCCATAATGAGGCATCTTTTGAAATACTCGCTCTTGTTTCTATTTGTAGAACAAATCATATACTCTCACTTGGACTTATTGTTATTCTTTTGAATTATTATTATTATGTTGAATCGGGTCAATGACCCTACCTGCTGTTGTACCTGAATTATGTCATGTATGTTTGTAAAAAGTGAATCTTGCCACTCTATTTATGCATGTTAGATAATTTGACTAGTTTAACTATCGTAGACGCTTATGCGTAACCATTAGGGCGCATCTACTTCCGCCCGGGGTGCGTCTTTCCACCTCTTTTTATACAGGGGCACTTCTACTTCTGCCAGGGTGCGTCTACTTCCACCCATTTTACTTAGGCCATTGACTCAGTGGTGTCATGGCCCTGCCTTAGTTAGTTTAGTCAAATATATCAACATGTAAGTATTTATGTGATTGAATGGTTGATAATGGCAAGAACTGTGATTTTAATTGTTTAATTATACTGCCTCATTCTTTTGGAAACTTCTTCTCTTGTTACTTCTCATTGAAACTTACCTAGCTTTAATGGCCCCCGATTGATGGGAACATATTACTTTACTTTTAATGCCCTAGTTAATCCTCTAATGTACATACTCAGCTTTCGTTGATACATATCTTGTTTTCCTATTTCTTGGGTGTTCATATACTTTATAGGGCAGAGACTCAGGATGATGGTGGGCTCATTGGTGAAATATAGGACAGCTTGAGATATCCTTGTTACCCTCTGCATATGCGATCATGTGTATATAGATGTAATGTTTTCATTTTATATACCACCTTTAGAGTGAGAAAGTTATGTACATGGGCATTGTGAATTGTGGTGCCGCAATGCAACGTGCAATGTAGCGTTAAGAGAGGCCATATGAGAAGCTGGATAATTTACATAGAGGTCCAACAGGATATAGAAATTACAAAATAAAATAAATATGAAATATATTAACACTCCCCCTCAAGCTGGAGTGTACACATCGTGTAGACCCAGCTTGTTGCAAAAAATCTGGAAAGTTGCTGGACTCAATGGCTTCGTAAGAACATCTGCAAGTTGATCTTCAAACTTGACATGTGGAGCCACAACAATTCCATATGAGAAGCTGGATAATTTACATAGAGGTCCAACAGGATATAGAAATTACAAAATAAAATAAATATGAAATATATTAACACTCCCCCTCAAGCTGGAGTGTACACATCGTGTAGACCCAGCTTGTTGCAAAAAATCTGGAAAGTTGCTGGACTCAATGGCTTCGTAAGAACATCTGCAAGTTGATCTTCAAACTTGACATGTGGAGCCACAACAATTCCATTCTTGATCTGGTCTCTGATAAAGTGGCAGTCAACTTCAATGTGCTTAGTACATTTATGGAAGACTAGATTCTTAGCAATGTAGATGGCCGCTTAATTGTCACATCTGAGTTCTATTGGAGACAAAATAGGAATCTCTTAGAGATTGAACCCACTGCAACTCACAACATGCATGTGCCATTGCTCTATACTCAGCTTTCGTGCTAGATCTTGTCACAACATTTTGCTTTTTGCTTTTCCAGGTAATAAGATGATTCCCCAGAAATGTGCAATATCCAGACGTAAACCTCATGTCATTCAGATTACCAGCACAATCTGCATCTCCATAACCAATAAGAGACAATGTGGATACAGGAGTCTTCGGCCTATAATAGATGATTCCCTTACCAGGTGCACCTTTTAGATATCTCAGAATACGATGGACAAATGTCTAATGAGACTCTTTTGGAGAGATCATATGCTGACTCACCACTTCTACAACACAAGAAATGTCAGGACGTATGACTGTCAAATATATCAATTTTCCCACAGTTTTCCTGTAATATCCTGGATCTGGATAATCAGTATCATCAACCATCTCCTTCACATGATAGTCCATAGGAGTAGACACAGGCTTGAACTCACTCATATCAGTTTCCTGTAGTAAATCCAGCACATATTTTCTCTGAGACAAATTGATACCTACATAAGATCTAAGTACTTCAATGCCCATAAAATATCTCAGTTTTCCCAGATCCTTTGTATAAAAGTGCCCCTGCAAGCTCGCTTTCACACGAGATATGCCTGTGGAATCACTATCAGTGATAACAATATCATCAACATACACAACAATAATAATAGATCCACCAAAAGAAGTAGAATAAAATAAAGAATGATCAGTAACATAATGAGAAAAACCCATTTTTAGCACAACATCATTGAACTTGTCAAACCAAGCTCTAGGAGATTGTTTCAATCCATAGATGACTTTTTTCAGTCTACACACCTTCTGACACTCCCCCTGAGCAACAAAACCAGGTGGTTGCTCCATGTACACCTCCTCTTGTAGACCACCATGAAGAAAGGCATTCTTGACATCGAGTTGAAATAGAGGTCAGTCAAATGTAGTAGCCAAAGAAATAAGAATACACACAGAATTCAGACGAGCCATTGGTGAAAATGTCTCAAAGAAATCAACCCCATATGTCTGAGTGTACCCCTTTGCCACCAGCTTAGCTTTCAATCTCTCCACAGAACCGTCTGGATTATGTTTTACTATAAATACCCATCTGCATCCCACATTTTTATCTGGAGGTAAGTCAACATGTTCCCAGGTGTTGTTCTGTAACAGAGCAGACATTTCAACATGCATAGCCTATTTCCAGCCAATATCCTTCATAGCATCAAGATGATTTCTTGGAATGACCACAGAATCAATCCCAAGAGCAAATGAATGAGCATGCTGAGATAACTTGGATAAACAACACACATTTGTAATAGGATGTCGAATAGTACATGAACAGGTACCTTTGCGAACAACAATGGGAACATCAATGTCAGATGGTTCTTCAGGAATCTCTTGAGTAGAGGAAGATGGGAGGGCTCAGAGACTGGAGTCGCTGCCTCCTCTGGATCTTGTCTGCCTCGTCTGCTATAAACATGTGAATATTGCTGAATTGGTAGACCATCTGCTAGCTGCTCTTCCTGAATTACAGTATAGTCAGAAATGATAGGTGGCACTCTCTCACTCTGATGTGGTGGTGGCACTCTCTCACTAGCATCTGATGGTGGCACACTCTCACATAATTGTTCCCCCTTACTGGAAACACTAGAGAAATATGGAGTGGATTCATGAAAAGTCACCTCTAGACACAAACATGCGACGAAGATTTGGACAATAACACTTGTACCCTTTGCTAGTATTGGAGTACCAAAGAAAGAGAGTCCTAATTGACCTAGGAGATAACTTATCAGCCTTAGGATCAAAATTGTGGACAAAAGAAGTACAACCAAATACTCTAAGAGGAACAAGGAAAGGTTGATCCTTGGGACGTAGGACAGAGAAAGGAGTACGTCATTGAAGCATAGAAGAAGGTTGCCTGTTGATAAGAAAACAAGCAGTAAAAAGGGCGTCAGACCAAAAACGCTTAGGAACATTAGATTGAAACATGATTGTCCTGCTAATATCAAGGAGATGACGATTTTTTCTCTCTACTACCCCATTCTGCTGAGGGGTGTGAGGACAGGATGTACGATGTATCATCCCAACTGAACTACAAAAATCAACCATAGCATTTTGAACATACTCCAAGGCATTATCAGATTGGAGAACTTTAATATTGTAATCAAATTTAACTTTTATTTCTTGATGAAAAGTTTGACAATAGATAGCACAGACTCTCGACTTTTCAACAAATAAATCCAAGTCATACGCTAGAAGTCATCCACAAAAGAGATAAAATAACGAAAACCATTATAACTATGGTCTTTTACATGACCCCAAACATCACTATGGATCAACTCAAAAGGACATGACGCCCGTTTATTGACACGACCGAGATAAGACATTGTATGATGTTTTCCCAGTTGACATGACTGACACTCTAGAGACGATACTTGAGACAATTCTGGTTCTAACTTTTTCAGGCTCTCTAATGAAGGATGTCCATATATGTACACAGTATCAATCAACTTAGCAACAGACAAAAGATTAAAAGGAAAAGCAGGCACATAATGTACGGATTTAAGATCAAATCCAGGAGTCAGAGAAACAGATCCACTGGCTAACACTCTCCTCACTGAACCATCTGCTATTGTTACATATTTGTGAGGAATATGTGATCCAATGAAATGAAGAAGTCTCCTCATACCAGTCATATGCTGTGACGCTCCAGAGTCAACAACCCATGATGAAGTAGAACCAGAAGCCAATAAAGAGGTAGCCTGATTACCAGTGGTGGACGCCAAGTTGGCTGAAGATGATGATCCCAAGCTCAGATGCTGAGTAGCCAGAATAAATCTATCATATTCCTCCTTGGTGAGTGTAATGCCAGAAGGACCAGAACTCGAAGCAGGAGGCTCAGTAGACTCAGTAGTGGTAGCATAGTTTACTGTTCCCACAGGTGGTGTAGCAGGTCAACCAAGCTTCTTCGAGCATTTCTCAACTGTGTGTCCAAGTTTGTCACAGAAAGTGCACTTAGGGCGAGTTCCACGTCCTCGGCCCATACCTGTCCGTCCTCCTCTCACTGCAGCAGCTATAGAAGCATGAGATCTCCCTGAGATGAGACTACGGTAGGATCAATAGGTTCAACATTTGCCTGTAAAATCCTTGAATAGATCTCTTCCAAACTGGGAAGTTTATCAGAAGCTAAGATAACACTGCGGGCTGAACTGCACGAAGAACTCAGACCAGATAAGAATTTTGCTGTAATCAAGTCATATCCGTCTTTGACTTTCTCCTAGACAGTTACTGGATGGTAGAAACTCAGCTCTTATGCAATAACTTGAATCACTCGAAAGTATTCTTCTAAAGGTCTGTCTCCCTGTCGTTCTGCAAACAGGCAATCATATATCATGAATTGACGAAACACATTCTTCTCTTGAGAATAATGTTTCTTCACTGCATCCCAGATCTCTTTGGCAGTAGTGTAGAACATGAACATCGAGGCAATCCCAGGTTCCATGCTCCCCCACAACTAGGTCTTCACCAGATTGTTATGACGTTTCCATTCAGCATAGCCTTTATCAGTAAGTGTAGGAGGATCAGAATCAACGTGTCTTGCCTTGTCGCGTGACTCCAATACAGTATGGACATCATTCATCCATAAGAGATAATTCTTCCCGTTCAGCTTGATGGAGGGGATAAGAGACATCTCACTGTAGATGGTAGATGCCTTGGTGTCCTCCATGATTTGACGAGAAGAAGAGTGATGGATTGATACACGTCACAAGAAGATATGAGTGACGGGGAGATACATGTCACGTTACAAGATCAGATGCGTATCTGACACATCCACTGAAATTCCCTAATCACACATGGAGGAGATGTGATTAGGAATTTCTTACGTACCGACGGACCCTCCTGTTTGAGATTTAGAAATCCGTTGGATCAACCGAAGGACCCGACGATCCGGAAGTAGAAGAGAAGGGGGGACGGCGGCTACGATGCCTGGCCTCGGAGACAGCTGTTCCGCCCGCTTTGGGCCGGCGGCGACTGTCCTCGCCTTTGGGGCGGCGGCCGGGGAAGGCTGGCTACATGCTGTGTTCACGTAAGAATTACTGTTCACTCCGCCGTACTATTCACCGTCGGAGTTACTGTTCACACCGGCGACGACGCTTAGTTGTGACGGCTGGGTAGGGTTAGGTTAGGAACCTTGCTCTGACACCATGTGAAATGTGGTGCCGCAACGCAACATGCAATGCAACGTTAAGAGAGGCCATGGGCCTTCTCCCTTTTTATGAATAAGAGAAACTGGATAATTTACATAGAGGTCCAACAAGATATAGAAATTACAAAATAGAATAAATATGAAATATATTAATATTCATATTTTGAAACTTTGTAGATAGTTATATTTACCGCTGCTTAATTATTTCATGGCTCACATTTGTACCATAGAGTGGGCCCACTATCGAGTCTCACTCTTTACAGAAGTTCCTTATTACAGAAAATATGACAGTTAGATTGAAGGTGATCTATGACATGTCCTCTAGGATGACCAAGATGGTTATGCGGCAACAAGGGCGATGGCGGCAGAAGTGGCAGGCTTGGAGGCTGTGGATTGGGAAGAGGTCACTGGATAAAGATCCCCTGAACAATTGAACTATTGCATCTCATAATAGGAGTCCCCGTACCAAGATCCTTCACGGAAAAACCGAATGGGGTTGTTTGTACACTCTATCTTAAAGGTGGGAGTCGGCGACAAACATTAGACTATAGAGGCATTTGATACCATATTGGAAATAAAATCCCCATTGTCCTTGGACGGTTGTCATCTCTTTATTATATAGGAGTTTTACAAAGTATGTTTCTAGAGTATTCCTGTGTACATAAGATATCTCTAGACTATTCTTCTTTTTTTGATAACGAGGAACCCCTCCTGGGATCGACTACTATTGGACCCCACCCAGTTAAGAGTAAACCTGGGACCAACGGTGTCATTGGGGGGACACCACGCGTGCCCAATCAAATGCCAGCTACTGTTGCACCTCGGCCAACGCCTAAAGTCAAACTTGAGTTCCTTCATTGGGGATTAACGAGCCGCACCGCTGGGCTATTGACCGCCCCCTCTAGACTATTCTTCTTTACAAAGTATATTTACGTTTAACGTTTATTACAATTAATACACAATTACACACTTTTATATACATATATTACAATTAATATGTGCATTACACACTCTTATAGTATCTGATATCTTTCATTTTTCTATCACAGCTTGGATTTATGCTCACTGCTCTGATTTGGAAGTTTGATTTCTCTCCCTTTACGGTCTTCAACCCTGCCATTCTAAATGATGGTAAGATATTGTGTTCTGTTGATACAAAGAGAGATGGGGATCTCTGTGTAGAAAAATGAAATATATTTGAGTCATGTGTTTGTTGCTTTGTTTTTTTTTTGGTCGGCTAAAAATCCTATTGCTATATTACCAAAAACTTTAGGTACAGAAAGCACCCCATTACAAGAAACCAGAAAAAACTTGATACTCACAAATGAGTGATTAAGAAACTAAAGAAACAAAAACTCTGACCTATGTAGAATACGACTTAAGCCCCGTCAAACAAACAAACCGAGGGCCCGAAACCTATACATCACCCTGTGTTCAGCCTGAAGAACACCCAGAAATAAAGAAAACAGAGCAATGCATACAGATCAAACCCATCCGGATGAGGTCAGGCAGAGATTAGATCCTATTGCACACGATCAGAGACCTTCAAAAGTCCAGGACATAAGGGGAAAAAACCCCCAAGTCGGCAAAGATATCAGATATCCAATATACACACCAGACAGGTAACCAGGCTGAAATAGTCGAAGAACCTAGAAATTGACATTTGATGTGCTCTGAAGCCTTTCTCCACTTGCTATATGCTCACCTAGAATGTATGACGAAGAGGAGACAGAGAACAGTCAACATCTCCTTCAAAATCCGCAGACTGACTTCAGAACAGCGACCATGTGATGTATATTGAACCAAAAGGGATCCATGCAGGACTAAACAATCTTCCAATGGACCTGCAAACCCCAGGACAGCTAGAAAGAAACACCCGGATTGAAAAAATCAATCCATGTGATCTCCTCCAGTTTTTGTTTAGGGGTACAACTGTTGTTAAACATCTAGCAGGAGTACCTGCAAACAGCAAACCACGAAGCTCGCTGCCGGCTCAACAACAGTCAACGACCATCAGATACCTGGACCCTGCGGGATGCTACACACAACAACAGGGAGGATCCGAAGAGGAGATGAAGAAACTCAACCCCCCTTGAATCCAACCTCACACAAGGCACCTGCAAACACAGGACACTTCGTCGAACGCCTAGCAGACGTTCAAACAAGATGTCCCTTATGTCCTGTTGAGGGCGCCGCTGGTGGAGAAGACACGCGCCTGAACGGATGCCACGCTTCGGTTAGCCAGAGCCCCGAGTATGGGGACGCCACCATGTCGATGCCGCCGAGACGGCCATTGGGAAGAGCGCAACACAACGCCTCTTCAGGTGCGAAGATGAGGGCACCGTCGGACCGAACCTGTCGGAGGAGGGGAACCAGGTCGCCCAGCAAGCTTGGCGAGTGGACACTCCCGCCGCCAAGATCCGTGAGGATCCAGTTGAGTCCGATCCTAGGGGCCTCTTCGCCCTAGAGCCAGGAGCCCTCAATCACTGGAAGAGAGGCAGTGACAGAGGCGACGCGTGGACTCCTAGCTTCGTCGACGAAGTTGGAGCGGCAGCACGAGAGCCCAGAGCCGGAAAGGGACGGTTCCTATCCACCCATCACGCCTGAATGGAGTGGATTCGACATGGTAGATACACCGAACCCCCACTCTAGGTCAACCTCGCAGCACATCGCCTCCGACTCAACCAATCCAGTCGAGAGAAGCTCCTACGACTCGAACAGGGCGCCGACTCCTAGCTCCAGAGTAGACCACTACCGACATCAGGATCTAGCCTACCGAGGTGAAAACCAGGGGAAGGCTTCGAGGAGACACCCCCTCCCCCCAGCGGCGGCCGCCGGGGAAGAAATAGAGAGAAGGCGGAGCCGAGAACCCTAGAGAGAGAGCCGAGAAGTGGTGCGTGTTGTGAGTTTTTTCAAAGAATGTGGTGAAGCCATCTCCTACGCCAAACAAGTGGAAGTTGAAGGAGACCTTTGCGATTGGTGTGCTATTAGGTGCCTATCTAGCTATGATGACAACCAGCTTCTGATGCAATCCGTGAAAGATGTGCATAGAAAGTAAGCCCAAATCCAAGACAACCCTGATTAGAACTTATTGGGCTCAAAATGGGCTTTTATTTAGTTCTTTATGCACTTAGGAATTTTATGTCTATTAATTTCGAATTTCTTTATTAAGATTTTAATTCTTTTGTATTAGGATTTTAGTTTCTTATTTTATTGACTTGCACGCCAAGTCTAGAGTCCTATATAAGCTAGCCTTGGGGCCTTTATCCAGGCAGTTGATTATGAATTGGAATTTTGTTTTCTTGTTGCAAATTTATCCATCTCTTTCTTCTTCTCCGTAGCGTGGCTCATCAAATGGTATCAGATCCAAACCCTAAATTATTAGGGCACGGCCTCCTCTCCCCCCTCCCGTTCTCTTTTCTCTTTGATCCTTCCGATTACTGTTCATCCGAGGAACAATAAATTTCTGTCAACTTTTCCCCCCCTCTCCCGCTTCTGTAAGTAGCAACCTTCCCATCACCACAGTACCCCGATCCCTGATCTACCAACCACCCGCAATAGCCGTTACCCTTCCCTGTCGCCTTCAAAAACCCTTCACCCCGCCGCTCAACAATCTCCCTGCTCCTTCCTGCTCTCTCTCTTTCCGCAGAACCAGCCTCACCCTCCCGCTCCAGCAAGCCGCTCAGCCTCTCGCCCGATACCCACCTCGCCAGCCTTTTGCTGATCTCCAAGTCAGCCTTCAACTACTCCACATCTCGCCGCTACTCCACATCCCTGTAGCAGCCCAATACCATCACACATCCACGCTTTGACCCCCTCCAGCTGCAAGCAAATCCTCACGTCCCGCCATCACCAACATCCATTGCAATCTGACGCCAGCCTTGGTCACGCCATCCGCCGCTAGCCAGGGCGACCGTCTGCTTCCGCACGTTACAACATCACCCACGAGATTCAGCCGCCAACAACAAGCATCTACGAGCAGTTTGTGGCCATCGCTCGCCTCCGGACTGCTAGCAAGCATCTACGAGCAGTTGGATCGGCGTAGGGTCAGGACATACTGGATCAACCTTCCTTCTGAGACACTTCCTTCTACATCGACTTTAAGGAAGCTTTCTTCTCTAAGAAATCATGGTGACTGTTCAACAAGTCAACGACAAACTAGATAGCTTCATGGCCACAACTGCTGCCACTTTGGAGGCTATTCAACAACAATTGAACAACATGATGAGGCAGCAAGCGGATCTAGTTCAACAACAACAGGGTGATGTAGTTCAACTACAACATCAACTGGACACCCTAATGCAACGACAAGAGGAAATAATGCAACATCAAGCCCAATACGATGACTCTTTTGAACTTCTCCGTCGTGTTATGACCTCCGAATAAAGCATGCATACATTGGAGGTTAACCGCAACAACAATCGCCAACCAGCCCCTCAACCCATACAAGCAGAACGCATTGTTAAAATGAAGCTACCGGAGTTCTATGGCGAGCGTGACGCCAAGATTGTGCTTGACTGGTTGCACTGCGCCGACAACTATTACCAGTTATACGGAACCTTTGGTGAGGCAACCAAAGTCTTGATTGCCACCTCCAAGTTTCAGAGAGCCGGTCTAGCATGGTGGAACCAACCATGCGACGTCCCCATCGACACGGGGGGGGGGGAATTGCGTCCTTTGATTGTGCAACGATTCTTACCTCGAGATTACAAGCAACAAGCTTACTTAGCATATCAAGATCTCAAGCAGGGTAACGACACTGTTGCCAACTACACCAACAAATCTCAAGAGTTGTGCAACCGATCTTAGGTCCAAATGGATGCCACCGTTGCAATCGCAAATTTTTGCAGGGGACTTCGCAATGAGGTAGCTGATCGTCTAGCAGTCATGCATTTCACTTCCCTAGATGATGCCATTCAGAGTGCTGAACAAATTGAGGAGGAAATCCAGCGCCGCCCCCAACTGTGGTCACCTGGGTGGAAACCACGTCAAGGGGCGACTACTTCAACAACACCAACTACTGTAGACGAATCCTCCAAACCAGTTGCCACCAAGCCTATCCAATGCTTCTCCTTCCATGCATATGGTCATCGCTCCAACCTGTGTCCGCGCCGTGTGATGACTACAACGACAACGAAAGACGATGATGACATAGAATATGAAGATGTCTTTCCGGCTTCAGAACCTAGTGATGAGGGAGAGGAAGACGAAAAGGGTGACCCTACTATGCAAAATCGGGTCCTCATGGCTATACAGAGTCCACCTCCTGATGACTGGCGTCGTACGTCATTGTTTTATTCAGTTGTGGAGGTTCGAGGTCGCATGTGCGTACTGACAGTTGATGGAGGATCTTCAGCCAATATCATGTCTTCTACTGTTGTTCAGGAGTTGGGATTGCAACTGGAGGCCCATCCCAAGCCGTATCACTTATGATGGGTTGATGACACTTTTCAGACAGTGCAGAGTTCCTTTTTCATTTCATGGTGTTTACAACGATACAGTCCTCTGCCATGTGCTCACTATGACAACTTCTCATATACTGCTTGGTTGTCCATGGCAATATCTCATCATGTGCGACATGATGGGTTCTACAACACATACTCCTTCCGACTTGGCAACGCCCGCCAGCTCTTTCGATGGACATCCTATAGTTCCAAGCAACTAAGTCGTGTCCTTCGCGAGATGCCTCCCATCAACTCATGGCAAGGAGTCATTGGACCTGCCCCTGCTTCACCGGAGGTTCGCATTTTTAAGGGGAGGATATTGATGCAATCCGTGAAAGATGTGCATAGAAAGCAAGCCCAAATCCAAGACAACCTTGATTAGAGCTTATTGGGCTCAAGATGGGCTTTTATTTAGTTCTTTATGCACTTAGGAATTTTGTCTTTATTAATTCCGAATTTCTTTATTAAGATTTTAATTCTTTTGTATTAGGATTTTAGTTTCTTATTTTATTGACTTGCACGCCAAGTCTAGAGTCCTATATAAGCTAGCCTTGGGGCCTTTGTCCAGGCAGTCGATTATGAATTAGAATTTGTTTGCTTGTTTCAAATTTATCTTTCTCTTTCTTCTTCTCGTAGTGTGGCTACATCATCTTCTTCTGGGCTATGAATAAGACTACAATCTTCTCTGTAACCAGACAAGTGGAAGTTGAAGGAGATCTTTGTGACTGGTTGGCTCTTAGGTGCCTATCTGGCAATGATGATAGTCATCTTCTTCTGGGCTATGAAAAGGACTATGTTCTTCTCTTTAAGTTTTTGTTTGGAAGGATGCTTAATATTTTGACTGTGTGATCATTTGCTCTTACCGTCTTCTTAGTAAACTATTATCATTCTGCTTCCAGCCTCCAGAGGACTCCATGCTCTGGCCTTTTGAAGCCACTGATCAGGTAGAAAGAGCACTCTTGAGATGCTGAGCAGGCTAAGAGGAGACCTGAGATGACTAGGTGATTGTTTGTTGTAACTTGACAAGCACAAGTAGCCGCATACTGTCTTGTTATTAGTATCCGCATGACATGTTTTGTTATATATCGAATCTTCCAGGTTCATCATCGATAATGTAATATTTTTAACAGGGTTCATTGTCTAGAGTTTGAAGAATATGGTTCTACCAATCCAACATGCCATTCTGAGGTTACTTCAAGTGTGTTACACTTTTCTTCACCTGTAGCTTTTTACGTGATTCCAGAAATTGCAATCTAGACATTCTGTTTGCGAATGGTTTCTTTAAAACTTAGATTTCTTTGTAACTCACAGGTTCCAAACTGTGTGATAAGAGGTCCTTAGCAAGACTCCTTCCAATCAAATTAATCCAAAAGCTCACTCTGGGATAACTTCAGGTGACATATTTTCTCCTCCTCACATGCAGTTTTCACGTTATTCCATAATTGCAATCTTGATAATTCTATTGCACACAATTTAGACAAAAAAAAATCTCTGTATAACTCACACTGTTGTGAACTGTAGCCCAACTTACAAATCTGACACATCATTCTGGGTTTACCTCAGGTGATGTGCAACTTAAAGCGATCCCGAATGGCAGTGTTAGTAATTCTGTTGCAGATTACCGGGTTCACAATTGAGGGCATGTCTAGGTGGAGGCTCAGATACACATTCAACATTTTGATATATTCCTGTTCTCACCCGATGAAGTCATTACCAATTACATGAGCAACAACATCGTTGTTGAGTGTCATCCAACCCCTTCTTACCTTTTAGGTCTGGTGATGGCAATTGATGTTTTCTAGTTTTAACTGCTGACTTCTGTATTTAGATAGCATCGAATGCTATAAATTCGAACAAATTTGGAATGACAATATCGTAAAATGACTCCAATTTGCTGCATGTGTCATATATATTTAGGCATCCATTGTTGGAACAGATATCTTATGCTTTATAGGCGAACATATCAAAGAGAACTTCCAAAACAAAATACGTTCATCTTTGTTTTCTCGACGGAAAGGAGCAAATGTCGTCAAAGAAAACATAGGCAGAAGGTGAAACACTAATCAAAACACATTAGGTAATGTACGCACCACTTGTCTAAAGCCGGCATCACCTAAACAGTACGTGCAAATCACAACTAAACGCGTGAAGGAACGGCCATATCAACGTTGGATTGAGCTGCCTTAGTTCAGTCACCAAACCATTTAGATAATTAGCTAATTGGCAACTCTGTACGTAACACCATATCAACGTTGTCATCGCACCGCTGCTTAAATGTAGCACATTACAGCGGGGGGAAGGCGAACGGAGGAAGGCTTGATAAACTAGATTTACGGAAGCTAAATCCAGCCTTAGGTAAAAGAAACCCAGATCTACGGAATCTAAGTCCAGGTCTATAGTAAACTAACCTGGTTTAGTGGTTTGAGACCAATTGGGGAAAGCAAAGAACACCTCCGTCGGTGATACTGGTATCGCTGCACGTGAGCCGGTGAGCGTGAGCATATCTGTGACCTCTAAGGATAGCTCTTCTCACTCTGTCGCTCTGCTTCTTTTTTCCCAAGCAGAGTTCTTCTCACTGAAAAGAGGATACCGGAAGGTGGAGGCTTAGAGGAGAGAAAGATATAACGCGAACATGAATGATCAGTACATTTCTACTCAAACAGTGTAAAAACATCAACATTTGCCTGATGACTGAAGTTGTTATGCAGTTGATGCCAGATCCGTGTCAAGTTTCGCCAACCCTCTCCTGGAGGACAGCCACAAACAAAAAATACGAAAAAGGGGAATCACTCAATTGGTAATTATATATGCTCTATAGCTTTCATTTGAAAGCCTTGCTTCTCGATAGGAATGCCCACAAAGTAGTTGGAGAAAAGCAGGTTGTTACCGGCTTCCTTTGCAAGAAGCTGCAGCTGCGAAATTTAAAGCCCACATCTTGCTGCCGTCTGCTAAATAGTTGAACACCTTGCTACTAGTACTTGACTTGCGTTCAGCAACCACATGAGAGTTTGAGGGGTCCACTTTTTCAAAGATGCTGCCGTTTCTTAATTATTGTTGAACTTGTATAATCAAGAACATTACCTATTATTATACAAATACTTGGCAACAACAAAACATGATGAGAAGTGCTGGCTCTGAAGATGGTGTGGGCGACAACACGAGTGATGGCAGCTGCCGCCGTCACTCACCTAACCCTACCGGCCATTCCTCCTCAGGCAACTAATGACAATTAACAGATCTGACGTGCCTATGAAAGCCTCAAGGTCTTGGGCCAATCTGTTCATTACAGGGAAACCAAACTAAAGAAGATTGAAACTGAGGTTTGAGGCAAGCAATTAATCTATTCGCAGGAGGAAGCCATAGAGTGCTGTTGGACGGAGTCTATGCACATATAACCACTCCAGAACATATCTTTATCAGATCTAGTCTTAGAAGTGGATCATTGAGGTCATGAGTCATGCCCATGGATTTTCTTAATCTGATTTTCCAACCCCTCATCTAGAAGCTATCTTGGATGAAGGTGGTTTGGTCTGTCAAAGGAAAACCTATAGTCCTCTTGAAGTGCAAGCATGTGATGTCCTTGCCAAGTTCAAGATGGAAGATATGCCTAACTGGAATAGAGTTCACGACCTACTACTTGAGCTGTGAGAATTTCATAAATAATGTTTGTTAGAATTGGATCATCAAGACTTCCACAGAGAACTCATAGACTATCTCTTGACTTCAGTAGACAAGAACATGCTAGAATCGAAGTTTTAATGTATACAAAATCAAAATTTCCCTACTAGTTGGAAGTTTTCAGTAGTAATGGTGATACTCATGTTATTCGTCTAGAGGATGAATGGATCCCTAGTAGATGCCCTGCGTGCAATCTGTTTGGGTGTGCTAATAAGTGCATTGGGAAGAAAATTTGGATTCCTAATATGGTGACCAATGGGTCAAAAACATGGGACTTAGATGTTGCAAAAGTTGATGGTGGTATCGTTACATTGAATAATACAATATCCTCTATTGGTAATGATGAAGGTTCTACCAAAAGTACCACTGAACACTAAGATGGGTTTGAAGAAGACGAGTTGCATGTTGCTAATGATTCTTTTGACAATATTAGATTTACTACTTCAATTGAAAACACTTCTAAAGTGGGACAAATAGTTATGAATGAATGTAGCCTAAGAAATAACAAGTTGTCAATCTCGTTACCAATCCTAATACAAATGAACAGGTAGGTGAAGGGACTGCTAAGGAATTCAAAAAAGGCAACAAAAAGAAGAAATGTCGAGACAAGGGAAGGACAAATCTTCAACTTTTAAGACTAATTAGGAACAAAACACTCAACTTTCAAACAAGTTCAAGAATTGGGATTTGGATAATGTTGATGATCATGAGGAAGAAACCAACCAAGCACCGGTGAACTCAGGTGGTCATGTATGAAGGCCCCAATGTGGTGTCTTGGAATGTTAGGGTTCTCAATATTAAGGCTCCTAATATTAAGGAAGACTCAATTAGGATGCAACCTCATCTTATTGTCTTAAATGAAAGTAAATTAAGAGATGCAAAGCTTCACAAGTTACCACACAAATATTTTAATATAGTGGGTTCCTAATCATAAGAGTCATGCTCTTGGAAAAGTAGTTGTTATTTGAAACAAAGACTTCTATCCTATTGATAAAATTACATACTCAGATCAAATTGTTCACTCTAAAATCATTGCTTGTGGTAATGAGTTCTTCTTCACTGTTGTGTATGGACATGATCTTGACTCGAACAAGGTCATGTTGTGGGATGATATTCTAGCTATTCATTGAACAATGGAGGCCCCTTGGGTCATTATGGGGACTTTAAATCAATTATAAGAAATGGTGAGAATATGGGAAAAGAACCTCCTCTAAAAGACCACTTCAATAATTGCATTCTCAATTATGGTATTTTTAATTATTGCTAAGTTGTTTCATCTTTTTAGATATTTTTTCCATCTTATTTTACTGGAGGAGCCCCATCGCAGCCGCATATGCAAGGCTTTTTTTATTGTTACTTCCTCCCCATTCAGGTGTACCAGCGGGTTTCAAACCCTCGACCTTCTCTATGACGAGTAGCAGACTTTACCGCTGAGCCGAAGCGGTTAAGTACTATTGGAATCTTATTCCTATTTTGTTACATGGGATAATTTTACATCGATATGACTCTATTTGTTATTTAGAATATGGATAATTATCTAAAATATATTTTCTTGAATATATTTTTTGAGTTCTAATGGTATCTTATTCCTACATCACTGGTGATCATAAAATCTGTCCATATTAATATGTTAGAATAGGGCTATCCTTGCCCTCTTAGATTCACTAATACATTGGAGGATTGGGATGACTTTATTAACCATATTAATAATTCTTGGAATAATGAGGTTGAGGGTTTCCTATATTTGAACTTTATATGTAGTTGAGAAGGCTTTGAGGAGATTTTTCCTTGTAGAATAATAATTGTGTGGACAAATCGGTCTAAAGCACTCTGTCTCTTGATAAGAAAGCCCTTGACTTGAAAAGTAAAGTTAATAAATACCCCAATAATGTGGATATTCAAAATGAAGTTAATTCTTGTAGGAAACTTGTTGTGAAAGCTTGCCTCCAAGAGGAATTCGTCTTCAGACAAAAGTCTAGAATTCAATGGTTTAAAGAAGGTGATCCAACACAAAGTTTCTTTATTCTTATATTAATGATTGGAGTCAAAGAAAACATTTTAAATCCATGAATATTGGTGGTGCTATTTGCTTCAAAATTACATCAAATATTTGTTTTGATTATTATGAAATCTTGTTCTATAACAACTCTATTGCTCATATTGACTCTCATGACAATTTGGACCTCCCTAGAAATAGCAAGGTTAAAAAACAATATGAAGACATATTTTTAAGGGAAGTGGTTGAAATATTGATTACTGATTTGAATGTGGACAAATGTCACAGGTCCGATAGGTTCAGCGACAAGCTAAAAAAACAAGTTGGGAAGTCATCAAGTTTGAAGTTTTTGGTGTTGTGATTGGTTTATGTAAGACATGTATATTGCTTAATGAAACCTATAAGACTTTTGTTACCCTCATTTCCAAAGGTGTTTATTATCATTTCATGAAGAATTATAGGCCGATAGTCCTTTGTAATGTCATTTATAAAGTGGTTTCCAAGATTCTTACTAATTGATTGCAAGAAATTTTCTTTCCATTATTAATAACAACTCTATGTGATTTTGCAAGGATGAAGCATCCATGACGCGATTTTCCTTTCTAATAAACTCATCCATTACTTAAACAAGAAGAGTGGGAAATCCAAGATGTGTATTGAAGTAGATCTTACCAAATTATATACTAATGTCAATTGAAGCACTTTAGTCAAGATTCTAGACTTAAGAAATTTCCTAACTATTGGATTGTGTGGTTGAAGTAAATATTCCATACTACTTCTAATGAAATTATGTTCAATGTTAACCTACCTTCTCTTTTGAAAATTGTAATGGGATTAGAAAAGCAGATCCAATATCGCCTTATCTATTTGTGATTGTTATGCAAACTTTGTCATAATTGATAATGATGAAACAAAAGACGGCAATCTACAACCCTTGCTTCCCCTTGTTTTTTTGTAGAGTATCACATGATTTCTATAGAAGCAAATGAAAAGAGTGGGACTTTCCTTAATAAGCTCTTTCAAAGTATTTTTGCATGATTTGGATACAAAGTTAGTCATGAGAAAAGTTCCATATTTCCTAATTTTGGTGCTAACAAGAAGATTTTTGTTGATATTTTGGATATTCAACATGGTTCGTTTACTCAAAGATACCTTGGGATCCATTTTTTGGCAATATATATAAGAAAGATTGCATTCCCCTCATTGAGAGAATTAAGAAAAAAATAAATGGTTGGAAGGCCAAATAACTCTATTTGCAGAAAGGTTGGTACTTATTAAGTCTAGTCTGTCTTCTATATATCTATATCACATCTTATGTATTTCCCTTACAATGCTCAGTTTGTGTTGAAGAAACACTAGATAATTTGTGTTCTCTATGGAGTTAGTATGAGGGAATTAAAACTTGCATTTGATCAGTTGGGAGAAAGTTTCTATACCTAACGACAAAGATGGTTTAGGGATTAAAGTGGTCATAAATACTTTTAAAGTAACTATACTATTATCGTATGGAAGATTATCACAAATAAGGATAGTCTTTGGTTTAGGACATATAGAAAAGTTAAACACGACATCTATTTGGTGTACTGAAAAGTCAAGCTATAATTCTTGGTACTTCATTCAAGTGCTTAGGCATGTTGATGGTTTTTACATGTAATTGGAGACGGGTCTAACACCCCTCGTTGGTTGAGTATGTTATTTCCTCATTCTCACTTCCTCACTTGATGAATTGGAAAGTAAGCAAAGATGAAAATTGGCTTTCCTCTTGGAAGTAAGCTAAGCTCCATTATTTTTGGGTTTATGTGAAATTTGCCTTCTCCACGACTTCGTGAACAACTTAATCACTTTCTTAATGACCTTCCTACTTCTAAAGGGGTGAAATATAATATTCTTGTATGTGAGGAATCAATTGTTAACTTGAGAAAAATTTGCCTAAACATTAAATCTAATGTAACATCTCAAGATTTCTAGCACAGGAACCCATGAATGCCATCTAGGGCATCGAAACTGCACATAGTGGACGAATGATATCACTTGTACATGAACAATCACACAAATGTCCAAACAATATACAAAGAACATTATATATATATATATATATATATATATATATATATATAGAGAGAGAGAGAGAGAGAGAGAGAGAGAGAGAGTTAGGCTAGAATACACTCGAGTGTATAGATCACACTGTACACCCCAATGGTGTTTGCCTATCTAGACCATGTTTTTCCAAAATCTAATCCATTGATCTTCATGGTTACAATAATAATAGGTCATATACAAAATTTGAACTCATTTCGATGAGTGTAAGTCACTCATCCAAGGACAACAAAATCGACGCACAAAACTAATTTGAAATACATGATTTTTGTCTCCTTTAGATGCACGACCTATAAGTGTCCAAATGAGCTAAAATTTATTATATAGTATGTTCTTATGATAATTAAGAAGATCAACGGTTTAGATTTTTCAAAAATTTACTGCATCTTCAAAAATGATTGAGGTGTACGGTGCCTCCGGTACACTCAAGTGTACACTAGCCTGACTCTCTCTCTCTCTCTCTCTCTCTCTCTATATATATATATATATATATATATATATATATATATATATATATATATATATATATATATATATATATATATATAAGGATGACATGATTTTAATACAAAACCGGGTTACATATTGAATGTAAATTGCAATTGAACTAATACATCACTTACAAGATCTACAAAAACCTTTCACCAATGCTTCACCGCTCCACACCCATAACCATTCATGTATCCATACTACATCAAATATATAAAAATATTAAAGTAGAGGAAAAAATCAGATAAATGTGTTTAGTAGTGGTGAATCTGAATCTAGGTACATAGCTTAACCTCCCTTTCTATTATGCCTTTTTTGATTTGTTAGTGTTAATTCCTTTTCCTCTTATTTAGATCATACTAGGACTATTAACGTCAAGTAATATAACATGTTTCCTTTAACATGGGGATTGAATTTCTAATTGGGGTTAATTATTTATATGCACCATTAAATAAGTCTTGACTCTATATTAGAACTACAAAATCTTCTTAAGATTAGTGGACGAGGAAAAATATATACATATAAATCATTATACCTAATTGATTATAAAAGAAAAAAATACAATAAATATATAATTATCTTCCAATCAAAGAGATTAAATATCAAATGGATTCAAAAGGATACATTGCTTGTAAAATTGCATTTCCCATGTCTTAATTTTCTAGCAAGTAAATGTAACATCCCAAAATTTTGAGAATAATTTAAAAACCTTAAAATTCAATTTTCTTAAATAGAAATAGTTGAGGGTCTTAATGCAAATATACCTTGAAATGAAATTTTCATAAAATATACTGAAGTGAGAAATTAAAATGAGACTAAAAATAGACATTTTCTTTCATATGTGCATTATGTGTTAAAATTAATGCCATCTCCATTGATGGTTCTGGCTGGGAGAGGCGATGGCGGCGGCCGCGACTGAGGCCGCGAAAGCCATCCTGGAGGCCAGTGCTTCCCCACTCATAGCACGCAAGCAACACTGACAACTAACACAACACCATCCAACAATGTCATCCAGATGGATGCACAGTTGGAGAATCCTCCCACGGAAAATCTTGATGCACCATCAACAACGTCAATGAATGAATATGTTCAGGCTAAAGATCCCCCATGCTCTTATGCAACAACCACGTCGGGCACTGACCCAAGGGTGGTGACATCCATTAAACTTGTCTCACCAGATACGCTTCAACCTAACACCATCTCCATTGATTGCAGCGGATCCATTCCTGCCATTAATGTCGATCCATCAAACATTCATCCGCTTTTAGAACCATGGAAATTCGCCGTCGTGGTGAAAGTTACTAGAATCAATATAGGATTCCAAGCGTTAGTGCCCAGACTCCAAGCTTTATGGAACCCAACCAAGATGTTTAGGTCCATTGATCTGGATCTGGGTTACTACATTATTCAATTAGCAAACCATGATGACTTTATCAAGGTGATGACTGGGGGTCCTTGGACCATATTCGGCAATTATCTATCTGTTCAGTCCTAGTCTCCAAGTTTTCAACCCTACGACCCCATCCCAAATAAGCTTTTAGTATGGTCGAGAGTCCCAGATCTCCCCGTCTACCTTTACCAGAACCAGTTCTCATAAGTATCAACAATCTTATAGGAAAAATGATTAAGATAGACGATACTACGATAGCTGGCTACAGAGGTGTTATAACTCCAACTTTTGGGTTCATCTGGTGAGAAATGTAATTTCTCATATTAAAGATAATTGAACAAAGAATGGTATAATTTGTTTTGAATACATGGTTTTGTTTACAATAGCCTTGATGTTTATGTTGTGGGCTTTATCGGCTATGGGGCCCAAATAACAAAGAAAATTCAATTAGTAATTGAATAATTGAATATTTGAGAAAAGAAAGAAGTAGAAACCTCTAGAAGGCAAAATGATGTAATCCAAGGATGGATTTCATGCCTCTTGGGTTCCAAGGAGTCCAAAGTTGTATAGAGAATGCACTAAGAAAAGAAAAGATTAATTAAGTATTTCTTTATTAAGAAAGAAATTGAAAATAATGATAAAGTGTGGAAAATGAGTGGAAAGAGGCATAAATGAGATTTCTTGGTGAAATTTCGTATCCATGAGGTTGCTAATATTAAAAGGAATGCCAATGACAAAAATAAAAGAGAAATAAAGAGAAAACCTCAAAAAGAGTTATTTTAATAAAGAAATAAGAGGATGATGCAAGAAGTAAAGAGAGAAGTGAAGGTTTGGTCATAATGAGAAATAATTTGAACCCCACTTGCTTTCTTGGATTTCAATAAATAGAAATAAGAAAATAAGAAAGAGAAAAGATATGAGAAATCAGCCTAATTGAGTAATATCTTGAACCTAAGGAAAAGACACGATTTCTTTTAGATAATGAGCCCAATTTATGTATAGAGGTAGATTAAGTCTTTATAGACTTTCCCTCAAAATTTGGGCTAAAACGGAGCTATGGATTAGGAGTTATGATTTTTCCAAGATATCCTAATTAATAAGGAATTGTCTTTAAAATAGGAATTCTTTTTTTCCTTTTCAGTTGAACGCGAGAATTGAGGGCCGTTGGATCTGGATCCAACGAGGGCCGCTCATCGCCCATTTCCAAAGGAACTCGAGAACATGCTATGTTTCGAGGGATCTTTCCCTTCCGATTTCTCACAAACCTGACCACGCACAAAGATAAAAAGGGCGTTGTTGGCTCCAGGGGAGGATTCCGAACAAGACAACCCTAGATTGTAGGTGGTTTCGAAGATTCTGGAAGAAACACCCAAATTGGTAGGTTGTTTCATGGGCGGTGAGGGTTGAAAACCCTAATCCAGACACCCGAACCTATATATGAGACCACCCTTAGTCTCGGCCAAGAGTTGCGAACTCGAGCGACACGTTTCTAGCCTCAAATTTCCTCTCCCTCTCTCGATCATCCTATCTCCGGTGAGCTTCCATCGTGGCACCGCCGCTGGGTTCTATGTGTAGAAAGGGGGAAGAAGAAGCGAGGAGGACCGACCGATCGAGGTCCACGATCGGCTCGCAAGGGGTATCCACGACCCAGGTTAATTCGTGCCTCAAGACTAAAGTTAGTGGGTGCGAGCAGCCACAACCATGGGATCGGGTCAACTGCTGACCGCAGGGACGATCTAAAAGCTCTCTTTTTTTCCAAAAGAAAAGGTAAATAGCCTCTCTGATCGAATATTCCAGAAAATATGTTTTCTTGCAAAATTCCTAGAAATTGCTAGGAAGCTCTAATGACAAAACTTTATATATGAAAGTTGACCAGAAAAATACGAGGAACATGATAAAAATAGTTTGATAACCTAAATATATCTCGTTTTGCAAAAGTATATTAATGTGATAGAAAATGTATTAAAAGACAACTAGAAACTCTAATTGAGTATGAAGGATGAATCTTTGAGGTTTAATAGGTTAATTTGAAAAGTATTAGCCTGTTTATTATAAAAGGATACATTAGATCTAAAAGAATGATCTTTCTATGTAATTTGATTAATGTAGCGTTTCATGTGCATAAATCTGTTTTAATGAACCTTGAACCCTAATTGTGGTAATTATGACCCTTACTGATTTTAATTGGTCAAGTTCATGTATAAAACTGAAATATGATGGTTCTAATCTTTTTAGAGTACAAAAGTCCTTAAGTCTGGATAAATACCCTATATGTAGTAATTAGGGTTTTCTCATGAATAAAAGGTGGAAATGATGGTAAAATGAGTTCATATGTTAATTAGACCCTAATGAAATTTGAATTGATGATAGGTGCGTATAATGATCTTGTCATGGATTAAAAGGATAAAAATAATAGCTTTAATGAAAAAGAAGCTTAATGAAAATAATTGATGATTAATGTGCCAGTAATATGAAAATAGAGTTATTAAGATAACCTTAATATTGAAGAATAGATGAGATAATTAGGGTTTATGAGTAATGGCATGAAATTAGGGTTTAATATGGTAAAAGATGAAGGGAAACCCTAATTACAAAATGAAACCCTAAAATGGATACAAAAACCCTAGAAAGTGAATCCAAGTCAATAAAGTAGATTCTTGATAAAGTGTGTAATAAGTAGAGTGCATATTCTTTTCAGAAATTATGTGATGATTGAATTACTTGCTTGGATCTGTTGATTGGCTTGATTGTATATACATGAAGTATATGTTGAATAATCTGCATGACTCATCAAATCAGGTATGTGGTTACGCTTATGAATAATCTCTCTAGTTTCACGGCGATTCCCGAAGTTTTAATCGGTTGCTTGAAAATAACTGTTGGATGTTTATTTATTTCATGCAACTATAAAGTGACTATGATTATCACTATAAATGTGTGTTTATAACTTACTAGATCCGGGCCCACCTCTATTGCTTTGAAAAGGCTAAAAATAAGGGGGTAATCCTAGAGCAAGGTCTAGGTTACCGAGAGTTAGAAACTGGGCTACCTACGTGTAGTGCCATGAGACTCATTAGCCTGCCATGAGTTAAGGAGTGGGCTACTTGCGAGTAGTGCCATGTGACTCAACCCTAGAAATTGGTTCACCTATAGGTCGATCATGAGGGGTTTAATGGGACAACATAGAGGATAGGGTACTCTTGGATAGCGGAGTTATATCTAAAAAGTAATCTTGGTTGTTAAATGATTAATTGAATGATTGCATTGTTAACGTATTTACATAATTATTGTTTCCCCCACATACCAGCTTCGGCTGACCGACGTTTTGTTTGTCGGCGTTTTAGGTACAAGCCAAAAAGACAAATAGTAAACCGTCGCATTGTGAAATACATGAAGTAAAATGCAAGGAGGATTAGTTAGAGTAGAATTCTTACATGGATAGAAATCCAAATTTTTCAAAAGGTATGCAAAATTTTATTACAACTTTTTAGTATAGATTGTTGAAATTTAATAATTATTCCTGGTTAAGTGTCGAACCTTTGATCTGAAAGTTATGGGTGCGGCTTCGACCTCTCGGTCTCCCTTAATTGGGGGTTATCGGGAGATGGGGTCGTAACAAGAGGGAAGTTTGCTAGAGTTGTAGTGGAGGTAGATACTACTCAACCATTGTTACCTGCTATCTTAATCAATGGCGAGAACTTCCGTATTGAATATGAGAATATGCTTGTCATCTACATGCACTGTGGACGTGTTGGGCATGCAGATAAAGATTGTGCCTTCATCCCATCTTTCAACATGCCTGGAGCATCGTCCTCTGCTGTCCAATCAGTGACGATTGTCACACCTTATTCTCAAGCCATCCATGCAAAGAAACTCGAACATAAGCAACCAAACAAAAAATTAACGAAGCAATCCAACGAGAGCCCAGAAGCAACTCCTCAACAACATCCTTCTATTCGATCAGAATAGAAGGATCACTCACAAGAGGAAGAGGAATGCAAGATGGTCACAAACCATAAAGATAAATAGAAAAGCAAGGTCCCATCACACACTGCGAGTCAGCAACAAAAGAACAACAACACCTCCAGTCATCATAGATCAACCACCAATGATACTGTGGTGGTTCTGATTGATGATGAGGTGTTAGAGGGTCATGTTGAAGTCTCACACTTCCAGTTTGATAGCAGCATACCCGCATCAGAACATAACACTCCTGTGTTTACCTGGGTGAAAATGACAATGGACGCAGTGGAGTCCTCCGTAATAGACATGTAGTCTATCAACCGGTGCATACAAGCCCAGGCAGGGAACAAAAGTAGGGTAAGATAGCTCAATTACTTGCTAATGCTACCAACACCACTGAAGCAAAACACATTCTGTAGTTTGAAAAAGACAACCTAGCTATGGAGGAGAACCAAGCCACTGAGGGAGGCGAGGCCGTAGGCCTTGTAGCTGCCATCATCTAAACTCCTTGTTAAATGGTGAACAATCTTTGTTGGAATGCTCAAGGAGCCAAGTCTGAAGACAAGATTTGACTCCTGAAGGAATACAAAAGAATGTATAAAGTTTAGCTTCTTGCTTTGGTGGAAACAAGGTGAACTGGTTCAATTGCTCTTATAATCCAGAAACTAGGCTACTCGTCCTCACACAGGGTGGAAGATCTTGGCTTTTTAGGTGACATATGGTTGTTATGGGATTTGGCCCATTGTGATCTAGAAGTTATTACCAATCATAGACAACTGATTCACTGTAAAATAAATAAAAAATGTTTCGTTAATTTTGTTTATGGTAGTCGTAATCCGAACAAGCGACCGCTTCTCTAGAACCGTTTCAAGGAGATCTCAGCCCAGATGAGTGATCCTTCGACAGTTGTAGGAGATTTTAATACAATGCTCAACCCTATTGAAAAGAAGGGGAGTAAGTACTTTGACAAGAGAGCATCCATGATGTTCACCCTGTTGTAGACTGGTTTAGCAGATATCAGGGCCCAAGGTCACTTCTATACGTTCAAGAAACAAAATATTCACAAAATACTTGATAGGGTCATTGCAAATGATGCCTGTCTACCGTTGAAGGAGGCTTCCATGTATCAATACTTTCTCATTTATATTCAGATCATAATCCTGTGCTTATTTGCAACAATATAACCCAACATAAGACAAAGCCCACCTTTCATTCTAAGGCAAGTTGGGGACTTACTTCGGAGTACAAAGCTGACCTCCTTCCCAAGTGGAACAATCTGTTACCTTTCAAAGAAGCTCTACCCTCCTTCCAAAAGGTAACCCTATCATGGGAAGCCAAACGCCACAAGGACCAGCGTAGAGACAAACATAAGGCGCTTAAACAACTTGACAGAAGTCAGGTACTAGCTTACTCCTCTCCTTCTACCACTAATGAGATTAATGTTATCTCACTCTAAGAAGAATACTACATGATTCTCTTACGTGAGGAGGTTGACTAGCGTCAAAAAACACACATCAATTGGCTTAAAGATGGCGACTGTAACACTAAATACTACCAAACTTGTGTCAAAGCCAGAAGACACATCAACAAGATCACGAGGATTCATAATGAAGATGGTGTTTAGCTCACAGACACTACTGCTATTCAACACACAATGACTATTTACTTCAAGAAACCAATGAATGCGAACTCAAATTCCCAACCATGTGTTGCCGCTATTCACAACTACATTGGAAATTTCCCTAGGATCAACCACCAAACCAGGAACTTTCGAGCTCGGATGCCAGGTTATGACAAAATTTGCATAGTTTCTTTCTCCATTGAACCATATAAAGCATCCAGGCCATATGGAATTCATGGTGAATTCATCCAATACAACTAGTCACATATTGGGAGTTCAGTCACCTTAACAGTGCAATCAACTTTAAATACAGGAAAAATTGATCCAAGTCTTGTGGACTCCTATATGGTTCTCATCCCTAAAATCCGACAACCTCAGAGATGCGATGATTTTAGGCCTATCTCACTAAATAACACCTGCTTCAAATTGATTTCCAAAGTCATTGTGGAGCATCTAAAACCTTTGATTCCGTCTTCGATCAATGATACACAATCCAATTTCGTCCATGATAGGCACATCACAGATAACATTCTTCTTGTCTAAGAGGTTATACACACTATGAAGAGTAAGACCACAAAGAAGAGTCGGGTATGCATTAAACTCGATCTCTCAAAAGCCATCAATAAGATGCATAGACCTTTCATTCATGACACACTGGTTAAAGCGGGGCTTCTTGATAACATCATTCAGATCATCATGGAGATCATCACCAGTGGGTCCACATCTATTCCTTGGAAAGGTCTACCACTCTCAGCCTTTAAGTCCACTCAAGGATTTCATCAAGGCGACCCAATTAGCCCTTATGTATTCATGCTTTGCATGGAAAGGCTGAGTCAGGCTATATCAAACAAAGTCTATAGTGGCAACTAGAAACCCATTGTTCTATCCAGGAAAGGCACCTTGCTCTGCTATGTCTTCTTTGCAGATGACGTCATGTTGATGGAAAAGGCTTCTATATCACAGGCAAAAGTCACCCATAGAGTTCTGAATGCTTTCTCAGCGGCCTCAGGCTAGGAGGTCTTTAAAGACATATCCAAATGTTTCTTCTCATATAATACCAATCATTCTACTCATTCTGCCTTCTGCAATAAACTGGGGATATCCAACACGAATGACCTGGGGTGCTACCTTGGTATACTGCTGCTCCATCATCGTCTCAACCATAGAACACATGAGAGTATCATTACTACTTTGCAAGAACAAATGAATAGCTAGTATGCTCATCAACTATCGCTTGTGGGATGCATAACTCTTGGTAAGTCCACGCTCCAAACAATTCCTACATATGCTATGCAATTTGTGAAGCTATCACCACACTTATGTGATGATATCAATAAGCGCGTTAAAAACTTTGTGTGGTCTGGTGGCCGAGAGAACAAGAAGATCTCTCTAGTATCATAGAAAAAGATAACCTCATTCATGTTAGGAGAAGGTCTCAGACTGAAGGATGCCCACGATTTCAATGATGCTCTTATGATGAAGAATGTCTGGCACTTTCTTACGAAACCTGGACTGCTTTGGGTCAAAATCATGAATGAAAAATACATGGCTGAGAATCATCCAATCAATAAGATATCCTCTCCAGCTTGGTCCTTCATCACGAAACTCCTATCATTTCTAAAGGAGGAGTGTTCAAAGATTATTCTTTACGGTGAATCAATTAATGTGTGGCATGACAAATGGATCTCAGGCCTTCGTCTGGAAGACATTACACTAGACCTTTATTATAACATCCCTGACCTGGGTTATGCTTAAACCTAGATGTTTTGCTTAATGAAGTTGATTATATGCTCTCTATTATCTCTCTAAAAGTAATTAAGGCTCAAGAGGAACTTATATTTCAATTTTAGTCCTTTGTGAATAATGTTGAAACAATGTTTTGTTAAGTTTTGGACTAAAATGCAAATTACCCAAGTTGAGGGGTTAACTTGCAAATTGTACATGATACAATGTTCCTCATGTGTTGAAGCATCATGAGAATGAAGATGATGCGGAGGTATGGCTTGTGATAGCCTGAATACCAGGAAAGAGATGATAAAGCAATGTCTGTGCATTAAAACCCAGTTTTGGTGTAATGTGCAAATTACCCAAAAATCTAGGGATCAATATGCAAATTACCACTTCAATAAGATCCCTAATGTTTCTTGACATCATGTAGAGCAAAGAAAATGAGATGGGCGTCTCATTTGTACCTCTTTGGAGGAGAGAGAATCTTGATATTAAAATAATCAAGATTTAAGCATAATTGGAACTTTACTTCCATTTAATACAAAAATAAATAAAATAATTGAAGGGACTTCAACCAAAAACGAGATGGTTGATTTTTCTCAAGTGTGAACATCTTTGTGCCTTTTCTAGGCCACGAAAATATCCAAAGTAAGTGGATAACTCACTCACAATATTATAAGAAAAAGAAATATCCACTGACTTATGGATATTAGTATTATATGATTTAAGGTGCTTAATTTGCTTTTCTTTAAATCATATATAATTGAGAGGAATAAGAGGAAAAGAGGATAGCCTCATCCCTAAGTAAGAGAAGGGGGCATATGGCAAGGATGTTGAGGAGATAATTCCTACTTTCTCTCTCTTAAATGAATTTTCAATAAAATTCATATATAAGCTCCTTTATCTTTGAGGTGAAGGGATAATTTCGAATCCACTTTCACTTCTTGCTTGCAAAAACGACTAAGGGAGCTTGGAGCAACAGGAGGACGACCCCCAACCTGTTGGTAAGATTCTTGACCTTCTTTCACCTTGAATTCAGGGTGGAAATCACAAAACAATGCATGATTTCTTCTCTATTTCACTCCATCTTCAATCCTAGCCAATCTTTTTACTCCAAAGCTTGAGGACGAGCCTTGGGAGGCTTGAAAAAGCTTCTTCCACCATTGTTGACGTGAAGCTCCAAGCTTTGAAGCTCAATTGAAGGGGGGTTATATAACTTGAACCCTTGAACTTTGTTATTGATTCCATATCTTCATCAATTGTTGATTCTTTCTTTGTTTCTAAAATTTTATTTGGTTGATTGATGCAATCACCATGGAAATCACAGTAAGATTTGTGATTTTATAGATTGATAATGATGACATCATCATAAGCACACACCTCCCCAAATATCTATTACAAACGGTTTCAACAATATGGTCCAAACAGTTTCACCAAACTGTTTGGAGACCAAACAGTTTGCAAACCATTTGGTGATTTGAATCCCAAACTCCATAGAGAGTTGACCATTTGAGGTCAGGACCCTAGTACATGTTGGATGATGATCCAATGGATCCAATTGACTAACTAAATGTATGGACAATCCACCAATTATAACCCTAATCGATTTGTTGGAGGTTCCATAAATTGATCCATTCGATTTCAAGACAAATTGGGTCAAACAGTCTTGAGACCGTTTGAGCCCAAACGGTCTTCAAACCATTTGGGATCAAACAGTTTCAAAACCGTTTGGTGGGTTAATGGTTGATCCTTGATTAATGGATAAAGATCTAATGGTGTTGATTGACGAATCCTTCAATTGCCTAATCAATGGCCAATTCAATGGTGCAAATTACATTCAATATGATTGATGATTGCCCTAATAAACCCTTTCAGTTTTGAGACTGATTTGGCCCAAACGGTCTTCAATTTGAGACCGTTTGAGTCCAAACGGTCTTGAAACCGTTTGGGGTCAAACGGTTTCAAAACCGTTTGGAGACCAAACGGTTTCAAAACCGTTTGGTGATGAAACTTCAAAACCGAATGAAGGTCAATTGTGGTTCAATCAATTGGAAATTGAAGGTGATGATTGTTTTATTGATCCAATGATTAATAGTAATGACAATCAATGATAGGTACAAAAGTTGAATCCCTAAAGTACCTAAATGATTAGTATCTTTAAAGAGATAAACCTTAATTGTTTATAAAAGTAATAATTCAGTACACTATGTCAATCATAGTTGTATGTACTTGATTGAAGGGTTGATATAACCTAAACAAGTTGAGAAGATAATAGAGATGAATTTATACTTGAGTATGATTCATGTGGTGATTAAGGGTATGATCCTTGGTAAAGAGATCATGAAACCCTAATCATGAGCATAAACCCTAAATGAGAAGATTAATGAACCTTAACCCTAATCCAGGGCAATCCTATGTGAAACCTTAATCCAGAGTAAGGATGTAACCCTAATCCAGGGAAAAGGCATGAGTAACCCTAAATTAGGGTAATGTGTTGCAAAATCCTAATTTGGATGAATAGTAAACCCTAATTATGAGTACTGAAATATGAAACCCTAGTTGAGGGTGATTCCATGAGAAACCCTAGTTGAGGGTGATTCCATGAGAAACCCTAGTTGAGGGTGATTCCATGAGAAACCCTAGTTGAGGGTGATTCCATGTGAAACCCTAGTTGAGGGTGATTCCATGAGAAACCCTAGTTGAGGGTGATTTCATGAGAAACCCTAGTTGATGGTGATTACATGAGAAACCCTAGTTGAGGGTGATTCCATGAGAAACCCTAGTTGAGGGTGATTCCATGAGAAACCCTAATTGAGGGTAATGCTACAAGTGCTATGTGAAGACCTAACACTGGGTGATGTGCTGTGAAATCCTAATTTCAGGTAACACTATGTGAAACCCTAATATATGAGGATGTTATGTGAAACCCATATTTATGGGAGATGATATGTGAACCTTAAATTATAAACATGGAAAATCCTATTCCTAATAATGGAATAGTGATTGATATATTGACAAGTATAACATCTAAAGAGGTTGATATTGGATATCCTTATATCGATAGTTCCTAACTCAAAGATGAGTCCATATCATTAGCAACAGTTATATTTTCTAAATACAGTGACTTGTGACCAATACATTACATGATAAATGTGATGAACTAGTATATAAAGTATTAGGATGGGAAATACCCTAATACAAGCTAAGTGGATGAACTCAAGTAAAGTAATGGTGATGAGGGAAGTGATACATCAAAATACGATAGATATCACATACAACACCTCAAGTGTGATATACCTTAATGTATTTTAAATCCAATATATTCGGATGAGTGACACATGAAGCGTGTCATGTCAGTTGTTACATTTAGATGTAATGCACTTTGATAAGTGTAGGCTAACATGCCTTATGAAAAGGTTAATCCAAATCAATAGACTATGATGCAATCATATTCTGGTAAAGATAAGAGAGAAACTTATACTTTGTTGATAATTCATTTAATGATGAATGATGAGAATAAATAAGTATGATTGAATACTTATGTTATCCATATTGATTCCTAGCTGCGTGAAGCAATGGAATAGGACTTGATCTTTAATAGTATGATCTTGAGAACCTATATGGTCATTTATGGAAAACCCTAATACAGGGTAATGCTATGTGAAACCCTAATACAGGGCAATGCTATGTGAAACCCTCATACATGGTAATTCTATGTGAAACCCTAATATAGGGTGATGCTATGTGAAGTCTTAACACAGAGTAATTCTATGTGAAGCTCAAATACAAATTGATGAGTTACGAATGTAATAAGAAAACCCTTGTATTGCATGGTACTGATATATGATTGTTATCATGAGTACTAATCATGTAGGTATGTTGAGATAATGAGCATAGCCAGGTATGGGCTATGATGCTCAGTATATTGAAAAGGTCTTATAGGCCTTATAAGCCTGCATATGCTTTATTGCTCAGTGAGAGATATTCTGGAAATTAATGAGCCCTGTGTGCCATATGATGTTTTACTTATTGAAATAGGTTATGGGCTTGATAAGCCATAATATGCCTTGTTGTCTATTAAGAGGTAACAAGAGGTGATATGAGCTTTGTGAACTATGTGGAATGCTTTGTGTAAAAAGAATCATAATGTCCTTGGTCAAATGACCTGAAGGTATTAAGATACCTAATATGTGGTAACAAGTATTCTATGATGAGTTAAGGGTTCAAATACCCATATTCTATAATCATGATGATGAACTTGTTAAGAAATGGAAATGTACTTGTTGAGATGAGGGATTAAGATCCCGATACCTTTTTAAAAGAATATGGCTACAAGCCATGACTCCACAAAGTCAATGCCAGACATTAGCTATGTGATCTAAGCCTAAAGAGAGTATATGCTGCAGTTACAAGTCTATAGTAAATAAATGTTATATATATTCCTTAATGGATAAGTGACATGTTGCTCTATTAAGTTATAGCTGCAATGTTTTAGATAAGAATACTGTTCTAATCTGTTAGACAATGAAATAATTGTTGTTAAGCAATTATGATTAATCTATTCAATTTTATCTTAATAAACTGCAATAACAATGTTTCTGGAAGAGAGTTATATCTCTCGCTGGGGCAATTTTACAATTGTCTCACCCCCGTGGGTACCACATTTTTAGGTGGATGCGGACGAGGAGGCAGGAATCCTTCAATAGGTGGAGGACAACAACAGCAACAGCATGAACAACAGTGAATTCTCAGGTGGAGACACTGGCTGATATGTCTTGTATAGATGTACATAGAGTCCTATGTGTCGTCTCTGTACTCTCAGGTCCTCGGAATAGTAGTTAGTACTTCGAGATTTTGGCTCAGTGCCTCAAGATTTTATACTGCCTGTGTTTAGTTTAACAAGGCAATTGATGCTTGTAATTCTCAGAAAGAGATGATACAGGACATGTACCTTTAAACCAAAATGTAAATGTGTTACTTTGGTTCTATGTGAGAAAGTTTTCCTTTGATGGATCTCTTGGTAAAAAGGTTTTAATTTTTAGTGATTTTTTGATAATCCGCTGCTTAGTGAATGCTTCTGCTTAAGTAAATTATGTTTTTGCGATCGGTGTGTCACATTTATATCCCTCATGGCTTATAATACCTTATAGCTAATTCCATGATGCTCGACAATGGTGATTGGGACAAAGACTTCATCACCCACTATATGTCCCGTTAGACATACGAATAGATTCAATTTATTCCTCCACCAGACCCCACTGCTGGCCCTGATAGTTGGGATTGGATGCATGACAAAGACGGAGATTTCACAGCCAGATCTGCTTACAATTAGCTACGAAGATCAAAAGAGGTCACCACTGCTGGTAGCTGGATGAACATATGGAGATTGTAGGTGCCTGAACATTTGAAGGTCTTTGTCTGGATGTTACTACACAAAGATTTACTCAACAATGCTGAGAAAAGGAGAAGAGACATTTATGTCGAGAGTACCTATCCTGCTTGCAAAAACTTTGAAGACTCCTTGCTTCATAGTATAAGAGATTGTTCGTGCATCTCCAATATATGGCGGGGACTCTCTTTACCTCTTGATTTCTTTGAATTAGATGAGGATACTTAGACATCATCTATCTACCCTCATAATGAAGACTCAATTCTCCTACTTGTTGCCTGTTGGCATATATGGAACGTTTAAAATGGGTTGGTCCATGACAACAAACAACCCCACACTGGTTCATGTATTACCTTCATAAAAGGTAGAACTCATACCATTGCATCATTACTGCCCCAAAAGCTATAAGGACGCCAGGTCCTCATAGTAGTCACTCCTTTTATCCCGGCCAGAGTAATTTCTATGCCTTCACTAATGCAACCTTTCAATCTGCAAGTACAAAGGGTGGGCTGGGAACACATGTGGTTTCTAATACTGGAACATGCATGTTAGGTGGGGGTACCAAAGCTCTAGCAAGGTCTTCTATGGAAGAGGAGGTAATGGACATTGTACAAGAATCACACATATGCACAAGAATGGCTATCATCTGGTAACCATTCTATCTGACTCACAACATGCCATTAACCTGATGTCTGGCAGTCTCCCCATGACACCAAGGATGAAGCCCTATTGGAGACATTTCCATGATGACTGTATGCATATCCCTAGGATTTCCATCCAGTTCTTCCCCGTGTTCTGAACCCCATGTCAGACGCCATTGCAAAAACATTCACTTTTAGCCAATCAAAATGTTCTTTTTCATTCATCTAAGCCACCTTGGCTTAATGTAGACAGTAATGTTCAATTTTCGAACTAGCCTGATCTGGAGCTCAGGGTAATAATATTTAAGCTCTAGTTTTAGAAAAAAAAGAGATTAAATATCAAATGGCTTCAAAAGGATACATTGCTTGTAAAATTGCATTTCCTATGTCTTAATTTTTGCATGTAAATATAACATCCCAAAATTTTGAGAATAATTTAAAAACCTTAAAATGCAGTTTTCTTAAATAGAAATAGTTGAGGGTCTTAATGCAAAAAGACCATGGAATGAAATTTCTTAGAATATACTAAAGCAAGAAATTAAAACAAGACTAAAAATAGACCTTTTCTTTCATATGTGCATTATGTGTTATTAAAATGAACACAAGGATATAAATGTTGGTTTTTCTTTTATCTCCCCTATTCTTGAAAATGTTTAAAAGAGATGAAAGAGAAAGAGCAAGAAGGCATGGAATTTGAAATTAAGGATTTGATTACTTGAATAAGAAGTATTCTTTTCTTATGATAGCTTTTAAGATAAGAAAATCACTAATATTTTTGCTTCCCTTCCCTCCTCTTTGGATTTGCAAAAAGAATAATAAAGAGCTTTATGCACCAATTTTGAAAATAGGGCATAAGTTAATCCCTTGGACCATAGTAAATGATTTCCTTCTTCTTCTTGATAATTATTAGTTAAAGAAATAAAGGGATTTGTAAAAGTAATGAAGAATTGATGATTAAATAAGAATTGTGTGGAAATTTCTAGAAAAGATATGTTGAGAGTAACTAATGGGAATAATTCGATCCTAACTTGCACCCAAAGGAAAAATATACTAAAATTGTAGATCTTTCCAAGTTTGAACGGGAAAACCATTTAATTGATGCCTTGAATAAATAAAATAAAGGGGTTACTCAGAGACCAAGAAAAACATTCATAACTTTTGTATTATGGGCCCCCAATGCTAACTACCCCCAAATAGGTAAGCTTTTTCTGTAAGTTTTGTGGACAGGGAATAAATGACAAACACTTAAAGGATAATAGTACAATTAGACTAGTTCTTGATAAAAATATATCCCTATAAAATTTATGTAATTTAAAAAGTAACAATATTTGTTTAATATTGTACAACCCTGGAATCCTCGGATGACTTAGGAAGGAAAATATATAAATCTTTCCCTAACAATCCTAATAGAAAATCAAACTGAGTTCCTCCAGGATATATTTGACAAAGCATGCCATCATCCGAGTTTCCAAGTGGAAGGACGAACGAAGCGAGGCCTACTTATACACGGACTCCTCCATCCAAAGGCACTCGTCGTAACCCATAGAACATAGGTTTATCCATTCTAAACCTGAATCTCTGTCGACCTTCACGCCTATAAGAACAACTACCCATTATCGAAACTCCCCTCAACTCCTTTTGTTCTACTTCTTTTAACTCCATCAATCTGTATCAACTAGTTAAGGATGCCTACCATGGCTAAACTGGAAAGTCGTCCTCTCCATGGTCATCGATGGAGGTTTCTTCCCTCCAAAATCTACCTATAAAGCCCCCTCACCACTAGGAGAGACTTGACCCTTGATAGCAGAAGTCTTTGATGATGTTCTGAAACACCCTCATGAATCTCCGTGGAGCTTTGCAACCATAAGATGGACCTCGCGTTTGACCTGACAACAGCCGAATCATCTTCTGCTCAGCGCCTCAATGACCCTTACTAGGGTATCCACCACCGGCCGCACTTGATGAACATACACGGATGCTCTGCTCTAGTCGCACGCCAAAGGAGTTGAAGGTGGGGCTAACCCGTTCGTTAGAGATCGCAAGACGGGGGGGGTCTTGTTCTGGTCTCGTGGAACTAGAGAGCAGAGACGTAGGTCTTGCGCTACTGTAGGATGGGAAAGGGGCCCTGTTTGCTATTAGAAGGCCATGAGCCACAGGTCTTGTGCACCTACTGTGAGGCCAGGCCGGCCCAAAAGAAGAAAAATAGGTGAGTAGTAATTAATCAAAATTTCAGTTGTCCTTACTTTGAAAAATCACTATGAATACATGCTTTATCATAAAAATATGCACAAATAGTCGTTGAACATGGTTTTTAGTAAGGAGCTTTATTTCATTAGTTTGAAAACCTAATTCATGTAAATCAGATAAAAAATTCTTAAAGAACTAGGGTTGGAATTTAAGGTCATCTTAAGATAGAATTTGATGCATGTATGATATTTTCAGGTGGTTTAGGAGTTGACCATGATTAAGAGGGCCTAACCTAAGGATGTGCTTTGCTCCACGTAAGTGGGTCATGCCACTATATATATGTGCATTATTTGAATTGTATGCTATTGATAGCCCTAATTCACACATCTCAAAAAGGAGGCAGACTCAAAAGGATCAAACTTTGAATTTATAACCCAAAGCCTTCAAGAACCCCCCACAACTTTATTATGGGGTCAAAGTATATATACGGAGTCGAACACATAGACATGGATAAGTTTAGGACACTTAAGATTTCACTCTTAAGTCAGTTAAACCAAATCAATAGTTGATAAAAGTAAAGAACTAGAACTAGTCTAGCAGGTTGTCGCGAAGTAAAATAAAACAAAGTAAAGAAAACAAAATAGAGTCCGTCAGATTCTACTAATCAAAGAGGAGTTCTTGGCTATGTAACCACAAGTTGGGAAGTTTATGCACCCGTTCTCGTGCGTAGACAACCCTCAAATACCTCAACAAGCAACCTACATAGTGGTATCTGTTCCTTTGGGGTCATCTCACTCACTTTCACGTAGCGTGACTAAAACCCATCAATGGTATGAAACCCCTTTTGAGGTTTGGAATATTTTAGATACCCTCTCAGGTCTAGAATATTCTGAGATGCTAGGAGCACGTGTGATATGGACAAAACCTTATGGTGGGCCAGATCGTGCTGGGCTGGGCCCGACCATGCCCAGGTCCATGATTCTGCACAGATCACCTTGAACCGTCCTCCTTTTAGATTCCGATTCAAACTACCTCTACAATGAATATATCAATATAGTCAGAAATAGAAGTTCAAGCAAGAAAGAGATCAACCAAACTAGCAATCATAATCAGAAAGAGAAGATAGAATAGAAAATGTACTAGATATGGAATAAAACTGCTTGCTTAAGGTAAAAGTACATAAACATGCCCAAAACGGGCTACATAGATAAGAAGGAGCTCAACTAGCCATGGACAAGCATAGTTGGTACCAAACAAAGATGCAAGAATATTGTTTGTACAGAAACAAAGGAGAATAGTAGAAGAAAGGAGAAGAAAAAGAGATTTAGCCCACAGAGGAGAGGTGACTCTCACTCCTTAGCCTCCGTATGGGTCATATCTCATCTTTGAGTCGTCCTCCTTGGTCTTCTGGACTCCTTGATCTCCTTTCCCTTCGATTCTGCCCTATAAATCAGCTTGGTGGATGTATGGAGGTGGAAGATGGCTGGAAATGATGGGAAGTGGGTGAATAGTGGTGGAGAATGACAGTGGATGGAAGCAAACTAAAGAGACGGGCATATGATGAGCACTTTAGCCTTTTCGGACCTCATAACTCTCCCACGGGGCTCTGGGAACCAAAAAGTATCCAAATCACAAAGTGAAACCAAAATGGGTCGGAACAGCGAAACACTTTTCTAGGTAGTGAGGGGTGGGTATTTATAGGTGAAGAGGAGTGTATGTGGTAAATGGCCGCGACACTTGTCTCGATCGCTACACTTTCCTAGGCATGGCCGTGTCGAGTCTAGCAATCGTGATGTGTCGCAGTCAAAGTAGACGTTGCGGACGTAGTGCTTGTAGTAGTTGAGACAGATGTCACAATCAAGATGATCATTGTGTTTGAGACAGAAAGATGACTGTTGGTCCTTGTGCTCAGCCCAAATGTGTTGGGTGTCTCAGTTATGGCAGATGTAGTGATCACGATGAGTGTAGCGGTCGCAACGATCTTTGCTGCAGTTGTGATTGTAGCGGTCACGAGGCCCTATAGCAGTCACGAGGAGTGTAGCGGTCACTGCACCTTGACCTTGGCCTGACCGTGCCAGGCTGGACACGGCTGCGCCGAGCATAGTGGTCGAGATGGTGTGGTGGTCACGACCCTTGTAGCGGCCGAAACCCCTTTGTAGTAGTTGCAACCCTTTATAGCGGTCATGACCTTACTCCTTTGGGACAAACCCACCCAGGGGGGAGGGGCTATTACTGGTGGTCGATGAACCATCTAATTTGATGAGAATGCTCTCTGATAAAGGAGTGGGCATCGAAAAAGGAGCGGGACCACCATCTCCGAAGCTAGTACACATAGTGTGACGCGTGTGGGGTAGAATCTGGAGAATTGATGTCTTCTTGAGTTTGGTACCTCCAAGTCCCAAAATTGGATAGTTCAACAACTCTATCTATGAAAAAGATATAAATTACTAAAAGATAATAGTGTAGGGATATTTTGGGCATATTAAGGCTATAATGACACAAAACCATGAATAAATATTTAGCATAAATGCCTGAATTTGGGTGTTATCAGCTATGTATGATTTATGAATTATGTTTTAAATTTCAATTTTAGTGCTCTAATCATGTGCATATATAAAATTGATTGATGGTTTCTATGTTCTATGTCTTGTGGTTATCATGCTCATTAAGTTAGAGATTATGAATAATGATTAATGGCTAAAGATTCATGAAACTAATGATCAAGTTCAAGAGGGATAAATCCCATCATGTTAAAGTTTAATGTTCAAGATTATGCCAACGGTCGTGTTAAGAATCATATTATGAGAATTTTATTAAGTTTTATATGCTCTCTCCATCATGGACCTCAAGGGGTCACTATGGGCATTCATGCCAATTATGGGATTTATAGCCAATCATAAATCTCAAGGGGTCGTTATGGGCTTTTTTGCCAAATCATGGGCATTTATGCCAATTATGGGCTCTTAAGTGGGAAAATAATAGAGAGTGCATATTTTACTTATTTAATTCTTCATGTTATAAGAATCAAGTAATCATGAATGCTTAAGTGATATACATGTCAAGGTTCTCTTTTAGGTCAAGTTTATATGTTTAGTTTTCATCTCTTATAAAATGTATAGTGTCGCTTATTGATGTATGTCTTTGTTTCACATGATCGTGGCATGAGATGTCCCTAGATTAAGGAGAATTGAAGTGGGCCCTTCGTGGTAGCTGACACCAAAGGAGACTTTATCTTGTTGGGGTGCCATCTACTGCTCAATAGATTATCTAGTCTAGTTTTTTATCTCATACTATAGTTTTGCTTAGCCTACATGTACTAGGTTTTAAATCAATATGTGACCGTTTATGTTATCATTTCAAGAACAATGTATGAATCTACATTTTGAGTGAGTGCATGGTGTTTCATTTATCTTGTTGCTATGTATCTTATATTTTGTAAAGTTCCTCCAAGACAAGTGACCCATGTTATAGACAACATAGGGTTTTCTTCCACTGACGTGTATATACTTGGAGGGGTGTTACATCCATGTGAATTGTACATCAATTTATTCCTGAATTTAGATAAGTGGGGAAGACACTAATTAACCTAAGTGTAATGGGTGTAGTGAATAAATTGCACTAATTTCAGTATCTTCTGATTACTTCACCCTATCATGTGGCTTGGTAATCTTCTCCGCATGGGCCCAACCATAGTATTGTTGGATATCTCCTCCCTTCTGTTCCTATCTGATCTGATGACCCATTCGTCATCTTCTCCCTTTCCCTCGTTCAAGTGTTTTTCTTACCCTTTTTTGGAGTTGTTAATGGGTGAAACAAACCATCTGTTGAGGTTTGACCTTGAACTTTTTATGGTTGGATATTGTGTATGTGAATCTATACTAATATTAATTTAATGACTTGTAAACCCGAATAGATTTCATTGATTCATTTACCAAATTTAATATATATTGAATCCTATTTGAACTTATTTTTGAATGATCCTCGTTCTTAACATGATTCTCCATTATTGGATCCTATGAGATATATTTTATTGATGGACTATTTGACCCCACATGACTTGTGTTGGATGTATATATCCCTTTTTATTTGAGAATATTTTGTATTGACTAATAATCTTTCCTACTCTATTATGCATGTTAGATTTGAACTAGTAATATGAATAAGTAGTTTGACCATCATTACAACAAAAATAATAGATAGTGGCCTTTTTGTATAAAGTCCACTATCTATTATTTTACATGCATTCTTTTTTAAATGACCCTAAACACTCTGTTATAGAGTTTCCAGAAAGAGCCAAAAATTAAAGGAAATTTTAGTCGTGAATAATGGCAATTTTAATTTGCCAATTTCTAAAGCAAGCACATTCTTCAATTATTTATTATTTCAATTCTCACTCATCTTCCAATTATCCATGCTTCTTTGGAAGTTATCACCCCAATTCTCTGCATGTGAGAGGGAGATAAACCAAGATGATCGTGCGACCCCGCTTCCTTTGATGAAAGTGTTGCATCCTTGGTGCCATAAAGAAGCCATGACCTTGAAGTGAAGCAATGCGATGGCTGTGAAGATCAACTTGGAGATCTGTTCCTGTGGATGGCTATTTAGAGGGAGAGTGACTGATGTGAAGATTGGTCGGTTGGAGAACCAATCCCACACACGACTGAGTATAGGGAGGAAGATGTCTTGCTGGCTGACAGGAAGGTACACTTCCCCTTTGCCTCTATTATGCCTTTACCAGCTGGAGAACTAAGAACTTTGTCTATGATCTTTCTAGTCAATACCATTACTATGCCTAAAATGATGAATGATTCACCTCTATTAACTCTCTATACTGTCCCTCTCTTATACTCCCTAATCATCCCTTGTACGCCTCCTATGGTGTCCCCCCAAATCTGTGAACAATATGAGATCACCCACAAACATTAGATATGGGGGTAGATGTCGAAATGAGATGTATACATAATGATAAATGTCAGAATGATTCTTTTATATGAACTCTCCCCTCTACTGACCCCATGTCAAGAACTCCAAATAATACTAAAAAGTCCTAGAAAATGATAAGTCATACAATAACAATAGCTACTATCATGAATTTAACCTTCTTATCTCTACTATTATCTAAATTGAATATTTGTAATCATCGATGTGGGAGTTTTCAAGTAACTACTATATAAATCATTTAAAAATTATATTAATAACACTTGCACAAACCAAAAAAGGATGTTCCCAAGTCTATAGGATTAGCAAAGACTTCAAGGGATGAACTTCCTAATTGACATAAAGGCAATAACAATGTTACTCAACTTCAAAGCATGCACAAAAATGTAGAAATGACTCCTCACTTACAAGTGTAGTTTTAAAAGCTATGTGTTCAAATAATCGAAAGAACTCATCATGATGTACTAGGTTTAATGTGTTTCATATTGGTTGAATGTGCCTTTTTCTCCAAATGAATTCTTCCAAGTCCATCAATTTTTAACAAATATGTTCCGCTTGCAAACTCATCAAGCAACTGGATTCCAAGATATCATCAAACAAAACCAACCTTTTACATAATTAATAACATATGAAACAATTTTCACTAATGTGTAAGTTAATGAAAACTTAGACAAAATAGACGTCTTACCATCAAGCATATGTACAATGAGCTCTATACATGTTTTTGAGATTTCAGGTGCAACTTATTGATATCGAATAGGCGAAAAGTGACAACAGTTGAAGAATGTCGTGTTTTCATCAAAAAGATTAATTGTCATGGACAATTACCTCAGATTAGTTCACTACCAACCACAATATTGTTTGGTGGGAACACTAACCTCAACGGCGTCTATGTAGGGTCATTGACTGACAAGGAGGCCTGCATATGAGTTTGTTAGAAATTTTGGTTTCTTCATATATGTTTTCTAGGGAGGTTGGTGCTTTAAGTGGGATTCTAGGTCTTCCTAGAACATGAGAACCCATGGGCATTCATGCGCAATGTTCATGTATTTGGGAAGATGAAGGGGTTTATTTGTCATCTTTGAGGTTCTAGATTGGCTAAGCTACTGAGTAATCTGTTCCTTTTTAGGTTCCCATGTAGTATTTTCAGTTTTGATTTAAGTTGTTGGTACCTATTTGTATCTATGAAAATGCTACTACTCAAAGATTTTTAGGTGTACAATCCAATTATGTCTGATCATGATCGAAAAAGGTTGATCCTCTGGGATATGGTTCATGGATGTTTGATGCACACGATGTTGTAAGGTTGATCTTGAAAGATAAAATGTTTATGACTCATCTACATAAAATGTTCTTAATGTGCATACTTACTGCGACGCTACAATAAATAGGTCCTTTACATCAGTTTAGCATCTTCATGCCACTCTATGTTCTCATTTAAGTTGATTGCTAGATAGGGTATTTTCATTGTGATGAGGTATATCCTCAGTGATATAAAGTTGGTGAATTGTCTGGATAGGATTTTCTTGATGTTTGTACCTATTGTGAAGCTACTATGGACATGTTTTTGAGGTGTGATGATCCTACCATGATTCTCCCTAAGAAAAAGAGGACGTTCCTTAGTGACATGGTTCATGGGTGACGTTGCACCTGGTGTGATGAAGCTAGTAAACAAATATATCAACAACTGAACACATATCCTACTATATGAAAAGAAATGGTAAATTAAATAATATACCCATTTTCAGGTAAAAATCTAAAATCTAGACAACAATAGGTACTAGATCATTATTTGAAATGGTAAGTTAAAGAACAAAAGTAAAAGTAGCATACATGAAATTTTCAATAGTTACACATACAACAAGTCCTAAGTCAAGAACATGTCTCAAAAAGAACTCGACATAAAATAGAAGCAACCAACCAACAAAAACAAGACTAATAAACTAGCTAATGTGATAGTTCTTATTATTCCTTGTTTTATAAATAATTATGTCTGTTAGTATTAGAAATTTTATGGCATGACTCATTTATGGCAAATTCTCTTTTTCTTATGCATGAATTTAGATATAAAGCCTCTACCTAAACATAAGTCCAAAATAGATTCACCATCACATCAACACAAAATTCTTATATGTGTGAATTAGAACCTTAATTATTACTAAAGAAGAACTAAAAACTTCTATCATGGATGTTTTCTAGCACTCACATTCATGTTCTGAAGGGAGATTTAAAAAGAGAATCACAAGACTGAGAGAGGAGTGAGACATAGAGAGGAGTATAAGAGTTGTTCTTCAAAGCACTTGATTTTAGTTTATCTAGTGTGCATCACTGATCAACTATGTTAGTATGTCCATTCTTTTCTTGGTTTTACCCACTGTAGTTGCAATTGATGCTTTAGATCATTTTGGAAGAACATTGAGCATGTGTCTCCAAAGTTAGTACATCTAGGTTTTACATTTTGAAGTCATATTTATGGAAGAGGGGATGTTTATATTTTATCGAGTTTGTTAACTATCATGTCTTCTATTTGAGTCTTTGATGTTGAAGCTAAAAGTGACAAGGTAAATGATTAGTCATCCTGTGAATAAACTTGAAGTGATGAAGACACACAATTCTATCTTTCGATCTAGAATCTAAATGACTAGTCATCCAAGGAGACATTCATACATCGGTCACATTTGCATCATGTCTACAAACATAGTAAAACTCCAGGAGGGAATTTCAGAAGCACTTTAGTAGAGAAAGTTGCTCACTTGTTTTTTCATCAATCCTCAATAAGTGATTCCCAACTCCAATATTGAGAATCAGTTGCAGAAACATTCTTTAATGGTGACACAAAGATAGAGAAAAAACCCAGAGTAATACTATTAAAAATGGATATTGTTACAAATGTTAATTGGTTTGTAGTGTTACTTATTGGTGGCAGCCTGAACAAGTCTGTGGATGCATAACCTCTTCAGTTGATATCGAAAAACTTGTGGTAATATCTTTTCTAGTTATTTGAGGTTTCCTGATTTATAATTACACTCATCTATTTTGCATACAAAAAATTGTACCATCTACACTATCATTGTAAGACAATAACATAACCCGTGCCGTAGTGTCTATGATGGAATTTAACAAGAATCATGAGGAAAGAAAATAGGGATGGATATGTACCTAGGTAGAAAGTGAACATCTTTGGCAAAGAAATCCATATCAATAATTCTATACAAAAATGGAGTATCATTAGTCTACTTCACAAGATAAATACATGCCAGATATGCAACAAATAGTGCAACAATACAATCTGGTTCTTCCCCTAACTTTGAATACATATTTGGACTAGAGAATAGGAACATAGATTGAAAAAAAAGATGCAAAATCTTTTTTGGTTAATAACACCACACAAGACGAGGATTGTCCTTCTCCCATATATGTTTTTCTTGGAATCCTTAATTTCCAAGCATAGAGATGAAATGCGTAAACCTATTAAAAATAAACTATGACGTCAAAAGTTTAAAACTACAACAAAAATACATATATTTATACCATGACGCAAATAAGAACACTGAAACATACAAAAATACCCAATAATAACTTTTGTTAAACTTGCATTTGGTAATATATGTATTGAAGTGATTTTGTGTACAATGTTAAATAACTACAATACACTCAAAAAACTTTTAGTGATGAAATACTAAAAAACATTGAAGAGATTTATTTGAATATATGAAGGATGTAATCTAGTTGTAAAGTAGGTACAAGAGCATGCCAAAAAGATGACCAGGATGTTGGATGCATCCATTTGTAGTACCAGCAGATAGGATGTTGGATGCATCAGTTTGTAGGATGATGATTCAATTTGACTGTATAAATGGGAGATGGAATGTTTTTCATTTTTTGGAACTTAGAATGAGTACGGAGTAGGAATGTTACCTAAATGATATCCAATTGATCCTTGATGCTGTAATATTTAAATGTTGTATGCAGTGTTAGTGAGAAATTGGACAACTCCAACAAGAAGGGTACTAGATAGAATTTTTTGAAACATCAACTTTAAATATGTCTCTCTTGTAATATACCCTTGAGAACTAAGGGAAATGTCATCAATGTTTATAGAGAGAAGAATAAGGTTGTAAATAGATTATTTCAATGCTACAGAGAGTCCTCAATTTAGGGGCACTTAGAAAAAGAATGCCTAACTTTTGTCTCTTTCTAGAAACTCTATAATAGAATGTTTAGGGGCATTTGAAAAAAAGATTTAAAAAGGGAGGAAACCTGGGATGCTTCCTCATAACTTCCCTATAGCACACCTTCCCAAACACCTTTGACCTACTTGAAATCTCTATAAAATTGCAAGATGATTAGTTGGACTTATAAAATGACATTTTTTGCATATTTTGTAGTCATTTTTATGATATAAAATACTAATTGATATATTTTATAGATTTTACAAAATTTTGATTGAATGGATAAGTCATGGATAGAAGAGGGTGATTGAATGAGCAGTAAATACTTGCATGGATTTTCAAAATTTCTGGATTTGGCTTTTGCAAATTTAGCAATTGGAGAAAAGATTGTATGTCCTTGTAGAAAGTGTGCTCATGTAAGATTGCATTGAGACATCCATTGTGACATGGATTTTTGCCAAGATATCTCTATTAGGCTTTTCATGGTGAAGCTGTCAATGTTCAAGTGGATACTCCTACTGATCATGATAGATCTTTTAACAAAGAAGAAGGAAATGACATCCATTAGGGTGATTGCATAAATGCTAAAAATTTAAAAGATATGTTGAATGATGCTTGTCTGAGTTTTAGCGAAAATAGAAATATGGAAGGAGTACAGGTGGCAAGTGATCAATATTTTACTGTTGATAATTTTTATAGTTTTTTAAAGGATTCTGAGATAGAATTATATCCAGGGTGTAAGAAAATTAGCAAATGTTCTTGCATCTTAGAATTCCACCACCTAATTTGCCTTGACGGATTGAGTAACAAAGAAACATCTATGTTTCTTATTTTCTTTAAGAAGATGTTACCAGAAGGAGAACAATTATCTAACTATTTCTATGAGCTAAAATAGACAATTAAGGGTCTGGGTTTAGATTATGTGAAGATTCATGTTTGTCCCAATGGTTGCATGCTTTTCTGGAAGGATTCCATTGATAAAGATGACTATGCTACATGTGTAGCATCAGGATGAAAAACAACTACAAGCCATGATGATGAAGAGTTTGTGAGAGAAGTCAAGAGAATACCTGTCAAGGTGCTCAAACACTTTCCATTTATACCACCCCTGACGTGGTTGTTTATGTCATCAAAGACCTCTTCATTAATGAGGTGACATGTAGACATATATGAAAAAGATGAAAAGTTAAGACACCCGGTAGACTCACATCATGGAAAACATTTGATGTGATGCATCCGACTTTTGTTTTAGATGCTAGAAATATTTGATTAGGACTTGCAACTGACAAATTTAATTGTTTTAGGACAATGAACACTTCTTACAGTATATGGCCTATTGTGATTATTACATATAATTTACCTCCTTGGTTGTGCATGAAACAACCATATTTTGTGTGGTACCTACTCATTCTTGGAACAACTTCAATAGAAAATATAGATGTCTACTTGCGCCCTTTGATAGATGAGATGAAAGTATTGTGGGAAACTGCTATACATACATATGACACTGCAACCAAAGAATTCTTTGTTATGCATGCTTCTTTACTATGTATTATTAGTGATTTTCCAGGATATACAAATCTATATGGTTGGAGTACTAAAGTCTATAAAGCATGCCCTTTAACAACTAATCATGAAAACGAACATACCTTTTGCTATATTATTCATAATTCAAAAACGTTTTCTTTATTTGATTCATATTTAAATCTCAAACAAAAAAACCCTCAAAACATGTAAAGATGAACTTTAAGGTGACCTCTAGGGTGATATTGGAAAAAGAACACGAAGAACTGTAGAAAGTGAAGGTTTTGTTATAGATACCACTTGGTAAGTAGTTTTTGATCCTTGATCCTTCCTTCTGTCTGTGTTGTCTTCCTCGAAACACCTTGATTCATCAACTAAAGGTTTTCCTTGACCTTATCCATAAGTGTTCAACCTCCAACTTGTTTTTGTTAGCTCTATCGATCTACTTTCAGGTTGTTCAAAATCGATTCTTTAGCTTTGAAGCTCAACTTTAAGCTCCATAGACTGGGTTTCAGATCTACCTAGTGGTAACCCAAGATCAGTAAGCTAGATTGCATACATGTGAGTGGACAATAACCTCTAAAACCCAAATTTTATAGAGATCAAGTCTAAAAATCATAAAATACATGTGTTGTTATATGTGGTAATTTTTCTATTTGATTGAAACCTATATTTGGTTTTTTGGTGACTTATTATTTATTTAAACATAATTGTGATGTTTTTTAGATGATTTTATCTCTATAATAGTTTCATATGAGACTATGATGAATCTTTATAGTAGAATTAGAGGCACTAGTATATTGAGATTTTCCCTAATTTATACAATATTGGATCACATTATGAATATGTGATATAGTTGATGATTGTTTCAACTTAGATGATTATGAGGTTTAAATAGTAGTTCATTAGGTAAACTTTTAGTATGATCCTTTATCATTTCATGCATGTTACTGCATCAATTTCAATAATTTATATTAGTTCAATTTTTATAAAGTGATAGTAGAAGCCTTAACAAAATCAAGCTATGAACATTTTAGTAGTAACTTATTCAGTGAAACAAAAATTTAACTAGATAGTAGATGCCCCAAACACCATAAAATCAATCATAGAGGTCTGCATTATGAAGGAGGAAATGTGTCTAATGACTTGTAGAGTATAGGATGAGGCAGACAAAGCATACCATAAAGGTATGAGAGACTAAGCCTAATAAGGACAAAGAGGTACCCAACATCAATGAGAGATTTTGGTGGCACCCAATGCAATTCAGTTGTCCATATACTTCTCAGTAGGTCAACCCTTTTATAACCATTGATTCTGGTAGTTAACCCAAGTGCTTTGACACTTCTCATGCGTATCCAGGTTTAGAGGAGTAGTTTGGTTTAACCGGTTAGCTGTTTAGCCACTGAGGCGAGATGTGGCGAGCCATATTTCAGACTCCAAAGCTAGTTTAGTTGACTTAGAGTCTCTAGTCTACTCTAACTCTTATATGTGGAAATCAGAGCTTTATATAATATTTACACATGTTGTGGTATACTGCATGTGGGTCCAGGGCATACTAATATGATTAAATTATTAATGAATGGTTAGTTTATTTATTTATGGAATTATTTATCAATTCTATTTCCATGTTGGATTATTTACAATTTGTAACTCCCTACTAGCATTATTTTGTGTTTAATTCTATTAATAATATAAATATAAAATGTCATCATTTCTTGCTGACTTTCCATGCACTGAGCTAGTAGTTGACACACTCTACTGAAACATTTTTTAGGAACTAGTCTGACTCATCTAGAGGAGTCGAAGTCTAGATATCATCAAAATGAGATGAATTAAGGTATCTATAGGAGTAGTTAGTTATTTATATGGTCTTTTGCCCAACCTTTGGTGCTAGGAATGTGAGGGTTAGGATTGAGGGTAATTTTTGAATATGACGTAGTTACGTAAATTAAAGCAAGAACTAGTTTCTTTCTATTGGATATGATGTAAGAGTTTAACTCGGTTGTGGATGCATGATGTTTATGCAAAATCATATGTTATATGTTTATATTAACATGATGTTTTTTAATTTCTATGTAATTAAAGAAAGGAAAATTTAAAGTTGACTTTCAACTAGTGATTAAAAATGAATAGTTAGTCTAGTTCCTCTTTGGTAGACCTAAACCCTGGTTAGTGGGTTTTGATTGCCTCAATTGGTGTCTCTTGATCACATAGAGTACATGAGTAAGGTGTTTCATGAGGGATTGGGTTCTTATATAAACAAGACATCCACTCAATTGAAGTTCTACATTCATGTGTTATCGAATTGAAAGGTTCTTCACAACATTGATTATTGATGTACATTGAGCACGTGAAGAATATTTTTGTGGAATAAACTCCAAAATATCAATAACATGTGTAGATAACCTTGTCTTATTAAGTAATAATTTAATGAAAATATTCTACCTCTGGAGAAGATGGGAGGACAAACACTCGACTCAAAAACTTGTAAGAAAATTTACGAAGATCTAGTATACTATGGTATGGTTAACCTTGGGGTAATATTACTCTGATGACTTTCACAAAAGGACTACAACAAATGAGGATTGATTTGGCAGTAATTAATAAATCATGGCTGGAGACATTCAATAGAACATTAGTGTATGTCACTGAATGCATGAAGTCTAATCAAATGCCTATTCTTATCTCTACATCAAACTAGTGGAGGATGTTTACTAGAGAAAACAAACCCTGTCACACTTGTAACATAAAGAATTTTACATTCTATTTAAAAAACATTTGAGGTGGGAGGTAGGCTATATGGATAATGTGAGGAACTTTATCCTAGAGGCAATAAAATGGGATCATCAAGATTGAAATGACAATTGATAAAATAAAATGACTCTTAAGGCTCCGTTTATCCCATTACACATGGAGGAGAAGTACATTCATAAGGTTGAAAATATAATCATACATCTCCAAGTGGACGTGTTGGAGGAGATGAACTTAGAAGAGATGAAATGAAGGAAAATGTCACACTGTGAATGGTTAGACTGGGAGAAGGAAACAATAAAAAAAATTACACTATTTTTAAAGCTAGAAGGAGGATAAGAAGAGGGCAAACCTAAAAAAGAATGATGGTGAGTGGGTGGATGATAATACCATTATAATTGATATGGTAAATAAGTATTTTTATGAACTCCTCATTGACCCTATATATGGTTCATTCATCCATAAGGATGAAAGCTACAATGGTAGTTTTCCTAATATGCAACAAAACAACAAGTTGTAATGGCCAAAATACTCGATGTACAAGAAGAGAGTATACATTTATTTTCCATGTCAGGTATCAAGGCAGAAGGGTTAGCAAAATATAAAAGTACAATTCCTCCAACAGAACTAGGAAAGAAATTAAAGAAATCATGTATCCTTTCCCTAGAGTACTTTCACTAGTCTACATTTTGAAACTAAATCTTCAACTCCCTCAGACGTCCTTATACCAAAATACAACATCCTATGACTTCATTTATCTAAGAACAATATTCCTAAGTAATTTGTATCAAGTTCCTTTCCAAAATATAGGTTAATAAAATCAAATCCTACCTTGATGAATGGACATTTTCAACATAGACTAGTTTCATTCTGGGTATAAGTCTCCATGACAAAGTTATACACCTACAAGAAGTTATCCATTCAATGGAGAATATGATCACCAAAAATCAATCCATGGGGATCAAAGTCAAATTTTCCAAAGAATATGATAAGCTCAGTTGTAACATCATCCATGATACATTAAGGAGAACACATATTCCTTCTAATATCATTTATTGTAATGTGTAGATTATTTCAGCAGGACCCACCATCATCTTGAATGATGATTCTCTTCCTCATATAAAACCTTCATGATGAAGCAAACAGAGAGATCCATTTTTTTTAAATTATTCTACTTTTTATGAATCAATTCAATCAGGCTATTCATGTCAATGTAAAATGCAATCACTCAAAATGTACTACATTCACTAACAAGAAGATCAAGTTCTCACATCTATGTTTTGTTGATGACCTAGGTCGCTTTGTGGAAGCTTCAATCGCACAATCAAGATGTATCCTCAAATGTATTAGGATATTTGAAAATGCTTTAGGTCTAAAAATTGCATAAGAAAAATCTTTCATTTTCTTCTAAAAACACACACCACCAACAATCTGTAAGACAAAAAGATGAAGACTTAATGTGCCTTAAGTCTAATGTTTTTGGGAAACACCTCGTCATTACTATCGTACACAATAGGAATTCAAAAGAGTTGTACCTGAACTTGGTCAATATAATTCAAGGAAAAGTGAACTCATGGACAAATAAGACTCTATCATGTTATGGTTGTATACCTATAATTTAATCAACACTCATTAACACATCAACACATATTAACCAATCATCTATGCTTCCTATACAAATCTGTGATAAATTGGACCAAGTCATTAGAAATTTTATCTATAGTGGAAATATGCAAAGAAATAAGACACATTTAGTTTCTTGGGATAAAATAGTAGCACCTACACCAAATGGTGGTCTTGGAATTAGGGTAATAAGGGGGTTCAACAAAGGACTTTTGATGAAGACTACCTGCAATTTATTGGGCAAGTTGGAAACTATATGGAAACCTCTACTCAATGCAATATATTATAGAACTAAAGGGTGTCCATATTGTTGGTATGTATGCCCCGAGAACCAATCATGGGATGATTGGTGGGATACATTAAGATTGATTTGATAAACATTAAAGTCAAGCTTCCAATTCATTCTGGTTCTACGAGTTATGAGATAATGACAGAACAGATTGAATGTCTAGAGAATGACAGTACTCAATGACGTATGCCTTCAAATACGTGACTTGAACGATGAGATCATACGGATGTTAAGAGTTTGTACATTCTTGTTATGTCCCTAGTCGGATGTCATTGTAGAATGTTGATAGACAACAATGACACACAAGACTAGATTGTGTGTTGGTTGATGACAAAATCTCATTATTTATGATATAGTGATATCAAACCAAGCACATAGGTACTTGTTAGAGAACAAGTGTATCAGACAGACCCACCGTGAGAGTGACACATGGAACCATGACTTGGTAGTCACAGTCAGTTCTCATAGTGATGGTGGTGAGTGTGATTCTTTGACCTGAAATCAATACATTCAACACATGTCGTTGGGTACACTTTGACATCATCAAACACAGTCCTGAAATATAGATTGTTATAAAGGTGATGATTGGGTGACTTTGACACATTGAGATTTTGAGGGGTGAGTGATAGATATGGGATTTGTCCCTCCTGAGGAAGTTTTATGTCCATGGCCACTTAATGAGTAGGACTGAGAAAGACATGCATATGCATGTGTGAATCAATATGTGATATTGATGTCACACATATCTCATCCAGTCTGCTCTGAGATCAAGGAAGTGAATGAACGTTGAAAGGATGACTGTTCCATACCTTGAGTTCATTCAGGATATCAGTGACAAAGGAATTATACATTAACTGTAACACCAATCACGGATTGTAGGATTGAAAGTTGTTCTCCAACTTTCCTTTTTCACTTGGGTAGCACTGATGTGCGACTAGGCACCGCTCTTTGCTTGTGAAGTCATAAGTATTATGGACTTTCACTGCCAACGTGAAATGGGCCTACAGGGTCACACACATAGGATTTAACTTGGAAGAGGAGTTTATCCATGAATGATGTTTAGATTGTTTACTAAATGTGCTTAGTAGTTCAATTAAACATTCAATCAATTAACTTGACTCAGAATCACCAAGTTAAAGTGTTGGACTAACTGATTTAGGTGTTAGCTTGATTGAGAACTGCATTGACTGATTTCTGCACAACCTTAATTGCCAACCGACCGGTTCAAACTATTGAACGGATCATCTCAGGGTCAAGTGAGATGACCGGTTCAAGTGTTGAACCAATCGGTTCAGCTGGACCAAACGAGCCAGTTTGGGAAAGTTAGGTTGGTGAGAAAATATTTTCATTTCACTTGTACAATTTGATTGGGACAAGTATTGATCTTTGGATTAATTAGAAACAGAAAGAGGAAAGTCAATTGGGAACTACCCTAGGAAGTGAAATGAATGGTTCATGAATGAACCAAGTGGTTTAGCTCCCCAAATGACTGGTTCATGAGATGAACTGATCGGTTCAGTCCCCAAACGATCGATTCATTTGTGAAACGACTAGTTCACCTGCCGTAGTGTATCAAATTTGTGGAAATTCTGGACCCTTCTACTCCTACTTTAGTCCCCCATTGCCCGGGACTGAGAACCCTGACCCTAACCCCTCCTATATATAGAGGGGTACTGGGGGCTTCTCAGATAGAACAACTCAGACAACACCAGTTGCTATAAAAAGTTGTCCTCTCTAGTTGTGAATCAGGAGAGACCGAGCAAGTGCTACCTGACTAAGGAGGCACATCGAGGGAAAGACAACTGTAGGACAACAAATGGTGGTGGGAGAGCACGTTGATGACTAGTATACTGACAGAAGGGGATGGCTCCTTCCAGTGTCCTATAGGACAGGACGACTGGAGTTCTAGGTGGTCCATGTGGATTACTATAGAGGCGGGAGATTTCTACCTCTCAGAGGATATTCATTAATCTGACAGTCCGGGTGCGACCAGAAGCTGCACAGACACCGTCCAAGACCAGAGGTGAAGACCGCACTCACCGCGAGGTTATGTCACCGAGCAAGCCTCGGGACACAGTATGCCTCTACAAACCATCCTTCATACCATATATATGTTGACGAGATCTCTTTGGGTTTTGGGTTTGGGGATTTTTTTTGTTTCCGCCGCCATCTCTACCTCCCCTAAAACCTAACAGTGGTATCAGAGCCACATCAACATTCTATACTTTAGGATAATCGATGTGATAGGTTTTTTAGTTTGTCGCCTTTTATTTATTGCATACGATGAGAATAATTAATTGGCTTTATGCATGTCCAATATAAATCCACAAATCCCTATATATACATATATGATATGGTATATAAATGCATTCAATACGCGTCACCCTTAAATGGTTTCTATGGTGATTTTAGCGTGATTGTGGCCATAAACCTTAAATCTATGTGTGGTTGATTTTTGATGCTTGCATATCAGTCTGCACACTGATTCCCTACCTCCAATTCCTAAAGTAGCTCGAGATAACTCGAGATTCTTTCCTACCTTTTCTCCCCTGGAATGTAACTCGGGGTTTCACAATGCAAATGTAAATAGGATTAGTTTATATTTCCTATTATGTCAAAGAATGGAGGATGCCTGAAGGATCGAGATGATCGTCTCGGGCATGAGATGATCAACTGGTGGACCAAGGCGGACAGTTCCTAGAGCAATACCAGCGGGTGGCGACCTAAGGAGATACACGACGACCAGTAAACCGATCGGCTGGAGGTGCCAGTTGATCGACTGGTGGCACCCAATTGACCGGCCTGATGGTGAGCTGATCAATTATGGAGATGAGTTAATCAAACCCAGAACCACAAAGCATAGAGTTCATCTTGTACAGGTTGCATGTGATGTGGACCTAGATGACTGTGATTCCTTTTGGCTCGAGGAATCACATTAGGATGGCCATAATCACCACTTTTATCATTTCACATGTTTTTTGTGGGATATAGCATATATATGATACATACTATATATTGTGGTGATTGGATATGTATATGTACCTATAAAACCAAACCCCTCAATTTAATATTAAGTCTTAGATTCCTTCCATTAGTGGCACACATGAAAAACTTGATCGACCAAGCATAGGTTACGCCAAAGCGTGGTGCGTCGTCTATCTTGTGGAAGTGTGAAGGGTAGACATGTAGGTTCTGCCAAAGCAGGGTGCATGTTTATCGTGTCGGCTTTTGGGTTAGACTTAACTGGTGATTCTGAGAGAGTCTAAGCTCTAGAGGAACGGGATGACCATGGCAAAGAGTTGCGAATGGCATCCATCCAAGACTTGCATAGGATGAAATTGGCAAGTGTTGCCTACCTAAATAGTCTAATCGTGGGCGATCACCCAAAGCTGACTCATGATTGGATGAAATATGGATCTTGATCCACTAGAAGGTTGTACACTAAAATCTTCCAAATTGATGGTGAGGGATATCAATTTGAACAAAAATAGTGGGAGCATTAAATTAATTAAGGTCCTAATTATATCGTAAATTTTTTCAAATCAATCAAATAAGTCAGAAAAGAGTTTTTGAACTAAATTGCATATATTTATTTTTTTTGTAAGAAATGGCTATAAACAATAATCACTTTCTTTGCGATCGGTCCTTGAGACAGACAAACTAAATAGGAATAATTCCACGACTGATTAGGACATTGAGAAGTGTTCTCAATCGAAGAGTGAAAGCTCTCAGTCCTAGTTATACCAGAACCAGATGAACTCGCTCCCACCACACCAAAGGAAGAAAGGGATGCTTACTGGAAGCATACCGAGGATGCCATTGATGTGGAGTGCTTGATGTTGTATTCTATGAATTGTGATTAGTAGAGACAACATGAGACATATGATGTCTCTAAGATACTATCCTAGTATGTCATGATAGAAGGAGATCCGGTTGGTTCTCACACACTCAATGTGATTGGGTATGTGGAAAACCTGACTAGACTGGGATTCCCTCTGAGTCAAGAGTTGGCTACTGGTATGATACTGCAAATGTTGCGACAATCATACAGTTCATGATGAACTACAACATGAACAACTTTGACAAGCCATTCACAAAGTTGTTGGACATATTGAGGATAGTAGAGGCATAGATGAAGAAAGACAAACCCTAATCTTTAATGTGATCAATGAAGGGTAAGTCTTAAAGGCAAGGTCAAGGGAAAATCAAAGAAGTGTTCTAATGCTAGCCAGCAGCCCAAGCTGTCTTCAGCCTCAAGGCATATGGGAGGGGTGAATGAGGGAGGAGAAATTGCCCTCTATATGTGGAAGAACAAAAGAAGATGAAAGGAGGGGATAGAGATCTCCACCGTAGGTATCATGAAATAAACACTTCTTTATATGAGGTATATGATACCAAGATGAAGATTTGACATATATGATATGCAAGATCTAAAAGAAAGTGATGGCCTTTGTGAAAGGACCAAGAAAGGAGTACTCATCATTAGATCAAGTGTTACCGCCATAGATAGGAGTACCTTAGTTTATTTTAAGCCTTGAAGGCATGTAATAGAGTTAAGAATTGCTATTTCAATTTGCCAATAGAAACACTTTATTGTTGCATCATGTAGTGACAAGATGGCTATCAATATAGTTGATGTTTGAATTTCAAAGACATGATCTTTGTGGCAATGCCTTATTTATCTTGTGGTACTTGGTATGCAAAAGATAAAATTATACCTAAAAGTTATTGATGACTCAAACAAATAATTAGCATTATCATGAGAAATTCATTTCTAGTTCCATATTGATGGATAAAGCTAGACTCTTTTGGTTGTGAACCATTAAGAGACATGAATATCTTGGACATGATAAATCAATCTTCACTAGTGGTAGTGGGAGAATGGTTATCCTATTAGGTATAATACATATGATGTATTTACACACCTATTGGAGAAAATGCTAATACTTCAAATGGTGTTTAGAGAAATACCAATATGAATATCTTGAAGTGTTTAAGAAGATCATTAATGAAATACAAATTTGGTAAAAGTAATAATTCTTGATGTGATCAATGAATGAGATACTTAAACCAAATGTTTGAGAACCTTTTGTGTGATTATGATAGCGTATCATAGTGAACTCATGATTAAGGCATAGTGATGTCTAAATCAACAAGGAATAATACTTTAAAGAGTTAGAGCATGATTATCAAATAACTATATTCTTCTAATAGAAAATGCTTTACACTAAATAAAGGACATGAAGAATCACAAGTGTTTTGAGTTCTCAAATCCCTTATATAATAGATACACCTCATATATCTATGTGATGAGTTGGTCATATGATGAGCCAATAATCTAGATGACATTGAGGAACTGGATTCTGAGTTATGGTTTATGGCCATAAGATCCTAAATGACTTCCATGTGAACCATGAGGTGTGACCTTAGTGGTAGCACTTGTTGGGATAAAACCCATAAGTGGAAATAAATCTTAAGTGTTAAGATACATGGATGACATTTTGAGAAGGATCATGCTTGTTGATTGAAACTTAATCATTGTGAGATTTAGCATATGGATATTAAAACCACATTACTATGAGGAATAAGAATGGGATGTGTATGTAACACAACCTAAAGGGTTTTATGAGTCCACTAATGCAAATATAGTCTATAAGTTACAAATAATCCATGTGATTGATTAAGTACACGCAACTCAGAACTGGAGTCTTTACTTTGATAATATAGTCAAAGGGTTTGACTGATATGTCAAATATAAAGGAGGGATATGTGATTTAGTGGGAGCGTATTCACATTCCACATATTGATGAGGAATGGAATGTTCTAAAATGGAGACCTTTGTGGAGATATCTTTAAGGGAAGACAGAGACTTTTCCTATGTGATTGGAATAGAGATATATAGAGATAGTTCTCAAAAACCTCTTAACCTAGAAAAGATAGAGCATACATTGACAATTTGTACTGAAGGGTTCAGTGTGCACAGATTCAGTGGGAGAAAACTTGTCCATGTTACATGGAGTTAATATACCAAGGCCAAGTGTCCAATTCTCATGAAGAATGGGAACACAAAGAATAGATATGGATCTATCATGTATGTAATCATCCCGTTATATTGCATGTATGGACATAGCAGGAATAAAATGCATTTATCATCTTGTATGTATGACATGACAATATGATATGCTCATCCTGATAACTCGTATGTGGGACATGACGAGTGGATGTCTGTCTAGTTCCAGTAAGGGTTACTGGAATACCATGAGTACTTGAGAAGTACTAGTTCTATGGAAATAAGGAAGAATTCACTATAAAGAGTTACACTGATGCGAACTTCTGAAATGATAGAAAATTGATCGCAAAATATATAAGATATATAAAAGTGAATATGAGTTGAAAAATGGAAACATTCCAATAAAGCTATTTTAAAAGGAAATGCCGAGGAGTATCCATGTGTTGGAGAACAACAGTGGATACGATATATATCTAGGAGTTCATGGAGATGAACTTATAGGTATTCCGGTCATTAATGACAAGTAAGGAGGCTTGGTCATGCAATGAGGCTAAAGGTTAGCAAAGGAATATTAGAATGCATATTACGACAACTCCATCTCATACGTAAGACGTACAGTGAAGAGATGTGAGACATGTAATAATACTAACTTAGGCAAAGTGTTGCCATAACTCACTGCATTAGCACTAGAATATGTGGGACATGTTTGGAGATCACTAAGAATATGATTCAAGGGTGATTGGCTCGCAGTGCAAGTTGGAGTCTGTTGGTATGTATGCCCTGAGAGCCAATCATGGGATGATTGGTGGGATACATTAAATTTGATTTGATAAAATTAAAGGCAAGATTCCAATTCATTCTGGTTCAGTCAGTTATGAGATAATGACAGAATAGATTAAATGTCTAGAGAATGACAATTTTCAATGACGTATGCCTTCAAGTACGTGACTTGAATGATGAGATCATACGGATGTTAAGAGTTTGTACATTCTTGTTATGTCCCTAGTCGGATGTCATTGTAGAAGGTTGATAGACAACAATGACACACACGACTAGATTGTGTGTTGGTTAATGACAAAATATCATTAGTCATGATATAGTGATATCAAACCAAGCACATAGGTACTTATTAGAGTACAAGTGTATCAGACAGACCCACCGTGAGAGTGATACATGGAACCATGACTTGGTAGTCACAGTCAGCTCTCACAGTGATGGTGGTGAGTTTGATTCTTTGACCTAAAATCACTACACTCAACACATGTCATTGGGTACACTTTGACATCATCAAACGCAGTCCTGAAATATAAATTGTTATAAAGGTGATGATTGGGTGACTTTGACACATGGCGCTTTTGAGGGGTGAGTGATAGATATGGGATTTGTCCCTCCTGAGGGAGTTTGATGTCCATGGCCACTTGATGAGTAGGACTGAGAAAGGCATGCACATGCATGTGTGAATCAATATGTGATATTGATGCCACACATATTTCATCTAGTCTTCTCTGAGATCAAGGAAGTGAATGAATGTTGAAAGGATGACTGTTCCATGCCTTGAGTTCATTCGGGATATCAGTGACAAAGGAATTATACATTCAGCGTAACACCAATCACAGATTGTAGGATTGAAAGTTGTTCTCCAACTTTCTTTTTTTACTTGGGTAGCACTGATGTGCGACTAGGCACCACTCTTTTCTTGTGAAGTCATAAGTGTTATGGACTTTCATTGCTAGCGTGAAATGGTCCTGTAGGGTCACACACATAGGATTTAACCTGGAAGAGGAGTTTATCCACAAATGATGTTTATATTGTTTACTAAATGTATTTAGTAGTTCAATTAAACATTCAATCAATTGACTTGACTTAGAATCACCAAGTTCAAGTGTTGGACTAATTGATTTGGGTGTCAGATTGATTGAGAACTGCATTGACCAATTTCTGCACAACCTTGACTGCCAACTGACCGGTTCAAACTGTTGAATCAATTGGCTCAGGGTCAAGTGAGATGACCGGTTCAAGTGTCGAATCAATCGGTTTAGCTGGACCAAACGAACCAGTTTGGGAAAGTTAGGTTGGTGAGAAAATATTTTCATTTCACTTGCATAATTTGATTGGGATAAGTATTGATCTTTGGATTAATTAGAAACAGAAAGAGGAAAGTCAATTGGGAACTGCCCTGGGAAGTGAAATGACCAGTTCATGAATGAACTGATTGGTTCAGCTCCCCAAATGACCGGTTCATGAGATGAACTGATCGGTTCAGTCCCCAAACAATCGGTTCATTTGTGAAATGATCGGTTCACCTGCTGTAGTCTATCAAATTCGTGGAAATTTCGGACCCTTCTACTCCCACTTTAGTCCTACATTGCCCGAGGCTGAGAACCCTGACCCGCCCTATATATTGAGGGGTACTGGGGGCTTCTCAGATAGAACAGCTCAGACAACACTAGTTGCTATGCAAAGTTGTCCTCTCCGGTTGTGAACCGGGAGAGACCGAGCATGTGCTACTCGACTAGGGAGGCACAGTGAGGGAAAGACAACTATAGGACAACAACTGGTGGCTGGAGAGCATGTCAGTGACTAGTACACTGATAGAAGGGGACGAATCCTTCCAGTGTCCTGTAGGATAGGACGACTGGAGTTCCAGGTGGTCCGTGTGGACTACTATAGAGGCGGGAGATTTCTACCACGCAGAGGACAACAGTCAATCCAATAGTCCAGGTGCGACCAGGAGCTGCACAGACGCCGTCCAAGACTGGAGGTGAAGACCACACTCACTGTGAGGTTATGTCTCTGAGAAAGCCTCAAGACAAGGTACGCCTCTACAAACCATCCTTCCTATTGTATAGATGTTGATGAGATCTCTTTGGGTTCTGGGTTTGGGGAAAAAAATTGTTTTAGCTGCCATCTCTGCCTCCCCTAAAAACTAACACATATAATGGGTCAGCCATTTGGCAAAATGTTCACTTAGTGATTGACCAAGAAAGGAATCTAACTTATATATTTTAGATAAAAGAAATGAATTTCTAATATAGAGTGATAAATGGTTATGAGGGGCCGCTACAACAATCCTAACAAGAAACATAGTGGTACCAAACTAAAGGATCTCAACGTCTCAGGCTTGGTTATAGGAGACATAGACTGGGATGTAGGTTTGTTGACACACTACTTTTTTGAAGAAGTGTGAACACGATCATCACTATGCATACTTCAATTGATGCACTAGATGAGGAATAAATGTACTGGATAAATCACCCACTTGGTCAGTTCTTGGTGAGTCACATGCACAACCCTCTGGTGAGGATGAAGATAATGGTCTCGAAGGGAGACTGAGTTATAGTGTGAAATGAAAAGTTTCCTCATTGCATCAAAATCTTCATCTGGTTAAGCATCATCATGAATTACATCAGGTAACCATACACTTGTTAGAAGATGGTTAATGTAAAATATGAAATTTGGATTTTGAGACATCCTTCATGCCATTTGGGACTGTCCCAAGATCAAATGCATGAGGACACTGCTAAAACTGAATCTGACAAAAATATTTTTATGTATAATGAATTTAAATGACTGGATAACACTGAACCTAAGAGATGGAAGAAACTTTAGTAACTGAAACATCACATTCATGACTATGTGTTGGAATGCATGGAATGTAAGGAACATTCACATCTTTAACAATAATAGATTTCCTATGGTAGAAATGATACTAGATACATAGACTTATATGTGAATTATTATGAAATCTTGGAAAACTACCCAATGTCAATAGCTTCTACTTCATTTATACGAGACATCAAGTGAAAACCTCCTCAAGGTGATTGGATTCATATTTGTTTCGACATTACACCTGATATCCCTGTTAAAATGAGATGTAAAAGATAACATATAAGAAATGAATGTGTTGATTAGGTAACATGTGGTTCAATTATGCATCCATGAAAAGATCACCTACAAGGGGAATTATATGATATTCATAGAGGCATTCAAGCATCTAAGATTTCTTCATGGAGGAAGTGTGAGTTTCCACTAATTCACAAATACATTAAAAGTAATTGAAGAACATCAACACTTCCTACCAAAATATTTATCCCTTGGTCTAATACTAACCATCAAGAAAACTAAAATTCTAGAATACCATCATCATTAAAGTAATGAGGACGCAAATTAATTCCCAGATAAATTTGAAAAATTGTTCCTGTAGATATCAAGAGAAAGTAGTTGAAGTAGGTGATGCATGATAAGTAGCTGAAGTATCCACCACCTACTTAGAATCATCATCTATAGCATGCAAACATTGCTCCTGGACTTTCAAGACCACATCGTCATCATCCATCCTTTCATCTGAAATTTCCTCTACAATATTATTGTCTTTGTCTTTCGACCCATGTTTCTTTTTCCAAACCTTGTAATCCTTTTCAAAAGGACCCAAATTTATGCAATGGAAGCACCCTTTATTATTCGACTTGGATCTACCACAGTCCTTTCCATGGTCCTGGGACTTACTGCTACCTTGACATCTTTCAGGCCTCTCTCTCTCTATCAATGCCCCTACTCTTAGTGAAGTGCACCTATGATCCATTGTTGCTTGAGTCTCATTGTTGAGTCTTTTCATTTAGTAGACTTCTTTTCACCTAATAAAGTGTCAACTTTCCTTTCATAGAAGTATTGATTATTGTCCCAACGAGCATCTCCCAGTTGTCAAGTAATAATCCCATAAGAAGTATTGCCTAGAGTTCATCATCAAGAGAACAAGATAGATTTTCCAAAGAACAAGGCTTTTTTTGAATAAGACAATTCATTTGCGACCCTATGGAGAAATACTTTAATCTTATCTTATGATAAAGAAAATATAGAAAAGAAAGAAAAAATATTTAAATAAATCCATGCTTGTTGAAGGTGAAGTTTGGAGTTAGAACAACCTTCATCCTGGTCATGGATAGATCACCCAGGTTCTCTATGGCTCCAGTGGGTTCCCTAGGACTGTCTTTGGCCTTTCCTACACAACTTAGGTGGAAGGCAAAGAAGGCCTCCTTCCATTTTTTTTATAGCCATTACATCTGTTAAAGTAGCAATTGGACTAGCTATAGTCTCGTCAATTCATCGTAGAAGAAAATCATCTGGGATCCTACTCTGGAAACAAAAATACCCACATTAATAGTAGGTCATATCCCAACATTGAATAAATCAATCGATAAAAATATTTGTCCATCCATAATGGAAATCACATTAGTAGGAATATAAGCTGAAACATCCCTACATTTAGTCTCAAGCACACTTGTAGAGTGTAGTACAACAGAGAGTTATATGCTGTGTTCGGGTAGGATGAATTTCTCCTGAAAAAGAATCTCATTCAAAACCATGCATGAGACTTTCATCTCGCATGACTACTAAGTGATAGCCCACCCCAATTTATTTATAAGGATTTGGAATGCATTTACATTCTAAACAATGCTTGTACCATCCTAGTACTATAGGTTCACCAACTTCCTAATCACGAAGCTCATATACTTTCTTGAGATTCTCCTATAGATCTTTGCAACCGGTCTCCTCTGAGGTGTGGTGGAACTCTGAAATATCAAGCCACTTTTGGATTATTCCTATAGTCTTCCTATTTAGTTTCTTCCAATATGCATCAAACATATTCCTTGTCTATTGTGTCTCTATCATATCATACCAGTCCGTGAAATATAGAATATCCTCCATCTCGAGTTTTCAAATCTGCCAATTTGTTCTCATCAACTAACCATCATTTTATCACCATACTACCCCATCTAGATATGGATGTCTATGAAACCAAACCTCTTATTCCACTTGATAGGTTGTTCATGTGGAATATGTACAAGCATATTATACAACTACAATGCAACAAAAAGAAATATATGTAGACGTGTTACCAATGAGTGTGTAAACCCAAGATAATAAGTACAAGAGGGTAGAAAGGAAAAGAATATATTTGTATGTAGATAACCCTCATGATGTGTGAGGGAAAAATTGTTGGGCCAACAATGGGAAATTCCACTAAGAGCAACAAAAATACAATTTTTATTCTCATGTTTTGACCCCAAACCTAGTATAATATAGCTAGAAGGGGATATACGAAGATACCACCATAGTGAGAGATCCCTACAATGCTACCACCCCAGAAATTCCCAGGAAGATGCCTTCATCGACAAAGTGCACAGTAGTATATGGTTCGAATAAGACACATGGATTCATTGATAGTCCTACCTAGCTTCCGTTCTTCTTCCTTTTCATTTTCTCTCTTCTTCTTCCTTTCCTTTCCTCCCATCAATAAGGCACTGCTTTTTTCTAACTTATCATTGAGGGTTGTGGCAACCTTTTGGGTTTCTTGGCTACTTCCTTTTGGGCTCTTGGCTGCATTGTCTTTTCCCTTTGTCTTAGCAACTACTTCATGAAATCATTGTGAGAATTTATAATCATGTGGCCTGAAGCGACAACTATAAAATACGCCCTAATGGGCTTTATTTCTCTTTGCTGGAAAAACAATAGGGCCAACAATATCTAGTGTTATAGTGATCATATACTCTCTTTGTCTATGATATCTTAATTTATCTAAGGCATGAAATGTCATCCTCCTAATGTTCATTCTTTGTTCCATGATCTAGAGTAGACTATTTCAGATACATGTGAGCTAAGTATCATATATTAACTAACATGAGCATGCCCATGAATTTCATAGTCTCACTTATCAAGTGGCCGTGATTTATCACCAACTAGAGTAACAATTTCCATCCAAATCACTCGCAAAAATCCATTTATTTTAGTTAACCCAAGCTCTACTTGCATGGAAACCCTTATTCACAGTCACATTCAGTAGTGTCAAAACACATTGAATAACATGTAATCATTATAATGACCTCATGTCTATTGAAGACAATCCCCATGTCACATTGAGATATAATTCTAACTACCATTTCTATATTCTATGTGTCATACTCAAGTTGAGTCTCTCAGGTAAACTTATTCATAAGATGCACCTTCCAATATTATGACTACTGAGACATAGTCATCTGTCAACATGCATACTAGACCCAATGCATTATAGTCATCCTAATTTTCACAATAATATCTGAATCGGGACCTTGACAAGAAGTTAAACTCTTAACATACACATGATGTCATGTCCTGGTCCTCAAGCCAAAATTACATTTCATTGTGTTATACATTTTTATTAGATTATTATATTTATTTATTACTCATATTGAATCAAACATAATACTTACAATCTCCTTTATGAAATTCAAATCAATAAATTAGTTTTTATAATCACTCCTACGACTGGGTGTCAGTGCATACTACCAACATAGTCAAGTAGTAAGACTTTGGTAAATAGGGAGATCAATATGCAATGCTTATTTGTGTGTTTTTGAATAATTTGTAACTAGTAACCTTAGCATGAAATAAATGTTTGATGATTTCTAAGTTTTTTTAATGTTAAAAACATTTATCAATGCTTTTTAGCATGACTAATCAAGCATGCTTTATTCTGTTGAATACATAATGTTTGTTTTGATAGAGACAACCATGTTGTGTCAAAGTGTTTTTTGTACTTCTATTATAATTAAGGATTATGAAATAAAGTTCAATTAAGAAAGATATATTGGGTTATATTTCTTAATTATTATTCAGTTAATAGTTGGGAAGCTATCAAAAATAATAATGGAAGTCAATAATATACAATCATGTAATATTGTTATAAAAGTATTATGAATATGTGCATGTAAGAAAATGTGTTTCATAAATTCATGAGTGGTATAGTTTAGTTCATTAGTAATATTTTTACAAATGTTTATATATCAATAAACTATAAAATGAAACTCAATAATAACCCATTTTCTTCATGTCATATAATAGAAGTCTTATTCATTTGTATATGTATAATGAGTTTAATTTACTCCTTGTAAAATGTATGCAATTAATTGTATAAATATGATGGGTTTGGTTTCATTCCATATAAAAATGTTTAGGTTTTAATCATCTCAGAACATTGAATAGAAACTATTATTTTTTTATCCTTTCAAAATCATATGTAGTGACTTTCTTACTTCTTGCATATTGCTTAATTCCTTCGAGTAAAATGGTTTTCTACTAATTGAATTTATCAATATTGTTTTCTTTATGGAAGTTATATTGTTGTGTAGACATATAATTGAAAGTTAAAGTCAATATTATTACTTTTATTACAAAACAATATTATGTATTTATGTTTCAAATTTTGAGACATTATTCTTTCATTTATGACGTACATAGTTCTTTCTTAGTAACAAGAATGATGTATAAGATTCAAAATTAGAGGTTTTTACATAGTGTACATGTATTAATTTTATATAATGTATGTACATATGGAATTTATAAACATTTTAATGTTCTTATTTTACAAGTGATCACCATGCAATCACTTTTCCCTACAACTATATCATGTTCATCAAAAGTGGACAGTATACAGTTTAGAAGAGTTGGAGTATTGTTAGTATTTAGATTTACATGCAAGAATAATTATCCTATTGATCAACATCAATTTAAGTTAAATATAAATTGATATTAATGGATATATTATCATTTTATGTGTGAAAATAAATATGTTATTATCCAATCATTAAAAATGAACATATTATTTTTGAAATTTATTTATTAAAATATCATGAATATTAAGGTAATGCAGCCCTATTTTAGGGATTCTTGTTGTGCCATTTTGTGCTTTATTCATATCTAAACAAGTTAAAAATGGGCATTATTTCCCTCAATATGCGTGCTACTATCAAATTCACATATGGGTGTTCTTTGTATGTTTTTCAGGGACTTGACTTACACTTTGGATGGATAGGAGAGAAGGAGGATGGTCATGGGGTTCCTCCACCCATCCAGGAGTCTAGGAAAGGTCCAAGAGGTTCCCCAGCCTACCCCTACTGGCCAAGATTTGACTTAGAACATGGAACTACAAGGATTGTGAAGTTGAAAATCAACGTTCAAGCAAAATCCCCCAACACAGTCGTGGTGACAAGGGAAATATCACTTTTGGAGCAACTACAACAAACCCTCCACCATGATTGTGCTACCAAATACCCAAAACTTTCGTGTTACCCACCACGGCCATGCATCCACCTGCCCACCAAGATCATGGTGCCCACCACATGCGGTCTACCTTGTTCCCACCATGATGGTTCTACCTAGTTCCCACCACAGTCGAGATACCAGACTTCCAAAAGTTCACCCTCAACTTGACATTTTCACGCCTACTAGCACACCCATTGCATCCTATCATTATCGTGCTACCCTCTACCCAACACAATCAAGCGGCCCAACATGGTTGTGTTGCCTCAAACACTAGCTCTTTTTCTGCACTATTCTTTCATATTGCCCTCACTTAACCTAGTGCTTCCCTACCACCTATCTATACATGGGTGGCGAGTGGATCATGAGGTTAGCCACTTCTTCAGCACTCTTAAGCTCACCTTCCTAACTCATTCAACTTCAATAGCATCATCTTCCACCCCAAAACCCTTCTTTTGAGGGTTTTGGTCAACATCCCTTCCATTTCCATGTCACTCCATCTTGGAGGAGTAAAGAGCTCAGGATTGCATTTGTTGAAGAATATTATGTCATCCTCTACTTTTACCTTCGTTGCCACTTTTACCTCTTTCTTCTCTCTTTTTGTAATTTTCCAGTTTTATAAGTAGATAGCCACCCTAGGCGAGTTATTTGGGGTTAAAATGTGACTTTGATACCATATTGGTGGAATGTCATATATGAATTTGTAATTTCATTTTATAATTATTATGTCCTACTTTCATCTCATTTCACATGGATTGCTTGTAGATTTATGCTTGAAATCACCTATATTCTAGGGAATTGGTTTATATGTATCTATTTTGGGGGAAAGCTCCTAGATCCAACTAGTAGATCCATAGATAGCTACTCATCTTCCTACATATTAATCTATTCTCCTACATCTAGGTAAGAGATATAAGAGCTAGTTTCTAAGCATTTGGTGTAATTGGTTTGTAGATTCCTAAATCCTATATGGTAGGTGATGTGAGATGTAAAGCTCTCATTTCCACCCTCCATTACTACCCTCAACCCCCAATTACCCTAATAGATTCTATCCTAGAAACCTAGACTTGATTAGAACATATTATAATACCACCTAAATCCCAAATGAAGTGAGCCTCACAAATGTTGATAGGAGGTTCTAGGGACTAGTTCCCATATACACACCCTATTCCATTCACTATCAATAAGTAGTTTAGGGAAATTCTCTAGCACCTAACTTGTTATTTGGTTTGATGACATAATTGAATGAACATTTCTTGCAAGTAATGACCCCCAACCTTGGTTCTAGTCACAGTACTCCATAAGGCCCACATTTGTCATTCATTTCTAAAACCCTAATTCTACCTTGTTTGGTTAAAACTTGCTTAGTTAGTCTCTTTAATTTCCTTGTTAGTTAATTGATTTATTCTTGCTAGTAGAGGTCCTTAATTGACTTTTTTCCTAATTCTCTAATCTAGTGTAGTTTCTTGCCTATACTATCTAGTTTCTCTCTCCAGGTTATTAATTAGTATTACTTTGTTAGTTTAATGTAGTGTTAGATCTCTTCTTCCTTGCCTTAGTGTAACTTGCTCATCTACTTGATTTTCTCCCTTTCTTGTTAATTATAACTAAATTGTCTAACTTAACTTAGGTTTTTCTCATTGCTCTGCTTTAACTGATTGTTCACCATTAGTTTAACAATGAAAACCAAGATAAAACCCTTGAACCCTAGACTTCTTATTAGAAACCTAGACAAAATAAATGAGCTCTAGTTCCCCTCTCTCCCTGAGGATTGAAACCTAACTTGCCACCTTTTCATACTACAAAACAAAGTTGTATGCTTTCATGTAAGTCTTTGAAGTAATAGAAGTGTGTCCAACCATTAGGGGTTTATAAATTTCAAAGACCAAGTGTGTTTGTCTCACGTGCACACCAAGCCTTGTGGTGCTTTTGTCCAGAAGAAAGGTCGTCAACCTAGCTAGTAAATTTAGATTTGTCTTTTCCTATTTCCCTCATGATTTTATTGTTTATTCTTTGTATTATTTTTCATATTGGTTTGCTAATTTGTCTTTTATGGGCCTTATGCATGTGATGAGAAACCATTGGAATACAACATGCAAGACCGAATTACAGAGCAATGTGCACCTAGCAAGCCACTTCATGAATACTTCATGCTTGGAAACTAAAATTGATCAATTGTAAGTAGAGTTGACCAAATGTCAGGGGAGAAGTTCTCCATCCCTCCCAATCTTTTTGGGCTCCTATTCACCTTATACAACTCATAGAGTGAGAACCCCTACAAGCCCTTGGATTCTTCTTGAATTATGCTTTACCTTTAGGATGTAAAAAGCCATTGATGACTTAATCAGACTTACCTTGTTCTCATATTCCCTCAAAGATAAGGCCAATGATTTTTATGACTCAATAACGAACATCATGAGTTGAGGAGACATGAAGAACACATTTTTGCAAAAATTCTACTCCATTGCAAGGTTGACATAAATGCAACCTACTATAATAAATTTTACTCAAATGGGTAATGAGTGGTTCAATGATGCTTGGGAAATATTTAAGAATATGTTGAGTAAGTGTCCACGCCATTAAATTCCTTTGTGACATCTTGTTCAATCTACTTACTTTGGTCTCTCCCAAATGGGCCAAGCTTAGAGGATTCTTCTTGTGGAGGGGCTTTCATGACTAAACCACCCAAAGATTCATGGTCATGGTTTGATCACATACTAGAAAATTCAAGAAAGAAAGCTTCTAGCATGGTTAATTGTTGTGACCATTACATTCTTTCAACACCTTCATCTCTTAGTGATTCAATCCCAAAAATGATGAATATTGTTGTTTAAATGATGAATCTTATGAAGTATCATGTAAGAAGTGCACCTAGTCACTCAATGAATTCTATTGAGTCTTTTTGTAAAGAAGTGAAGGCACTTCATGCTCATGACAATTGGTAACAACATGCTAAATATTATAGATAAAGGTTTAAAGATGAAGTTCTTTTTAAGTTGAAAGGTTTTTACCATTTACCTTGGAGCAATGTAGATGCTAAGATTGTATCTGTGATCCTTGAGGCAGTGCCTAGATGTGATTTACAAGAATATAGGCTAGTATGCTTGAAGCGAAGTTGATCCTAAGATGGTCTCTCTAATCTTTGAGGCAATGCTTGGATGTGATTTGTAAGAACATAGGCTAGTGTGCTTTTCCTTGGTATGCTAGGATCATGGGGGTCCCTTTTATAGGTGTTAGGGGTCTAGAACTTTCTAGCCCAAGTGGACATAAATTTTTTAATATCTTTTGTCCTTCAATTAAACATTGGCATTATCTTAACTCCAATATATTGAAAGGTAAGAATAGGTGAAAAACGTGTTTCTCTTTGTTAATTACTAAAGTCCCACTTTGTGGTTAAACTAATTATCATGTGTTTGTAAATTTCCTTTATTATCTTTCATATTTTTTGTATGAGATATTTAAGAGAGAATGTATTATCGTTTGCTTTTATTTGTTTATCAAAAATATTACATTAACTAAATTACCATTACATTTTATTTGTAATCACAAAGAAAGAGAGAAAATGTGATATTTGTACCATTCCTTACATAATTACCATAATGACTTATTTCTATGTAACTAAGGCCGAGACACATTATTTCATTTTATTAAAAATCACAAAATGGAGGAAAGAGAAAAAAAACTTTATTTTACATATACATGTACTAGTTGTATAACAAGAGTATACAATTTGATTTCAATGTGTTAATTAAAAAATTGTTGACTACAATTGCTCATTCCCATATAATTCATAGTTGTTTAAAATAATGTTATAACTATGTAACTATAAACTATTTTTAATCGTCCATAAATTTTATAACCTCTTATCACCCATAATGACATTTCTATTTTCATATCACGCTTCGTAGTTGTGTTGGAAAGGTGATGGGTCAAAACCCACATTTTTGTAATCTCAAATTAATATATTTATCACATTGTATTCAATTATTCAAACTTTGGAATGTTAAAAGAAAAATAATAATCAAATCCTTCTAGATTCCCTTCTACTATTTTAAATATGTGGTCTCATGTCGACTAATTTTGACCAACAATTGATTAATGTTTACATTGCATGTGTTAAATGGATTGACATTGTGATTTATATTTATTTGAGAGGTCAAATGAATTTGAAACAAAAAAAAATTTGGACACACATTAATTACACACTCTAGATCCTTCCTAGTCAATAAAATTTGAGTTTTGAATATATTTTATTCACATTGTCCATATTTGTTATTTAATTCATTTTCATGCATTAAAAGGTGAGATAATGTTAAAAGAATCTCCTTAATTATTTCTTTGACTCTACAAATGAGATGATCAATATTTATTCATATTTAAGTCTATTATGCCTTTATGGAAAATTTTATTGAAGAAAGAGACTCGAGAGAAGATAATGTTACATGTATTCAATAGGGGAAATCAAGTAATATCTACATCATGTGATTGATGAATATTATTTTCCATGCATCCAAAATTAAGCTATTAATTGCATTGAATTTTTCTTTATCTTTTGTGTATTCCAAAGAGGACAGAGAAATAGTGAATTATATTTTATCCCTTTTATTTTAAAAGATATAAAAGAAATTAAATTTCTTGTTCTAGTTATATGTTTATCATTTTTAATTCTACTTATTTTATTTTCCAATTTTATTTATTTTAAAAATTTTCAAGGACGAGAACGAGAAAAAGAGAAGGGAAATCATTCATTCAACATTTTAAGTTAATTACAATACATGATGGCATATGTATAAAAGAAAGCATATTTTTAGTTTTAATTTTGTCTTACTTTATTTTTTTCTATAAGGAATATCATTCCATGACCTTTTTAAATTAAGCCCTTCAACTATTGTTATTTTAATAAAATTCATTTTATAATTTTTTTGTTGTGAAAAAATTGGTGTGTAACACTATCATTCCTCTTTGTGGACTCAACTTGAATGATATGGTGGACCTAGATCTAAATATTTCACTATTATGCTCGAACCCTCGAGTCCTCAATTTGACTTCTCGATTTCTAAAATATACCCTTACCTCGATCTTGAAAGGAAGGGGATTATATTATGACCTTGATCTTGCAAAACCTTGATGTATGGTTTCCCTATTATGATCTTGATGTTTGACTCATGATCTTATGAAATTTGATTCGATACTTGGTACTCTCCCTATTTGGACATACATGTTGACTCATGATTGATATAGACTCATGTACTAGACTAGGGTGGTAGTTTACTTATGAATCCCCTAACCTAGGTCACATCCCTATTGTGATTGCCTCTAAATTTTCACACTGATGATTATTTAGAGTTTGGAAAGGTTGCCCCTTTCACACTATTTTGATTTCTTGAGATAAGCCTCTAATAGGTCAATTCCATGATGACTTTGATACTCAATCTTGAATCTCAATTTAATGACGGTCTTGAAATACAATATTGTTGACTATAGTTAGTGGTTAGATTGCTAAAAAGACCTAGGTCTAGATCATTCATCAACCTTGAAGTACCATGATAATGGCCTCAAAATTGATATATAGAAAAGTTGCTCGTATCTCGAATGTTGTTTGAAATGTTGCTCGATTATTGTATGTGGATGAATGATCACCCCTAAGGTCTAATTAGGAATCAAAACCCTAGCTCTGAAATGTTTGCACCTATGACTTTTGTGTCAAAACTAGACTCTTGATATTGCCTAATGAAATCTTGGCTCATGATTATTGATCTCAGTTTTGACTCTACTCCTATGATCACCCTATTTGTATCTTGAGATCACCCTTGATGTATGACTAATGACTTTCATTTTCCCAAATCTCAAAATTTGAATTTATGAATATATTGATTCGCTCAATTTATGACTTAGGGGTAAGCTCCATGTGGACTAGGGTGGGACCATCCATCAAATTTGAGCACGAAATCATGATGTTGGTCTTGAATTATGGAAATGTAATAATCTCAATCATGGACCCCACCTAGGCCAATGTAGAAGCTAGAACCCTAAAATTGGGAATGAAAGTCATGCCTTACTTTTGAACTCTATTCAGTTGACCTAAAATGTGATCTCTCTGAATTGGTATCTATATGACAATCTCTCCAAATATGTGACTCGTGTAATGATATTTCCCAATTTGATGACCCATGTGACTATGTGTTGACTTTGATGCTTAATTCTTTGATTTTGGGTTGAGATGGGGTTGGTAAGTTGTGATTATACGTTATGGGATAGTGTGATGATTTTAACTTTGAATATGGAATTTCAAATCTCGATTGATAATCTGATTTAATTTTGGGGACAAAATTCCATTTAAGGTGGGGAGGATGTGATAACCTGGATTCCCCCTTATTCAATTTATGGACATCTTGAATCATTATATGCTTTAATGTGCTAAATAACCTCCTTCACCCTCAACTTTATGACTTTAAGTCACTTTATGCTCAACCGATGAATTCTATTTGATAAAATATCACTGTATCCCTATATGTGACTCTATTTTGAGTTTGGAATTAAGTGTAATGCTTTTTATTTATCATACATTTAATCAACGTTGAACCACTTCATGGAACTCTTATTTCTATGAAATGTAGGTCATGTTGTATAGGACTCAACTACGAATCCAACAGTTCAAAAATCAACTCAAACAGACACTCATAACTCAAGATACAGCTAGTTGAACATTGGCTTTTAGTCTTTGTTTTAATCTTGATTTAATAGTCCATTCTGCCCAGTTGGGCCTCTATTGGAGGGAGCGGCCCAATTAAGAGGGAACTCCCCTTTGTGATTCTATCAATCTGACCTCATAGGTTTTGACCAATGAAGATGCATTAATTCAACCCCGATCAGCTTAAACCATTGGATTTCCCCTCCCACATCTCGCCCCCAAGAACAATGGTCGAAAAGTCATTTTGCTCCTCTGTACATCACCAGAACAAGGAATGTAGGCTACCACCTACCCCCCATTTGGTGCCACAATGCATCCCTCTTTCCCTCCTCCTCACGTCGAATTACTACTCCCCTTTCCTATATAGATCCATCCCAAACCTTTTTCACCTCTTTTCCTCTCATTTTTGCAACCCTAGCACCTCCTTTTCTTACTTCATCTTCCTCCACTGTCTGAACGGCGCTGCTGTCATGGCTGGTTTGGGGCATCCATGCCCTGGCCCTTTTGTCTGTGGGAGATGACACTGACAGGTTCGCGAGGGGCACCCCAAGATGGACGACTGGATTTGGGGTCCTCCGAAGACCTCATGTCCCATTCCTTCATCATCTCTGGCGAGCTAGTCTGCAACTTTCAGCAGACTTATGCACAGACTAGTGCTACTTCGGGCAGCGGTGAAGGGTGTCTGGGGATGGGAAGGAGCCTCCACCGACTGCCATTTGCGGTTCATGGCCGGTGACAACTGCGGGCGGGGACCTCACCTGGATCGAGTTATGAGCTGCTATTAGTGAGGCCCAAGAGCCCAAGGAGACTACTGATGCACACCCAGCGACTGCTCACAGCCTTTGGATGGGGATTTGATGGCTCAGACCTACCAAGATGAGGCATTTGTTTGCAAAAATGATATCTAGTGTTTCCTTGTCCCTTTTCAGTCATATTATATATGATTTCGTATCTAGAGAATGTGTTATATTCAATAAAAATATCTTCAAGACCTTTTGAGGCTTTTAGTTCACCTTCTTGTTTCTAAACAAACTCTATTTTGATTTTTTGTGTTACTTGATGCATTCTTGGATTAGGTCATTATGAAATAACGACCCTTCTTGCCTTGTATGACCATAACCAGTAGTGTTGATGCAATATTATATTTTCTTTCAACTTTGTACTCTGAAGTACATCATTTTATGATCTTAGACTCATGTATTTCTTAAAATTTCTCCTTTATGCATGAATGTGATTCCACTTGTCTAAGCTTGGACCTTTGATTCTTTTAATCATCAAGTGTCTATCCCACTTTGAAATTAGTAACATTGCTCATGCTATGTGCTAAGTTTGACTAAGGTTGTTTACTATGTTTGCCATTAGTAACTCATGTAACTTAATGGTTTACTTGTGTACCTTGATATGCCTTAATAGGTAATGTTTAGTACTTATATACTTCAATCTTTAACACGTGTCAAAGTGGATTCTAGATAATCACATCTCTAAGTTCACCATCAAATTAGAACCTATCATGACTTGTGACACTAAATGCAATGAAACACACTCATGTGCTCATTGTTTACAGATGACCTACTTATGATACCTGACATATTCTTAATGCAAATGTTATATTGTTGGGCTCTAATGTTACTAGATCACACTCTAATGTTAGATATGCTATCTTAATGACTTCAAACCAGTAACTTATCATGGTATAGCTCTACAATCTTAAATCGATCTATCTTATGCCCTTAATGATTCATTGACTTGGAACTAAGGCCATATTGCATGAAATGGATCTAATGTGACTTAATCTTGATATTGCATGTTAAATGATGATGATGATCTAAATATCATGATATACCTATTGATATATCAAACTTTATATCTATCTAATTTTACTCCTAAATTTGGATGGTTTTCCTAGGCCTTAATGTTGATCTTTATGCCATGATTGAATCGATACATGCATGTTTGGGACTTTCAAAATGATGTTTGAACTAAGTGAAACCTAGATCTAGGGGAACATCCACATGAATTATATGATGCTTATCTTAATCAAACCTAGGGATCTAAGACACCATGTTGTATCTTTTCCTTGTGAGGTCCCCATGGTTTGGATCTCCTCTAGGTATCTTACACAAGATTCATGACTCTTAAGGTACGCTTAATCTCTTGACCGTACTATAGGATTGGCTTGTTTGTGTTTATGCATGTATGAATGCTTGGCTAGTTCGTTACTTGTTTGAGATACTTGTTTTCTATGATTAGTGCATTTGTTTTTCTTGAAATATGTTGAACAAACCTTGAATATAATTTAACTTGTCCATTATACAAACCTAGTGTACTTCCTGTGTTTTCAGGAAAGGGCACAAGGTTGGGCGTCTTACTTGAGATGTCAAGATAAGGAGGACCATATCGATAAAATGGTTTCTAATCTTTAGCACCCTTACAGACCCTTCCAATGGGAAGTTGATCAATGGTCATAATACATTGTTAGGCATAATGGAAATCCACTCAAAACACACTTTGTATAAAACAATGTTGTTAAGTGTTCTCACCTTGTTTTCTACTTCTTGCTTTATATGATGTTTGTAGCCAAGATACTTTTATTATACTTAAACTGTTTACCTTCCTTTTCATAGCATACTTAATGATGTAGCTTTAATGTAGTGTTTATCAAATTTTTAGTTTCCAAATGAAGATCTGTTGCACTCTGGACTCTATGAAACACCCAGGGGGTTATGCTTGAATATAGAAAAGGGTACATGTTTCTCTATCCCCTTTTAGTATCTTGTTATATCTTGTTGTTACTACTTTTACATATATATTGCTTGTATGAAATACCTGTGATCCATTCTAGGGACAGACGGCCATGTCCACTTGTCTTTGGTTGTGTAACCATTAGGAGTGTGCACTTAGGTTAACAAATGGTTCTGTGATAGGATCCCTCCAGGGTAACACCCAACCTTTGTGGATCACAAGAGGACCTGCAGATGGTCCTTGTTCTCTAAACCGTCATGATTCCAACCTTATGTTGGTGTGAATAAGCCAGTAGGTAGTAGACTGCAAGTGGATTCTCTAAACCATCATCATTCCTTCTTCTCCTTCCATCACCTACAACTACCTCTGCCGCAAAGTTTATTAAGCCTCCGATGTAGGTCCAACAACCTTGAATCGATCATGAGCTTTGAGCTCCAGGCTATCCATCATCATGGCAAGGGAGCAAGGCTAGAGAGTGAGCATGATGGAGAAAAGGAGGGTTAGGGTGACCTTTAGGCATTCACAGCAGCAAGAGAATGTGACACGGTTATAGAACCACAAGCTACTGCTGGAGGATCGCCAAAGTTAGGCATCTACACCATGTGGGACGTCCCATGAAGATGAGAGTGATGAAGCATTTGCAAGAGCTGGGATGTAACTGGACCGGCTGGATCAAGTGCAACCCAATGTGTAGACCTCCCCCCTAATTCAACTGGACCAAAGATCCTATGTGGCATGGCTAATAGGAGGCTGCCATGTCATTGAGATCTAAGGTATCTTTCTTTTTATAAAGAAAATCTTACAAAAAATATACAAATTAGTAGGAACATCCAAATATTGAAAAATTATATACTAGATTAATCGAAGAACGAGTTGAATACTAATAAAATGGTTTCATAACCTAGATATGAGCCTAATTCTAAAACTAGGGATGATACTTAATTAAGTGGTGATTTATACCCTAGAATTGGTAATTAAAGAGTAGAACCTTTATTTTGTTTTATTATCTAATATTGTTGCATATAATGGCAATCTAAGATGATGATGTTAATGATGATGATAATTAGGGTTCCTAAAGTGAATAACCATATATATGTTGAATTAGGGTTTTGAAACCAAAGATCATGACTTCCTATGTTGCTAATACACATAATTAAATCCAAGGGATCATAATACAAGTACATGATAGATTTGAAGATTTGGGTTTCACTCTATGTTTAATATGTTATGGAATTCAATTTGTATGAGTAGGGTTTTATCTAAGTAATGTGATGCTGACACTAGGATTTACATACATGCAAATTTAGTGTTGAATTTCTTAGATTCCTCTTTGATTAGATGATATACTTGAAGTATGTATTGTGTGATATTTTCATGAAACTACAAAGGTACGTGGTTACGATTATGACTACCCACAATATCCTTTGCTGGTGTTTTCTGAGGATTTCTCAAAGATTGATGAGATTAACCTATTGGATGTTTATTTACATTTCATTCAATTATAATGCTAGCATGAGTATCACATAAAGCAAGATTATATGAAGAAAATTGAAGCTCTTATCTGAAAGTAATTGAATAATTATATGTTATGTACTTGCACATTTTTACATGCACCAAAGTACATAGTATACCAATATACTGATCCGCATTTTGGTTTGTCAACTTTTTAGGTAAATACCATAAATGAAGATATCAATTCATAATGAACCAGATGAAATCAACTGAATACATTAAAGCTAAGTAAAGGTGGATTAGCTAGATACTTCATCTCATATAGTTTTCATTATCTAGAGGAGCATTTGGTAAATAATACTTGAGAAATAATGGAAATTATTTACTATAAATCTATTATTTGTTAAAATGTGGATCTTGGAAATTTTAGGTAATGACTCTCAACTTTAAGGTATTTTCTTAGTTGGGGGACGCTAAAAAGTGAGATCATTACATTTGGTATCAGATCCCTAGATTTTTCAAATAATATATATTTTCAAGTAATATGTAGAAATATGATAGAATTGTTAGGGCATTATCCAAGATGATGGTGTCTAGAAAGGATCAAGACCCATGGGATAGCATTATTTTCCTCCACATCTCTATTCAGCTTACAAGGACTCCTAGGACTTCGTGAATACTACCTGGACAAAGTTAGAAGATTTTACCCGACGTAAAATACCTTTAGGTTTTCTTCTCATTTTGATCTATCCACTTATCATCCTCTTTCTTAAAAAGCCCTACAATATACTTCCCTCCTCATCTCAAGTTAGGGGTTTAGAGAATACGTGGGACAAAGGCATCCTCCACCGATTAGTGTACATGTTATGTGCAGATAATGATAAAGTAAAGGAAAAAATTGTTTTACGGGTTTTTCCTTGTAAGGGTAAACCTTAGATGGAGCTAGTGTTGGTTTAGGAAAACCCTTAGCGGGTTAATGGATCATGAAACCCTAAGATGTGGGGGTATTCCCTAACCCAAAACCAAACCCAAATCCTGGGAAATTGGAGTAGTGTGGGTGAAATAAGTAACCCTACCCATATGAACCCTAATTACGGTAAGAAAGACATAAGAAAGGATATAAATGAGTTTAGGTGACAATAACTTGATCATCACCCAAATGATATCTCTAGAGGAATGGATGAATAAGGAATACCCATAGTGAGTGGATATGCTATTGAAACATATCCCCAATGAGTGGGTATGTTATCGAGATTACCCCTAGCAAGCAGTTAAGCTAATAAAGCAACCCTCAGGGAGTGGGCATGTTTGTGAAGCTACCCTCAGTGAGTGGGTATGCTATTGGAACTACCTGTAGTGATTGGATATGTTATTGAAAGTACCCCCAGTGAGTGGGTCTACCATGATGATTACCCCCAACAAGTGGGTATGTTATTGGAAGTACCCCCAATGAGTCTGTATGCTACCCTCAGTGAGTGAGTATGCCACTGAATTACTCCCAACGAGTGAGCATGATATTATGAATACTCCTAGTGAGTGGGTATACAATATATTGAGAAAATATAGGTTGAGAAATTATAACCACAAATTCTTGTTCAAAAGTATAACACCCTTGATTCAACTTTTAGGGTTGATGTCCCACCTGGGGTGGGTCTACCCAAGTACTGGAGAAGGACATATGGGGGAGGCAAACCTTAAACCCCTGGGTTTAGGTTGTGGCTAGAGAGTCTAATCTCATCCTACAAGTAAAGAAGACACCCTAGGTTAGGACCTTCCCTAGAAAGGTAAGTTGACCAATCAATTTTGAGATTTGAGGTAACCTTGAACATCACCTAAAACTTGGAAAAATTAAGTATACAAAACATGGAGAGCACATATGTTGAGTATAATTCTTTGAACCCAAGTATGCTAATTCAGAGGGACGCAAGTGGTCAAACCTCATATTAGGAAGACTAATATAACACCCAACCCCAGATAGGAAAGGTGGCATGAGTCCACAATGTAGACGATTGAGCCCAAGATACGGAGGTCATGAAGTGGTCAAGCCCCAGATTGGGAAAACCGATATGGCACTAAGCCCCAGGTAGGTAAGGTGGCACAGGTACATTGTATATATGATTGTTACCTAGCCCTATATAGGGAAGGTCACAAATAGTTCAAGCCCCAGATAGGGAAGGTGGTTCGAGCCAAGTGCTAGGACATAAAGTAAATAACGTGTACCCTAAGATATAAAGGAAATTTGACAAAAATAATTACATATGAAAATAATGTGCCCTTGATAATCCCTAGGATGGGTAGAGCCCTAAATCAAACCTAAGGTCACATGGTAAGGAATAAAGGTACATAAAACCAATGATATTAGGAAGTGACTGTTCCCTAAAAGCATTAGACCATAGGGTCAGGAGATGCCTATCCATGTTTTCCCAAGGACCATGAGTTAGGAGATAAACCACCTTTGTGACTTTGTGAGGCCCAAGGGGTAAATGTGAGGGGCACTCTCTAAGTATACAAGGGCCATAAGGCTAAGAGGAAATCACTCCAAAGGTACATGATCCCGTAGAGACCGTGAGGAAATGACTAAGGCTAATGGGGGCAAGAAATGTGAATATAAGAGATACAAAACGTCATGTAATACTGACATCTTAAAGGGGTTTTGCACAAACTCAAGAGTGACAAAGGAACTTGACTTCATGAAATATCAAAATATTATAGAATTTAGAAATAATTATGACTTGGAGTCATTATTGAGGGTGATTCAACCTAAAATTTAAAATTTTAAGATATGTGTTGATTCACCATCTCTACTCTTGGAATGGGATGTACCTTGCATTTGGGCTATAATCAAATGCTTATTTCATATTAATATGAGTGAGAGAGATTGGTTAGATACATTTTATGCTTAAAATCGATATATAAAATAATGAGTACCCTAAGTTGGTTTTAATGACATGATCTAGGGTTTGAGGTGTTACCTCACCCTTATGTTGAGATAAATGAATAATAGGTTTTAAACATAGGTGAAAAGCTAGTCACCAAGTTAAATTGAAATCACAAAATGAAAATGTAGTCACCAAGCAATAGTATCATGTAATTATTAAGGATATAGTTATACCTTGAATTGAATTCGTGTACCAATCTTAATAATGATGTGAGGAATTTACATATCAATAAAAGTTGTTTAAGATATCCAAGAAGGGTTGCTAACCCTAAGGTTTGAAACTATATTGAGTAACCATTCACCTTAACCATACTAGATGTGAATTTTGGGGACAAAATCCTTTTTAAGGAGGGGTGAATGTAATCTATATCCTAAAAACTTGGTGAATTGGAAATATGTAAGTTTACTGATTTGTTTGATTAATAAATTCCATAATTATAATTAATAGAATAATAAAGTCATTTGCTTTGTGGTATGGGTGCAACCCATGGCCCAAGTGAGGCCCGTGAGACTATTTTCTTTGCAAATAGGTCCTTGTGGTACAAGTTAAAGAAATAAAAGGGGATTTGTGCATAAATAAACGATAATTTCTTTATGGTTTGTTAGATAATGGAAATATGAGGTAATACACAAGTTATTAAAAGAAGATAAGATATATGGTATTTTACATATGAATGGAACAACAAGATTGACACTATAACAATGTTATCTCATGCTGACTTTAGAATACTTAAAATAAAAAAATTAAGATTATTTTTAGATAAAAAGGATGTTCCATGAGATAATGGTACTTAATTTAATGTCATGCTTGGAAGAGAAAGTTTTGTGTATGAAAATATCCAAATAAACCCCACGAATTAGAAGTACATGAATCGTCATCAAATAAATGAAAATGAGTTAGAGAGTGCATCAAAGAGAGAGAAAAGGAATAATGATCTAGATTGCAAGTCATGAAGAGTTTCCTAAAAATATAATGATCAATTATACTATATGTGCCTCAATGGATTTTGGTTTTCCAATGAAGTATCATCATGGCAAGGATTCAACCAAATACAAGTTTCAGTAATAAAAAGAAGTAATTATTTTTGTGGATTTTATCTTACTATTAGGAATACCTAACAATATGAGACAAACATGTATAAACTATCAGGCTTAATCCCTTTCCATATCCACAAATCAGGATCTATGTTAGTCTCTCACCCCTCGTACAATGCAGAAGGGAAACCAGATCCTTCCCTGTGTGCTCCACTATCCCTCACTCTTCTTCCTTCTATTTGGTTCCCCCTCCATACCTTTACAGTTCCTCCTGGATAAGTATATATAGATGCCACACGAACCCTCAATTCCTGGGTAACACCCAACATTTCTGGATCACAAGAGGACATGCATACGGTCCTTGTTCTCTTAACCATAATGGTTACAACCTTGCACCGACGCGAATAGGTCGGTAGGAAGTAGACTACAAGTGGATTCCTAAGGAGAGCCAGAATGGAAAGAATCCTCCTGCCATCACATATGGCTACCTCCACCACAGAGTTCTTAAGCCTTGGTTGTAGGTATGATGACCTAGAAGCAATCATGAGCTTCGAGCTTTGAGCTTCAAGCTATCCATCCTCACAGAAATAGTCTATGCATAACTGCATAGTTCCATCCTTCTTCAAAATTAGTACTGGAGCTCCCCAAGGTGATAAACTAGGTTGAATAAACCCCTTATCCAGTAACTCTTGTAACTCAATTTTCACTTCTTTTGACTATGTAGGTGCCATTCTATAGGATGGTAATTCTATTTGGTGACTACCAAGTAAAATTTGTATCTCAAAGTCTATACCACTTTCATGTGGTAAACATGGTGACTCATCGGTAAATATATCAAGAAATTCACATACTACTAGAACACCCTCTATACTGACTATTGTTTTCTTTGTTTTTGCATCTACCACATGTGCTATAAAAGCTTCACACCCTTTTTTCATCATCTTATCAACTACAATAGCTAATACTATACACGTGGGCAATACTTTCCTATATCCAATAAAGATACAGGAAGATCCACCTTGATGGAAGATAGCCTCTTTTTTCCAACAATCCAATAAGATATGATATGTCTCAAGGCACTCCATACCCAAAATAATTTGAAAAGAATTAATATGTGAGGGTATGAGATTAACTGCTATTGTATACCCACCAAAACATAATAGACATCTAGGAAACCCTTTTATCAAAATTGATGATTCACCTAATGGAACTCTTAACTACATCTCATAAGATACATACAATGTTAAAAGATTTAATCAACTAACTGATGACCTTTGGGTAAAAGAATGAGTTGCACCAAGGTCTATTAAAATTGTAACTAAAATGCTATTAAAGAGGAGCATCATGTCACAACTCTGGGCAAGAATACATCTTCAGATGGTTTCATTGAGATGAAACATCATGTAGCTCTCCCTCTGCCACATTGTCCACTATGGGTACTAGGTGCTCCTCCTCTAGATCCTGAAGCCACTAAAGAACTTGCTCCTCCAACAAGAGTCTGCCTTTGAGGAGTCTGCAATAGTGATTGTGAACAAAGCTCAGGTATAAAATAAATCTTTGAGTAGTCCCTCTTAATATGTCTCATCTATCCATAGTGTAACATGTTTCAGTACTAGCTTCCCAGCATTGACTAGAATGTTTCCTACCACAGTTGTCAAATACAGATGTACCATGCCCCTATGGGCCTGTCAATATCGTTGAAGATCCTTAAGATCTATTTTGTGGTGCCATCCTGGGAGGTGTATTCCATATACTGAAACTAGACCTCCATCGACTATGAGAAGAACTACATCCTTGTCTTCTAAAACAACCAAGAGATCATCCTATTTTGGAAAACAAACCACCACCTCCTCTGGATCAACCACTACTTTGTCCTCCTCTACTGAAATCTCCAGATATGTTCCTACTTTTAGACTACTTATCATTCTTAACTGTCTCTTCTCCATATCTCGCTACTTCCACAAATTCTTCGAACTTTTCTCAATCCCTCTGATAGATTGCTAATATATTATGTATAATTTCTAGTCTTAATTATTTCTGAAATCTACTACACTTTTCTATGTCATCTGGTACAAGTTGTGGATAGAAATTTGCTAACCTTGTAAAGTATGCCTCATATTCTCCAATTGTCATATTGCCTTGCTTGATATTCTCCAACTATCTGATCTTGTCACTTAGTAAGATAGAAGGAACATACTTTAAGTGGAAATCATCCACAAGATCCTCCCAGGTCATTACTATATTTCTCCTTTTATCTTCCACTCCATGCAACCACAACTCAGCGTCTCCTTTGAGTATATACATGACATAGTTGATCTGCTAATCCTCTCATAACTCCATTAAATGATAAAGTTTTTCTAATTGTCAGAGCCACACATCTTCCATAGCTGGGTCTGTTGTTCTAGAAAATTTGATCCCACTAAGATTCTTTACCATCTCATAGGATCTCACCAGGTCCTTACTATAAGTTCAAGTTTTTTTGACCATCTTAAAATTTTCTTTTTTCACCAAAAAGATATATGATACATCCTTGTTACCTCATCCCTATATTTCCCCCCTTGAGCATTGGCTCAAGGTTCAGGGCCATAGTGACTCTAACCTTGTTCTTGACCATGTCCACATCCTTTTCTTGCCATTTGTGTATGAAAGAAATATGTTAGAAAAGTGTTGATTAAATAGAAAAGCATACTAATACTATTCATATCTCATCGCCCTTATCCTGAACCTAAACTCAATTCAGGTTTAACCTATGCTCTGATACCAAAAAAATGTTGACAAGATCCGAACCCGCTAACTAGGGTTAATGACCGTCAAGGAGGTGTTACAACTGACTGACCATTTTTTTCATATGATATAAATTACCTTAACCTTTTCCTTTCACTAATCATAAATAAATTTGTCAAATCATGGATTTATGTGAACTAGCGACATCACATATCATTAACATTGACTATTACAATAGCATTTGACTTTTATATAGAAGAAAGAGTTCTCATTAGTATACATAAAGTACAACTCATTACAAACATCTCTCATCTCACTCTCTCCTCCTCCTGGGACCCATGGAAGGATAAGAGACCATCTAACTAACTAACTACTCTTCTCAAGACCTGTTCTTTGTTCTTGATAAAAACTAGCTTCTGCCTCTCCTGGTGGAGCTGGCCCTTTTCTTGAAAAATTCTAGTAGGTTGATGAACTGTTGGATCAATGCATAGAACATCAATAGGTAACCAAGATTCCTTTGATGATTATAGTACATATAGGATGGGATAAGGAGAGGCATTCTCTCCCCCTCTCCCATGCCCGTGACAAAGGCAGAACGTCTCGGAGGGTGGTAAACCAAGGTGGCAGCTGAGATTCGAACCCGAGTCCCTTCGTGAGGAGACACTGTGCTTGACCAATTGAGCCACTCCTTTTCAGTGATTGTAGTACATACAACTTGAATGTTAAAGCATGTAAGCATGGCAATTTTAAAACTACAAAGTAATCATCAAGACAGTATATATAATGTTGAATGTAGAAAATTGACATGCTAAATTTATACACATACGTTTTTGTCCATTTATTATTCCAATGGACCCACATTGAGAGGATATATCATGCTAAATGATATTACTTAAAATCCAAAGCACGATACATCACTAATTAATCACATATCTAGAAAAGAGGGTAAAACAAAAAACAAATTTATTCCACCAGCATAATCAAGAACATTTGCATTAAGGCCCAACATCTTGCATATATTCATATATTATGCCAAGTATCTTTTACAATTACTCCATGGCCTCAACTACAACATATACATATTGGGATGGTAGTGGTGTAGATATGGTGCGGCTCATACCAAAACCATAACCACACCAAAAAAATATCAAACACCATATCCACTGTAGTTCTTAATATTAGAAACCATATCGGCACCGTCAAAAAATCATGGTTAACTACACCGCACCATACACCACCACAACACGTACAAATGTCTATTGATAATAGTAGCATTATACATGAAATTGATAGAGTTATGCACAAGAAATGGAAGAAACAACATAGATAATCTTAAAAAACAATGATCTTTACATGTTAAATAACAAAAAAATCAATGTATATATATAATATTTTTAACTTTTAAGAATATAGATTTAGAGATCTATGTGAGAACAGAAATAGAAAATTTCATTCAGGTGATATGATACATATATTTATTTATTGAAAATGAATTTTTTGGTGGCACAATATTTATTCATGATTTTTTCTTTTGAACCATAACCGCATCACACCATAGTAGTTCTATAATTTCAAAATGATAACCACACCATAACCATTTGGTGCAGTTATGTGGTGTAGAATGTGGTACAGTTATCCATAGATATGGTTTTTTCTCTGCACCATTGTCATACATATATACATATAGAAGAACATTGTTGAAATATACCACATGTACAAGCATCAGGATGCTATCAAAATCTCGATTCGATTAAAACATCATATACAACTTTCCCACCTGGACCTAAAAATACATGCACAACTCTAGTACATAGTAGACATCTAACAACCTCTAAGGTCCATCACCACAACTCCTCCTCACTTCCACGAATCTTTTGCCGCTACTAAAAAATACCTAAAAAATGAGGTGACCCACGAGGTGAGACCCATGTCCCAGTGAGAGATATAACTGTCAACAACGCTTATTGATTACAACAAGTACAATAATTTAAACAAATTGAGAAATATATAATAGGATGGAAAAACTAGATACAAATATTCTATAAGAGAAATTCTAAACAAGTAGAAGATTGCAACGTTACCATTATTCTCAAAGAATTAAGTGTAACTAACATCATAGGCATAACTATCTTCATAAGTCTAACTTGTAGCATAAGCATATATATCATCCTCAGTATGACTAGCAGTATGAACATGTCTAACAACATCAACATATCAAACAACATAAGCATGTCTATCAACATGAGTACATCTAACAACATAGGCATAACTAATATTGTAACAGGTCTATTAGCATCATCATATCTACTTTCTCTTATTACAATGTACATCGTCTATAAGTAAAAGGAGAAAACAAGGATTATCATTGAATGTAAAGCGGTGTTTATAACCCTAATCAAATATTCTATGCGGATGTATTACATCTTTTATTAAGCCTGGGGAATTTGAGGTATACCACTCAAACTCCAACAGATCACTTATAAGCTAAAATCAGTCTGTACAAGATCTAGGAGAGCTAAAATCCTAATATCTCAACCTCCCTCAGTCAGTATGAGTCCTACATAGTGACATACATAGTCAAGTTGCAAAATAGCCTAGTCCACCCTTAGTATATAGGTTACGACACTAGTAACCCAAGTATACAAACCCTACCATTTGAGGTACAATTACAGCTGTCTTCAAGCATATCACATATATAAATATCCAAGATACGATCACATTCATTCTCATGCTAAGGTATGACCACATCCATCCTCAAAAACCTACATATACTCAACAATATACGAGTTTGGGCTTCCCTTCAGGAATACATGTTTCTCCATCTGGCTAGTCCTAACACTAGAATGGTTCTAAAACACAGGGAACTACATGATTAGGGTTTCACTTGATTAATTAATGCCAATTGGGTGAGTTAAGGCTACATCAAACAAATGCACATACAAACCCTAATTAATTCCTAACAAGTATTGATATATAACAACTCCAAAAGATATAAAACATATGAAACATATTCCTCATTTAAAAATCACACAGTTCTATTTCATTGCCATCAGTGAGACTATACTTGTTATTACACCATCAAAGGATATAAATCCTTATCACATTATCCCAGGGTACCAACCCTTGTCAACATAAAGAGGATTACACCTCCATAAGGGCCCAAATCATGCCCAAGGTTCATTAAGAGCATCACATCATTTCCTCCATGATCATCATTATCCTTGAACACCTTGAAGAAGGTTCAACTTACACAATCATACTTGTGATATATAGGTGTAGTATAAGAAAGCATCAACCAAAAAGCTACAATAACCACCAGTTAACATATTAGGGATAATGACTTATATTTGAGAGAATATTCCTTCATCCTATCATATAAGGAAGTTAAGTTCAACTAACCATCATTCCCTAATTGCATTAAGTTAAGTTCAACAAGATAAGTGATGATACAAATCAACACCTCAAACTAAACCATAGGTTCATACACTCACTTAGGTCAAAGTCCATCCTTCACACATAGCATCCCAATCCAATCATGTGTGCATAAGGTAAAGCATTACCATTGAATCCCATACCATCCTTAAGTATGGATTCATACATAACTCAAGGTGTAACCATCAGATTGTAGCATCAAACCAAATCCTAAAAAATTAGGGCTCAACAACCATCAATTTCCATAAAAGAAAAATCATCAGATGTTAGATAAGAAAATTGTCAAATTAGGTGCAGAAAGCACCAGCCATATAATCATAAACCACTAATAAAACTATCGGGTTCAAGCAAACAAAACCAGTGAATCATATGCATTAACCACCCCCATTGGATCATGTGAAGCCGTCGGATTATACATCTAAAAGGCCCATAGTTTGCTGAATTCAAAAGCACCATCGCTTGTGAACTTTTGGTCCACCATCGATTGTGAACACCATCAAAGCCATCGGATGTTGATACAGGAAAACCATCATTTATGGACCAACTAATGGAACCATTGACCATAGAATCAGGCACAACATCAGATGTTGCAACCATTGAGACCATTGGCTAAGAACCTTCAACCAAAGGGCCACTAACACCATCGATTCTTGACCCAGTGTGGCCATTGAGTTTCATCACTAGGTGAGAAAATATACCAGCAAAAACATCATTTGAGAGACCATAGATACCATCATTTGGTAGGAATTGAGACCATCAATTTAGCCACTTGAGAGAGCATCAAAACCATTGGATGTCAGAGGAACATAGCCATCAGTTGCAAGCACAAATGTCAGTTCAAACAGTAGGTATCCACCCTCAGTTGGCATAAGGGGCCCCACCATAGGATCATGAACAAGGTAGAAACCAGTTCAAAGTACTAAAGTAAAGACATCATTTGTCACCCAAAGGAAACCCTAGAGTCATAGAGCAAAAACCATCGACTTGCACCATATGTGGGAGCACTAAAACCCCCTTTTCTCAAGAATAAAGAGGTCCAAACAAAAGTTAAGTATAGACCATTGGTTGGAAAAATAAGGTCAACCAAAATAGCACCAAAACCAAACTATCGGGTTGATTCATAGGGAAGGGAAATCAGCTCAAAACCCTAATAAAGAACCATTGTTTGTGAGAGAAAATTCCATCGTTTTCCAAGGATGGTTAGTGAACAATGGTAAGGGGTTTATCCAAGGAAATAACTACTCAATAACTAACACATAGGATCAAACCTTATACAGTCATATCATCTATTTACTTAGAACTATGTTTTAGAGCAAGATCTAGTACATGCAAGCAAGGAGCATGCAATAAATACAGAGAGTTATATAACTCACCCCAAGATTGAAGATTAATCTCCAAATAGAAAGGTAGATTGAAGAGAGAGAGAAGAAGAAGAAATCCTAGCTTGAGCACTCCACATGTTCGATCTAGCTCCTTTTTCCAAGAACAAGGAAATTCTAGGTCAAAGAAGCAAGAAGAATGTGTTTCTCAACCTCTAGCACATGCTCCACCATTACACACAATGGATTTGGACATTAAGGAAGAGAGAGAAGGTAGGGAAGTAAGAAAAATGAATGAGTAATACCTTACTTTCTTAGATCAAGAACAAGCTAAGGAAGATCCACAAGCTCGAAGAGAGGGTAGATCAGAACCCTAGGTGCACCTGCAAGAAAGATCAGATAAGCTTCTCCTACCTTGGCTCCTTCTTCTACAACAGGAAAGAGGGATGAGAACCAAGCATCAAGGAATAAGCGAGGGTGATCTAAGTGTGTAAATAACATGTTTTTATGCAAGTGGGGAGGTATATAAAGCTATGGGGGAGAGATAAGAAAAGATTGAGGTATCTAGCTAAGCTTGCCATGTCTCCAACATCTAAAGCATCACGTCCATTCAAAATAGGTGAACCGTCATATATGGGAGTTCGTAGGACCATTCCATCTTGAATCCTAGGTGATCCATCGACATCCAATAGTAGGGTGACCATCGGATCTTGACCCCTTAGTCACAAGGGTGGAAACTGTTACGACCCCACCTCCCGATAACCCCCAATTAAGGGAGACCAAGAGGTTGAAGCCGCACCCATTAATCCCAGATCAAAGGTTCGACATATAACCATAAACAATTACTAAATTCTAACAGACTATACTGAAAATGGTAATAAAATTTTTCTTTGCATACCTTTGAAAAGTCTGGAACAAACTAAACTTCTAACCTCAGCTGAACTATTCTAACTAGTTCCTCCTTGTTCTTTAATTATTGAATTCACAAGGTGTAGCTTTACTGTTTGTTCTTTTCATTGTACCTAAAACGCCGACAAACAAAACGTCGGTCAGCCGAAGCTGGTATGTGGAGGAAACAGATAATGTTCAACTATGGTAACAATATAATCATTCAATTAATCATTTAACAATCAAGATTACATTTTAAGCCATACAACTCAATCCATACATATTCTCAAACTCTGGGCTGTCCCTGCAGTGGACATAGATTTCACCTCTCTTTTAGGTAATAGAGTCGCATGGCACTACCCAAAGGTAGCCCAATATCTAACTCAATGTGACTTGATGGTCCTACCTCCATGGTAGCCATCTACTAAGTCATCCATAGACCTGATGGACCTACCCAATAGGTAGCCATGTACTAGGTCATCCATAAACCTGATGGACCTACCCAATAGGTAGCCATGTACTAGGCCTTTCTCTAACCTGATGGACCTACCCATAGGCAGCCATGTACTAGGTTAGCTATTATGCCACAGAGAGAACCAGGATCTGAGTTTATAGCCAAATACATTAAGTGATAGTCATAGTCACTTTATAATTGCAATATGAACATCCCAGCAGTTTAGTTGCATTCAATGCGATTAAACGTCCAAGAAACCATCGAAAAACTAAGCGGTTATTCATAAGTAACCACATACCTGTCAGAGAAACTTGAAGTCCAAGTAATAATATTAAGGAACAATCAATCAAGCAATCATCAATATCCTGAAATTAATGCATAACATCCAAGTGTCATTGTTTTATTCCAAACCTCCTCAAGATCTACTTGGATTCCACTTTAGGACTTCTAGGCCATCCTTTTAGGATTTTAGTTTCTATTATATATTTATCACTTTTAATATTCGTTTAGTCCACCACCCTAATTTCAACATCATAGACACCATTAAAAGTCAATTAAGTCTAATATGTTTCCTTTTACACTAAAACTATTATCTTTATCCTTTTTAGTCATATCCAAAACATTAAGGCTAATTATCATCTTCGGTTTCTTTCAAATTGACAACTCAACAAAGAATTATAGTTCGATTCTCCGGGAACCCTAATTACTACAATTCTCATTATTTATGTCAGTAAATCCTAATGTATCATTAATTCCACTTTATACACTAGGAACCCCAAAATATCCACATTAATGATCTTTGGTACTCAATTTATCTTCGAATCATCATATCTCTATTTTATTCTTCGATTTGTACAATTAAAACCATTAGAATTCATATCAACATAAATTAGGATTTCTAATCCCATTAAGGCATATTCATGTACATAGAACCCTAAATTAAACCAACTATTTAAAAAGATTATCTTTTTAAATCATATTTCCTCGTTTATCAACAACAGGTTAATATCAGCTTGAATTATCCATCTATCATCAAATCTAAGGGTTTTTCCTTAGTTAAATCATTAAAGATGATAACTTTATGCCCTTTTCAAATTTCATGCATATTTAAGCACATATACCCTAAATTAGACTAGTCACGTGCAAAGTTATCCCTTTTTGAATATAATGTACTCTTACACATTTAACAGGTTAACATCAACTCCAAAGATTCATTAAACCCTATTAATCACTCTAATCATATCAAAGTAGGGTTTCTTTAATCATCATTATGTTAAAGTTGATAAATTACACCACTTTTCAAATTGCAAGAGGAATTGGCTTATAAAAATATTTTATTTAGATTCCTCTCGATTTTCTGAGCAAAATTCATATATTACTTGTTTTCATCCGAGTTAGGAATCAGGAGGTATGATTTTAGCAAATAAATCATAAAGGGACCAATAGGGAGGTGCCACGTAGGCAACCAACCCATGCACATTACCTTGCACGCCCCATCTTCATTTATAATGAAAAGATGAATCTGTCCTCCACTTAAACGATCTGCGCTTCATACCCCGGAGGGTATTTTCGTCCAACGCCAACTCCTCCTTCCTCCTCGCGACGCCAGCCTGCAGTCGCCCTAGCCAATGTGCGCGGCTTCTCCTCCTCACCTAGGACCACGATCCTCACTGGGAAAAGCTGCTCTAGCTCCGCCCTTCTCAGGCGCACATAGGGCACCCTCAAAGGCTGGCCATGGTGCTCGTTTGCTTGTCCTTTGGGCCACGTTTTGCGGCCGCCCGTGAAGCCTATCTTCTGCTGCGGCACACACTCTAGGGAGCGGCTACAGAGGCTACGTCGCTCCTTGATTCCGTGGTAAACCAGGCTACCATCTAAACTACCCATCAGGTCACCATTGCTCTAGGGAAGCGCTCACTTCATAGCTAGGGTTTGCTCGATGAAGATGAAGAAGACAAGGAAGGGAGAGAGAGAGGGTGGCTGCGTGGAACTCTATGAACTCGGTCCAAAGTCATACCCCTTTTATAAGGAAGAGGTTTCACACCCTAAGGTGTTCATTCAAGGGAAAACAAACCCTTTTCCTACTTGGAAAGTAATTCCTTCATTAGAACACAAATTTTATTCTCTTCTTTAATATATCCTATTTCTTGACCAATTAGGAATTCAAAATTCCTCTTACTTATTCTCTCCTTCCTTGCTTTTTAATCCATTGGTATGAAATTCTATTTCCTTTAATAGAAATTACTTTCTTTTTCTTAACAATACCTCATAATTCCTTAATAATGCATTACATTATCTTCTTATTTTGCCTTTTTAATATTTTCTCTTTATTTCTCTTTTATTTCCCTCATTGGCCTTCCTTTCATTATTAGAAACCTCATGGATACGAAATCTCACCAAGAAATCTCATTTATGCCTCTTTCCATTCATTTTCCACATTTTATCATTATTTTCAATTTCTTTCTTAATAAAGAAATACATAATTAATCTTTTCTTTTCTTATTGCTTTCTTTTTACCACTTTGGACTCCTTGGAACCCAAGGAACCCAAAAGACACAAAATCCTCTTTGGATTTGTCTTCTAGAGGTTTCTACATATTTCTTTTCTCGAATATTCAATTATTCATTCACTAATTGAATTTTCTTTGTTATTTCCTTGTTATTTCCTTGTTATTGGGCCCAATAGCCAATAAATCCCACAAATCAAACAACAAGGCTATTTTAAACGAAATTCATGTCTTCAAAACAAATCATATCATTATTTGTTCAATTATCTTTAATATGAGAAATTGTATTTCTCACCAATTGAACCCAAAAATTGGGGTTGTAACAGAAACCCTAGCACCACCATCAGATCAACACTCTATATGGTGAACCATTGGTGCAGGGAGCTTCAAGAGGGAAATCCATTGACCTTCACACACCAAGGGACCACCATCAGATTGAAACACATAAGGTAATCCATTAGATCCCACCAAACTAGAAGAACCATTGTGTTCTAGCACTCAAGGTAGCCCATCTATCAGAGGAAACCCTAAGTTCAACCTTAGGATATATGTCACCACTAAACCATGGTTAAACAAGGCGCCCCAAGGTAAAACTATAACAAACATGATATGAAAACATGTGAGACACAAAACGAATATGATAAATTACAAGACAAATCATAAATATGGGTAAATTGCATAAAAGTCCAAAATAAGCATATAAATGCATAACTTGCTCAAACATGTCCAAACTGGACCAAACTTGAAACTTAACTTTCTCACATGATATAAAAGCACATCTTAGGGTTAGATTAAGGTTTAAAGAATAAAATTATGATAAGAAAGAATGTTCAACCAAAAATCAAGGTCAGAGGCCTTACAACTATAAACTCCTAATAGGGATTTTGCCCTAAAATCCTAGGCAAAATAGCTGGGTACCTCCTATGCACCTCATCCACTAACCTTTACATGGTTACTTCCATACCTTGGTGATGTCACAATATTCTAATAGAAGTCATGTTTTCTCCCCCAACTCATGTTATTCCCATATTGGGTCAACATAGAAGCCCCCACATAAGAAAGCATCCTCATCCAGCTCCACCTCCACTATCTGTATCACTTGTCCTGTACTAAGGAGATACTTCGCCAATAATTGAACATAGAAACTAATTTGTAAACTATGCCACTCTAGTGATATCCCTACCTTGGAACTCTGGCTTCCTGTCCTGAGCTGCTTTCAAATGTTGATGAATCACTTTGTCATGTATTTCTTTCCTTATACATCTTCACAAGGTGTCATTTCTATGCTTCTGTGGTGATTGTTGTCATTATGAACACTTTATTAAACTCAAGTGGGCATCCTTTATCTATGAAGAGTAGTAGGACATATTTTCTTATAAAATCTTCAATCCTCTAGACGGTTCTTTCTGACTATCCATCTATCTAGGGTTGTGTTAAAATTACACATTATCCTTATTTGTACAAGCTTCCAATGTTTCTTATTGACTTGTTGACAACTATACACTTGGCCGTTCATGTGGCATAACCTATTTCACACTTGGTTGACATTGCATGTTCATCACCTTACAATTCATCTATGTATTTGTCAAATACATTATATGTGTTGCAAATGAGTCTCCCCGGATAATACTTCACTCAAATCATCAATGTTTGGAATCATTGTCTGGTGGTGGATGCATATTGTCTTGTCACATGACCTATAGAAGCCATCATGCTTCCCATTGCGCTACTCTAATATGACGTCCATCATTATGGTACCATCCATTTGTATACCTTTGAGCTGGTATAGTGATGTTGGTCTGACTTGTAGTTGTGTCAAAAATCTTGAAAATAGAGATACTTCAAACTATACATCCTTCTGTTGAAGCAGTGCTAGCATGTCCCATTTCATGATTCATTGAAGAGTGTAACCATGCCTTGCCTGCAATTGCTAATGAAGATAACTTCTTTTTTAGTGCATCAACTTCCACATCATCCTTCCTGGTTGACCATCTACCGTACAATCATAATCCTTGATCAACTCCATATACTGTCTTAATCTCATGTTTTGTTCCTACTTTGAGCAATGTTTATAAATCTTCAAGGTTAGCACTACATCAGGAAAATCTTGATCATGGGATGGATAGTTCCACTTGTCCTTCTTACGTTGGCATGAAGAAAAAGGAATTGTTCTCCTATCCTGTATCAGCACATATCCCAAATCTTTCTTTAAAGAATTACAATAGATGGGGTATCCTTTTCTTTTTTCTGGAAACACTAAAACTAGAACACTTTTCAACTTCTCCTTCAGCGTGTAGAAGGAATAATAACACCAACACTGACACTTGTCATTCCATACAAGAAGGAACAACTTTCCTAGTCAACCTTGTTAGGGGTAAATAAGAGTATTAACGTTGTGAATGGATTTCCTGTAGTGTCCTGCTAAGCTCAAGAAGCTTCTTCTCTTATTCGTTGTCTAGAGTTGCTCCCACTCCAACACTATCTCCATCTTACTTGGATTCACTCAACATACTTAGTAGATATATCATGACCCTATGAAGATACTTTAGTCACCCCAAACTCACACTTACTAAACTTGACACACCGTTATTGTTGCTTCAACATTTCTAGGGATTAATGAAGATGTTGACCTTGTTGCTGACAATCCATGAAGTACATTTAGATATTACATCAAAACTTGCCAAAATCATAAGGACACCACATGAGAACTCTATTCCTCAAGTCCATAAATTTTGTTGATGCATTGCATAGTATAAATGGCACAACCATGAACTCATAGTGATCGTACGAGTGATGTTATCCACTCTTATTCTCCTTTGATAAAATCCCAACCTTAGGTCTATATGAAGGAACATTGTAGCACTTGTCGACTGACCAACGAACCATCTATCCTTGGAAATGGTTAGTCATTCCTTTCTATGGTCTTGTCCAATTGTCTGGTATCCCATATAAAATGTCACAGACTCACTCTTTTTCTTTCCAAACAACACTTGGAGGACCTCAACATAAAACTCTTTCTTTTTAAGGAAAAAGAAACACTATAAAGTACATCTGGTAAACATCTTCAAATTCACATACTACCGGTACACCATGTATACTAGGACTTTTCGCCTTAATATCCACTTCACGTGTCAAGAAGAACTCACACCATGTTCTCATTGGATTATCCACCATCAAAACTAACTAAAACATATAGGATAAGTCTCCCTAACTCTTGGAAGGCTCAGAAAGCATTTCCAACACAAAACATCATGATCTTGGAACTATAGTCCAAAGAAACCACGTGCTATATCAAGATATCCACCTTCAATAATATAGTCAATCCACGCGTACCAAGTGGCATAAGATCCACTTGAAATATGTCCCTCAAAAAGAAAGAACACAAAGGAAAATACACTTCCCACAACACATCAACATTGTCTAGGGGCTGCTAATTCTATTTTCATCTTACAAGTTAGAACCTTTTATGTATCATTTTACCTTTTTCATTTGGTTTCCTTGCCATCAACATATGAATTATTAATATTATCGCATCTCATTGATCTTTCTAATTACATGTCTATCATTGTTGTGTGTATCATGTCGTGTAATCATGTTTTAAATCACTTATCAAGGGATAGTTCTTAATATTTCACATTTTCTTCATTTAACAGGGATCATATCCCTCTAAACTCTTCCACGTCTCATGTTAATTTTTATGTTAACACCTTCTTACTCATGCAAATTGGTCTGAGATTAGCTCAGGTTTCACTTTAGTCATTTGTCATTGTTCTTATCCATCTTCTCATATCACACTTATCTCAGGAGTTATCTTCTTCTTATGTGAATTTTATACCTTAAATCATTCCATTAACACAAATTTATCTCTCAATTACTTCATTAACTTCTAGAATTAAGGCTTCAAGAACTCCTCTTTATCTTACATGTATTCAGACTTAGTTTTCATGGTATAGTCATTCAAGTTTTGATAGGTTATGATGTGATTCTCATCATTGTTTAGGGTAAAATCAAGATATTTTCACCATGATTTCTTATTCATTAGGATCTTTAGATTGTTTCAAACCAACTACTTCATTAAAGTAATTAAAAAGATAACAATTGAAGAGTTCCCCACTTACCTTTTTTATATAACTGAATATTTGGTCAGGGCATCCAAGTACTAAGATTAGGCAGTATGCATTACGCTCACATGTCATGTTCCTTACTTAGTCATCATCCTAATCCTACGATCTAGGGTCCCTATAGACTCAGCGTACCTAAATTTCTGATACCAACTTGAAAGAACTTGTCACGCTAAATGAGATAACTAAAAAACCATAGAACGATCAATTACTAATTAATCACATATCCAGAGAAGAGGTTAACATTAAAACGGATTTATTGCACCAACATAATAAATGACATTTCCATAAAGGCCCCACATATATTATGCCAAGTATCTTTTACAATTTACTTTGCGGCCTCAACTACAACATATACATACAGAATAACACTGGCCACATATACCACATGTACAAGCATCATGATGCTATCACAATCTTAAGTTGATTAAAACATCATATACAACTTTCCCGCCCCATCCTGGGAGTATTGGGATGACTGTAGTACACACTAGACATCTAAGAACCTTCTCTAAGGTCCATCACCATAGCTCCTCCTCACTGCCATGGGTCTACTTCCCTTCCTACCAATCACTAAAAAATGTGGTGACCACAAGGTGGGACCCATGTCCCAGCGAGAGATATAACTCTAAAAAATGCTTATGGATTACAACAAGTTAAGCAATTTAAACAGATAGAGGAATATATAATAGGATGGAAATACTAGATATAAAACTTCTTTAAGATCAGTTCTAATCAAGTCATATCAGAAGATTGCAAAGTTACCATTATTATCAAAGTATTAGGTGTAACTAACACATAGGCATAACTATCACCATAAATCTGACGAGCATCATAAGCATATCTATCAGCCTAAGCATGACTAGCAGTATGAACATGTCTAACAACATCAACATATCTAACAACATAAGTGTGTCTATCAGCATGAGCACATCTAGCATCATAGGTGTAACTAATATTGTAAAAAAATCTATCAACATAATCATATCTACTTTCACTTATTATATTGTACATCATATATATGTGAAAGGAGCAAACAAGGGTTATCATCCAATGCAAATCATTGTGTATAACCCTAATCATATTTACTTCATGGATGTATTACCTCTTTTATTAAGCCTTGGGGAATTTGAGGTATACCACTCAAACTCCAACTGACCGCTGCTAAGTCGAAATTACTTTTGTACAAGATCTAGGAGGGCCTAAATCCTAAGATATCATCCACCCTCAATCACTATGAGTCTGTCACAATGACATATATAGTCAAGCTACAAAATAGCCTAGTTTTCCCTCTATATATAGGTCACAACACTAGTAATCAGGGTGTACAAATCCTATCATCTGAGGTAAAACCACAGTTGTCCTCAAGCATATCACATATATAAATATTGGAGATACGACCGTAGTCGTTCTCCTGTCGAGGTATGACTGCAATCATCCGTAAAAACCTACATATACTCAATATTATATGACTCTAGGCTTCAATCCAGGAATACTGATTTCCCCATCTAGCATGTCCTGAGATTGTAATGGTTCTACGACATAGGGCACTACATGATTAGGGTTTCACTTGATTAGTTAATGCCAATTGGTTGAGTTAAGGCTACATCAAACAACTATACATATAAGCCCTAATTTATTTCTAACAATTATTGATATAAAACAAATCCAATAGATATAAAATGTAAGAGACACATTCCTCATTTCAACATCACATGGTACTATTTCATTGCCATCTGTGAGGTTATACTTATTATCACACCATCACAGGACACAAATCCTTATCATATTATCCCAGGGTACCAACCCTCATCCTAGGATTACACATCCATAAGGGCCCATGACATCCCCAAGGTTAATCAAGGCAATCACATCATTTTCTACATGATTATCATTATCTTTCAGCAACTTAAAGAAGATTCAACTTACACCATCATACTTGTGATACACGAGTGTAGCATAAGAAAGATTAATCATAAAGCTATAATAACCACTAGTTAACATATTAGGAATTATGAAAAACATTAGAGAGAATATTCCTTCATCATATCATACAAGGAATCTAAGTATAATTAACCATCATTTCTTAATTGCATTCAGTAAGTTCAATAAGATATGTGGAAGTTATGTTACAAATCAACACCTTGAACTAAACCATAGGTTCATACACCCATTTAGGTCAAAGTACATCCTTCACACATAGCATCCCCATGTGATCATGGGTGCATAATGTAAAGCATCACCATCGAATCCCATGCCATCCTCAAGTATGGATTCATACATAACTCAAGGTGTAACAATCGAATTGTAGCTTCAAACCAAATCATCAAAACTTAGGTTTCAATAGACATCAATTTCCATAAAGCAATTGGATGTTAGATAGGTAAACCATCGGATTAGGTGCATCAAGAACTAACCATAAAATCATAAACCACACATAAAACAATTAGGTTCAAGGCAAAAAAAATCATTGAATCATATGCATTAATCACCACCATTGGATCATCAGAAGCCATATGATTATACATCTAAAAGGGACATCATTTTTTGAATTCAAAAGCACCATCAATTGTGGACTTCAGATCTACCATCAGTTGTAAACACCATCAAAGCCATCATATGTTGATATAGGGAAACCATCCTTTGTGGACCAACCAGTGGAACCATCCACCATAGAATCAGGCACACCATTAGATGTTGAAATTGGTGAGACCATTAGTTGAAAACCATCGACCAAAGGCCAGTGACACCATCGGGCCTTGACCTAGTGTGACCATCGAGTGTCATCACTAGGTGAGAAAATGGATTAGCAAAACCATCATTTGAGAAACCATAGAGACCATCATTTGTTAGGACTTAAGATCATTGATTTAGTTACTTGAGAGAGCATCAAAACCATCGGATGTGAGAGGAACATAGGCATCGATTGCAAGCATAAAAGAAAGTCCAAACAGAAACTAAGGTACCCACCATCGGTTGGAATAAGGGGCCCAACCATCTAATCATGAACAAGGAAGAAACCAGTTCAAAGAACTAAAGGAAAGTAGTGGTTTGTCACCCAAAAGAAACCCTAGAGTCAGAGAGCAAAAACCCTAGACTTTGACCATATGAGGGAGCACTAAAACCACTGTTTCTCAAGCACAAGGAAGTCTAAGAAAAATTTAAGTATAGACTATTAGTTTGTATAAGAAGGTCAACCAAAATAGCACCAAAAACCAAACCATCGGGTTGCATCACAAGGATGGAAAATTAGCTCAAAATCCTTAGAAATAACCATCGTTTGTGAGAGAAAAAGCCCTCATTTACCACATGCATGCAAGGTCTAGAATTCCCCACTTCCAAGTATGGTTCATGAACAAGGGTAAGAGGTTCATCCAAGGATATAACTACTCAAGAACTACCACATAGGCTCAAACCTTTGATAATGATAACATCTCTTTACTTAAAACTATGTTTTAGAGAAAGATCTAGTGCATGCAATCTAGGAGTTAGCAATAAACATGGATAAAGTTATATAACTCTCCTCAAGGTTGAAGATGAAGTTCCAAACATCAAGGTAACTTGAAGAGAGAGAGATAATAAACCCTATATTGAGCACTTCACATGTCCAAGCTACCTCCTTTCTCCAAGAACAAGAAAATCCTAGGTCAAAAAAGCAAGAAGAAGGTATTTCTTAACCTCTAGCACATGCTCAACCAAGAAACACCATGGATCCAACCAAGAAGGGAGAGAGAGAAGGTATTGGAATCAAGGAAAATGAAGTAAAATAGGAAGACCTTAATTGCTTAGGTCAAGAACAAGATAAGGAAGCTCCACAAGCTTGAAGAGAGGGTAGATCTAAACCCTATGTGCACATGCAAGCAAGATCAAACAAGCTTCTCCTATTGTGGCTCCTTCTTCTCCACCACACATGAGGTATGAGCTACAAGCATTAAGGAAGAAGAGAGGGTGGTCTTGGTGTGTAAATAACCTATTTTCATGAAAGGCGGGAGGTATATAAAGCTATGGGAGAGAGAGAAGAGAAGGTTGATGTGTCAAATCAAGCTTGCCATGTGTCCAAGGTCTAAAGCATCACATCCATGAAAACTAGGTGAACCATATGTGGGAGCTAGGAGGACCATCGAATCTTGGTCCCAGGTGAGACATTGACCTCGAACAATAGGGTGAGCATCGGATCTTGAGCCCTTGGTCACAAGGGTGGAAACCCTAGCACCGCCATCAGTTCAACACTGTATGTGTTGAACCATCGATCCAGGGATCTTCAAGAAGGAAAACCACCAAACTTCACACACCAAGGGACCACCATTATATGTCACAATGGAAGCCATAGTATCCCATGAAACTAGAAGAACCATTGAGTTCTAGCACTCAAGGTAGCCCATCTATGAGAGGAAACTCTAAGTTCAACCATAGGTTAGATGTCACCACTAATCCAAGGTTGAACAAGGAACCCCAAGGTACATATATATGAAACATGATATGAAAACATGTGAGGCACAACAATGATGTGACAAATTACAAGAGAAATATTAAATATGGGTAAATTGCATATAAGTCCAAAATAAGCATATAAATGCAATAACTTGCTCAAAAAATGTATAAACTGGACCAAAATTGTTTAACTTTGTCACATGATATATGACACGCGTAAACCGTGCGTGCAAACGCAAGTATACATATCAATGTAATATAGGCCTTGTGAGGACCGAGTCGAACTCAGGGAAACGTGAATTTTAGTAGACTACTACTAACTGGTTGCGATCAGCTAAACCGATTAAAAGAGTTTGAGAGTTGTTGTAAAATAAAAGAAAATAAAATAAAACAGAGCAATCGATTAAGGGTTTAGTTTAATCAATTCAAATGGAGATCTTTAGGATTGCGGTTTCACCGTGGGTTTTCATTGTATGAATTTCCATATAGCTACTCAAGTTCATCTCTCAATCCGGGTAGTGGCCTGTAGTCAGAATTGTCCACTGTCGTGGTATAATTCACTACCTAAGTCTAGGTCAGTTCCACCGTCGTAGTAACCTATACCCTAAACTAGGTGAATTAGAATCGACCTCTGGGTTTCTACCATTAACCGTACATCACCTTGTTCAAGGGATTTGTTAATTAATGTGAATTTTGTCTCTTTTCAACCATTAATTCTTCTTTCAAAGTAATTAAAGGCATTAGATTATCATTATGGTGATTAAGCATAACAATATAATTGAGAAAACGAAAGCATACCACAGATTTAGGAGACAAATTATGAATTACTATGATAAAAACGTCATACAATGCTTCCCCGGGCTACTCCTGGTCCTAAAGATTAAGGGGATTAGCCACGCAGGGTTGACAATAGAAAATACATAGGAGTAGAAAAGAAAAACATGGGAAACATGAAGCAAACTCGTGTAACCCCTGATACAAAGGTGTTCCTAGAGATCCTCCTCGAGAAACGTGCGTTTTACAGTCTTCCGGCAGCAAAATCGCCCGTCGAAGGTGCACAGATCGCTCGGTTGACGGCCTTCGTATCTTGTCTCCTCTCTCTCTTCCTCCTTCTTGGATGTTGTGGAACACAACATCATATCCCCCTCGGGCCATCCGTGCTCTTCTTAGGTCATAGGACCACTTTACGGCTCCGAAAAAGCTCAACTGTCGGATTAAAACGCTCCGTTTTAGTACAGAAATTTGCCAGATCACGACGCTGTCGATAGTATCGACCCCCAGGTCGATGGTATCAACCATGGTACAGGTTTTTCCTTCCAAAATCACGTTTTGGGGTTGCTTTCTGATAAAACGTCGATACTATCAACACCAGGGTCGATAGTATCGACTCTGGACAATGCAAAAGTGCCTGAAAATGTACCGAAACATGTGTATAAGTCCGGGGATTATATAAAATCATATAAATATTATAAAAGAAGTATAATTTGATGCAAAAAGAGTTTAAAGGCCAACTATAGTGAATTATGCAAATATAATCAAGAAAATGACAAATACATGCATAAAACAGATATAAAACAAGCCTATAAAAGTGACACAAAACCCATGCATCAAACTCCCCTAAGCTTAAACCTTGCTCATCCTCGAGCAACAAAACTTTGGATCTGGTTGAGATAAGTCAGCAATATGACATAAATACATGAAATGAATCTACATCATCCCCACTTTCTTTCCACAAACTGGCCCTCATTGACCACTGAACACTAACTGCCATCCAGGTGACCAAAGACCTATTTAAAAGATGTCTGTCCCCCAATCAGTGAAACACTATCAATTAAAGCAGTTAATATGATAAACTCATTTGGTCCATACTTGATGCATCTTGTGATCTCCTATCTACGTTGCTCATTTCCTAAATACCATCTAAATGGAAGCAGATCTCCTGATATTAATGATTGAGGAGAATATCATGGGTGGCCTACCGATTAGAGCAACGGGTGGATGGGATAGATGGTTGTGGAAGAGATGGAAGCACATAACAATCAATCATGCAATACAAAAATTAATGACCTATCATGATGCAAAATGCAAGTGAAAATGTCCTAATGCTATATTTTTGGTGGAATGATGCATGCACTATCATTCCGTCTCAAAGTGAGATGGAATATCTAAGAAAACTACACCATGTGCTTATTATTCTTAGTAAGTAAGTGAGAACAGGTTCCTTTCTCCCTCTCATTCCTACTTCTCAAATTTTTTTTCTTTTTTTTTTCTTCTCTTTTTTTTCGTTTTTTTTCAATTTTTTTTCAAGCCCTTATTTTCATAGATGACAATGAATTATTTGTCGGGCTCACTTCTTGTTACATAACTTATACATTTTGGATCATTCAGAAGGTATGGAACAAGTTCACCAACTTTAATGTTTCAGAAGACATAAGATGCATGATGTACTATATGCACAAATGATGTGAATGCAGCTACAAAATGATAGTTATGCAATTAAATGACACGCACCTAAGGATAATGTGCATGTATAACTACTCTATCTTTTTTTTTCATTTTCATGCAAAAAAATGTGAAAATAGATATAATGCAATACCTATCTACATGAGATGCAATCAAAAAGTGAAAGATAGTAATGTGCTCCCATTTCTTATAGTGGAGTGTGAATGAAATTGCGGTGGATCAGATCACAAGACTAATTGACAGAACCTTCCGATAATATCATATGTCCCTCTCTAAAGACCTGTGTACATGGTAACTGAAGGATTTCTCTCTTAAACTTTAGTCTAAGGTCACGTTAGCGTTTGGTCGGTTTGGGCTCAAACATCCTTGCCAATCACTTTTCCTTAGACAATAAAGATGGTCATTCATGTCCCCATGTCCTGAAGCTGACTCACCCAAGCACTTCCTCAGTTATGCAACTCAATTACTAACAAGAGTAAGCTCAAAAAGTTCTCAAAATGCTCATTTTTTATGTGCACACAATCCAAGAGTAAAACTCCCAATTGAAACCATGCATTTATTGCTCCACATATTACACTAGATAGATGTGGATCCTACAAAAGCAGTAAACCTAGAAATAAAAACAACTAATATCTCAAAAGTAAAATCAACATGAATAAGTAAGTAAAAACTAATATAGAGGGTTGCTCCAACACCCCCCCAAGCTTGAATATGACTATGGCCTCATAGTCAACATTCTCACTTAAGAGGTGGAACAGCGGTACCGTTCGCTTTGAAGTGTGGTGAATAAGGATGGTTAGATGCTCAAGTGGACCAAGTGATGCTTGCTATGTCCCTCCTTTTTGTTGCCCATTTTTGTGTCTTAGTGGTTCTAAGACGTGACTTTCTTCATCCATCTTTCCTCTGCAAAAAATGGTTCGAAAAAATCTCATTTCGATACCTTTTACAGCCTATTTTATGTAGCTGTCCTGCAGGTGTCGATACCATCGACCAAGGTCGATGGTATCGACCCAGACTCAGCAATTTTGCTAAATCGATGCATCTAAAAGCCTGGGAACTCAAAAGTGTTGATACTATCGACCCTAGGGTCGATGGTATCGACTTTACTGTCACCAATGTTTCTGTAAATCTTCAGGAATCTCGATACTATCGACCCTAGGGTCAATGGTATCGACTTTTCTTCAGCGTTTACTGATCCAAACTCGATACTATCGACATGGGTGTCGATAGTATCGACCTTAACATTCTGCACACTTCAAAACACGAGTTAGGGTACCATTTTTACAAAAATTATCAAAACCTAAGCAAAACTAAGTACATAAATATAAAAGAACATAACCAAACATAAAAATGAATCAAAAGTTGGGTTGCCTCCCAACAAGCGCCCTTGTTTAATGTCATAGGCTTGACATAAAGATACCTTTAACCTGGGTTGTCAAGAGATGTCTCCAATGAGTAATGTGGTAATTTGAATTTAACTCTATCATCACCAATCCCAAGTGTCAAGTAACCTCACCCAATGGCAGAGATTCCATCAGTCGTAGCTTGGAACGGCCTTCCCAATAGCATCTCACCTCCTTCCAACTCATGCATGTCCATGACCACAAAGTGAACAGGGAAGATGAATTTGTCGACCTTGACTAGCACATCTTCGCATATACCTTGTGCCTTCATAATGGATCCATCTGCCAACTCAATTGTCATAGAAGTTTGTGTTGGCTTCTTCAATCCCAGCTTTTGAAAAGTGGCAAGTGGCATAAGATTAATGCTTGCCCCTGAGTCACATTGTGCTTGTGGAAAATGTTGGCCGCCTATGGAACATGGGATGTAGAAACATCCTGGATCTTTCCTCTTCCTTGGTAGCCGTCCTTGGATTATAGAACTCACTTTTTCATCAACAACACAAATGTCAGTGTCTTTTATCCGCCTTTTCTTGGTGATTATGTCCTTGATAAACCTTCCATATGCTGGAATATGTTCTATCATTTCCACTAGTGGAATGTTAATGTGGAGCTTTCGAAACATCTCCAAGAATTTCTTGTAGTGTCTATGCTCTTTCTTCAGCCTCAGACTATCCGGTAAAGGCACGTTTGGGTCCTTCGCTCGCTTGTGTGGTGGCACATATGGAACTTTAGGGGTCTCCTCCCCTAAGCTTTCTTCAACACCACCTTCTAGGATAGGATTTGACACATCATCCATGGATGGCATGACTTGTGGCTGCTCCCCTCTCTCAGTGACTGTAGCTTCACCATGATGCATGGCCTTCACCTGCTCCTCTTGCCTAGGTGCGTGCGCGGCCGTGATGTGCTCTTAGCGGATTTTTCTGAATGGACAACATCCGCCCGGTAGTCCATAATGACTGCGAGGATACGGTATTCTTGGTTTAGCCTCCGTATCAAAAATCATTTTGCTTTTGTCCTGGACCTCCACCACCGGGGGCTCTACCTCAGAAATCACAGATATATATTTCACTTGATGATGTGCTTGAACAACATCTGCATTCCCAGCCTGTCTTTGTTGATTTGTATGCTTCATGGCTGCCACTTCATTGGAAATTTGGGTCACAGTCGTCTCTAGTGCCCTCATTTGTGCTCCATGACTTTGCAATGTCTTCCCAAATTTATTCAAAATCTCGCCCTGAGACTGTAACTGCTTGGCGAATGTACTCATCATCCATATTGTGCAGCCATTCCCAAGCATTGCTCGGTAAAGATCTGGGAAAAAGTTTCAGGTAGAGTGTCTCTTGCAGGAACCTGTCAATCTTTATCATATCACAATTTTCCACGAATGTGCCGATCTGGGTCACCAGATCCTCATTTTTAAGTCCATGGAAAGCCTGTGATTTGACCAACTGAATAAGCCCTGGATCAATCTTGTAATTGGGTATGTTGATAGCTTGTTTCTTGATTGGCCCCTTCTGCGCAGAAGAAGAAGAAGCCTTAAACCTTTCCCAGATCGTCTGCTCCTCATTTTCTGCTCCGTCACCCATTATTACTTTACTAGTACCTGAAATTTCAAATGGTAGTGTATGAACCAGTACTAATAATTAAAACAATGAATAAGATTTGCAATTCAGTTCAAAAGATGAGAAAAAAAATTTACAGGAATTAAAATTGGCCTAGTGTGGCAGCTCGCAGCACTCGTAGTGCGAAAATTCACCGTTTCCCCGACAACGGCGCCAAAAACTTGACACGCGTAAACCGTGCGTGCAAACGCAAGTATACGTATCAATGTAATATAGGCCTTGTGAGGCTCGAGTCGAACTCAGGGAAACGTGAATTTTAGTAGACTACTACTAACTGGTTGTGATCAGCTAAACCGATTAAAAGAGTTTGAGAGTTGTTGTAAAATAAAATAAAATAAAATAAAATAGAGCAATCAATTAAGGGTTTAGTTTAATCAATTCAAATGGAGATCTTTAGGATTGCGGTTTCACTGCGAGTTTTCATTGTATGAATTTCCATATAGCTACTCAAGTTCATCTCTCAATCTGGGTAGTGGCCTGTAGTCAGAATTGTCCACTATCATGGTACAATTCACTACCGAAGTCTAGGTCGGTTCCACCGTCGTAGTAACCTATATCCTAAACTAGGTGCATTAGAATCGACCTCTGGGTTTCCACCATTAACCGTACATCACCTTGTTCAAGGGATTTGTTAATTAATGGGAATTTCGTCTCTTTTCAACCATTAATTCTTCTTTCAAAGTAATTAAAGGCATTAGATTATCATTATGGTGATTAAGCATAACAATATAATTAATAAAATGAAAGCATACCACTGATTTAGGAGACAAATTATGAATTACTATGATAAAAACGTCATACAATGCTTCCCTGGGCTACTCCTGGTTCTAAAGATTAAGGGGATTAGCCCCACATGGTTGACAATAGAAAATACATAGGAGTAGAAAAGAAAAACATGGGAAACATGGATCAAACTCGTATAACCCCTGATACAAAGGTGTTCCTAGAGATCCTCCTCGAGAAACGTGCATTTTGCAGTCTTCTGACAGCAAAATCGCCCGTCGGAGGTGCCCGGATCGCTCGGTTGACGGCCTTCGTATCTTGTCTCCTCTCTCTCTCCCTCCTTGTTGGATGTTGTGCAACACAACATCAGATCCCCCTCGGGCCTTCCGTGCTTTTCTTAGGTCATAGGACCACTTTACGGCTCCGAAAAAGCTCAACCGTCGGATTAAAATGCTCCGTTTTAGTGCAGAAAATCACCAGATCCCAACGCTGTCGATAGTATCGACCCCTAGGTCGATGGTATCGACCATGGTATAGGTTTTTCCTTCCAAAATCGCGTTTTGGGGTTGCTTTCTGATAAAATGTCGATACTATCGACACCAGGGTCGATAGTATCGACTCTGGACAATGCAAAAGTGCCTGAAAAAGTGACGAAACATGTGTATAAGTTCGGGGATTATATAAAATCATATAAATATGATAAAAGAAGTATAATTTTATACAAAAAGAGTTTAAAGTTCAAATATAGTGAATTATGCAAATATAATCAAGAAAATGACAAATACATGCATAAAACAGATATAAAATAAGCCTATAAAAGTGACTCAAAACCCATGCATCAATATAAAAGCACATATTATGGTTACATTAAGTTTTAAGAATCGAATTATGATAAGAAAGCATGTTCAATGAAAAAGCAAGGCCATGGGCCTTACAACTATAAACCCCTAATAGGGATTTTGCCCCTGAAATCCAAGGCAACAAAGATAGGTACCTCCTATACACCTCATCCACTAACCTCCACATAGTTACTTCCATCCCTTGGTGATGTCATAATATTCTCAGAGATGTCATATTTTCTCCCTCAAATCATGTATGACTCATCTTGGGTCAACACAGGAACTTCCACATAAGAAAACATCCTCATCCAACTCCATCTCCAGTGCCTTTATCACTTGTCTTATACCAAGCAGATACTTTCCCAATCATGGAACACAAAAACTATTGATTAAACTATGCCACTCTAGTGATAACCCTAACTTGGAACTCTAGTTGTATGTCCTGAGTAGCTTTCAATTGTTGTTGAATCAGTTTGTCATGTATCACTTTCCTTATTCAGCTTTACAAGGTGTCGTGTCTATGATTCTTTGGATATTGTTGTCCTTAAACACACTTGACTGAGCTCAAGTGGACATCCTTTATCTATCAAGAGTTGTAGGACATATGTTCTTATAAAATTCTAAAATCATCTACATGGTTCTTTCTAACTATCCATCTATCTAATGTTGTGTTAAACTTCCGCTTTATCCATATTTCTGTAGGCTTCTGATGTTTCTCATTGACTTGCTGACAACTGTAGACTAGACCATACTTGTGTCATTCCCTATTTCACACTTCACTTCCATTGCATGTTCATCAACTTATGATACATCTATGTATTTTCCAGATGCATCATACATGTTGCAAATGAGGGTCCAAGATACTAATTCACTCAAATCATCAATGTCTAGAATCATTATTTTGGTGTTGGATGCATATTATCTTGTCACCTGACCTATGGAAGCCATCGAGATTCCCATTTCTCTACTCTAACCTGACATCCTGGATTATGGTACCATCCATTTGTATAACTTGGATCTACTATAGTGATGTTGGTCTGACTTGTGGCTATGTCAACAATCTTGAAAATAGAGATACTTCCAACTACACATCCTTTTGTTGAAGCAATGCTAGCATGTCCCTTTTTGTGATGCATTGAAGAGTATAACCATGCCATGCCTACAATAACTAATGAAGATAACTTCTTGTTTAATGCATCAACTTCCACATCCTCCATCCAGGTTGACCATCTATCATACAATCATAATCCTTGATCATCTCCATATATTGTCTTAATCTCATGTTTAGTTCCTTCTATGAGTAATGTTTCTACATCTTCAAAGTTAGCACTACATCAGGAAACTCCTGATCATTAGTCGGATAGTTCCCCTTGTCCTTCTTATGTTGCATGAAGAAAAAGGAATCGTTCTCTTATACTGTATCAGCATGCTACCCAAGCCTTTCTTCAAGGAATTATAGAAGATAATGTATCATTCCCTTTCTTCTGGCAACACTAACACTGGAACACTTATCAACTTTTCCTTCAGCATCTAGAAGGAATGTTGCCACCGACGCTAACACCTTTCATTCCATATAAGAAGTAACACATTTCCTAGTCAACTTGTTGGGGGTAAAGCTACGATGATGACGTTGTGAATGGATTTCCTATAGTGTTCTACTAACTTAAGAAGCTTCTTCTCTCCGTCAGTGTTTGGGGCTGCTCCCACTCCACCACTATCTTCACCTTACTTGGATTCACATGACATACTTAGTAGATATATCACGACCCCGAGAAAACACTTTAGTCACCCCCAACTCACTCTTGTTGAACTTGACACACGATTATTGATGCTTCAACAATCCTAGGGCTTAATAAATATATTAACCCTACTGCTGACCATCTATGAAGTACATTGAGATATTACAACAAAACTTGTGACAAATTGTAAGCACACAACCCGAGCACTCTATTCCTCAAGTCCATAAACACTATTAATGCATTGGTTAGTATAAAAGGCACAACCATGAACTCATAATGACCATACAACTGATGCCATCCACTCTAATTATCATCTAATGATATCTTGACCTTAGGTCTATCTGAAGGAAAACTATAGAACATGTCGACTAACCAACAAACCATCTACCATTGGAGTTGTTACTCATTCCTTGCTATGATCTTGTCCAGTTGTCTAGTATCCCATATACAAAATCACAGAATCACTCTTCTTCTTTCCAAACAACAGTTGCAGGACCTCAACATCAAACTCTTTCTTTCTAAGTGAAAAGAAACACCAAGAAGTTCATCTGGTAAACATCTTCAGACTCACATACTACTGGTAAACCCTAGATACTAGGACTTGTCACCTTTGTATCCACTTCATGTGTTAAGAATAACTCACACCATGGTCTCATCGGCTTCTCCACCGTCATAACTAATTCAAAATGTATATGAGAAGTCACCCTAACTATTGGAAGGCCAAACATCATGATCTTGGAACTATAGTCCAAAGCAACCATGTGCTATATCAATATATCCACCTTCAGGATTATAGTGAATCCATGTATACCAAGAGGCATAATATCCACTTGAAAGTTTTACCTCAAAAAGAAAGAACACAAAGGAAAGCACACTTCCCACAACACAGTAGCATTCCAAGGGTTACTAGAAAGGGGTTGTTGATTCTATCTTCATCATGCAAGTTAGAACTTTTTATTTATCCTTTTGCCTTTTCATTTGAATTCCTTGCCATCAGCATAGGAATTATTAAGATTTATCACATCTCATTGCTCTTTGTAATTAAATATTTATCATTATTGTGTATGTCCTCTCATGTTATCATGTTTGAAATCACTTATCAAGGGATAGTTTATCATATTTCACATTTTCTTCATTTGACAGTGATCATTTCTGTCTAAAATCTTCCACGTGTCATGTTAATTTTTACATTAGCACCTTCTTACTCATGTGAATTGATCTGATATTAGCTCAAGTTTCACTTTAGTCATTTGTCATTCTTCTTATCCATCTTCTCATATCAAACTTATCTCAGGAGTTCTCTTCTTACGTGAATTAAATACCTTGAATCATTCTATTAATATAAATTATCTATCATTTACTTCATTAACTTGTAGAATTACAACTTCAAGAACTCTTATTTAGTTTACTTGTATTCAGATTTAGGTTTCATGGTGTACTATCTTTTTCTTTAGTTACCAATCATTCAAGTTTTTGATAAGTTATGATGTGATTCTCATCATTCTTTTGGGTAAGATCGAGATATTTTCACCATAATTTCTTATTCATTATGCTCTTTAGATTGTTTCAAATCGACTACTTTATCAAAGTAATAAGAAAGATAACAATCTAAGAGCTCCACAATTACCTTTTTTTCAATAATTGAATGCCTAGACAGGGCATCCAAATATTGAGATTAGGCAATATGCATTATGTTCACATGTCATGTTCCTTACTTAGTAGCCATCCCAGTCCTAAGTCCTAGTGTCCCTGTAGACTTAGCACACCTAAAGCTCTAATGCCAACTTGAGAGAACATGTCACGCTAAAATAGATTACTTCAAAACTAAAGCATGATCAATTACTAATTAATCACATATCCAGAAAAGCAGATAAAATTTAAACTAATTTATTCCATTAGCATAATCAAGAATATTTGCATAAAAGCCAACATCTTGTATATATTCATATACTATGCCAACTGTGTTATACAATTTCTTTGTGGCCTCAACTATAACATATACATACAGAAGAACGTTGTCCACATATACTACATGTACAAATATCACGATGCTATCAAAATCTCGAGTAGATTAAAACATTATATACAACTTTCTTGCCTAGACCTAAGAGTACAAATTTTTTTTTTTTTAGTGCATCAATTATCCGCTAATCTTACTAGGTGAAGGTTGACTTGAGCCTCTGAGAAAACAAGTGTTACATGACAATGAAAAACAGGAACCGAAAACAATGTGTTGTCATAGAAAAAGAGTGCAGAAGCAAAAGCTAAAATCCTTTGGAACAGCTAGAGCCAAGCCTAGTTAAGGCCGTTTCCACCGAGCTCCTGTACACCAAGAACAATGTAGAAGTCGTTTTTTTTCTGTATCTTGGCTACGAGATTGAGAATCTCCTGCGTGTGGAAGACGAGCCAGAGGACTTGGTGTCCGCAACATTGATCGACGTCCGTGGGCTCTGCGAGCTGCCGGAGGTTTCAGAGCTCCTGTTTGTCTCCTCCACTTTGCCAAGCAACAGTTTCTCGAAGATCCTTCTCGACCTCGACGGCATGAGAAGGCCGTTCCCTCGCTGCTTGCCAGTTTTAATAATAGCGTCCTTGACGGGGCTCTCTACCTCCGCAACCTTGATGCTCCCGAGACGTTTGGTTATGCCTGCTGTTTCGTCGTGATCACCTAGTGGCGGTTGCTTCCTCGAATGGCCGTCGCCATAGCCGTTAGTGAAAGTAGCAGGTGCCGGTGTTGGTAAACCTGCCGACGCCGTTTTGGAGTGGCCAACCGTGCGAAGCGGTAGCCTGTCGTTCTGTACTGCGTGAGCACAGGCATCGGGGGAGAGCTTTTTGACATCCAACAAGCCGCAGATCTTCCTCTTCTCTTCCTTTGTCAAGGCAGTGTGTTCCTGGAGGTAGATATCTACAGCGGCATACAGTCTATCATGTAGTGGGCGTGCTTCCTCTGGTAGTGATCTCGACAGAGACACGAACGTAGATGCCGGGAGGTTGTCATCACACGCAACTTCAGCAAGGTACCCGTCAACAAGCTTCCCAACGGCCAGCAAACCATCGCTTCGGCAGTTGCTATTGTTGTTGTTGCCGCCGTCACCCCTGTTTGCACAACCAGGCTGCTCCTTTTTCTTATAAAACATGAGAAACCTGGCAACGAGCGTCTTCACCAAGCTGACATCATAGACGGTATTACTGAACGATTTCACCGGTATCAACAAATCCTTCACAGAGGCCATATCCAGCTGAATACTAATCTTATTGAGCAGTTCTTCCTTGGTGACGTCCTCCACATCCACGAGTATGGCAACTTTCAGCAGCTTAAGCAAGAAACTGCAGAAACACCCCGAACCTCTATCCGAAGGCAGTAACCAGATAATAGCCTCCACCAACACCATGTGCCTAGCCGCATGGTCCTCAGAACTCAGGACATCCACAGATGTCGGAAGCCACCTGATCACATAAGTCCTCAAACCTTCCATGACCACATCCAGCGGGCATCTTCCCTTTCGCCTTGACGGCAAACATGACCTTTTTGTAAAGCTCAACATCCAAATCACAGAGATCCTCAACCCACCAGTCACTGGGCACGTTGGATTTGGTTGTTTTCATGGACGACGTCCCACCACCACGCATAGCCAGCCTATCGGACAGCGCCATCTTCTTGCTGTAAGTGTACGACCACCCGACATCGGCGGGATCAACCGAGGCCTTGGAGGCTATGGAGTCTACGGCCTTACCGACAAGCTGGCTCATCTTCTCCGACCAAGGTAAGAGGAATTTCGTTGTCTGGAGCACGATGATGGAGTCCTTCCATGTCTGGAACACGCTGGTTGCGAGGAACACGCCGATCTTGTAGATGAGGTTCTGCCTCTCGACGTCCTCCGTCATCTCCAAGTAGTCCGCGGCGCATCGGACGGCGGCGACGTTGTAGGCGTTTAGTGTGACAGTGATGCCGTAGCAGAACTTGGCACATGTCTCGAACACCTTGGGTCCGCCTGGGAAGTTGTCGATATAGAACTCGTTGGTTTTCTCCTCCGTGGCGTTGAGTATGAGGCTGTGGAGCTTGTTGCTCTTTGACAGGAGCGGGAACTTGTGAAGGTAGAACTTGACCTCGCCAACATTGACAACTACATCCGGAGCGAGTTCAGAAGAAACAAACCTGACATCATTTCCATCCCCATGGAATATTAGAAGATGCACCTGACCTAATATGCCTTGGGAACCAAGGTAGAAGAAGAACGACAAAGAGGAGAAGAGAGAGCAAACAATCAATTTTGATGAAGTGAAAAAGCTTACCGTTTATTTGCTTTAACACGTCTATAAATACTACATGACCGACTGAATAGCAGATCCTATCTATGCGATGAAAACAAACCACTAGATGCACTAGATCCATTTAACTCGGATCGTTACAGGAAAATGAGGAGGAAGACTAGGACCACGTCCCCAGCTGATTGCCACCTATCTCCCTCTAATTATTCACGCCTTCCACTACTGCGAGAGACCTGGACAAAGCTGTCCAGCTGGATAAGTCTCTATTAACTCCAACATGCTCCCCCTTAATCGAGACTTGTCTGTCCCAGGTCTCTGATTCCGATCAATTCACTCATCTCAGTGAATTTGATTCTTCCCAGTACCTTTGTGAACATGTCGGCCCGCTGTTCCTCAGTGCGGATATGCTCCACTGTAATCAGCTCCTTCTCTACACTTTCTCGTATAAAGTGAAAGCGGGTATCTATGTGCTTGCTTCGTCCATGGAACACTGGGTTCCTCATTAGGGCTATTGCAGACTTGTTGTCCACGAGGAGCTTAACTGGAAGCAGTTTTCTTTCAATAATTTCTCCAAGCAAGTTCTTCAACCATATTCCTTGACAGGCAGCAGCAGTTGCAGCCATGAATTCGGCCTCACATGACGAGAGAGCTACGCTCTTTTGCTTTTGAGATAACCATGTGATCAAATTCTCATTCAAGTAGAATGCAACCCCTGTTGTACTTTTTCTGTCATCCATATCACCAGCTAGATCGCTATCCGAGTAGCCCAGCAGCTTCTCCTCATTTCTATTGCTTTTATATATCAATCCATACTCAATGGTGCCCTTGATATACCTCAATATCTGCTTGATTGCCTGTTGATGTACAACAGTAGGCCTCTCTACATATCGACTCACAACACCAACTGAGTATGCAAGGTCAGGTCGTGTGTGAATCAGATATCTCAGGCTTCCAACAATGCTCCTGTATTTAGTTTCGTCTACTGCCTCCCCTTCAAGGTCCTTCCCGAGCTTTGTCTTTGGCTCCATTGGAGTCTTGGCCGAGTTACACTCACTCAGGCCTGCTTGTTTCAACATCCTTCGTGCGTAGGCTGACTGTTTGAGACACACCCGTCCTTCCTTCTGCTCTACCTCAATTCCGAGATAGTATGATAGCATGCCGAGGTCACTCATGTCGAACTGCTTCATCATTTGTTCCTTGAACTGATGTATGTCTACTTCGCAGGCTCCTGTGACAATCAAATCGTCAACATAAATTCCAACCACCAATACCTTTCCTTCTTTGTTTCTTGTATATACGGCTTGATCATGTGTGCATTTTCTGAAACCAATTCCCTTCAAGCTGCTATCAAGTTTGATATTCCATGCCCTGGGTGCCTGACGAAGCCCGTAGAGTGCCTTCTTTAGTCTATACACCTTGTGTTCTTTGTCCTTCACGACAAACCCCTCTGGCTGCGCGACATACACTTCCTCCTTAAGCTCGCCGTTTAAGAATGCCGTTTTGACATCGAGATGGTGTACCTTACAGCTGCGATGAGTCCTTCTTCACCTTAAAGACCCATTTAAGAATACCCTTTTGCCACAAGCCTCGCCTTGTGTCTGACGGTATGCCCGTATGAGTCCTTCTTCACCTTAAAGACCCATTTGAGCCCAATGGCCTTGTGACCGGTGGGCAAGTTTACCAACACCCAAGTGTTGTTCTTCTCGATCGCCGCCATCTCCTGTCTCATGGCTGTTACCCATGCTGATTCCTTCACGGCTTCAGAGTAGTTGACGGGCTCCTCATCATCGGCTAACAGCAGCTCTTCTTCGCCCGCGAGCTCCTCCGTGTCTTGATAGATTTCTTCAAGTAATCGAACCTTCGCTGGCCTTACTTCACTGGAAGAACTTGCGGTGCTATTTAGTGAGCCACCTTGAGCTCCCGAGGTGGAATCAGATGATTGTCGGTCTACTTCACTTGCTGCTGAAAGAGTTGGATCTCCTTCTGATGGTATTGGGGCGTCAACATTTGGTTCCTGTTCTCCAATACCCTCGAGCTGCTCCTCCTCCTGTTCAATAAGAGCTTCCACTGAAAAAATGTTAGTGTCTTGTGAATGATCTCCGTCTGCTGTCCACGCCCATCTTCTATGCTCATCAAAGACCACATCTCTGCTGACGTTTATAGTCTTCTTGCAGGGATCATAGAGCCTGTGTGCCTTGCTACCAGGCTCCACTCCAAGATAAACCATCTTGGCGCTGCGATCATCTAGTTTCTTCGTGTGCACATTTGGTACCTTCATGTAAGCTATGCACCCAAACACTCTCAGGTGTTCAACACGAGGCTTCCTTCCAGTCCACACTTCATAGGGTGTGGTGTCTCCGAGAGCCTTCGTTGACGTGCGATTCAGTATATAGACGGCATGTCGGACTGCCTCTCCCCAGAAGATAGCAGGTACCATCATGCTTTTGAGCAAACTCCTTGCTGTTGCCATCACGGTACGATTTCGCCGCTCAACCACGCCATTTTGTTGAGGCGTGTATGGTGAGGTGAGCTGCCGTTTGATGCCTTCCTTGTCGCAGAATGTTGAGAAGATGTTTGATATGAACTCCCCCCCACGATCAGTCCTGAGCGTCTTCAACTTTAGCTCGGTCTCTTTCTCAACCTGGGCTTTGAAATTCCTGAAGCCTTCAAACGCTTCATCCTTCGACTTGAGCATATACACCCACATTAGTCGGCTATAATCATCAACTAGGAGTAGGAAGTACCTGTTGCCTCCGGGCGTCTGAGGTGATATCGGACCACAGAGGTCGGCATGTACAAGTTCGAGCTTCTTGTCGGCTCGGAAGCTCGTCTCCTTTTGGAAAGAGGATCTTGCCTGTTTTGCAGCCAGGCACCCTTCACATACTTGATTTGGGTGAGTGATCTTCGGAATCCCCAGCACCATTGCTTTATCTGACATTGCTTTTAATGATTGAAAATTGATGTGCCCGAGTCGCGCATGCCACAGCCATGCTGGATTGCTCAAGCTCACTGCCAAGCAAATTGGATTGCCCGACTCTATCTGGACTTTATAGAGTCGATTTTCCGATCGTTTTACCTTCATCAACAGCTGCCCACTTCTATCGTACAACCACAGGTGCGCTCCTACTAGCATCACCTTGTTTCCTTGCTCAGTCAATTGCCCAAGACTGATGATGTTCGTCTGTAGGCTGGGTATATAATAGACGTCTGTCAGAATTCTTTGCTCACCATTTGCAAATTGGAACAATATTGTTCCTTTCCCTCGGATCTGCACGGTTGAGCCATCTCCGAATTTTACTTGGCCTTGGATATTGACATCCAATTCCTTGAACTTGGATCTCCTTCCGGTCATGTGGTTGCTCGCCCCATTGTCAAGGTACCAAAGGTCTGGCCGTTCTTGACCTTGTTTATCAGTATACTGACTTGGGACGAGTTTCTCTTCATTCAACAACACTTTCTTCAGTAGCGCTTCAACTTGTTCCGTCATGAGCAGCGCTGGCTCCTCATCAAGAGTTCTGGAGAGGTGTGCCTCCCCTCCTTGCTGCTTTCCTTGGCATTCCGATGCATAATGCCCAAGGTTATTGCAATGAAAGCACCTTACCTTGCTTTTGTCACGATTTCCTTCTCGGTTCCCGTCTGTGGCTTGACGCCCGCTGCTGCCATCGCTACGACCTCCTCGCGAGCGACCTCGAACTCCCAGCAAAGGGCCTGAAGCTTCACTTCCTTCACCCTCTCCACACCGACGTGCATCACCTTTATAGCCTCCCAGGCTGCACGTGCGGTTTCTTTGCCGGCGAGCTGGAGCATAGTCTCCTCCGGGACAGCCTGATAGATCACGGCGAGAGCCATTTGATCGATTTTCTCCTCTACTACCTCTTCGTCAGTGGCCTCCACAGCTGCCCAAACGCCTTGGGCCCTCATGTTGGCCTTCATCTTCATTACCCATATTGGGTAATTGGATTTGGTTAGCATCGGATACTTCAATGTAACCGAGCCTTCCTTGGACACTCCGGTGTCCGAGCTTTCCCCTTCCTTTCCCTTTGGCATGTGCTTAGGCATATTGGATAGGGTGGGTGGCTCTGAAACCACGTATTAGAAGATGCACCTGACCTAATATGCCTTGGGAACCAAGGTAGAAGAAGAACGACAAAGAGGAGAAGAGAGAGCAAACAATCAATTTTGATGAAGTGAAAAAGCTTACCGTTTATTTGCTTTAACACGTCTATAAATACTACATGACCGACTGAATAGCAGATCCTATCTATGCGATGAAAACAAACCACTAGATGCACTAGATCCATTTAACTCGGATCGTTACAGGAAAATGAGGAGGAAGACTAGGACCACGTCCCCAGCTGATTGCCACCTATCTCCCTCTAATTATTCACGCCTTCCACTACTGCGAGAGACCTGGACAAAGCTGTCCAGCTGGATAAGTCTCTATTAACTCCAACATGGAAAGCGTCCGGCTTGGTCCCGAGCTTCATGAACTTCATCTTTACCCCCCCTGCTTCTTCTGCTCAAAATCCTGGCAATGTAGGTAGTAGAAGCAAAACATGATCTTTGCGCCACCAGAGCGAGCAACACCCCCCTCCTTGGAGACTCTGAATCTGTGGTATAATGTAGTAGAGAAAAAAAACGTGATCTCTTGCACTAGCAACAGCTCCAGCAACTTTGCACTGCACCAACATGCACTGAGAAAGGACGGAGTTCAGAACCGCTCCCTCTTCCCCGTCCGTCCCATCACCTCAACTGCCTTCGACCTAAGAGTACATAGACGACTCTAGTACACACTAGACATCTAACAACCTTCTCTAAGGTCCACCACCATAGCTCCTCCTCACTACCATAGGTCTGCTTCCACTGCTATCGATCACCTAAAAAGATGTGGTGACCCAATAGGTGAGACCCACATCCCAGCGAGAGATATAACTCTCAACAATACTTATTAATTACAACAACTTTATTAATTAAACAGATAGAGCTATATATAACAGGATGGAAATACTAGATATAAAACTTCTTTAAGAGTAGTTCTAAACAAGTCCTATTAGAATATTGCAAAGTTACCATTATTTTTAAAGGATTACATGCATATAACATCATAGGCATAACTATAATCACAAGTCTGACTAGCATCATAAGCATATCTATCAGCCTAAGCATGACTAGAAGTATGAACATGTCTAACAACATCATCATATGTAACAACATAAGCATGTCTATCAGCTTGAGTAATATAACAACATAGGCATAACTAATATTATAAAAAGTCTATCAGAATAATCATATCTACTCTCTTATTACATTGTGCATCATCTATATGTGAAAGGAAAAAACAAGGGTTATCACTCAATGTGAAGCATTGTGTATAACTCTAGTCAGATATGATACACAACTATATTAAATCTTCTACTAAGCCCTGGGGAATTTTAGGTATACCACTCAAACTCTAATTGACCATTGCTAAGTTGATATCAATTTTATACAAGATCAAGGAGAGCCAGAATCCTAAGATCTCATCCACCTTTGGATAGTGCGAGTCTGTTACAGTGACATATATAGCCAAACTATAAAACAGCCTAGTGCACCCTTTGTTTATAGGTCACGACACCATTATCCAGGATGTAAAAACCCTATCATCTAAGGTAAAACTGCTACTGACCTCAAGCATATGACATATATAAATATAAGAGATATGACCGCAGTCATTCCCCCATCAAGGTATGACTGTATCCATCTTTAAAAACCTGCATATACTCAATAGTATATGACTCCATGATTCCCTTCATGTGTTCCCGCTTCCCATCCAGCATGCCCTGACACTGGAATGGTTCTATGACACATGGACTACATGATTAAGGTTTCACTTGATTAGTCAATGTAAATTGGGTGAGCTAAGGATGCATCAAACAAGTGGACATACAAAACTTAATTCATTTCTAACAAGTATTGATATAAAACAACTCCAAAAGATATAAAATGCATGAGATATATTCCTAATTTCAACATCACATGGTACTATTTCATTTCCATCTGCGATACTATACTTGTTATCACACCATCATAGGAGATAAATCCTTATCACATTATCCCAGGGTACCAACCCTCATCAACATAAATAGTATTACACCTCCATAAGGGCCCAAGACATCCCCAAGGTTCATTAAGACCATCACATCATTTCCTACATGATCATCATTATCTTTCAACACCTTGCAAAAGGTTCAACTTACACCATCTTACTTGTGATATTGTAACATTCCACCTCATGATATACATTATAACTAAGTGGAAGTTTTCATCTTGAATGAGGATGTCACATTTATGAAATCATAAAAAATAAATACATAAATAACCATTGAGATTCATACATGGATAGGAAACTATAATTGAGTTCTACAACATGTATAAACATTTCTAAACATGAACAACTAAACATGTCTAAATAATTGGATCACCTAGTATGGATGGCACCCCACCGGTTAGCTCTTGAAGGTCTTCTAATCATTTCTTACTCCTCTTGAGTACTTACTTTCTCCAACTCCTGGGGACATCACGTCCCCTGCCATGCAAAGGGAAAGAACAACACATCAGTAAACAGTACTGGTACTTTATAACATAAACAAAGTAAATATAATTGACATGTAAGAAAACAAGACAAGAATTAACTATAAGCATTATTGAAGCATTATTAATATGATAAATTGAAATGTAATTGTATGCATCCCTCTACGATGCCCCCTTGGTTATACATGATTGCTAGGAAATCCCTTTATTCTAGGAAATTCCTAGACGAACCCTTGAGGTCCATGATTTGGGAGCATATAAAGACTATTTCAATTCCAATTAACTTGATCATTAACATGACATTAATAGTATCACTAACATGATCTTTGAACAAAATATGATGGGATTTCTCCCTATTAATATGATCGCTTAACATGATGGGATTTCTCCCTCTTGAACATTAGCATTGATTTCTTATGTCATAAATCATAAACTTTAATCATAATGAACATTTTAACCATAGGACATAACATATAGATAATCAAGCAATTTGATATAGTGATAATGATTTAGAACATTAAACTTGAAATCATAATGTTTACTTATACTTAACATGCAATCAACCATAAAAATGTGTGCTCAGTAGCATGACCCATTTACCTTGGAGAAAAGATGATCCTTAAATGGTCTCTCTGATCCTTGAGTCAAATCTATGTCAAACCTCCTCTCTTGTTTTGATTAGGCTTGAAGTACTTGTTCATAGTTATTAAACATCATAAATCAATATCTTGTATTGATCCTAGGTTGAATTACGATGAATTAGGGTTTTAGTGCATTAGGGTTAGGCATACTGATCAACATCACTAAATTAGTAAAACTTGTTTGACTTAGATCATATTATTACATGTAATACATAATTAGGGTTTCAATGGGTCAAATTAGGGTTTCTAATAAAACATCAAAATGGGAATGGAAATCGTGGTTGGAAAACCATAAAATTGGATTCCTCTCAAAAAACCATTTCCACTTACTATTTATTCTTATTGTTTTGAGCATCCTATGACTTATGGAAAATTTATGAAATATGGCCAATGGGAATTTATTAAAAACCCACGTGTGTATACCTAGATCCAGTGGATCGGCCACGAGGCGGGCTAGCTCAGAGTTGGACCAATCAGGGTTGGCCAACTCATAAGGGGGCTCACCCCATTCATTTCATGATCGACGAAGGCTGGGACGATGAAATCCCTACACTACCCATACAATCAAAATCATGCGATTGACTATGAGAGGGTAAATCTGTCATTTTGGCTGATCAAACCTCATGACTTGATAAACAAAATCTGTGTTATAAGCCCATAATTGACCTTGTGAGTCTAATCTCCCGATCATCTACCATGGGAAGCAAGGTAAATCTAACACCCTAGATCTTCACCTCCGATCCATGGAAAAGAGTAGTAGATGGGAGACCATCCGTGATCATGCTTGGCATTATCAGGAAATACCAAAGCAACCAGATGGGTGAGGAATGGTCTATGAGATCCGGTGAGGATAATGGAACAAAATCCAGGTAGTGAGGACCTTTGTATCCCAAGAACACACTAGAGAAACCCGAGAAACATGGGAGAGCAAACCACAATCAAAACTCATAAAAACAAGGAGAGAAGACTCAATTAGGGTCTCCAAAACACTCACACAAGCAAGGTGAGGTCAAGGCAGAGTTTTTCACAGGCAGAGGACCACTAGAGCACTATGGTGACTACCACTGGCAAGACATCAGTCGATAGCTATAGGATGTGTTGAGAAGGAGAAAACTAGGGTGAACCGATGATTCAAAAAGGAGTAGAAGGTATTGTGAATGCTCACCAGACATCCTATTTGGGTGGAGGCTTGGATGAGGGAAGGGTGGATCATGGGTCATCGAAGAAGGAAGGATGATTAGGTGGGGAAATGCGGGGGGCACTAGAGATGGAATTGACACCAGAGGAAAAAAGCTCTAGGTTTTAGGGTTCTAACTGCATCCCTATATATATGTGTGATGGACGAAGGGGTGATTCGTGAATTGGGGGTGGTGAACGGAGTCCAAGCCCTAAATAGAGTTTCTCAGTTAGGGTAGGAAACCCCAAGAAAGTAGTATGGTTAGATTCTTGTTGACTATGTGGTTTCATTGGCAAAAGAAAATCGACCAACAGTGCTTGTGGAGTGAGAACGAGGTCAGAAAAAAATCACTATAATTGGTTTCACACTCGTAAAAAGCCCAGAGGAAGATGACGACTTACAGGCCATTAGATCAGGTTGCAATCAAATCGTGGTCATTGAATAAAATGAGAAAAAAGAAAGAAAATAAAATAGGGCATGGCATCAATATAACATCTAAAACTATAGGGCTATATGTTGAATTAATTGATTTCATATTTAATTCTTAATAAAACTATGGGAAAACCTTCTCTAATCGATTTGAAGGGTCAAACATTGTCCAAATGATTTCAAATTCGAACCATGGATTAATTGGAGGGTCTAGAACATTCCTCAATAATGAGATTTCATTTTTGTACACACATTGGTCCATAATTTCTATATTGATTATTATCCTTAATTAAAAGGCATTAAAGTAATATAATTTGAAAAGGCTCCTGCTATTGAATCCTTGAGTCACAATTTCAAGTTTTACTCATTCAAGAGTCACACGATCACCTCTTTAACATCTTCCTATGCTTTATGGCTATTTTCTAGGAGAGAGAAAATAAAATAGGATTAACATGAGTTAATTGATATACATAATGCACATTTGAAAGTGAAATATGAGATTTAGTCTTATTTTACGTTTTCTTATCCCATTTTCATATAAGGACAACCATTATTGGCCTTTTTGCATTTAACCCTTTAACTATTACAATTTAGGAGTAGCTCCATTCTAAGTTTTAAATTGGCTTTGAAAATTGGGATGTGACAATTCTACCCACCATAAAGCAAATTTCATCCTCGAAATTTTTTAGGGTACTACCCACCTTAGGTTTTTTCTTACTTCATCCAATTAATAATAGCTAACATACTAAAATTTGCATGAAAATAAATTCATTTCATAAAAAGGGTTCAAATGGAAATAAGTTAATTGTTACATCATTCCTATTTTCCTTTTCTACTTCCATAGTGAAGATCCTAGCTTGTCACTTGGGAGGTGGATTAAAGTCCTTGTTCTGGTCTTGGTCCTTCTTTGTGAGCTTAGGGAAATTTGACTTGAGATAGCCAATTTCTCCACAATAGTAGCATGCACCCATACCATACCTGCATGGGCATGCATGGTTCTTCTTGCACATTGGACATTGGGGCTTCTCAGCTTCTACTGCAACATCATATACCTTCGTCTTAGGGAATCAGACTGGGGAACTTATTTCTTGTAGGATCTTACAGGGTGATCTTCAAGCTCTAGGGCTACATCCAGGGTAACCTGGAGGCTCCTGTGGCCTCTTCGTGACAAGTAAAATATCAAGTTGAACTTGAGTCCTTGGATGAAATTCTATCTTCTTCGACATTCATCGTAATCATAGCCATACTTTTGTAGGACCCTAAACTTCATAGAATATTATGTCACTTGAGCCAGGTTGGCAAACTCCAACTCCTTCTTCTCTACATGAATTTAGACACATAATGCTCCTGGAAGGCTTCAAGAAATCCTTCCCATGTGAGTGGAGGTGCATCAACTTCCCTTGAGTTGAGGTAGCTCTCCCACCATGTGTGGGCTGCTCCTTTCAGCATGTGGGTTCAGAAACAAAATCTAGAGTGTTGAGGGCAGTCCATATCTCAGAAGCAGTGTTCCATGCCTCTAATGCACTCCTCAGCATTGGTGACTACATCAATCTCTCCTTCACCCGACAAACAGTCGGCCTTATCTTTAGGAATTCCACTAAAGTTAGCCATGATGTCTAGGATGATGTTGTCCTTGTGTTAAGACATTGGTGAGAGCCTGGATAAAATCTTCAAAGTTTGGCTTATGGTTTCCTCTTGGTCCACTTCAGCCACTAGAAGATCTATCACCATATCCATATCCTTTCCCTTGCCTTCTCTCTTAGGGGGGCATCTAAAAAGGGTCACATAATCCTAGGTCTAGAACTAATGAATCAGGTTGCTTTCTGGTGGATATCCTAGTATGGATGGCACCCCACCAGTTATCTCTTGAAGGTATTTTAGTCCTTTCTTGGTCCTCTTGAGTCCTTACTTGATATAACTCCTAGGGACATCACGTCCCCATCCATGCAAAGGGGAAAAACAACACATCAGTAAATGGTACTGGCACTTTATAACATAAGAAAGTAAATATATGTGACATGTAAGAAAATTAACATGAATTAGCTATAAGAATTCTCAAAGCATTATTAACATGAAGTATTGAAAAGTAATTTTATGCATCCCTCTATGACCCCCCATTGGTAGGACATGATTGCTAGGAAATCCCTTGATTCTAGGAAAGCCCTTGATGACCCCTTGAGGTCCAATATTCGGGAGCATATAAATACTATTTCAATTCCAAATAACTTGATCATTAACATGACATTAACATTATCACTAACATGATCTTTGAACTTAACATGATGGGATTTCTTCCTAATAACATGATCTCTTAACATGATGGGATTTCTCCCTCTTGAACATTAACATTGATTTCATGAGTCATAAATCAAAAACTTTAATCACGATGAACATTTTAACCATAGGACATAACATATAGAAATCATCAAGGAATTGTATATAGTGAGCATGATTTAGAACATTAAACTTGAAATCATAATTTTTACTTAGACTTAGTATGCAATCAACCATAAATACTTGTGCTCAATAGCATGTCCCATTTTTACCATGGAAAAAAGATGATCCTAAAATGGTCTCTCTGATCCCTAAGTCAAATCTAGGTCAAACCTCCTCTCTTGTCTTGATTAGGCTTTAAATACCTATTCATAGTTATCAACATCATAAATCAATACCTTGTATGTATCGTAGGTTGAATTAGGGTTTTAGAGCATTAGGGTTAGGCTTTCTGATCAATATCACTAAATTAGTAAAACTTGGTTGACTTAGATCATATTAATTACATGTGATACATAATTAGGGTTTCAATGGCTCAAATTAGGATTTCTAATAAAACATTAAAATGGGAATGTGAATCATGGCTTGAAAACATTAAAATCAGATTCCTCTCAAATAACCCTTTCAAATGACTATTTATTTGTATATTTCTGAGCATCCTATGACTTTTGGTGAATTTTTAAAATCTGACCAATGGGAATTTAGTAAAAAAACCACGTGTGTATACCCAGATCCAGTGGCTCGACCACAAGATGGTCCAGCTTTGAGTTGGACCGATTAGGTTGGCCAACTCGCAAGGGGGCTCACCTCATTGGATTCACGATCAATGAAGGGTGGTATGATGAAATCCCTAGACTGCCCTTACAATCAAAATCATGTGATTCACTATTCTAGGGTAAAGTTGTCATTTAGGTCGATCGAACCTCACGACTTGATAAACAATGTGCGTGTTAAAAAGTCATAAATGACCTTTTGGGTCTAATTTCCCGATCAAGCTACCATGGGCATCAACATAAATCTAACACCCTTGATCTTCACCTCCGATCCATGGTGAAGAGTAGTAGCTGGGAGACCATCTATGATCGTGCTTGGCATTATAAGGCAAGACTAGAGCAATTAGATGGGTGAGGAATGGTCTATGAGATTCGAAGAAGATGAGGGAACAAATTCCAGGTAGTGAGGAACTCTGCATTCCTAGAACACACCAGAGAAACTTGAGAAATAGAGGAGAGAAAACCATGATCAAAACTACTAAAATAAGGAGAGAAGCCTCAACTAGGGTCTCCAACACACTCACGGAGGCAAGGCCAGTTCAAGGCAGGTGTTGTCGCATGTGGAGGACCACTAGAGTTTCGTGGTGACTAGCGCTGGAGAGACATCAGGTGGTAGCTATAGGATGTATTGACTCAGAGCAAACTAGGGCAAACTGATTATTGAAAAAGGAGTATAAGGTGTTGTGAATGCTCACCGAAGATCCAATTTAGTTGGAGGATTGGTTGGGAAGAGTGGAGCTTGGGTTGTTGGGGAAGGAAGGATAAGTAGGTGGGGGAATCTAGGGGCACTAGAGATGGAATTGACACCAAAGGGGAAATGCTATGGGTATGAGGGTTCTAACGGTGTCCCTATGTATAGGTGTGATGGATGAAGGGGTGATTCATGAATTGGGAGTGGTGAATAGAGTCCAAGCCCTAAGGGGTGTTTCTTGGTTAGGGTAGGAAACCCCTAGAAAGTAAGGATGGTTCAATTCGTGTTGACCCCACAGTTTCATTTGTGAAAGAAAACCGAGCAAAGGTGCATCGTGGAGTGAGAACGAGGTTGGGGAAAAATCACTGTAACTGGTTTCACACTCATGAAAATCCCAGAGGAAGATGACAACTTGCAAGCTGTTAGATTGGGTTGAGATCAAATAGTGGTCATCGTATCAAGTGAGGAAAAGGGAAGAAAATAAAATAGGGTGTGACAGTGGTATAACACCTAAAACTATCGGGCTATATGTTGAGTTAGTTGATTTGGTATTTAATTCTTAAGTAAAACTATACGAAAACCTTCCCTAATCGATTTGGAGGGTCAAACATGGTCCAAATGAGTTCAAATTTGAACCATGAATTTATTGGATGATCTAGAACATTCCTTGATAATTATATTTCTTTTTGTACACACTTGGTCCATAACTTATATATTGACTATTAACCTTTATCAAAAGGCATTAAAAGTAATATAATTTGTAAAGGCTCCTATTACTGAATCCTTGAGTCGCAATTTCAAGTTTTACTCATCCAAGAGTCATGTGGTCACCTCTTTAACCTCATCATATGATTTATGGCCATTTTGGAGGAGAGAGAAAAGAAAAGAGGATTAACATGATTTAATTGATATACATAATGCACATTTGAAAGTGAAATATGAAATTGATTCTTATTTTAAGTTTTCTTATCCCATTTTCATATAAGGACAAACATTATTAGCCTTTTTGCATTTAACCCTTTAACTATTATCATTTAGGGGGAATTCCATTCTAAGTTTTAAATTGGCTTTAAAAATTGGGATGTGACAATTCTACCCACCTTGAAACAAATTTCATCCTCAAAACATTCTAGTGTACCACCCACATTAGGGTTGTTCTTACTTCATCTAGTTAATAATACCTAACATGCTAAAATTTTCATGAAAAGTGAATGCATTTCATAAAAAGGGTTCAAATGGACATAATCTAATTTTTACTTCATTCCTCATCTTCCTTCTCTACATCCATAGTGAAAATCCTAGCTTGTCTCTAGGGAGGTGGATTATGGTCCTTGTTCTAGTCCTGGTCCTTCTTTGTGAGCTTAGGGAAATTTGACTTGAGGTGGCCAGTTTCTCCACAATAGTATCATGCAACCGTACCATACCTAGATGGGCCTGCATGGTTCTTCTTGCACATTGGACATTGGGGCTTCTCAGCTTCTAATGTAGGCTCAACTACCTTCCTCTTAGGGTATTGGTTGTTCTTATGGGGAAGTTATTTCTTCTAGGATCTTACAAGGTAATCCTCAAGATCTAGGGATTCATCCAGGGTATCCTGGAGGGTCCTATGGCCTCTTCCTGACAAGGAAAAGCTTAAGTCAGGCTTGAGTTCTTGGATGAATTTCTTTGTTTTTTGACGTTCATCATAATCATAGCCATACTTTTGTAGGACCTAAACTTCATGGCATATTGGGTCACATTCATGTCACCCACTTGATCCAGGTTGGCAAACTCCAGCAACTTCTTCTCTAGGATTTAGACACATAATGCTCATGGAAGGCTTCAACAAATCCTTCCCATGTGAATGGAGGTGCATCGGCTGCCCTTGAGTCAAGGTAGTTCTCCCACCATGTGTGGGCTGCTCCTTTGAGCATGTGGGTTATGAAGCAAACCCTAGAGTGTTGAGACCAGTCCATATCTTGGAAGCAATGTTATGTGCCTCTAATCCACTCCTCATATTTGGTGACTACATCAATCTCTCCTTCACTTGAGAAAGAGTTGGGTCTTACCTTTAGTAAGTCCACTAAAGTTAGCTCATGAGGTCTAGGATGATTTTGTCCTTGTGTTATGATATTAGTGAGGGCTTGTACCAAATCTTCTAGGGTTGGATTATGGTTTCTTGCCCACTTCCCCCACTAGAAGAGCTATCACCATCATCCTTATATTTTCCCTTGTTTGTTCTCTTAGGGGCCATATGAAAAAGGGTCACATAAACCTAGGGTTAGAACATATGAATCAAGTTGATTTCCGGTGGCCATCCATTTAATGGTTCTTATATTGTTAATGTTGTTGGTATAGTATGCCCTACGAGCCAATCATATGATGATTGCAATGAGGCATGTGATACTTGATTTGATAATAATAAAGGCAATTTTTGTTTATATGTTTTAGTATAACATGTTAGATGTCTAGAGAGTGACAATAATCAATGATGTATGTCTTCAAGTACGTGACTTGAACAATGAGATCATATGGATGTTAAGAGTATGTACATTCTCACTATCGTCCCTAGTCAGTTGTTATTGTGGAAATAACCATAGACATCAATAACACAAAAGACTAGAGTGTGTGTTGGTTGATGACAGAACTCATCAGTCATGATATATGATATCAAACCAAGCACACAGATACATGTTAGAGAATAGTGTATCGGATAGACCCACTGTAAGACTGATGCATGGAAACCACACATGGTTAGTTAGGATTATCTCTTATAGTATTGATGGTGACTGTGGTTCTTAGACTTGAAATCATTGCACTCATCACATGTGGTTGGGTACACTTTGACATCATCAAACACATTCCTAAAATACATGTTGTTATAACGGTGATGATTGGGTGACTTTGACACATGGGGACTTAATTGTGAGTAATAGATATGGAACTTGTCCCTCCTAAGGGAGTGTGATATCCTGGACACTTGAGGAGTGAGACTGAGAAATGCATGACCATGCACATGTAGCTCAATATATAATAATGACCTTACATATATCTCAAACAGTCTACTCTGAATCAAGAAACATGGACTGAACATTTGTAGAGGATGACAAGTCCATGCCTCAAGTTCAATCGAGATATTAGTGATAAAGGAACTAAACATTCACTGTAACACCAATAACATATTGTAGGTTGAAAGTTGTTCTCCAACTTTCCTCTTCACTTGGGTAGCACTAATGTGCGACTAGGCACCACTCTTTTCTTGTGATGTCATAAGTTATTATGGACATTCACTGCCAACGTGAAATGGAACCTATAGGGTCACACACATAGGATAAACCTGGAAGAGGAGTTTATCTATGAATGATGTTTAGATTGATTACTAAAGTGTTTAGGTACTCAATTAAACATTTAATCAATAGACTTGACTCAGAATCATCAAGTTCAAGTGTTGAAATAACTGATTAGAGTGTCAGATCGATTGAGAACTGCATTGACTAAGTTCTACACAACCTGGACCACCAACTGATCAGTTCACTGGATGAACCGACCGACTCATGGTCAGTGAGATGACTGGTTCACACTGGTAAACCAATCAATTCACTTGTACCAAACAAGCAGTGTTGGATTTTCCCGGTTTGTGAGAAAAAAAATTCATTTCACTTGTTTAGTTCGATTGGGACAATAATTAATCTTTGCGTTAATTAGAAACGAACAAGGAAAGTCAATTATGGGCAAGTTTGGGAAGTAAAATGACCGGTTCACTGGGTGAATTGATTGAATCACCTACCCAAATGATTAGTTTAGTTATGAACTGATCGGCTCACTTGCCCAAATGATCGGTTTAGTTGTGAAATGATCAGTTCGCCTACCATAGTGCAATTAGTTCATGGAACATTCAGACCCTTCTACTCCCACATAAACTGGGAACCCAGACCCTGCCCTCTACTATAAATTGAGGGATACAGGGCTTCTCAGAATACACAACTCAGAACATCAGTTGCTCTGTAAAGTTGTTGTCCTCTCTAGTTGTAATAACTGAGAGAGACCAAGCAAGTTCTACCCATCCAGGGAGGAACAGTGAGGGAACGACAACTGTAGAAAAGTGACTGGCGGTGGGAGAGTGTGTCTATGACTAGTACGTCGATATAAGGGGATGCCTACTTCTGGTCTATCCATCAGGAAGACTAGAGTTCCTGGTGGTCCATGTGGACTATCCATAGAGGCGGGAGATTTCTGCCACTCAAGAGGACGACTGTCAACCGCAGTCCGGGTCAAGACCAGGAGCTGCATAGACACCATCAAAGATTAGGTGGTCGAAGGCTATACTAGTTGTGAGGTATTGTCACTGAGAAAGCCTCAGGATCAGGTATATCTCGCTATACCAACTTTCCTATTGCATAGTTGTTGATATGATCTGCTGGTTATGGGTTTGTGGTTAGATAAAAATTTTGTTTCCGCTGCATGTTCTGTCCCACAAAACCCAACAGTGGTATTAGAGCCACATCAACATACTATGTTTTAGTATTAATTGATATGATCAGATTTTGGTTCTTTGCCATTTATTTATTGCATGTGATGCAAATAAATTAACTGGTTCATGTTCATATCTGATTAAACACCACAAATCCCTATATACATATATGATATGGTATATATATGCAATCGACACATGTCACCCTAAAACGGTTTTGATGGTGGATGTGTAGTGTGGTTATGGTCTATAAATACCTATGTGTGTGCTTGGTTGGTTGCAGTTGTTTGCATCTCGGTCTGTGTACCGAGTCCTTTCTTCTATTCTGATGTAACTCGAGATAACTCAAGACTTCTCTCCTACCTTTTCTCCCCACCGAATGTAACTCGGGGTTTCCCAAAGATATATGTAAAAGTAGGATAGTTTAATTTCATGTTATGTCGAAGAACGATGGGCGCCCAGATAAGGGATTGGAGCATCGAGACGATCGACTGATGGTGCGAGTTGAGCAACTGGTAGCCTAACAAGGAGCACGACGACCCGACGAACAGACTGTCTGGAGGATCCAGATGATCTGTTGGTGACAACCAACCGACCCGCTAGGAGGTGAGCCGATCAGTCATAGGATGAATTGATCAACCCAGAATGGACCAAGCACAGATCTTCATCAACTATAGGTTGATGCATGTGATGTAGACCTAGATGACCATAATTCCTTATGGCTCAAGGAATTACAATAGGATGGCCATAATCATCGCTGTATCACTTCACATGCTTTCTAGTGGGATATAGCATGTATATGATATGTACTATATATGTGGTGATAGGATATGTATATATATACAAATCTCAAATCCCTCAAATAAAATATTAAAGTCTAAGATGCCTTCCAAAAGCGACACACATGAAAAGCTTGATCGACCAAGTGTAGGTTGCGCCAAAGCGTGGTGCACGGTCCATCTCATGGAAGTGTGATGGTAGACATGTAGGTTGTGCCAAAGCAGGGTGCATGTTTATTGTGTCGGCTTTTGGGTCAGACTTAAGTGGTGATTCTTAGAGAGTCTAAGCTCCAGAGGCATGTAGATGATCAAGGCAAAGAGTGTCGCATGCCATCTATCCAAGAGTTGCATATGATGCAATTGGCATGATGACCTACCTAAATAATCAAGTTGTGGGCGATCAGCCAAAGTTGACTCATAATTTGATGAAATATGGATCTTGGCCACAAGAAGGTTGTACGTTGCAATCTTTTGAATTGATACATGAGGGTTATCAATTTGATCAAAATAGTGGGAGTGATAATTAATTATAGACCTAATTAATATCGTCAACTTTATCAAATCAAACAAATAAAAAATGTTTTGAAATGTTGCAAAATTCTTTTGTCAAATCCAAATGACAAACACAAATATATTATCGTTGCGATCAGTTCATAAATGGGATAAACTTTAAATCTAGTTTGGGACCTTTGAGAAGTGTTGTGATAACCTTGATTTTATGATTTTGATACCCACTGTAGCATCTGAGGATACATTTGGGGCACAGTGATTCAATTATGGAACTTGAAGCCTCATATGGTGACTTTGAGTAAGTTGAGCTTGCATTTATAACACCAGGAGTTAATTGATGCATACCTTGAGTTTAGTTACCCTACATATGCACCACTTAAGAGTATCTTGATTGAAGAGTCATAAACAAACTTTTGGGCATCTAAAGTATACCTAAGGTGGAATACACTATGAGTAATATTGGGTCCAATTTATGGGTCAAATCCCTTTCGTGTAGAGATTAGTGAGGTCTGAAATCAAGGAGTTTAAGTGAATGATTATTCAAAACCTAGGTAGCAATACTAGTCATGTTGTGTATTTTGTCACATTAGCTTTGATATGAGTAGGATGCGTGACCTTTCCCATGCCAAGCACTGTAATGAATTCTTTTAATTTGGCATAAATTTATGACTCCATGAATGGATCACCACCCCTACTGGGAAATGTAGTTGGGAATCCAGCCAGTCCAATGACGGATGTCATCAACCTCTCCTACTTATTTGGAGGCAGTAGTTATAACCTAGTCCATTGACATCCACATGAACATCAAATCAAGGCGTGAGACCAGCCAATTAGTTGTTTCGACTCTTTCAGACGAACTGATAGACCCAATTCATTAGACTTCTCCCAGTTTGAGAGCGTGTGTCTACGGGGCTCAGATTGATGTGCGTGAGAAATCCTTACTCTTCATGTGTGCATCTTTGGGTCCGCCTCCCCTGAGGTCCAGCACCGCCGTTGAGCAAGATCAGTAGCCTCGACCTCCTCCTCCTTACAGCTACGCCGGCCAGCCCGTGGCTCCGCAACAGGTGACGAAGAAGAAAACAGACCCCGACCTCGTGACTCCTAGCTAGGCTGTTGCTGGAGCCGCAAAACTTGCAAGCGGCGCCATTTCAAGAAGATGAAGCAGAGGGGATGGTCTGGAGTCCATCACAATGGAGGTAGTAGTCATCCTGGTGAAGGATAGAGAATCACCCTGATCCCGTCGCACACTAGACTGCGAATTACCCTCAAAGAAATCTTCACCCTTATTGCACTGCCCCACCACGGCTCCAAGAAGGGCACTGTGATGGAGCTCTGAAGCTCTCGTTGATCTCGTCACTGCGACGTCCACGACTGACCAGGTGAGGGCGGCGTAGATCAGGTCATCATCCCTTGGCATGGAGGCTACACTCATCAAACCCAGCCTCGCAGTGATGGTCAGGGCAGAGCAGTCAGAACCGTTGCTGGGATGTGTGCCGGTGAGGAGAAAACAAGGAGCATAAGCTCCAGACTGCCTCACTTCCATCTCATGGGGCGGCGCCCGTGCTTGCAAGAACGGCAGAAGATGGAAAGTGGGGTTCCGCATCAGCTCGACAACGTGAGGGAGATGGGGGTGAGAGAGAAAGAGAGCGCCCGTGCCCCTTGATTCTCGGTTTAGCCTGAATCGAGTTCAATAACGGGATGAACCAGGCTGCCTAATAGGTAAACATATTTCAAAATCCAGTAAAATGACATAATATTAGATAATTCACCATAAATAGTTCCCTTGGCCAAATAGGGTAAATTTATATACCATTTTGATTGTCTCAAAAATATCTACAACTTGGACATAATTGCAGACCCTAATTCCTTCGTTTGTTCACTGTTTTTCCAAAAATACTACATTTTGATCTTCTTAACATACTTAATGCAATGTTATGATGAATTTTGGAACTTTGATGCATATATACCCATCTAAGTATCAAATCAGTAACTCTCATGTTCTTGTACCCCTATTGAAGGTCTTATTCTCCCTATTTTCTCATAAATGACTCCTTTTTGTACATATGTGACCATTTTGTGCTATAATGATGTAAATTGCTCTTATAATCCTAACCTTGCTTCCTAATGACTCTAAATGATTAACCAATCATGAAATCAGTATTTTATGCTCCTGGAACATTTGGGAAACCTTATAAAATTCCTTGTACTCACGATGACATAAGTGCGCTATTATGATAACTGCATGTATGAGCGAATGCTGGTGCTTCATGTTGGTAGTTCAATGTTTAGACCCTAGTGGACATCGCCCTACTTTAATGTGTTTCCTATGTTCTTTTCTTGAAGATCTAAAACCATCCCTTATGCTTGACTCTTCTTCCTTGATGATACTTGATCTCGGTTTCTCTATTGTGAGTCTTTTGACCCTAGAATGCATGTAAATGCCTTAAACCTTGATATGATCATAGAAAGTGCATGGAACATCATAGTGACTTGAAACTTGAACCACACCTTCATGATGACCCCTAGATAAGTATAAGATCATTTAATGAACTTACAAGAAACTTGGAACCTATCTTGGCCAAAACCCTAAAATGCTTCTAATTAGGATTAATGATGAGAATCTAATGCATGTATGTAATTTTGTTATTAATCAGGTGCTGACCAGATTATCTAGATGATCATGGATATGTGAGGAATATCTGAACTCAAGTAAATGGATATAATTATATGACTAGATTTGCTGGATGTTAAATATATGTACTTGCTTGCTTGTATTTGAATATGTTGTTGGATGTACATCTATATGTATTGCCATTTCCGCCTTGAACAATAAGAACATTAAAGAAAGAAAATGGAATGTAGTTACTGATGGTTCATTAATCTCCCTATGAGAGAGGGAAAGTACTAATATTGACTAGCACCTCCCTAATGGTACAAGGTACACGGGAGATCCTTAATGGTACAAGGTACGCGGGGATAGGGCCCAATAATATATGTTGTGCTAAGTCCACCATAGTAATACATGTCTATTGAAATATGGTTAATAACTTGGGATTACCTGATTTTCCACCTTTAAATAATGTTTCCTTTCTCTTTCTTCAATTTTGAGTATTTTATATGCCAGCATAGTATAGCTCTTTAATTCTGCGTACCAACTTTTGTTGATGTTTTTGTTTCTCGTATTTTCTAGGTTCACAGCTAGCATGGGATAAAAGAATATGATGTGAGCAAGTTGTATAGGTTGTACCTATTGTCTAAGATCCTATTAGCATACATGTTCAGATTTGTAGAATTTTCATTCAATATGTAATTGTAAATCATTTTGTAATAATTCATGTTGTATATATATGCATGTTGAATGTTGAGTATGTTATGGTTGTATGTTCATGTATGGGTATTATGCTTCCGCATCACTCTCTGATATGATTGGATGATGTTTTCGGATTCTGACATCTCATTCCCAATAGGGTTTAGAGAGATCAAAATCTGGGGACGTCACAGTTGGTATCAGAGCATGAACATTAGCTACACCTGACAATTGCTCATCATGTAACATTAAACCTAAATCTCACCTTTCACTTTAAAACCTTAAAAATTAGTAAGTTGTTCTATAGGAATAAGGTTTGACTTAGCCTCTAAGTTAGAACCTAGATGTTCAAGAACTAGGTATAGACAAGTGTCTGAAACCCTTTCCATATAGAGCTCATATGTATTGGGTAGCTACACTAGTCTACATCTCGTTCTCACCATTTCACTAGGTGGCATAACCCTAGACTATCTACTGTGTGTGGGACACTCGATTTTGCTGATTTGGTTTTGTTTTCCAATCGGCTCGAGCCTCGACAGTTTTCTCTGACGTCTTCTTTCTCAGAGAAAAACTATATAGTATTTTATTATATATATGTAAATATAAAATGTGTCCCTCACACTGTAGAAGGGGTGACATCAGTCTAGAAGAGAGAGTAGTCTAGATTAGATGTCTAGAGCCTCATAAGGTTATGTGATAGATAGATAGACAAAAGAAAGATGAAGGAAATAAGTATATAGAATCTTACCTAAGTTGATCTATGATAGTATAAGTTTCCTTATAAAGGTTTAAATTGTATATTAGTTGAATCCAATTTTAGAGAATTTAAGCAAAATCTTGATGATGAAAGTACATTCCCTTTTCCTACTTAAGATAAGCTAAGTTAAGATAGAGATGAGTGTGCATGAGTCTCAATCTCATATACAAGGAGGACGTCTAGTGGTAGGATGAGATATGTGGTGAACTCTAGAGAGAGTAAGACCCACAGGGAGAAGGTCATAGGACCTAGCCTCCAATATATGAGATATGTGTTAAATTTTTTTTCCTAAACTAGATTACTCTTGAGTGCTGAGTTGAGTCCTTATGCATGATTCAAATCTATAGGTAAGAATTGGGTAAAAGAAAAGGATGGGTAGATGACCCATATGATAAAGTCAATCCTTTGGCCGAGTTAGGTCCTAGCTTGAGTGACATATTTTGTGGATCTCATCATTAGTTGCAAGTGAGGTAATATATGAACCCTAGTTATGAGAGTATGATGCTCTGTGCAAAAGATACTCAACATACATATTCTCCCTTCTCCTTCTCTTTCTTAATATATGATGATAGAAACCTCACTTGAGCTATATAGATGATTTATATATGAGGAGTCACTCGTATAAGCTTGACTTATTCTATATTTTTCCCCCTATATCATACATGTAGTACCCAAATTGAAATCATGATAAGTTTGACTTTAAAATATTCGTTTCCCCTTCATATGAAAGATATGATGTTGAGATCATGAGATAAACTTAGTATATTCTCTTTTTCCCATCACATAATACATGCAAGACATAAAAAGTTGAACTCATGAACTTGATATAAAGATATTTTTGGATCATAGGATATATGATCAGAAATAAAGTTCATAACTTTGATCCTTCTCAATATATGCTTCTAAGTTGAGTATGAATATCACACCATAGGGTGAAACCCTAATGGTCAAACATGTTACGTAAGCCCTTCTTAAGTAGAAAAAAAAATTTCTAATATCAAGGGTGAAGATAAATCTACTCTAATCCTGAAATCATTGAAGATGTTAATGATGTTAGATTTGAACGATTTGAATACCATGGCATATAAATGAATTCCTCTTGAACTTTAAAGGTATTAACAAAACCCATATCCTTAGGGGTGATGTAATCCTAAGATATCATAATGTCATGTTATGGCTAAGACATTAAGTGATGCTTACACATATATAAGGTGGAGTGGACACACCCAAGAATATCTAGACCCTAAGCTGACAACTTAGAGTGCATGCAACTATGGTGATCTTAGTTGAATTTCGAGGACGAAATTCCAAATAAGGTGGGGTGAATGTGATAACCTTGATTTTATGATTTTGATACCCAGTGTAGCATCTGAGGATACATTTGGGGCACATTGATTAAATTATGGAACTTGAAGCCTCATATGGTGACTTTGAGTAAGTTGAGCTTACATTTATAACACCAGGAGTTAATTGATGCATACATTGAGTTTAGTTACCCTACATATGCACCACTTAAGAGTATCTTGATTGAAGAGTCATAAACAAACTTTTGGGCATCTAAAGTATACCTAAGGTGGAATACACTATGAGTAATATTGGGTCCAATTTATGGGTCAAATCCCTTTCGTGTAGAGATTAGTGAGGTCTGAAATCAAGGAGTTTAAATGAATGATTATTCAAAACCTAGGTAGAAATACTAGTCATGTTGTGTATTTTGTCACATTAGCTTTGATATGAGTAGGATGCGTGACCTTTCCCATGCCAAGCACTGTAATGAATTCTTTTAATTTGGCATAAATTTATGACTCCATGAATGGATCACCACCCCTACTGGGCGATGTAGTTGGGAATCCAGCCAGTCCAATGACGGCTGTCATCAACCTCTCCTGCTTATTCGGAGGCAGTAGTTATAACCTAGTCCATTGACATCCACGTGAACATCAGATCTAGGCGTGAGACCAGCCGATTAGTTGTTTTGACTCTTTCAGACAAACTGATAGACCCAATTCGTTGGACTTATCCCAGTTTGAGAGCGTGTGTCCACAGGGCTCGGATCTGATGTGCGTGAGAAATCCTTACTCTTCATGTGTGCATCTTCAGGTCCGCCTCCCCTGAGGTCCAACGCCGCAGTTGAGCAAGATCAGTAGCCTCGGCCTCCTCCTCCTTACAGCTACGCTGGCCAGCCCGTGGCTCCGCAGTAGGTGACGAATAAGAAAACAGACCCCGACCTCATGACTCCTAGCTAGGTTGTTGCTGGACCCGCAGAACTTGCAAGCGACACCATTTCAAGAAGATGAAGCAGAGGGTATGGTCTGGAGTGCATCACAATGGAGGTAGTGGTCATTCTGGCGAAGGACGGAGAATCACCTTGATCCCGTCGCACACCAGACTGCGGATTACCCTCAAAGAAATCTTCACCCTTGCTGCACTGCCCCACCGCGGCTCCAAGAAGGGCACCGTGATGGAGCTCTGAAGCTCTCGTTGATCTCGTCACTGCGACGTCCACGACTGACCAGGTGAGGGCGGCATAGATCAGGTCATCATCCCTTGGCATGGAGGCTACACTCATCAAACCCAGCCTCGCGGTGATGGTCAAGGCAGAGCAGTCATATCCATTGCTGGGATGTGTGCTGGTGAGGAGAAAACAAGGAGGATAAGCTCCAGACTCGCCGCACTTCCATCTCATGGGGCGGCGCCCGTGCTTGCAGGAAAGGCGGAAGATGGAAAGCGGGGTTCCGTATCAGCTCGAGAACGCGACGGAGATGGGGGTGAGAAAGAAAGAGAGCGCCCGTGCCCCTTGATTCTCGGTTCAGCCTGAACCGGGTTCAATAACTGGATGAACCAGGCTGCCTAATAGGTAAACATTTTTCAAAATCCAGTAAAATGACATAATATTAGATAATTCACCATAAATAGTTCCCTTAGCCAAATAGGGTAAATTTATATACCATTTTGATCGTCTCAAAAAGATCTACAACTTGGACATAATTGCAGACCCTAATTCCTTCGTTTGTTCACTGTTTTTCCAAAAATGCTACATTTTGATCTTCTTAACATACTTAATGCAATGTTATGATGAATTTTGGAACTTTGATGCATATATACCCATATAAGTTTCAAATAAGTAACTCTCATGTCCTCGTATCCCTATTATAGGTCTTATTGTCCCTATTTTCTCATAAATGACTCCTTTTTGTACATATGTGACCATTTTGTGCTATAATGATGTAAATTGCTCTTATAATCCTAACCTTGCTTCCTAATGACTCTAAATGATTAACCAATCATGAAATCAATATTTTATGCTCCTGGAACCTTTGGGAAACCTTATAAAATTCCTTGTACTCATGATGACATAAGTGCGCTATTATGATAACTACATGTATGAGCGAATGTTGGTGCTTCATGTTGGTAGTTCGATGTCTAGACCCTAGTGGACATCACCCTACTTTGAATGTGTTTCCTATATTCTTTTCTTGATGATCTAAAACCATCCCTTATTCTTGACTCTTCTTCCTTGATGATACTTGATCTCGGTTTCTCTATTGTGAGTCTTTTGACCCTAGAATGCATGTAAATGCCTTAAACCTTGATATGATCATAGAAAGTGCATGGAACGTCATAGTGACTTGAAACTTGAACCACACCTTCATGATGACCCCTAGATAAGTATAAGATCATTTAATGAACTTACAAGAAACTTGGAACCTATCTTGGCCAAAACCCTAAAATGCTTCTAATTAGGATTAATGATGAGAATCTAATGCATGTATGTAATTTTGTTATTAATCAGGTGCTGACCAGATTATCTAGATGATCATGGATATGTGAGGAATATCTGAACTCCGGTACGTGGATATAAATATATGAATAGATTTTTTGGATGTTGAAAATATGTACTTGCTTGCTTGTATTTGAATATCTTGTTGGATGTACATCTATATGTATTGCCATTTCCACCTTGAACAATAAGAACATTAAAGAAAGAAAATGGAATGTAGTTACTGATGGTTCATTAATCTCCCTATTAGAGAGGGAAAGTATTAATGTTGACTAGCACCTCCCTAATGGTACAAGGTACGCGGGGAGATCCCTAATGGTACAAGGTACGCGGGGATAGGGCCCAATAATATATGTTGTGCTAAGTCCACCATAGTAATACATGTCCATTGAAATATGGTTAATAACTTGGGATTACCTAATTTTCCACCTTTAAATAATGTTTCCTTTCTCTTTCTTAAATTTTGAGTATTTTATATGCCATCATATTATAGCTCTTTAATTCCGCGTACCAACTTTTGTTGATGTTTTTGTTTCTCGTATTTTCTAGGTTCACAGCTGGCATGGGATAAAAGAATAGGATGTGAGCAAGTTGTATAGGTTGTACCTATTGTCTAAGATCCTGTTAGCATACATGTTCAGATTTGTAGAATTTTCATTCAATATGTAACTGTAAATCATTTTGTAATAATTCATATTGTATATATATGCATGTTGAATGTTGAGTATGTTATGGTTGTATGTTCATGTATGCGTATTATGCTTCCGCATCGCTCTCTGATATGATTGGATGATGTTTTCAGATTCTGACATCTCATTCCCAATAGGGTTTGGAGAGATCAAAATCCGGGGACGTCACACGTGTTCTCAATAGTGAGTGTAAACTCTAAAGTCCTAAAAAGACCAGAGCCGGTAGAACCACTCCAAATGCACCTAAGGCTAAAATTGGATGCTTAATTGAAGTATGCCAATGATGCATAAGACATCAAGAACCTTATGCTGATCTATATGAACTATAAGTTGCATAAATAGCTTGAAGCATGGACATTCTTGATATGGTTACACATCTTAAGAATCATGTAAAGCATGAAAGGTATAACATTTTCAAAGTGATATTTGAGTATAATCAGACATATGGATATCAAGTATAATCTCATATGCTCAATATGATTGTGCATATAGATCAACTGTGATTTCTTATAGGTCAAGATTTGACCAAACATATGATTCTACAAATCGTTGTGTGAATCAAATAGCCAGTTAATCAAATGTTGAGAAACTTGGCCAAACCATTGTCTGAAGTGTTTGGCATATTGATGCCAAAGAATGAATGAAGAAAGGACAAAACCTATGATAATGATCAACAGAGTGAAGTCCATATACTAAATCAACTAAATAAGTGTTCTGAAGCCAAGCTTAGGTCCAAGTATTCATCACTCAAGATATGGAGAGGAGTGAGAAGGAAAGGGAAATAACCTATTTATATAGGATCTCAGGAAGATGAAAGAGAGATAGAGATCTCTACTTCAGGACCTAAGAAGAAGTAAGTTAGAAACTGTGCGGAGCAAGAGTTGCTACCATGACAGTTATAATATGACATTCATGGCCATATAATAGAATTAGTGAATTACTATTATACATCTACCATCAATGAAATTGTCATACATCTTGTATGGACAAGAATGTAATGAACTGATGTTTCATTTCAAAGAAATAATCTTTGATGGCAATGCCTATGTCTCATAAACTATACTTGATAGTTAAAGAGACAAATTTGTGTCACACATGTAATGAATGACATGATAACTCAAACTTGAATGCCTATAGCATGGTCATATGTAGTGCATAAATGAGAATTGCATTGCTAGAAATCCATATGATGGTTATCTAGACTCATTTTGGTTATTGAACCAATAGAGACATGCTAATCTCATACATTGTGCAATATGACAAAGGTTCTTCACTAGATGTAGTGGGAGATCGATTATTCTATTAAGGATTATACATATTGATGTATATAGACCTTTTAGAATAAATGCTAAAGGCAATCAATAATACTTCAATATATTTTTTGATGACCTCAAAAGATATGGTAGTTCGTATTTAATATAAACATGAATCTCTTGAAGTGTTCAAGGAGATCATAAATGAATTACATAACAAACTTGGTATAATTATTAAATTTCAATATGATTGATATGGAAAAACTTTGAACTAAGAGTTTGAGAACCTTCTGGAAGATCATGATAATGTATCATGATGGACTCCACCTGAAACACAATGATAGTGTATCATGAGAAGTGTATCAAAAAGAAGGAATCACACATTGAAAAGTCAGAGTGTGAATACTAACTAAACTTCAAATTTCCTTTTGTGTACATGCTAAACACTAAAACAATGTACCATTAGTTTAAAAGACACCATATGAGATATGGAATGGGAAGTGTCCCGATATGTCTATATAAAAATTAGGACTTAAATCCTAAACAAGAAATTTTTTCATAAAAGGTTTTGTCTACGAATCGCATAAATGTTATTTTGTTGAATACTACTTTGATATCCAAATCTAACAACAAAGGTGTTGTGAGACCCATAACCCTACTTAAATGGTTGAATATGCTTAATTACCATAATTGAATGTTGAGAACCTTAATATAACTTTTTATATGATTTGGAATCATAACATAATCTTAAGTTTCAAATTTGGTCCAATTTGGACATTGTTTGAGCAAGTTATGCAATTTTAGGTACATTCTAGACTTTTTTGCAATTTACCCAATTGGGAGGTTTTCGTTGTATATTTTCACAATCATTACGATCCTTATAATTTTCCTTCTCATTCTTGAGATTTTTTGGCTAGGGTCTCCTAGTTTTCTTGGTTTAGAGGTGTTCCTCTTCAAGGACATTTTAGGGTTTCCCCTTTATGGATAAGGATAAGAGTAATGGTGAAGATAAAAATAAGGATAAGGGTCAAGATAAGGATAAGGATATAGATAAGGATAAGGGTATGGATAAAGGATAGGAAGTGAAAGTGGAAAGTGAGGGAGGTGTTGCATGGACATAGAATCTCTTGGCTATGGACACATGGAAAGCTCATAAGCACCTCATGCTTGACCTTTTCCTTATCCATGAAGCTATATATACCCCTTTCGATCCCCAATTCAAAGGAATTTCTCACTCCCTCTTTCCTCTAGCTTAAAGCACGGACCTTTCTCTATTTGGTTGCATAACAAAGTGGTCTAAGGTAGAATACAACCTCATTTTGGAAAAGGAAGTCTCCTTGAGCTCCATCTAGCCCTACCTAGGGTTTCTAAGGTCATCTTCTAGGGTTTTTGACCAAGGCAAGTTATTTTCTTCCTTACTTATCTATTTTTCTTGATCTGATCCTTCCTTATAAATTCCTCCAAGTCGAAACTTTGCTGTTCCATGGCAAAAGTTGCTTTAGAGCTCAATATCCAGCCCTTGTTGCTTCTTCTTCTAGGGTTTTGAGTCCTTGTGAAGAAGAGTGCATGCTTGGCCAAGTTCATAGCTTCCTCTTGGGTTTTCTACCTTCTTGGCTCGAGTTTCTTGCTGTTAGAAAGTTTTTTCTTCACAGTAGAGGTGAGTTTTATAACTTGCTCCACATTTATTGCTTACCATAAGCTTGCTAGCTCATGTTCTTGCTTTAAAATGATGATCCATGCACTAAAAAGCTATGCTCGACTTGGATTTCAATTTTTATGGTGTTTCTTGTTTTGTTTCCAATTCTAGATGAACCTGTAATCATGTACACATTCTTCCTAAGGAAGTATATGACTTATTTCAGGTTGGTATCACCACCTATGGTGCTAAGCACCTACCAACCGATGGTCCATATTAGGCTTTCTAGGTTATTTTCTCCTTTAAACACATGACTCGATGGTGTGGTCTTCATGACAACCAAAGGAGATGACCAAGGGTTATGAACAATGGTTTTAATTGATAGTCACACCTTAGGTTAGTGTTAGGCTCTCTTGTAATCTTAATGAGCAATGGTTTGATTCTCCAATAATGTTATCAATTAATGACGACATTAACTCAATATTTGATGGTGTTAAACAATATAGTGTTGATCTAACAATCGTTGTTGATTTAATGATCACAACTAATGATGGATCATGTCATTACCACATATGGTGAGTTAAGGATGAAATTGTATATTCTAATAAACCTTAAACCAATGGTTTCTTGGTTCAATTGATCTAATGGTTAGACATATGCTTCAATTCATAACATTGAATAATGAACCTGATCCAATGAATGATAGTGGATGCTTCAACATCCATTGGATTAAAATGATCCCCATGATATTATAGGTGGGTCCTAGTGAGGCGAATTTGATGGTACAATATCATTAATTTGTTGTTATACCCTTTCTCTCCTATAGTTATATTTGATAAATGACCATAATAAGTGGGTGTGTAACTTCAATATGATATAGTTTGCTATACCTAATCGTAATGTAAATAAATGATGATGATTGATTATAATCATCCCTCTTGCACGATTAATGTGAAAATGTATTATACACTTCTTGTGTTGAAACCACAATGTAATGCTATTTGAATATCATAGTGCCTTGCCATAATAATACCTATGGAAACATATTTGCTGATGATCTTTCGAGCCTTGTTTAAGGCACGAACTGATGAGGATAACCTTGCTATGAATAATGTGATGGTCTTAATGACCTTTGGGTAGGTTTGAAGCCCTCATTGAGGTGGAATCCTCTACATGTTCCAATAAGGGTTAAAACCCTAGAACTTATGATAAGATATTGGTATCTTGTAATATTATGGCGACAAGTGTGGTCCATTATCTTGAAATGGATGATAGTATGTGGTTAAGTGATAAAAATGTATACCTAAAATGTTTTATATCTTCTAAAGTTGCAATAGACATACTCTTTCTAGGAATAAACTAGGATTTGTATGTCCATTTGTATGATGAAGCCATAATTCACTCAATGGACAATAACTAATCAAGTGAAATTCTAATCTTGTAGTGCCCTATGCCATAGATCCATCTGAGTGTTAGAACTTGCCAGATGGTGAAATGAGTATTCCTAAGGAAAACTCAGAGCATGTATTGTTGAGTATGTAGGGTGCTTGTCATCCTAACACCAAGTGTTTTGGGAGGATGGTTGCAGTCACACCTAGCCCACTTTTTGAGAATGACTATGGTTGAGTCTTAGTGATTATAGCATGATGTGATTAGAGGATAAATGAGGTTGTACCTCAGTGATTGAGTTTGAATACCCTGAATGCTAACGTCGTGACCTGTACCAAGGTGGGCTAGTTACAAGACTACATGTTACTATTTTGAAGTTTGACTATATGTCACTGTGGCGCAAACTCATACTGATTGGGTATGGAGAAGATCTTGGAGTCCAGTTCTTCCTAGATCTTATATGGAACTGATGCGACCAAGTGGTGGTCAGTTGGTCTTTGAGTGGTACGACTCAAACTCCCCAGGGCATAATAAAAGATGTAATACAACCATGTAGCATATTTGTTTAGGGTTATACACAACGTCTCACATTGGATGATAAACCTTGTTTGATCTTCTTATATAGAGATGATATATAGTACAATGAGAGACGATAGATATGCTTGTGTTGTAGATGTGCTCACATTGTAAACCTATTTATTTTGTCACTGATATTTAATATTATGTTTCTAGCAATGTCTAATACTGCCAGCCATGCCTATGTAATTAGAAATGCTTAAACTGATAATTATGCCTATGCAGTTAGTTGTGTTATGATGTTAGCTCTACTTATTATGTAGATTGGTTCACTCTATCAAATATGCCAATATTGATAGCCATGTCATACTACTAGATGTATTAGAGATGCTTATGCTTCTAGATTACTTGTGTTGTTAGTAAGGCATATGATGATAGTCAGCTCAATGATAATGTTTGTTATTAGATGCAATCTATGAAACATGAGTAGATATATGATAAAATAAATGGATTTATCTATTACCTATATAAACGTTGATAATCATACTTGTTGCTAAGCTTATTTGCTTAATCTATTTAGCATGCTTGAACTGTTCAATCTGCTCAATTGACTATTAAATACTTCAACTGCTCAGTTATTTACTGTTTAATGTGATGTAATCAATATATGTTGGAGAGAGTTATATCACTCGCTGGGACTGGTCTCACCTCCTGGGTCACCACAATTTTTTAGGTGATCGACAACAACAACAACAATATCATGATAGTGAGGAGAATCTGAGGTAATAAATCCTAGAGATGGTTGTTTAGCGGTCTAGTGTGTCCTAGAGTAATCCATGTACTCTTAGGTGCAGATGAAAAGTTTGCATGCAATGTTTTGATTGAATCGATCTTTCTACATCATGTTGATGCTTGTATATGTTCAATATGTGGATAGTGTACTGTTGAAAAGTTTATGTTGTAGCTGAGGCTACAAGGCGGTTGTAGAAAATATTGAGCATTATGTGAATTAAAGAAAGTTGTTGGGATTTTATATAAATGTTTTTGAGCAAATTGGGAATTGTTAAAATCAGTTTTAATTAATCCTATTTTCTGGGTTTGTGTTTAATTAAGGAGTAACTGTGTATTGTGTTTTGAGTAATCTCGTTTATTGTAATAGGTTCTCAAAGGTGTTTTGGATGGCTACATTCCTAGAGGCGAACCTAGTTCTAAAGGAATCAGTGGGAGAGAAAAGTAGAACTTGAAATGTTTGATACAAACAAGAAAAACATTGAACTTAAAGAGGTACAATGGGAATAAAGAGAATCACAAAATGTTGTGGAATCTCAAGTAACACACAGAACTCATGGTTTAGGTAGAACATGCCTAGAGCTTGAATGATATATGATAGCATATGGACAAGAAGGCAGTGAGTTGATCATATGATGAGTCAACTATCTACCTAGAAGCTAATGAGAGCCAGAAACTAAGATATGGCTTGAAGACATGAAATCCAAGATGGACTCCATTTACATCAACAAAGTATGACCTTGGTCGATCCACCTAAAGGGGTAAAACCCATAGGGTACTTTTGGGTCTTCCAGAAGAAGACTAACATGGAGAGTAATTTGGTTGCAAAGAGTTTCTAACAAGTTCAAGGTGTTGAACATGATGAAATCTTTTTAGCATTTACCAAGGATAAATCCATCAGGATAATGCATGCTATTGTAGCTTAATGAAAATAAAGTCTATGAAGCTGCATAGATCAATCTTTGGATTGAAGTGGGCACCTCAGAACTGGGATCTTCTATTTGAGAAGATAGTCAAAGAGTTTAACTTGAGTCAAAATAAATAAGAAATCTATGATTACAAGAATTTAGTGGGAGCATATGTATATTCCAAATATTGATGGGGAATAACATCCTTATACTACAAATATTAAAACCTGGAAACAAAGTGCATTCTAAAGTTTTAAAGAAGCATCTTATATGATAGTAATCAAGATCTATACAGATAGATCCAGAGGGCTTCTTGACCTAAGAAAGAGAACATACATCGACAAGAAGCTGAAAGGGTTTAGTATGATGAGAGAAAACATGTCCATGTTCCATGGAGTTAGTCTCTTAAGAGCCAAGTGTCCCATGTCCCAATTCTTATGAAGAATAAGGAACACATGGATAGATACCATATGCATTTGAAATTGAATCTATCACATATGAACTCATCTCATTATCTTATATGTATTGGACATGACATGAAAATATGAACTAATTTTTTTTGTATGTATTGGACATGACAAGAATATACGAACTCATCATCTTGTATGTATTGGACATGACAGGAAGATATGATCTAGTTATTGTGTATGTATTGGACATGATGAATGGATATGTATCAAACTCTAGTAAGAGTTACTGGAATACCATGAAGGACATCTTTATGCACTTGTGAAGTACTAAAAGAATTAGTTCTTTAGTTATGGTAATAAGGAAGAGTTGGGTGTGAAGAGTTACACCGATGCAAGCTTCCGAAATGACAAAATTGTATTTGACCTTAGAATAAGAATTGTTGGTTGGAAATGTTCCAAACATAAGACAATTGATTAATTCTACAATAAGAAGTTGAGTAACTTAGTGTTACAAACAATGTAAAAGATATTGTATGGATCTAGAAGTTCAATGGATGAATTCATGAGAGTTTTCAACCATTGGTGACTCAGTAGTAATATTGTGACAACAATGGAGCTACTAGTTAGGCAAAGGAATTTTAGATAGCATACTACAGAACTTCCAACTCATACGAGATGTCATCCAGCGAGGGGATGTGAAACATGCAATATACCGACTTGAAGCAAATGTTGCTTACCCGCTGTAAAAGCACTTGTGCAGCAGAAACATGATAGACATGTTAAGATCACTTGGAATATGATTTATGGGTGATTGGATCTAAGTGCAAGTGGGAGTCTGTTGGTATAGTATGCCCAGAGAGCCAATCATATGATGATTGCAATGGGGCATGTGATACTTGACTTGATAATAATAAAGGCAATTTCTTTCTATATCTTTTAACTATTTTGAGATAATAATATAACATGTTAGATGTCTAGAGGTTGAAAATACTCAATGACGTATGTCTTCAAGTACGTGACTTGAACAATGAGATCATACGAATGTTAAGTGTATGTACATTCTCACTATTGTCCCTAGTCAGTTGTTATTGTGGAAATAACCATAGACTTCAATAACACAAAATACTAGAGTGTGTGTTGGTTGATGACAGAATCTCATCAGTCATGATATATGATATCAAACCAAGCACATGGATACATGTTAGATAATAGTGTATCAGACAGACCCACCGTAAGAGTGATGCATGGAAACCACACATGGTTAGTTAGGATCATCTCTTATAGTATTGGTGGTGACTGTAGTTCTTAGACCTAAAATCACTACACTCATAACATGTGGTTGGGTACACTTTGAAATCATCAAACACAGTCTTGAAACATGGGTTGTTATAACGGTGATGGTCGGGTGACTTTGACACATGGGGACTTGACTGTGAGTGATAGATATGGAATTTGTCCCTCCTAAGGGAGTGTGATATCCTGGCCACTTGAGGAGTGAGACTGAGAAATGCATGGCCATGCAGATGTAAGTCAATATATGATATTCAGATTACATATATCTCAGACAGTCTACTCTGAATCAAGAAACATGGATTGAACTTTTATAGAGGATGACAAGTCGATGCCTCGAGTTCAATCTGGATATCAGTGACAAAGGAACTATACATTCATTGTAACACCAATAATAGATTGTAGTTTGAAAGTTTTTCTCCAACTTTCCTCTGCACTTGGGTAGCACTGATGTGCAACTAGGCACCACTCTTTGCTTGTGATGTCATAAGTTAGTTATGGACATTCACTGCCAATGTGAAATGGAACCTATAGGGTCACACACATAAGATTAACCTAGAAGAGGATTTTATCCATGAATGATGTTTAGATTGATTACTAAAGTCTTTAGATACTCAATTATATTTCAATCAATAGACTTGACTCAGAATCATCAAGTTCTAGTATTGAACTAATAGATTAGAGTGTCAGATTGATTGAGAACTGCATTGGCTGAGTTCTGCACAAACCGGACCACCAACTGACCGGTTCACTGGGTGAAACGATCGACTCATGGTCAGTGAGACAATCGGTTCATACTGGAGAACCGATTGGTTCACTTGGGACCAAATGAGCAGTGTTGGATTTTCTCAGTTTGTGAGAAAAGATTTGTGTTTCACTTGTTCAATTTGATTGGGACAAGAATTAATCTTTGTGTTAATTAGAAACGAACAAGGAAAGTCAATTGTGGGCAAGTATGGGAAGTGAAATGACCGGTTCATTGGGTGAACCAATCGGCTCACCTACCCAAACGACTGGTTCAGTTATGAATCGATCGGCTCACCTTCCCAAATGATCGGTTCAATTGTGAAACGATCGGTTTGCCTACCGTAGTGCAATCAATTTGGGGAAAATTCGTACCCTTCTACTCCCACATAGACTAGGAACCCTAACCCTACCCTCTACTATAAATAGAAGGGTACAGGGGGCATCTCAGAACACACAACTCAGAACATCAGTTGCTCTACAAAGTTGTTGTCCTCTCTGGTTGTGGTAATCGAGAGAGCCCAAGCAAGTTCTACCCATCCAGGGAGGAACAATGAGGGAAAGACAACTGCAGAAAGCGATTGGTGGTGGGAGAGTGTGTCGGTGACTATTACACTGACATAAGGGGATGAATCCTTCTAGTTTATCCATCAGGATGACTAGAATTCTTGGTGGTCTGTGTGGACTATCTATAGAAGCAGGAGATTTCTTCCACTCAGGAGGACGACCATCATCCACAGTCTAGGTCAAGATCAGGAGCTGCACAGACACCGTTGAAGACTAGGTGGTTGAAGGTCGCACTAGTTGTGAGGTATCGTCACTGAGTAAGCCTCAGGACCAGGTATATCTCACTAAACCATCTTTCCTATTGCATAGTTGTTGATGTGATTTGTTGGTTATGAGTTTGTGGTTAGATAAAAATTTTGTTTCCACTGCCTATTGTGTCCCACAAAATCTAACAAATGTAACACCCCATCTCATGATATACATTATAACTGAGCGGAAGCTTTCATCTTGAAAGGGGATGTCACATTTATGAAATCATAGAAAATAAATACATAAATCACCATTGAGATTCATATATTGTTCTTTGGATAGGAAACTATTATTGAGTTCTATAACATGTCTAAACATTTCTAAACATGGAAAACTAAACATGTCTAAATAATTGGATCACCTAGTATGGATGGAACCCCACCTGTTAGCTCTTGAAGGTCTTATAGTAGTTGATTGCACCTCTTGAGTCCTTACTTTCTCCAACTCATGGGGGCATCACGTCCACAACCATGCAAACGGGAAAAACAACACATCAATAAATGATACTAGCACTTTATAGCATAAACAAAGTAAATATACTTGACATGTAAGAAAACATGACATGAATTAATTATAAGCATTCTTGAAGAATTATTAACATGTAAAATTGAAATGTAATTCAATGCATCCCTCTATGATGCCCCTTTTCTCGGAAAGCCCTTGACAACCCCTTGAGGTCCATGATTCAGGGGCATATAAAGACTATTTCAAATCCAATTAACTTGATCATTAACATGACATTAACATTATCACTAACATGATCTTTGAACTTAAATGATGGGATTTATCCCTATTAACATGATCTCTTAACATGATGGGATTTCTCCCTCTTAAACATTATCATTGAATTCATGAGTCATAAATCATAAACTTGAATCATGATGAACATTTTAACCATAGGACATAACATACAACAATCATCAAGCAATTTGATATAGTGGTCATGATTTAGAACATTAAACTTGTAATCATAATGTCTACTTATACTTATCATGTAATCAACCATAAATACTTGTACTCAATAGCATGACCCATTTACCTTGGAGCAAAGATGGTCCTAAAATGGTCTCTCTGATCATTTAGTCAAATATAGGTCAAATCTCCTCTCTTATCTTAATTAGGCTTTAAGTGCCTATTCATAGTTATTAAACATCATGAATCAATGCCTTGTATGGATCCTAGGTTGAATTAGGGTTTTAGTGTATTAGGTTTGGGCTTACTGATCAACATCACTAAATTAGTAAAACTTGGTTGACTTATATCATATTGATTACATATAATACATAATTAGGGTTTTAATGGGTCAAATTTGGGTTTCTAATAAAACATCAAAATGGGAATGAAAATCATGGATTGAAAACCCTAAAATTGGATTTCTCTCAAAAAACCCTTTGCAATTGCTATTTATTCGTATTTTTCTGAGCATGCTATGATTTATGGTGAATTTTTGAAATTTGACCAATGGGAATTTAGTAAAAACTAGCTTGTGTATACCCTGATCCAGTGGCTCAGCCATGAGGTAGGTCGACTTTGAGTTGGACCAATTAGGGTTGGCCAACTCACAAGGGGCCTCATTCCATTGGATTCACGATAAATGAAGGGTGAGACGATGAAATCCCTACATTGTCCTTATAATCAAAATGATGTGATTGACTATGCGAGGTTAAAGTTGTCATTCAGGTCGATCGAACCTCATGACTTGACAAACAAAATGTATGTTAAAAACCCATAAATGACCTTACAGGTCAAATCTCCTGATCAAGCTACCATGGGTAGTAAGGTAAATCTAACACATTGGATGTTCCCCTCCGATCTATGGTGAAGAGAAGTAGTTAGGACACCATCCCTGGTCGTTCTTGGCATTATCAGGCAAGACCAGAGCAACCAGATGGGTGAGGAATGGTCTACAAGATTTGGGAAAGATGAGGGAACAAACGGTAGGTAGTGAGGACCTCTGTGTTCCAAGAACACATTGGAGAAACCTGAGAAATAGGGGAGAGCAAACCACGATCAAAACTATTGAAAACAAGGAGAGAATCCTCAACTAGGGTCTTGAAAACACTCACGAAGGAAAGGTGAGGTCAAGGTAGGCATTGTCGCGGGCGAAGGGCCACTAGACCGTCTTGGTGACTAGCACCAGCGAGACATCATACGGTAGCTATAGGATGTGTTGACTTGGAGTATACCAGGGTGAACTGATGCCTGAAAAAGGAGTACAAGGTATCATGAATGCTCACTGGAGATCCAATTTGGTTGGAGGATTGGTTGAGGGAAGGGTTGGATCTTGGATCATCAGAGAAGGAAGGTTGGAGTAGGAGGGGGAATCCAGGGGCACTAGAGATGGAATTGACATCGGAGGAGAAACACTCTATGTCTAAGGGTTTTAACTGCATCCCTATATATAGGTACGATGGATGAAGGGGTGATTCGTGAATCTGTGGTGGTGAACAGAACCAAGCCCTAAAGGGTGTTACTTGGTTAGGGTAGGAAACCCCTAGAAAGTACGGATGGTTCAATTAATGTTTACTATTTAGCTTCATTGGCAGAAGAAAATCGAGCAATTATGTGTTGTGGAGTGAGAAAGAGGTCAGGGAAAATTCACTGTAACTAGTTTTACACTCACGAAAATCCTGGAGGAAGATGACAACTCCTAGGTTGTTAGATCAGGTTGGGATCAAATCGTTGTTGTTGGATCAATCAAGAAAAATGAAAAAAATTAAAGAGGGTGTGGCAGTGGTATAACATCCAAAACTATAGGGCTATATGCTGCATTAATTGATTTCATATTTAATTTTTAATAAAACTATAGGAATACCTTCCCTAATCGATTTGGAGTGTCAAACATGGTCCAAGTGAGTTAAAATATGAACCATTAATTAATTGGAGGGTCGAGAATATTCCTGGATAATTATATTTCGATTTTGTACACATCTTGTCCCATAAATTCTATATTGAGTATTAACCATAATTAAAAGGCATTAAAAGTCATATAATTTGAAAATGCTCCTATTATTGAATCCTTGAGTCACAATTTCAAGTTTTACTCATTCAAGAGTCACATGGTCACCTCTCTAACCTCTTCCTATGCTTTATGGCCATTTTGGAGTAGAGAAAAAAAGAGTATTAACATGAGTTAATTGATATACATAATGCACTTTTGAAAGTGAAATATGAAATTGAGTCTTATTTTAAGCTTTCTTATCCCATTTTCATATAAGGACAACCATTATTGGCCTTTTTGCAATTAACCTTTTAACTATTATCATTAAGGAGGAACTTCATTCTTAGTTTTAAATTGGCTTTGAAAATTGGGATGTGATAGATACATAGGTGTAGTATAAGAAAGCATCAATCATAAATCTATGATAACCACCGGTTAACATATTAGGGATTACAAAAAACATTAGAGAGAATAGTCCTTCATCATATCATATAATGAAGCTAAGTATAATTAACCGTCATTTCTTAATTGTGTTAAGTGAAGTTCAACAAGATAGGTGACAGTGATGTTACAAATAAACACCTCAAACTAAACCATGGGTTCATACACTCACTTAGGTCAAAGCACATCCTTCACACATAGCATCCCAATATGATCATGGGTGCATATGGTAAAGCATTACCATCGAATCCCATACTATCCTCAAGTATGGATTCATACATAACTCAAGGTGTAACAAATGAATTGTAGCTTCAAACCAAATTATCAAAACTTAGGACTCAACAACCATCGATTTGCATAAAAGCAAAACCATCGAATGTTAGATAGGCAAACCATCAAAACCATCGGATGTGAGAGGAACATAGACATCGATTGCAAGCACAAAAGAAAGTCCAAACAGAAACTAAGGTACCCACCATAGGTTGATGTAAGGGGCCTAACCATCAGATCATGAACAAGGTAGAAACTAGTTCAAATCACTAAACAAAAGTCATCATTTGTCACCCAAAGGAAACCCTAGATTCAAAGAGAAAAAACCATAGAATTGCACCATCAGATGTCGTCACTTGTATAAGTATATAATGTACAAGTACTTAGATATCATGTAAATCAAGCGTTAGATCTTCCCTATTCACCCAAAACCCTATATTACACTCACATGAAGACTTTAGGTTTGATAGGTTTCTTATGAGTCATCAATAGGACCTCACATACATTGCAAATCCTTTCAAAAAGTCCTTCTTGGTCGAAAATATTGTGGACCGAGATATAGTCATTGTAATAGGTTTATACAAGAAAGAAACATACATATATCCAGATGAACCTCGACAGCCATTCAGTCGACAATATTGTGGACCGAGAATCGTCTGGTCGAAATTATTTTCGATCGAGAAAAGTTCTAGAAACTCCACATTTAACGAACATTTTAGTCGTTGCAACCCAACTACTTTCTACCTAATGGCTAGTTAAGCACTGATAACATTCTAGACACCCCCTAAAACGTTCCTAATCACTTGTAAACTATTCCTATAAATAGGATATGGCTTAGGACACCCATATCATCACTTTTATACACAACACAAAAGCTACACTTGAGCATCCATTCTAGATAGCAAAAAAGTTGAGATTCACTTGTTATGTTCTTCCTTGTGCTCTAAAGTTGTGTCCTATAGCTATCATCTTCTAACCACCACATAGCAACGTCCATCTTAAGTGGATAGGAGATCGAAAATGCTTGATATAGGAATCAAGGTGATGTACTTCATTGGTTAAGTATTTCTTTCTTCCAATCTATTTCTTTTATATTGTACTTTGTTCTCCTTGACTACTCCTTGGGTTGGAGGATGTTGAAAGGATATTGCTTAGTGCTACTTCAACAAAGTGAAGGATGCTCCAAGGTGTTCTTGAGGTTACTTCAAGAAGGTTGCTACAAAGGAGGTTGGATCTACTTAATGGTGCAACTACTTCAAGGTGGTGAAGGCTGTTCCAAGGTTGCTTGAGGTTACTTCAAGAAGGCTACTTTAGGGAGGTTGAGGCTACTTAAAGGTGAAGGCTACTTCAAGTGGAAGGTGATTGTATTTTTTGTAACATCCTTACAAGGTAAATACAATAAATCACTTTTAAAATCCCAATTGGGTAGTGGACTGACAAGCTTTGATTCAAAGGTTGGAACCACTCTAAATCAACGTGTCTTCCTTGTTTCCTCCTCCTTCTTTCCCTTATATTTTTAATTAAATTTTAAAAATACCAAAATCTCTATTCACCCCCTACAACACCCCTCCCTAGGGTTTCATACGTAACCAGTGGAAGCATAGCCTAATCCCCAACATTATCCATAATGTGGGGTACTTGGCATTTTAGGGAGGGTTGTCACATACATGATCTCATATCAAGAAATAAATAACACTTGGCATTATTGAAACATAGATTCATACATAAGTTCTTCTTGGAAAGAAAACTACATCATTATTCTAAAGGTATGCTAAACATAAACTAGGTAACATGTAAAAGATAGGATCTCCATAGATGGACGTCCCACCAGGCAACAACTTCTTAGATCCTTGGATTCTTAGAACTCCTTAAGCTGATTCCTTCCCTTTAGCTCCAACTTCTACGGACATCTCATCCCCAGCCATGCAAAAGAAAAACATTCATGGTAAGTAAGCGGCATTAGCATATTATAAAACATAAAAACAACATATAAAGATGATTTGACATAAACATGAACATGCATTAACATTAATCATTTCTTGGCATGTTTTACATAAAGAATTTGACAAGAAGTATATGATCCTCTCTTAATGCCCCATAAGGAGCCCATAATGCTCGGAATGCTCATAATTTCTCGGAAAGCCCATAATGCTCGGAAATCCCATAACAAGGTGCATATAAATCTAAATCAAATTCCCTTAATCATGATCTTTCTTAGACTTAATTATCTTCTTAATAACTTAGACTTGATTTTAATGGGATTTCTCCCTCTTGGACATAGTTGGGAATTTCTTCCCTCTTAAGCATCAATGGGAATTTCTTCCCTCTTAACCTTGGTTCCATGTATCTTAAGCATAATTCATAGTATTAATGTGATTTCTACATTTAGACTTAGATTATAGAAATGAACATCCAATAATCATATACTTGAAGAAAACATGCATTAATCATGACTTTAACATAAAGTGCTTAACATAAATCATAAACATTCAATAAACTAATTATTATCTATGCCAAGGGCATGGCCCGCTTACCTTGAGCTAAAGCACCTAAGTCAAACCTCATTTTACTGATTGGATTCCCTTAAACACCTGAAATTTGCATGCATATCCTTCATCATACATCATTAAACCCTAATTTGTGTCATATAGTTAATGAGATGTGAAAACAGCAAAATTAGTTGATAAAATCATAAAATCGAGTTCCTCATCAAAAAACCTTTCCAAAACATATTTTTGCATATTTTTTCGATAACCAGGCGATTTACTATGAATTTACAAAGAACGGACCAATGACAAAGCAAGAAAAAGCCATGTATATAATTATACCCAAATCCAGTGGGCCGGATCCGAGTTGGACCAATCAAGCTTGGCCAACTAGTGAGAAGGCTCGCCACTGAGGACTCACGATCAGAGAAGGGAGGGCAGGTGAAAACCCTGAAATACCCTTTGCGGTTGAAAACATCGAATTAAACTGACAGGGGTACCAAGGTCATCTCGCGACCTGGATTCTTCACCCCTTAGCCATGGCGTTGAGCTCCGAGAGCAAACCTACGATGGTAGCATCTGGTGAACACTTCGATCAACTCTAAGTAGAGGAAGACATCGATGGCTCCCTTGTACCAGGCCAGAGCTATTGAGCCATTGCTCAGGCTATAAGGAGCACTAGGCCCTATGGTGTAAACATGGTAGCCGCAAACAAGGCCAAGGCAGAACCACTGCTCGCGAAGCCTAAGCGTTGAGAAAATGAGCAGTTCGGGACCAAAAGATCTAGTAAAACCAAAGCAAGTTCGTGTGGACCTGAAGCCATTATTTCCATGGTCGAAGGAGATGAGAGGACCTTTGTGTCTAGAGAACAGAGAATGGCGGCGGGAAATAGAGAGGAAGGAGCCAAGGTGGAAGCCACTGCTCGCGACCGGAAACCCATCAGACGAAGTCCTGAGCGTGTTCATGAAGGTAAATCGAGGCCGAAACTACAAATTCCACAGTCGGGGAGGCCCTGTGGAGCCACGACGACTAGTGTTGGCAGGGTCCGAGACGCGGTCTCAAGGACACGATGATTCGAGGACCTACATGACAAACCAAGGATGCTGGTACGCAGAAGGGGTCGCATAGATGCTCACCGGAGGTTCGATCGGGTTGGAGTGGTCAGAGGAGTCGAGGAGAGGCCCAGGTCACCGGAGAAGACAAATCGAGTAGGTTAAAGATGTTGGGGGCTTTGGAGGACGAATTGAGTGAGGAGGAGTGCCACTTGGGGTCCGGTTGTACTGCGGGTTGCTTAGATGGAGGTGCGAGAGGCTGGTGAGGTGTCTACTGAAACCAAGCTATGAGCCCTAAAAGGGCATTTGCTCCACAGAGAGTGGGAGGGGGCGAGTGATGGCTCGATGCGTTCGTGGCATCGAGACAAATGTGTTGGTGAAGGAATGAAGGAAAATGGTCGAGTAACGTGCGAGATTGAAGGCTAGCAATCAAGGCACTGAAAAACGGCTGTTGTTCGCGTGAAGAGTGGAGGTAGAAGAAAATAGGTGAGCCATTGGATCTTTATCCAATGGTTGTTGTGTACGCATGCGAGAAATAAAACAAAAATGTGACACGTGATAGATCTAAGGCACGGTCTATAGGGAAATAAATGACATAAATTAAATCTCAATTAATTCTCTAGCAAAACCATATACAAACCTCTCTCAAATTAATTGGAGGGTCAAACATGGGCCAAAAGAGTTCAAATTTTGACCATAGGTGTATTAGAGTGTCTCGAACATTCTCATTTAATTAGATTCTATGCTTGTACACGTTTTATGCCTAATATAGAAAAATTCATCATGTACATTTAAATGGCTATGATTAGTTTATATAAAGCTTATAATTTCTCAAATAAGAATTACAAGGTATGAAAACGTGCACTAAATATTATTTCTCCTCAATTAATGTAATGGAGGTCATAAAGCAATCAATTTTACATGTACACCACTAATCACCATAAAAAAGAAAAATAAGAGCATTTATTTCCAATTTCTAAATAAGAGAGCATATATATACATGAAAACATGTTCTTTAAATAAATCATGGATAAGAGAGTAATTGAACATAATAAAATGAATTTGCAAAATTGACATGGGCAATTTACATTCAAGTCCGCAACAATTATCTTATTAGAAAAGAACATGCAGAGAATAAAATATTTTGGAAAATTTGCATAGTAATATTGGGGTGTTACAATACTACCCACCTTAAACAAATTCCATCCTCGAAATTTCCTAGGGTTTGTACCCACCTTAAGGATTTCACATAAACTTGCAAATTTTCCATACAAATTTTCATTATAAAAGAGGCATACATAAACAAAGCATTATTATTCAACATAAATTACTTAACAATCCTCAGCTTGATCATCTTCCTCTTCTCCATCTGACATTTGCATGGTGAAGAGCCTTGGTTTAACCTTGGGTGGAGGATTAGGGTTCTTAGCTTGGTTATGGTTAGGATCCTTCTTTGCAAGCTTAGGGAAATTAGGCTTGATATGCCCTTCCTCACCACAATAGTAGCAAATAGATGTTCTGAACCTACAAGGACCACCGTGATTTCTCTTACATGTAGGGCATGGGGTTCTCCCATTCTCATAAGAAGGCTCAGGGGCTTTTCTCTTATGGTTGGAGGGTGGAGGGGGTTGATGGTGATGATTGTTTTGGGGTACCTCCTTCTTAGAATTCCTCCCAGTGTGATCCTCTAATTCTAAGGTTGCATCTAGGGCTGATTGCATGGTCCTATGACCTCTACCAGACAAGGCATAACTTAGGTCGGGTTAAGGTTAACAAACTCATCCTCCTTCCTTTCTAACATGGCTTCAGATACATAATGGTCGTTAAAGACTTCTACAAACTCACCCCAAATGAAAGGAGGGTCATCTTCTTCCCTAGAGGCTAAGAGGTTTTCCCACCAAGTACGGGCTGCACCCTTGAGCATATGGGTGGAAAATCTAACCCTACTACATGGGGGACACTCTAAGTCTCTAAAGCAATCCTCCATGTTGTTAAGACACTCCTCAGGCTTGGTCACCACATCAACCTCATCTTCACCATGGAAAGCATCGGGTCTAATCTTCAAGAAATTTATGAGGGAGATCTCATGTACTCTAGGTGGAGCTCTAGGTTGGAGGGCATTGGTCAAGGCTGCTACTAGGGCATCTAGGATGACTTGTGGAGGGACTTGGTTCATGTCTTCAGTCTTATCACCACTAGAGGATCCTTGTGAGGGCCTTGACTCACCAACCTTCTCCTTCTTCTTAGTGGCCATCTGAAAGGGTAAACATAACTTGTTATTAGAACATAATATGAATCTCTATTGTTGCCTTAGTGTCCATCTATTCCTTGCTATGATACCATTAATGTAACACCCCTCCCTAGGGTTTCATAGGTAACCAACGGAAGCACAGCCTAATCCCCAACTTTATCCATAATGTGGGGTACTTGGCGTTTTAGGGAGAGTTGTCACATACATGATCTCATATCAAGAAATAAATAACACTTGGCATTATTGACACATAGATTCATACATAAGTTCTTCTTGGAAAAAAACTACATCATGATTCTAAAGGTATGCTAAACATAAACTAGGTAACATGTAAAAGATAGGATCTCCATAGATGGATGTCCCACCAGGCAACAACTTCTTAGATCTTTGGATTCTTAGAACTCCTTAAGATGATTCCTTCCCTTTAGTTCCAAATTCTATAGACATCTCATCCCCAACCATGCAAAAGAAAAACATTCATGGTAAGTAAGCGACATTGGCATATTATAAGACATAAAAATAACATATAAAGATGATTTGACATAAACATGAACATGAATTAACATTAATCATTTCTTGGCATATTTTACATAAAGAATTTGACAAGAAGTATATGCTCCTCTCTTAATGCCCCATAAGGAGCCCATAATGCTCGAAAACTCCATAATTGCTTGGAAAACCCATAATGCTCAGAAAGCCCATAACAAGGTGCATATAAATCTAAATCAAATTCCCTTAACCATGATCTTTCTTAGACTTAATTATCTTCTTAATAACTTAGACTTGATCTTAATGAGATTTCTCCCTCTTGGACATAGTTGGGAATTTCTCGCCTCTTAAGCATGAATGGGAATTTCTTCCCTCCTAACCTTGGTTCCATGTATCTTAAGCATAATTCATAGTATTAATGTGATTTCTACATTTAGACTTAGATTATAGCAATCAACATCCAATAACCATATACTTGAAGAAAACATGCATTAATCATGACTTTAACATAAAGTGCTTAACATAAATCATAAACATTCAATAAACCAATTATTATCTATGCCAATGGCATGCCCCGCTTACCTTGAGCTAAAGCATCTAAGTCAAACCTCGTTTGACTGATTGGATTACCTTAAACACCTGAAATTTGCATACATATCCTTCATCATACATCATTAAACTAAATTTGTGTCATATAGTTATTGAGATGTGAAAACAGAAAAATCAGTCATTAAAAATCATAAAATTGAGTTCCTCATCGAAAATCCTTTCCAAAACATATTTTTGCATATTTTTTCGATAACGAGGAGATTTACTATGAATTTACAAAGAACGGACCAATGACAAAACAAGAAAAAGCCATGTATATAATTATACCCAAATCCAGTGGGCCTGGTCTGAGTTGGACCAATCAAGCTTGGCCAATAGCGAGAAGGTTCACCACTGAGGACTTGCGATCAGAGAAGGGTGGATAGGTGAAAACCTTGAGATACCCTTTGTTGTTGAAAACATCAAATTAAACTGACAGGGGTACCAAGGTCATCTAGCGACCTGGATTCTTCACCCCTTAGCCATGGTGTCGAGCGCCAAGAGAAGACATGTGATGGTAGCATCAGGTGAACACTTCAATCAACTCTAAGCAGAGGAAGCCATTGAAGGCTCCCTTGTGCCAGGCAAGAGCTATTGAGCCATTGCTCAGGCTGTAAGGAGCACCAGGCCCCATGGTGTAAACATGGCAGCCGAAATCAGGGCCAAGGCAGAACCACTGCTCGTGAAGCCCGAGCACTGAGAAAATGAGCAGTTCGGGACCAAAAGATCTAGTAAAACCAAAGTGAGGTCGTACGGACCTGAAGCCATCATTTCCAAGGTCAAAGGAGACAAGAGGACCTTTGTGTCCAGAGAACAGAGAATGGCGGCGGGAAACAGAGAGGAAGGAGCCAAGGAGGAATCCGCTGCTCGTGACCAGAAACCCATCAGACGAAGTCTCGAGCGTCTTCGTGAAGGTAAACCGAGGCCGAAACCACAAATTATGTGGTCGGGAAGGTCCTATGGAGCCACAACGACTAGTGTCGGCAGGGCCCAAGACTCGGTCTCAATGACATGATGATTCGAGGACCTACAAGGCAAACCAAGAATGCGGGTATGCAGGAGGGGTCGCATAGATGCTCACCGGAGGTCCGATCGAGTTGGAGTGGTCGAAGGAGTCAGGGAGAGGCCTAAATCACTGGAGAAGACAACTCAAGTAGGTTAAAGCTGCTGGGGGCTTTGAAGAATGAATTGAGTGAGGAGAAGCACCGCTTGGGGTCCGGTTGTGCTGTGGGTTGCTTAGATGGAGGTGCGAGAGGCTGGCGAGGTGTCTACGAAAACCAAGAAACGAGCCCTAAAAGGGCATTTGCTCGACAGAGAGTGAGAGGGGGTGAGTGATGGCTCAATGCGTTCGTGGCGTTGAGACAAATGCGTTGGCGAAGGAATGAAGGAAAATGGTCGAGTAACATGCGAGATTGAAGGCTCGCAATCAAGGCACTGGAAAATGACTGTTCACATGAAGAGTGGAGGTAGAAGAAAATAGTTGCACCGTTGGTTCTTGATCCAATGGTAGTTGTGTACGCACATGAGAAATAAAACAAAAATGTGACGCGTGACAGATCTAAGGCGCGGTCTATAGGGAAATAAATGACATAAATTAAATCTCGATTAATTCTCTAGCAAAACCATATGCAAACCTCTCTCAAACTAATTGGAGGGTCAAACATTGGCCAAAAGAGTTCAAATTTTGACCATAGGTGTATTAGAGTGTCTAGAACATTCCTATTTAATTAGATTTGATGCTTGTACATGTTTTAGGCCTAATATAGAAAAAATCATCATGTACATTTAAATGGCTATGATTAGTGTATATAAAGCTATTAATTTCTCAAATAAGAATTACAAGGTATGAAAACTTGCACTAAATATTATTTCTCCTCAATTAATGTAATGGAGGTCATAAAGCAAGCAAATTTACATGTACACCACTAATCACCATAAAAGAGAGAAAATAAGAGCATTTATTTCCAATTTCTAAACAAGAGAGCATAGATATACATGAAAACATTTTCTTTAAATAAATCATGGATAAGAGAGAAATTGAACATAATAAAATGAATTTGCAAAATTGACATGGGAAATTTACATTTAGGTCCTCAACAATTATCTTATTAGAAAAGAACATGCAGAGAATAAAATATTTTGGAAAATTTGCATAGTAAGATTGGGGTGTTACACCCCCCCTCTAGATCTTTCAATTGGTATCAGAGTAGGTCTTCAAGGATCCCTAACAAGTCTTGAAGTAATGAGGGATAGTGTTTCTAGAAACCTTGACATGGAAAGGACGCACGAGAGTCGGCCATCATCAAGTGACCAAGATTGTAGATGGTGCTTTGAATATGAAGTAAGAGGTCACTCAAAATTTGGTTGTCTAAAGAAGAAGAAAGGAGAAAAGTTCCACAAAGCTTCAAGGGAAAAATGCAGTGAGAGTGAAGAAGACAAGGTAAGTTGTTTCATTGCAACAACAAAGCAAGAAGAAAATGAGGTAAGTCTCCTTGATTTATCTAAAGAAGAGCTAGTTAATAGTTTAGAAGAATTCCATGACAAGTATGTTGAGTGCAAAAGGAGATTGAAAAGGTTTTAGAAACCAGTGATGAGTTGTAAGACAAAATACTTGATCTCTCTTCTGAAAATAACTCCTTGAAAGATTCTATTAATGATTATAATACCAAATTTATTGTTCTAGAAAACAACAATGATCTTCTTTCTCAATAAAAGGTTGAATTTCTTGCAAAGAATGATTATCAAACTCAACCTATTCTACGTTCTCATTCAAATTATGATATCACTGTTAGAGAGAGATTCTTTTCTTTCAAGTTTAGATCAAGAAAAACTAGATATTGCAAAGAGAATTGATGAAATTACTAAGTTAAAAAAACATGTTGATAGTTTAAAGAGTAATAATATTCTTGATAAAATCTTGGAAAAATCTTTTGAATTAATTGGAAGAAGAAGTCTAGGTTATGTACCTAAAGATAAATCTTTCCAAAAGCCTAGAAATAGAAAAACACAAAAACCAAATAAAGATCTTGTATGTGCCCAAAGACAATCTAACACATAACCAAAATGAAAAAAAGAGAAATGAACTTGATTTTATTTGATGTCACTATTGTCAAAGTTTTGGGAACTATTCATTCTCTTGTCCATACAAGAAAAGGAAGGATGACTTGGTTTGGGTTCTAAAACCTCCAACTTAGAAATACTGGACACTTAGTTGAGATTTGACCTAAATTTCATTTTGACATCCATAATGTCTTATCTCAACTAAAATTAGCTTTAAATGTATATATTTGAGTATTTGATAGTTTAATTGTGTTGTTAATATCAAAACTAGTTGAAAAAGAATTATACTGGTTCATTCTACAATCTTTGAAAAACTTGAAGAATAGTACCCAGTTGACAAAACTCTCGACCGAGGTGCTTATCGGTCAAAAAACAAATTCGACCGAGAACAATTCTGTCAAAAATTGTTGTTATTGAAATCATTTACTTGAAATCAATACTTGACATTCATAAAATATTTTTCATTCTGATTCATATATACCCAAAATAATGAAAATCATTCATAACCAAAAGGACCACTATATGGGTACAAAAAATTTTCTACTTTGCAGGTTTGGATGGTCAATAGAAATTGAGACAAGGAAACCTTTTATACACTTGGAGAAAAGGTAAAATTTCAAAGGTAAAACTATTTTCATAGGTAATGTTAGTACAAATTTTAAATGAGCTATTTGTCAAAGAACTACATCATAACTGTTATGACAATGGTATGATTCATAGGAAAATATCAAAGTTGTTGATAACTAAAAAATAATTGTAAACATATAAAATATATGGATACCATTTGCAAATAATGTATTGTTTATGGCATGTAAAGATTGTACATGCAACAAAGTTGCCTAAGAATATATTCATAAACTTTCTTTTGATAAATCTGGGATTTTTGTATTCTAGGAAAGAAAAAGTAAGATCTCTTTTCAAAACTAAAACTTTAATTAACTAAAACTCAATTAATCTTATCTATATGTGGTAAAGAATGTTATCTTCTCTTCAACAAAATATGGATTCGATCTTAAGATACAATAAAATGGATTTATCTTGTAATATTCCACATCTAGCAAAGTATCTAGGATTTGTAAGTCTATATCTAAGAGAGTTGAGGAATAAATTATAATTATACACAAAAAATTCAAGACTTAGTCATATATCCTATAGGACTTGATTATTGGACCATTGCCATATGAGTTTACCAAGAATAATGTATAAGATTTTGTTCCTTGATATAAAGGAAAAACGTTCATTTGAACTAAATTGACATGATGAAATAAAGTAAATAAAGCTAGGATATAATGAGAGGAAATAGATTTTGATATGACTGATGCATTAATGGCTAAAACTTGAGGTCATTTAACTCTAACCACTCATAAATGCATCATACTCTTCAAATGGATGTAATAATTGTTTCCAAAATAGAATCATAAGAGAAGATATCTATGTTTCTTAAACACGTGACTTGAATTATGATTAAGTATACATAAAGAAAGCTGATTATGCTAATATAGAAGAAAATTTTATATCTTGATTATATTAGATAATTCTATAGAACTGCCTCTCGACTGATAAGGAGTTTGACTGAGGGGCGCCCCGGTCGAACTCATGGTCGACCGAAAATAAGCCTGAAAAAATGCTTATTTGTAAATCAAATCATTCACTTGCACCCAACATTGGTATATTAAATCTGTAATTTTCTCATCATGTTAAATACTTAGAATAAGAGTAAATTTTAAACCCAAACAGTGCAAGAAATAAGATTTCTTATAAAAATTGTCTCACGGTCTTACTTAATCAATTGATTTTAAAGTTGATTACGGTTTGAAATACCTTAGTATTTTTAAGCTCACTTTTGTTATGAGATTGGGGGGGGGGGGGCTCATAAAAATTCTTAGATATATTGTTCATACATTTTGGATCTTGCTCTCAGTTGGGTTTTCTAAACCAATTTGAGCTTAACATCCCTTACAAATGGTTGAGAAATTAACATAAAAATACATCTATTGATCCCACCATAAGACTAAAGGAATCTCATATCAATTTAAGATTTAACATCCCTTGCAAATGGTTGAGAAATTAATATTGGTTTTTGAATTATGGCTAAATTTGACATTATTTTTGAAGTAAACAATTAAGGGCGATTAATCAATTAAGGGGGAGTATTATTTACTTACACATATGATTATCTTTTTGAAATGACAAAGGGGGAGAAATAAAAGAAAGTAAAATAACGTAAAATATTCTCATGAGTTTCATGATCTCTTAGCATGACATTAACTGGTGCTAAATTACCTTATTATGTGGATATAATGTTCCATATCTCTTTAAGTATATTAGAATACATTTTATGAGATCAAAGAACCTATTAATCTCAGGAATATCACAGGTATGGAACTCATTTCATTTCAAAATATTTTGCTTATATTTTAGGAATGTTTGTCATCTTCAAGAAGGGGAGATTGTTGGCTGAATTGGACATTATCGTACCCTTTGTTTTGATGATGAAAAACATTTCATTCTTGTGGATCTAACATGATACTTGAGTATTTCAGGGTTCAAGAAGATGAGGAGATCATACAAATTGGATAGTTTAAGATCTATGCACTTAAATGTTTAATTTTTTCATGATTGTACTCAATGTAAAAACTTGTACAAGTATATAATGTACAAGTACTTGAATATCATGTAAATAAAGTGTTAGATCTTCCCTATTTACCAAAATCCCTATCTTTTGCTCACATGAAGACTTTAGGATTGATAGGTTTCATATGAGTCATCAATAGAACCTCACATACATTGCAAATCCTTGCAAAAAATCCTTCTCGGTCGATAATATTTTGGACCGAGATATAGTCATTGTAATAGGTTTAAACAAGAGAGAAATAGACATATAGATACATGAACCTAGATAGTCATCTGGTCAACAATATTGTGGACTGAGTCATTTGGTCGACAATACTGTCGACCAAGAAAAGTTTTGAAAACTTCACATTTAATGAACATTTTATTTGTTGCAACCAGACTACTTTCTACCTAATTGCTAGTTAAGCACTAAGAACATTCTAGGTACTCCCTACAACATACCTAATCACTTGTAAACCATTCCTATAAATAGGAGAGGCCTTAGGACACCCATATCATCACTTTCATGCACAACACACAAGCTACACTTGACTGTCCATTCTAGAGAGCAACAAAGCTGAGATTCACTTGATATCTTTTTCCTTGTGCTCTAAAGTTGTGTCCTATAGATACTATCTCCTAGACACCTCATAGAAACGTCCATCTTAAGTATATAGGAGATCCAAAATGATTGATATAGTAATCAAGATGATGTACTTCATTGGTCAAGTATTTCTTTCTTCCAATCTATTTCTTTTATATTGTACTTTGTTCTCCTTGAATACTCCTTGGGTTGGAGGTTGTTGAAAGGAGGTTGCTTGGTACTACTTCAACAAATTGAAGGCTTCTCCAAGGTTTGATTGAGGTTACTTCAATAAGGCTTCTTCAAAGGAGGTTGGAGCTACTTCTAAGTGAAGGCTATCTCAAGGTGGTGGAGCTACTTCAAGGTGGTGAAGCTTGTTCCAAGGTTGCTTGAGGTTACTTCAGGAAGGCTTCTTCAAGGAGGTTGAGGATACTTCAAGTGGAAGGTGATTTAATTTTTTTGTAACATCCTTGTGAGGTAAATAAAATAAATCACTTTCAAAATCCCAATTGGAAACAATTGGGTAGTGGACTGACAAGCTTTGATTCAAAGGTTGGAACCATTTTAAATCGAAGTGTCTTCCTTGTTTCCTCCTCCTTCTTTGCCTTTAGTTTTTAATTTAATTTTAAAATTACCAAAATATATATTCACCCCCCTCTATATCTTTCACCAAGATTAGGTGAGAATCAGATCTTGACCCCTTGGTCACAAGGGTGGAAACCCTAGCACCACCATCGGTTCAGCACTCTACATGGTGAACCATCAATCCAAGGAGCTTAAAGAGGGAAACAATCAACCTTCACACTCCAAGGGACCACCATCAAATCCCAACACACAAGGAAATCCATCGAATCCCACCAAACTAGAAGAACCATTGAGTTCTAGCACTCAAGGTAGCCCATCTATGAGAGGAAACCCTAAGTTCAACCTTAGGTTAGATGTCACCACTAAACCAAGGTTGAACAAGGCGCCACAAGGTAAAAATATATCAATCATGATATGAAAACATGTGAGGAACAAAAATCATGTAACGAGTTACAAGAAAAACCTTAAATATGGATAAATTGCATAAAAGTCCAAAACAAGCATATAAATGTATAACTTGCTCAAACAATGTCCAAACTGGACCAAACTTGAAACTTAACTTGTAAATGATATAAAATCACATCTTAGGGTTAGATTAAGGTTTTAAGAATCCAATTATGATAAGAAAACATGTTCAACCAGAAAGCATGGTTAGGGGCCTTACATCCATGAGGTGTACCACAACATGTGAAAGCATCCCAACAAGCTTTGATCTCAATGTACAAGACTTAGAATCATGCACGGGATCCTAAGTCTTTAATCTCAATACCACATCTACAATTGGCATCACCACATCTGGCTCCTGGAAGCTAATGGTGCAGTCTGATATCTGGACTCCTCTAAACCTTGGTATTCATGTAGAGAGTCAAGTACTCTGGCATGTTGTGCATCAGAGGACCTACCAAAGATGTCCACTGATTAGTAACATAGGTATCACTGACATCCCCAGTTAGTGTTGGGTACGATAAAACTATAAGCATTCTACCCTCACTAGCCTAGACCCCCTGTAACATCCTCAATCTCATAACTAATGTAAGTCTTCAATGTGGTGTTTTCTAGTAAGTGTGTGTGTCAAGGGACCTAATGAACCTAACCATGACTAGGTATGTAATTAAGTTACACAAAATTTGTAATACAAGTAATTTGGACAATCAATACACACATGATGAATTAAATGTGTATTATTGTAGTCAGTTGTATATGAATAGAAATGAATTATTCCTATGAAAAATAATGTGATGAATATATAATATGATGAGTCTAGTTCATGGCTTGAGCCTTAGACCTAGATTAGGTCTTCATGTTATGTAAATAAAGAATTATTGATCACATGTGTCATACATGAGCTCCAATTGAGAAATTATATTGATTGAAGACTTATTTTCATGATTAGGAATACAATTAAGCACATGGACCCTTTGAAATACTAAGGGATGGACCATGTTCCCTAGAGCCCAATTCCAGCCCTATTGGACCAATTAAGTTTTACAAATAGGTCCTTGGAGTACAAATTGAGAATTAATTATTTCGTGGTCATAATGAATGCTTAAAATATTGTTAGTAGAATAGTAATTAGAATATAAGATGGTGGGAGAAATTTTAGATGTTTTTCATTTATATAGTGGCCTAGGTGATTATATTAGTAATTATCTAGTTTTTATTTAAAAGATAGTTTTGGATTATCTATCTAGTTAGATTCTACCTAGAATCTTGCTCATGTAAATATGATGATAATATAGTGCTTGTACCAAAATTTGGGATCAATTGGAACTATGAACTAGGCTATTTAATTATTCTTTTGTTTGGACTTTTATCAAAAAGAAGAAGAAAAACAAAATAAAAAAAGGGTGACTCCAGCCCAACACGGACTGGAGAACGTCGCCTTTGTTAGAAAAGACCCGAATAGAGTCCGCGAAGGAGATGATCCCCCAAATGATCCGGACTCCAGTTTTCTATATTAACCATGGATCTGGAAAGCCTAGGGTTAGCTGAAGCTAAGGATAAGATTCAACTCGAAATAGAGTCATAGAGAAGGAGAGCAAAGGAACCGAAGGATGGGGCACTGCTGGCGTTGGCTAGATAGGTTGGAGGTTAGGGTTTCTCACCCTGACCCTTTGTTTACGATGAGGATGTGTCGCCCACACTGAGGAAGGGAGGTCGTAGATGAGGGGCCGCTCCTTGGCACTTCCGTGGCCGGAGGTGCGAGCTCCACCTTGTCAGAGAAAGCTGGTGTGGCGATGCCCTATTTTCGGTGTGAAATGGGGGAAGTCTCCTTAACGCAGTCTGTGGAAGGGACAAAGGAGATGCAGAGGAAGAGGGGGTCCGTGGATGACTGTCAGATCAACTTTGAACGACCTGAAATGCTTTGATAAGGTGATTCTTCTAAAATTCATATCTTGAGATTGGTAAGTCAGATTTTATCAAACAAGATACCTATAGAAAGCTCATGATGAGTACTATCACTTAAAAATACTTACATACTATTATTTTGATATCTGATATTTATTCAATATAGTGTCTTCAAAACTATATGATTTTGATGTTTTGTCAATTAAAAATAGCAAACGAATTTAGAAATTTATGTAAATTTTATTGAAAGTGTATCTTAATATGCTTAACATGATTTAAAAGCCTGATCTTTGTTATATGAAGTTTAATTAAGGTTTTTGATTTAAACCCTAATAAGGGTATTTTGGGTATTTAACCCATGATCTGATTACGAAATGACCTGATATTTTAATAGATGATCTTACTACTTTGTATGATTACTTTTCTAAAAGTTTTGATGGAGTTTCATATATAATTGGATTCTTATTTAGTTTTTGGCCTAAGTGGCCATTATGTAAGATGATTCATGAGTATTTGTGAGGAAAATGTATTTTATGTGCCTATTTAGTATGGAAAATTATTATAATTATATTTTCATCTAATTTTTATAAATGAGTCAGTAAGAGTAGTATATGAGAGTATGTATGGAGTTTACTCTTGGTATATGAGGTATATACTTATATATTAGTGTATATACTATTTTTCGTACAATGAATATATTAGTATGTGTATGCCATATAATGTGTGAATCAAGTTTAATTCAATGTTTAAACATGAACCATGCTTTAAATTAGAGTTAGTCTTAGTTAAATATGATTCCTAATTCAATCTAGGGGATTAGGATGATGGGGTTTGAGATTTAGAAATGAAGAGAGGAGATTACACATGGACTTATTAAAATTTTGTTGATGACTAGGTATATATGTTGTGAATCAATGAAACAAGGCTCCATCAAGAACATCTTCAATATAAAGGTAAGCGGTTCATGCCCATGAGTATTCATATCTATCAAAATTATCATATTTTTGTAAGACTTCATACTTTATGTGATCCAATGTTCTGAGATTTGATATTAAGATATGCAAGTAAGATTTTTGTATACATTCATGGATACGTCCTTACATGTGCCTAATATCTTGAGAAGAGATATGTTATGAAGATTTATAAGAATTGTAGGGACTCATGAACTAGGTTCATGAGAAAACTAAAGGATCATGTTTCTATAAGAACTATTAGTAATGATTCATATTGACGAATAGGACTACAAGATAAGATATGCAACCAAGATTGACAATGTGGAATAAGAATGTAGTGAGATTTCAAGTAGAAACATGCCATTAAGATTTCATAGATATGTAGAGATCTAAGACTAGATTCCTTAGAATGAATAATATCTAGAATTTGATTACAATATAAGAATATGAATTTCAGAATATTGAGACATGGTCTACTTTTAGAAATAAAGGTACTTTTGGGATCACAATGTATTGTAAAAATGAGTTCATGATGGCATTATGAGATAATGACAGATTAAGTTATGATTAGGTTGCAATACAATATTTATAAGATTTCTATTTTGATATTTAAGGTTCAATATGTAAGTTCATATGCAAAGTTTTAGGGTAACATCATATTTTATAAGAAGGATTGAACCATCTTGTCAGAATTGATATTTTTAGATATGTTGTACTTATGATACTTTCATAAGCTTGACTTAAGATACTTTGTATACTTAGTATTTCTATATTCATGTCAGATTCTTTCTCATAAGACATTAGACTCATTTATGATATAATTGGTATAATGAAGTAATCTTAGCAAATAAGAGTTTTAGAATAAAGTTTACCCAGATAATGAGATACATGTTCAAATACAACAATGAATTTAGTTTAGAACTTAAGAACGAGAGATTTAGATTCAGACTTAGGCTACTCACTGTGTGAGTAGCCAGATTTTGAATAAAGAAACATGATATGGATTATAGACCCAATCTCAATTATGTTGTAATTTGAAATACATATCCAAATTCCATAATAGATTCAGTTTAGATTTGAAAGAGCAAAGATTCAGATTTAGATTTCAGATTAAAAACTAAGTACATGTTTAGTACTCAGTTTCAGATAAGTTCAGATTCAAAGTTTAGTAAAGATAGACTTAAGATAACTAATTCAAAACCTTCACATAATACACTATATAATAAGTCCTCACCAGAGAGTCCTGGGACGATTCAGAGGGTGCGTTGCTCCAGACACTATGGATGTCACAGAAGGCATGTTATGCCAACAGAGGGTGTGTTGCACCATAGAGGACACTTCGGTGTCAACAGAGGGTGTGTTGCACCATAGAGGACACTTCAGTGTCAACAGAGGGCACATTGTGCCAATAGAGGGTGCGTTGCACCAAAGAGGACATTTCAGTGTCACAGAGGAGGACTTATTGTATAGTGGTGGCCACAAACAGTTAAAAATCGTAAGTAAAAGATACTTAAGATTAGAGCATGTCTATAATCTCATCCACAAGTGTGATGAGAGGAATTCAGATAAGATATGTATGATCCAGACACTTTGGTGTAGACCATGAGAACCAGAGTATAGGTCTCCAGAAAGATAGAGTAGAAATAAGAGTCTAAGAAATGAGAGATAGTATGTTTCCAAATTTAATCAGAGTTAAATGTTCGTTTCATATTTCTGATGTTCAAAAATCTTTTGTAATATTATAGTTCTTTAACAATGTATATTTTTAGAATACTCATGTCACTTACTCTAACAACTATTTTTCCCAATGCATGGCTGGGGATGCGATGTCCGCATGATTTGGAGCAACTGAGGATCAAAGGAACAAGTAAAGGTCTAGGAGATTTTCAAGCTTGCCTAGTGGGGTGCCATCTACCGCCACAATCCTGAGTGTAGACATCTTTTATTATGTATAGTCTTATTATCATGGTAGATTAGATGATTTGTTTTTCTTTGTCAAACTATGTATTAAAAAAAATAGCTTCCGCTCAGGTGCTATAAAAATATGGGTGTTACAATATGGTATCAGAGCAATTTTGTCAATGGCCACTAGGCAAGTATGATTCTCATAGTCACCCTAGATGGAGATAAGATATTAGGTTTAGGGATAGATTCCCAAGAAAAGATAAAATGACCTAGAATGACTAAGAGTTTTCACCTTAGAAGAAATAGAGATGTCAGAGATAGATGTTTACCTATTCGAGGTCTCATGTTTCAACCTAACCCTAGCTAATGATGTTGCTTCTCCATTCTCAATGGTTATGTCTAGCCAATTGAGAATTGAAAAGGAATTTCATAAGCACTAGACTTTTATGCATCTCTCTTTCTTACTAGCCCATGTGGTATGGGACACATGTGTTAGTTGGGTTAGTGAAGGATAGTATGTCAGGATCCCACATCTCTGGGTATGTGCCTGATCACCACATATCTAGGAATGTAGGAGTTACCTGAAGAACCCAAGGTTAGATAGTCATGTGCAACTAATGTTAGGAATTCATGACAAGGTTGAGGCAGATGCCCTAATTGTAGAGCCAAGTTTAGTTTCATAAACCTTAAGTATGAGTTGAGAAGTAGACCAAAGTAATAGATAATACTCACATATTTTTTTTTTATGAAAATGCATTACATATCTATTTGCATACAAAAAATTTAAACATAAGTGTACCTTAATATGTTAATTATCAATACATGAAGAGGTAAGAAGAACCCTAAGGTGGGTAGTAGCCTAGAGAAATTTTGAGGATGTAATTTATTTTAAGGTGGGTAGAATTGTAACATCCTCAATCTCACAACTAATGTAAGTCTTCAATGTGGAGTTTTCTAGTAAGTGTGTGTGTCAAGAGACCTAATGAACCTAACCATGACTAGGTATGTAATTAAGTTAGGGTTTCTCACCCTGACCCTTTGTTTACGACGAGGATGTGCCGCCCACTCGGAGGAAGGGAGGTCATAGATGAGGGGCCGCTCCTTGGCACTTCCGTGGCCGGAGGTGTGAGCTCCACCTTGCCGAAGAAAGCTGGTGCGGTGATGCCCTATTTTGGGTGTGAAATAGGGGAAGTCCCCTTAACGCAGTCCGTGGAAGGGACAAAGGAGATGCAGCGGAAGAGGGGGTCCGTGGATGACCGTCAAATCAACTTTGAACGACCTGAAATGCTTTGATAAGGTGATTATTATAAAATTCATATCTTGAGATTGGGAAGTCAAATTTTATCAAACAAGATACCTACAGAAAGCTCATGATGAGTACTATCACATAAAATACTTCCATATTATTATTTTTATATCTAATATTTATTAAATATAGTGTGTTCAAAACTATATGATTTTGATGTTTTGTCAATTAAAAATAGCAAACGAATTTAGAAATTTATGTAAATTTTATTGAATGTGTATCTTAATAAGTTTAACATGATTTTAAAGCCTGATATTTGTTATATGAAGTTTTATTAAGGTTTTTGATTTAAACCCTAATAAGGGTATTTTGGGTATTTATTTGTAACATCCCTGACCTGGGTTATGCCTTAACCCTAGAATTTTTTCTTAAGCAAGTTAATTAGATCCTTAATTTTATTTGGTGAAAAGTAATTAAGGCCCAATAGGAACTTATGTTTCAATTTTGGTCCTATTTGAATAATGTTGAAGCAATATTTGCTTATTATGGACCAAAGTGCAATTTACCCAATATGAGGGGTTATCTTGAAATTGGTACTTGATAAATTCTCCTCAAGTGTTGAGGCATCATGAGAGTGAAAATGATGTAGAGGTATGGCTTGTGAAAGCCTGAGTACCAAGAAATAGCCGATTGAGCAATGTGTGTGCATTAAAACCTAGTTTTGGTGTAATGTGCAATTTACCCAAAACCTAGGGTTCAATATGCAAATTACCTCTTCTAGAGAGACCTTAATGTTTCTTGGCATCATGTAGATAATCTTGATATTAAAATAATTAAGATTTAAGCATAATTGAAACCCTAATTCAATTAATGCAAAAATAAATTTATTAATTAAAATGCCCTTCAACCAAAATTGAAATGGTTGAATTCATATATGTGTGGACGTCCATGGGCCTTGCAAGGGCCACGAAATATCTCAAGAAGGTGAAAAACCCACTCACATTATTATAAGAAAAAGAAATATCCACTCACTTATGGATATTACTATTAAATGGATTAAGGTGCTGAATTTGCTTTTCTTTAAATTGTGGATAATTGAGAGGAATAAGAGGCAAAGAGGATAGCCTCATACCTAAGGAAGAGAAGGGGGCAAGTGGAAAGGATAAGGGGGATATAATTCCTACTTTCTCTCTCCTAATTGAATTTTTAATAAAAATTGCATATAAGCTCATTTATGCATAGAGTAAAAGGGGAATTTCGAATTCACTTCCTCCCTTTTCTTGAAAAACGACCTTGGGAGCTTGGGAGAAAGAGGAGAACGAGCCCCAACCTGTTGGTAAGCTTCTTGACCTTCTTTCACCTTGAATTCATGGTGGAAATCACAAATCAATGCTTGATTTCTTCTTTTCTTCACTCCATCTTTAACCCTAGCCAATCTTTTCACTCAAAATCTTGAGGACGAGCCTAAGGGGAGTTGCAAAAGCTTCATCCAACATTGTTGATGTGAAACTCTAAGCTTTGAAGCTCATTTGGAGGCAGGTTTTATAACTTGAACCCTTAATATTGTTATTGCATTCAATTCCTTATCAATCGTTGATCTATTGTTCTTCTTGAAATTCATTTGATCAAATCAATAGAACCACCATGAAAACTACAGAAAAATATGAAGGATCATAGCTTGATGATGATGACATCATAACAAGCACACACCTCAACAAACTTGAGTTGCAAACGGTTTTGGACTTTTGGTCCAAACGGTTTCATCAAAACTGTTTGGAGACCAAACGGTTTGCAAACCGTTTGATGACTTGAACTCCAAACCGCAAGAGAGGGTTGACCGTTTGGTAGGGTTGAACATTTGAGGTTTGAACCCTAGTACATGTTGGATGATGATCCAATGGATCCAATTGATTAATTCAATGAATGTACAATCCTTCAATTGGAAACCCTAATCGAGTAGATTGAAGAATCCATGATTGTTTCAAATGATTTCAAGATAATTTGGGTCAAACAGTTTTGAAACCGTTTGAGCCCAAATGGTCTTGAAACCATTTGGGACCAAACAGTTTCAAAACCGTTTGGAGGGTTAATGGTTGATCCTTGATTATTGGATAAATATCTAATGGTGTTGATTGATGAATCCTTCAATTGCCTAATCAATGGCCAATTCAATGGTGCAAATTACATTCAATATGATTGGTGATTGCCCTAATGAACCCTTTCGGTTTTGAGACTGATTTGGCCCAAACATTCTTGAGACCATTTGATTCCAAACAGTCTTGAAACCATTTGGGGTCAAATGGTTTCAAAACCGTTTGGAGACCAAACGGTTTCAAAACCGTTTGGTGATGAAACTTCAAAATTGAATGAAGGTCAATTGTGGTTCAATCAATTGGAAATTGAAGGTGATGATTGTTTTATTGATCCAATGATTAATAGAAATGACAATCAATGATAGGTACAAAGGCTGAATCCCTAAAGTACCTAAATGATTAGTATCTTTAAAGAGATAAACCTTAATTTCTTATAAAAGCAATAATTCAGTACACTATGCCAATCATAGTTGTATGTACTTGATTGAAGGGTTGATTTAACCTAATCAAGTTGAGAAGATAATAGAGATGAATTCATACTTGAGTATGATTCATGTGGTGATTAAGGGTATGATCCTTGGTAAAGAGATCATGAAACCCTAATCATGAGCATAAACCCTAAATGAGAAGATTAATGAACCGTAACCCTAATTCAGGGCAATCCTAAGTGAAACCCTAATCCAGAGTAAGGATGTAACCCTAATCCAGAGTGAAGGCATGAGTAACCCTAATTTAGGGTAATGTGTTGCAAAATCCTAAATTGAAATGAATAGTAAACCCTAATTATGGGTAATTGAATGAAAACCCTAATTGGGATGAATAGTAAACCCTAATTGGGGAGAATTGATTGTCAATCCTAATTATGGGTAATTTATTGTGAAATCCTAATTTGGATGAATAGTAAACCCTAATTATGGGTACTGAAATATGAAACCCTAATTGTGGGTTATTGAATGTGAAACTGTAACATCCTGATCTCCTGCTTAAGTTAAAACTCCTTATTTAGAACTATTCATAAAAACAAGCTTCTTTGAGGATTTTTTTGTAAAATCAATTTCAATATTAAAATAATTCATTTTGATTAATTTAAAAGCTTTTATATATTGAAAATATAATTGCGGTACTTTTGCCTAATTTTGGAAAAAATATATATATTGGTGGGTAAGCACACAAGTAGGTAGCTGGGTAGCAAGCAAGTTGCTTATAGAGGCAAGCATGTAGCTGGGTAGCAAGTAGGTAGCTTGAGCAAGCACATTAGTGGGTGAAGTAAGTAGATGAGTGGCATGCTCCTTTCCTTGAGACCTAACACCTCCAAAAGTTGACACATATCCTGCCATGTGTCAACCACCCTTTAATAGCTATCTTGAGATGACACATACGCTTCCATGTGTCATCTAGCAATTCTTGAGATGACACCTAACCATCCATGTGTAACCTAACTAGTAAGCATCCAGCTAAAGATGACACCTAGCACCCATGTGTCATCCACACACTTTTTTCTATTAGGACCATGCTACCCTTCACCATTCCTATATAAAGAGCCCCATCCACCCCACCATAAGCATAAGTTCTCTCCTCTTCATACCAAAAACAAAGGTGGACGTCCTTCCCTTATCCTAGCCCCTCTCCCTACCATAAACCTCACATCTCTCTATAGACTAGTGAATCACTCTCTCTTCCTCTATGTTAGTGAATGGAACCACTTCCCAACAAACCCTATGTATATAGAAACCTACCACCTCCCTCCTCCATTGTAGTAAGATAATCCAAATACTATATCTTCCACATATGTCATGATGCTTTAAGCCATCTCTCTTCTACTCTAGTGAGAGAAACCCTAGAAGTTGTTCTAGTTGGGGATGAGGATCGAGGTGATGGTAAATGCAACGTAATGCTTCCCAAATATATCAAGATTGGATATATTTAATGATGCTATGGTCTTCTTGTGGAAACATGTATTAAGGACATATAGAGGTATGGTTCCCACATTTTTATCATCCAAAAAGTACAGTTTATTATTGTTTAATATGATATTCAGTTCCTATTGTAATCTATTATTCAACATCAATAAAAGGTATGGTATAGAATGGTTTGGTATTATATGCAGTAAGAGTATAGTATTCTTCATATACTTTCCTAAAGAATGAATAAGTGATCAACGATACACAACCTCTTTATTAATAAGCTAGGTATGACTTCCATATATTCGTGCATATTATCCTTTAAAATTGAGTTTAAAGGCTTTAGATGATAATCAAGCATTTCTTTGGATTCTAGTCCTATTGTCTTTTGGTTCCCTTTTCCTTTAGTTCTCTCTATTAATTGTGTCATGTGATATTGTTGGAAAGTGGAATTCTATCAGACACTTCTAAGGTGACTAGGAGCCTGTTTCACTGATGTTTGTAGCCAGTAAAGAGGAAAGGTTATTTAATTGGTTCCGTGTTCTCACGGGGGGACTCCCTAACCTCTTGCATACTCCTAGCCATAGACTTGTCTAATTCAAAACCACAATCCCACAAGTTTACATTTTAGGTTTCATAGTGAAATAATAATCAATGATTCAATTACTTGACTACCTTTTGATCTCTCCAACTCTGAATATCCATCAAATAGCTGTATATCATTGATGGTCCTTTTGATTCTAAAATTCATATTGGGAGATGTGTTGGTAACAGAGTCGGCATGTCTTGGCCGGGGATTGATATATTTGGGATCTGGATCTAAGTCCTTTGGAGTCAGAGATAGATGAGTATAATGCTCTACCATACTCAGGCCCACACCTGGGTTGGTCATGTAGAGTCAGGCATGATCAAGTTAGTAATGTGGAATAATCTCCTGCAAAGATTATGCATGCTAACTAATGATTATTCAAGTGGCATTTTGTGCAAGGAGCGCCCTCTTCTTCTCTTGGAAAGGCGACCAGTGGCTACATGTGGTAATCTGATTCATTGAATAGAGCATGCAGTGTGCACGAGTGGCTGGGGGTGTGCCAGGGTACTTACAGGTGTTTTGGTGACCCTAATGGACTAAAGTCTTGGCTAAGCAAGTTTTTGTGGCTGCAGGCCAATTGCCCAAGGTGAATTGACACCTTCTCTAAGAGTTGTAGTTAAACTCGTTTATAGAATAAGGTCTCCCTTTTTGTTATCATTATACCAATAATCTTGATTATGCTGCACAATATCGGTCTAACTTTCTGATAGAGTTGTCGTATGATAAATGCTTTATGAATATACGTACATACACATTCCTTATGCTTCATGCTAGTAGATAGTCAATAATTTTGGTTTGGAGTTTTGATACTTTAGTTATCTGAGTAATACATTAAGAATACAACTATATTAATAGTGTCTTGCTGCTTATCTCTATTTTTCCATACGTAGACAATTGTCTAACCCATACTCTCCCACTTGGGCTGTGACATATTCTTCCATGTTGCAGGTTATATTACTTATAAGAGACCTTTCCTTGTGGAAGACTCATCTTGAAAAGATCCTGAAGGGCATCAAGAATCAAGGGCGGATTAAGCTTAAATTTAAACTTATGTATCATTTTTATTGATACAGGAGATAATGTAAAAATACCTTTTGTAAGGGTGTAATGTTTTGAAATAAAATATTGCTTATCTCACTCCTGTGCTTTGAGTCTTGGTGCCATATTAACGGCTCAGATTTAGCTACTTGATTTTCGAAGGAAGAAAATCAGGTGGTTGAATCGGGGACGTTACAGAAACCATAGTTAAGGGTGATTTCATGTGAAACCCTAATCGAGGATAATTCCATGTGAAACCCTAATTGAGAATGATTCCATGTGAAACCCTAGTTAATGGTGATGCCATGTGAAATCCTAATTTAGGGTAATGCCATGTTAAACTCTGAGTTAGAATGATGTTATGTGGAACCCTGATGCAATAATGTGATGTGAGACACAAATCCAGGGTGATACCATGTAATGATATATGAAACCCTAATGATGGTATAATGGCCAATACACTAAAGTAGGGTGTGGCTAATATAATCAAGTAAGATGAGAATGTTACACCCATAAAGGGTGAAGTTGATAAACCATATGAATGGTAATGTTGATACTTTAATGAGTAAGGGTATAAGGGACAAGATGATGCCTAGATAATTATATATCTAATTCTATATAGGTGTTTGACTTGACATACATGTATCAACCCTATACACCTTACAAAGATGAGAACCAGAAACTCTTAGGAGAGATGCAACACTAAATAATTATGTGGATAACATCATGAGATTTGAAAGATCTAAAGTAGTTGATAATGGTTTATTCTATATCAACAATGCCTAACCATTAGACAAGTCCATATCATTAAAGATAGCTGGACAATTCTAGTGTGTGACCTATGCACTATATGATAAAGGTGATAAATAAGTGGTTAAAAGTATTAAGAGGGAAATACCAAAATATAAGATAAGTTGGTAAATTCAAGTGAGTTAGAAGTGATGAGAAAAGTGATACATCAAGACATGATAGATATCACATTCAGCACCTCAAGATTGATACACCTTGATACACTATTAAATCCAATTTAGTTGGATAACGAACACATGAAGAGTGTTATATAAACTGATACAATGAAATGTAAGGATTTGGATACATTTTGATAAGTATAGGCTAACATACCTTGAGAAAGGGGTTAAGCCAAACTAATGAGTATGATGTAATCATACCCTGGAAAGGATGAGAAATGAACTCATACCTTGAATTGATAATAATGAATGACATATGATAAGGATAATAAGCATGAGTGAATGCTTCTGATACTAAAGGAAGCTCCTAGAGGAGTGGAGTAATAATTTAGGGTTGGATAATGCTTATGATACTAAAGGAAGCTCCTAGAGGAGTGGAGCAATAATTTAGGGCTGGATTCATAAAATGAACACATACCCCAATTAATGTGTAAAGGGAAATCCTAACCCTAATTTTTGGGTGATAGGATGAAAAACCCCATTTGATGGTAAACCCTAACCCTGGTAAGGGTATAGAGGTGTTACTATTGTATTGTATGCTGCAATCTGTTATTTATTTCTTATTGAAAAGAAACAAAATGTGCAGTGGCATTGTAAGTCATGCGACTAAGTTGTTGTCTAGTGAAAGGTGACAAGATAATTAATGGCCTTGTAAGCCATGTGATATGCCTGTGTAACAAGTATCATGAATACCTCGGTCTGAGGATCTAGAGGTAATAGTTACCTAATAAGTGGTAACAATGTTCAGTGATGAACTAAGGGTTTAAATACCCAGATTTGATAAGCATGGAAATAATGTGGTTGGGGGATGAGAATTCCCAGTATTAATATGAGGGACTGAGATCCCAATGTCTTATAAAGAATGAGAAGTGTATGATGAAAATAGTACATGCTTCTTTGTAGCATTTGTCTTAATAAAGTTATGTTTGAGAACTTGACTGATGCTAAAAGAATATGATAATGCAATTAATTATTCAAGTGAAATCATATCATGTAGAGCCCTAACCATAGATCCATCATTGTTAGTAATTTGGTGATGGTGAAATGGTTTGCTCTGCGGCATAACCCAGTGTGCATACTGTTGAGTATGTGGGGGTTGATGGGCGAACATATCCTTACGTCCTGATGAAGAGATTGATGGAAAGTAAACATTAAACCTCTCAATCCTTCATTATATGTGTCGGGATGGATGTATCACAAATCTCCCGATGATTGGGAAAGATGCAATACACATCTCCCAATAATACTTAATACCGGATCAATGGAGGTATCTCTCGATCAAGAAGAGAGTGCAGTTGATGTTGTAACTCTATAGTGAAGTTCCTAGTATATCCTGGAAAGCTATCTAGCAGAGACACAAGATGTCCTGCATGTGGTCTCGCAATGACCGAGATGTGGGAGGTCTTGGAAGCCGACTCTTCCATTGACCTTGTATGGTACCGATTTCGACTTCGCAGTGGTCAGTTGGAGTATGAGCGGTATACCTCATCTCCTCAGGGCATAAGTGTGATTGTAAAATGTAATCAACCGTATAGCATGTTTGCTTAAGGATTGAATACAGAAATTTATTGGTTGATGTTACATTTCTTTTATGCATCTCTAGTTGATAGATGTTATTTATATCGATTTACATTCATTGCAAGTAGATGAATGAATTATGACTCTACCATGGGTAGATGCAATGTTCTCCTTAGGAAAGGAGATTACTTTACTCTATTCATACAATGATTTATCTGTTGTTAATTATATAAGAATACTCTGCTCAGTTTTAATTTAATGAACTGTAATAATGATGTTTCTGGTGGAGAGTTATATCTCTCGCTGGGGCAATTTACAATTGTCTCACCCCCGTGGGAACCAACATTTTTAGCTGAACACGGACGAGGAGGCAGAAATCCCATAGCAGAGAAAGAACAGTAGCAACATCAGGGATAGAAGTAATATCTCAGGTGGAGATACTGTCTGTCGAGTCTTGTAGTCAAGAGTCCTACGTGTCGTCTCTGTACTCTCATGTCCTCAAAATCAATAGGTAGTGCTTTTAATGAATTGATCTGAGATTTTGGCTTGATGCCTCGAGGTTTTTATACTGCATGTGTACAGTGTTAACATGACAGTTAATGTTTGTATTCCTCAAGAAGAGATGATACAAGGCATGTACTTATGAACCAGGATGTAAATGTATTACATTGGTTTCAGATGAAAGAGTTTTCCTATGATTGGATCTCTTTGCAAAAAGTTTTTAATTGTTAGTGATTTTCAGTAATTTGCTGTTAGTAATTGCTTCCGCTTAGTTAATCATGTACCCATGATCTGATTACAAAATGAACTGATATTTTAATACATGATCTTACTACTTTGTATGATTACTTTTCTAAAAGTTTTGATGGATTTTCATATATAATTGGATTCGTATTTAGTTTTTGGCCTAAGTGGCCATTATGTAAGATGATTCATGAGTATTTGTGAGGCAAAATGTATTTTATGTTCCTATTTAGTATGGAAAATTATTATAATTATATTTTCATCTAATTTTTATAAATGAGTCAGTAAGAGTAGTATATGTGAGTATGTATGGAGTTTGCTCTTGGTATATGAGGTATATACTTATATATTAGTGTATATGCTATTTTTGGTATAATGAATATATTAGTATGTGTATGCCATATAATGTGTGAATCAAGTTTAATTCAATGTTTAAACATGAACCATGCTTTAAATTAGAGTTAGTCTTAGTTAAATATGATTCCTAATTCAGTCTAGGGTATTAGGATGATGGGGTTTGAGATTTAGAAACGAAGAGAGGAGATTACACATGGACTTATACAATTTTGTTGATGACTAGGTATATATGTTGTGAATCAATGAAACAAGGCTCCATCAAGAACATCTTCAATATAAAGGTAAGCACTTCATGCCCATGAGTATTCATATCTATCAAAATTATCATATTTTTGTAAGACTTCATACTTTATGTGATCCAATGTTCTAAGATTTGATATTAAGATATGCAAGTAAGATTTTTTTTATACATTCATGGATACATCCTTACATGTGCCTAATATCTCAAGAAGAGATATGTTATGAAGATTTATAAGAATTGTAGAAACTCATGAACTAGGTTCATGAGAAAACTAAAGGATCATGTTTCTATAAGAACTATTAGTAATGATTCATATTGATGAATAAGACTACAAGATAAGATATGCAACCAAGATTGACAATGTGGGATAAGAATGTAGTGAGATTTCAAGTAGAAACATGCCATTAAGATTTCATAGATATGTAGAGATCTAAGACTAGATTCCTTAGAATGAATAGTATCTAGAATTTAATTACAATATAAGAATATGAATTTCAGAATATTGAGACATGGTTTACTTTTAGAAATAAAGGTACTTTTGGGATCACAATGTATTGTAAAAATGAGTTCATGATGGCATTATGAGATAATGACACATTAAGTTATGATTAGGTTGAAATACAATATTTTATAAGATTTCTATTTTTATATTTAAGGTTTAATATGTAAATTCGTATGCAAAGTTTTAGGGTAACATCATATTTTATAAGAAGGATTGAACCATCTTGTCAGAATCGATATTTTTAGATATGTGGTACTTATGTTACTCTCATAAGCTTGACTTAAGATACTTTGTATCCTTAGTATTTCTATATTCATGTTAGATCCTTTCTCATAAGACATTAGACTCATTTATGATATAATTGGTGTAATGAAGTAATCTAACCAAATAAGAGTTTTATAATAATGTTACCTAGATAATGAGATACATGTTCAAATCCAGCAATGAATTCGGTTTAGAACTTAAGAATCAGAGATTTAGATTCAGACTTAGACTACTCACTGTGTGAGTAGCCAGATTTTGAATAAAGATACATGATATGGGATATAATCTCAATCTCAATTATGTTGTAATTTGAAATACATATCCAAATTCCATAATAGATTCAGTTCAGATTTGAAAGAGAAAAGATTCAGATTAAAAACTAAGTACATCTTTAGTACTCAGTTTTAGATAAGTTCAGATTCAAAGTTTAGTAAAAATAGACTTAAGATAACTAATTCAAAACCTTCACATAATACACTATATAATAAGTTCTCACCAGAGAGTCCCAGGACGATTAAGAGGGTGTGTTGCGCCAGACACTACAGGTGTCACAGAGGGCATGTTATGCAAACAAAGGGTGTGTTGCACCATAGAGGACACTTCGGTGTCAACAGAGGGTGTGTTGCACCATACACTTCGGTGTCAACAGAGGGTGTGTTGCACCATAGAGGACACTTCGGTGTCAACAGAGGGCACATTGTGCCAACAGAGGGTGTGTTTCACCATAGAGGACACTTTAGTGTCACAAAGGAGGACTTATTGTATAGTGGTGGCCACAAATAGATAAAAATCATAAGTAAAAGATACTTAAGATTAGAGCATGTCTGAAATCTCATCCACAAGTGTGATGAGAGAAATTCAGATAAGATATTTATGACCCAGACACTTTGGTGTAGACCATGAGACCCAGAGTATAGGTCTCTAGAAAGATAGAGTAGAAATAAGAGTTTAATAAATGAGAGATACTATGTTTCCAAATTTAATCAGAGTTTAATGTTCTTTTCATATTTATGATGTTCAAGAATCTTTTGTAATATTCCAGTTCTTTAACAATGTATATTTTTAGATTACTCATGCCACTTACTCTAATGACTATTTTTCCCAATGCATGGTTGGGGACGCGATGTTCGCAGGTTTGGAGCAGTTGAGGATCAAAGGAACAAGTAAAGGTCTAGGAGATTTTCAAGCTTGCCTAGTGGGGTGCCATCTACCGTGACAATCCTGTGTGTAGACATATTTTATTATGTATAGTCTTATTATCATGGTAGATTAGATGATTTGTTTTTCTTTGTCAAACTATGTATGAATCGGTTTTCTTGTTATGCAAAGTGTTTCATTTGCTTTAATTGCAATGATCATCATGTTTGTGACACTCCCAGATAAAGAAAAAAAAATGTTCCGCTCATGTGTTATAAAAATCTGGGTGTTACACCCCCACATCTAGTTGGTACATTCTTCTTACCTTAATCTGGAAAAAATTACCTCCAATCGAGAAGCACATCTCCTCCCCATAGAACAAGCCTCCTATGAGGATTCTACAATGTTTAGGGCATCTATCATCTACTGAAATTAAATTTGTTCTTTTAAAATCATTATCATTTCTAACGATGAACCTACTTTCATTAATTAAGCATTTAACACAAAGTTCTCTGACTATTTCACAACTTTTGTCATCCTCGTAAAAAATAAATTGATCCCTTAGATCTAGATTAGGGCAAACATGGATTCTATGGTACAACTAATTCCACCAATCCTCACCTTTCATACATAGCATCTTGCATAGCAATATCAAAATATGGTATCACATCACAAATGTAATTTACAAGGCATTTCTACTCTAAAGAATCACTGTTAAAATCTTGCAAATTTATCACATAATAAGATTTGATGTTGAAAATTTCATTATTTCATATTTGTAAACTCTAAATCAGGGTTAGAAGTGATTTTCCACACATGAAATTTATCCCAGGTTTTAATTCTTCGTACTTATATCCACTGAGCATAGAACCTAGCTCACACATGTCTGGTCTGAGCATTGGATCATGCGATCTTGCCTAAAACCAATCATCAGGAGGTTATCAACCACAGAGAAACTTGGCTAGAGGTGAAAAAAAGAAGAAGTTGATGGTCAAAACCATCAGTTCAAGGATCAATGATGTTCTTCAATTAAAGAAAATAGGAAAAGGTGGGAAAGAGATCTATTATTGAAAGCTATTTACCAACTCAAAACCACCAAAGATCCTTTAGTTACCATCGACCAATCACCTCGTATGTCATCGCTCAACTTTTTCTGGTGGACAGAAGATAGATATGAAACTATACTTCTCATTGCATTGGATCTCATTGACTATTTATAGAGATCTAAGGATCTTAAAATTGGTGCATCTATGCGGTATGTGAATAAATCATCAGAAGACTAAACCACCACTAGACAATTGTTTGACCTACAAGCCATCGATTGTTGACTCTTAGCATGGCCATCAGTTCTGTTCTTCATGTGGTCAATGTTCATCAGCAAAACTATTGGTTGATGTATGTCTGTCGAACCAATGGTAGACATCATCCTTTGATTCCTACCTTCGATTGGTGGTGCCCCACCCAGAATATTCAGAAGGCACACCTTTCTTAACCCATCAGAAGATGGCTTCCACCAAAACCTTTGGTAGATAGAACCTTCAGTGGACTCTTAGTCGAAAACCATCAGTAGATTACTACCATACTAACCATCGATTCAAGGCCATCATTTTATCAACTAACGGAAAACCTTCAATCCAAAGGCATGTAAACCTTAAATCCTAAGCCATCAGTTTATCGACCTGAGAAAATCCTTTGTTTCCATAACCATCATTGTCAACTTGACTATTCCTTCAGTGTATACACATTGGTTGTCAACTGATAGTAAGTTTGTACGAGAACTAAAAAAGATGTAACTTGTTTATTTTGGCTCTGATATAACTCATTCTTGTGTCTATGGTTTCATTTTTTATTTCTCTTTAGTTTACACCCAACACATGATCTATAATATTAAAAGCTAATTATTTCACAAGATAATTATTAACAATAATCATTATCACTAGGGTTATATCTAACTTCGATTACCAGCTAAGTATGGTCTGAGTTGTAACACATAATGAGAACACTTTTAACAAACCTAAGTAGTCCCTAGAATGGAGACTCTTTCACATCGTTGCAGTTCAAACATATTCTAAAGTGAGGTTGAATACTCTCCTAATATAATAGATCATAGCGTAAGGTTACATGAAGCAAAAATCACTCCCATGACAATAATAGAACATAATAGTCCTTAGATGAGGTGTTGATCGGCCTGGAAGTGAGTCAGAACTTTTAAATTTATAACCTGAATCCTTCAAGGATGCTCACAACTTTATTATGGGGTCGAAGTAGATGTACGGGGTCGAACACATGGACGTGGTGACATTTAGAACGCCAAAAATCTCATTCTTGAGTCAGAAAAGCCAGAACGATAGTTGATGAAAATATGTGCTAGAACTACTCTAGCGGGTTGTCATGAATTAAAACAAAATAAAGAAAACAAAACAAAACAAAACAAAATAGAGTTCACGAGATCTACTAATCAGAGAAAGAGAGTTCCTGGCTATGTAACCACAACCTGGGTAGTCTATGCACCCGTTCTCGGGCGTAGACAACCCTCGAACACCTAAGAAAGCATCTTAAGACCGAACACAGTGCGTACTGTCATGTCTGTTCTTGTGGGGTCATCCCACTTGCTCTCGCGCAGCGTGACTAAAACCCATCATGATATGCCATCGAACCTCTCTCGAGGATGACAAATCAACACCTGAGAATATTCTAAGTACCCTCTCGGGTCTTAGAATATTCTGGGGATGTTAGGAATGGACGACCTTGAACCGTCCTCCTCTCAGATTCTGATCCAACCTATCTTCTCACATCTATTCCTACACGGATCTCTCGATATAGGAAGAAATAGTAGTTCATACTAGAAAGAGATCAACCAAACTAGCAATCACAAATAGAGAGAGAAGAGAGAACAAGCAAACATACTAGATCTGAAATAAATCTACTTGCTTAAGGAAAAAGTACATAAACATGCCCGAATCGGGCTACATAGCCAAGAAGGAGCTCAACTAGCCATGGACAAGCATAGTTAGCACCGAACAAAGATGGAAAAACATCATTGTACAAGAAACCAAGGAACACAACATAAGATAGAAGAAGAAGATAAGATTTAGCCCATAGAGGAGAGGTGGCTCTCGCTCCTTTGCCTCCGTATAGGTTGGATCTCATCTTTTGGTCCTCCGCCTTGATCAGATCTGGGCTCCTTGGTCCTCTCTCTCTCTAGATCTGCTCCGAACAACATCCTGGTGGAGGTGAGAGAATGTCAGTGGAGACTGATCTTCTCTCTCCCCGGCTTCCTCCCTTGGAGAGAGTAGATTTGAGATGGAGATGGAGGAGAGATAATGTGGAGGTTGGTGGCTATTGGAGCATGTAGGCTGAGTGCCTTGGTCCTCCCGGACTTTGGGATGCTCCCACGGGGCTCTGGCTTCAATCCAGTAGCTTTTCAGTGTCAAGACTGGATCTCACCCAGTCTGGACTCTTCGGTCTGGACTTGATCCCCCCCATTTGAATGGAGGTGTGGTTGCCTATTTATAGAGTTGGGGCTGGGCACTGCTGTAAATGGGTCAGACCCCCTTTTTGTACAAGATCGCAGGCTGCTGTATATTCACTGCTGGTCGTGGTTCTTTACTTAGCCATTGGTTGCTTGGGTACAGACCTCAGGCAAGAACAAATGAGAGCGTGATTGCGGTCTAGGGACACCGTGACCATGGTATGTTACTGGTCACGGTGTGTGGTTGGTGGTGATCGTGGGTGAGGAGGAGATGGAGGCTACGGGCGTGGCACTGTTGAGAGATGTTGGCGAAAGGATCGTGGGTGGTTGAAGGATAGGTCATGGTTCCTTGACAACGTGGTCGCGGTGTTGTGGTGTGAAGGTGGAAGGCGTTGTGAGCGGAGGGGAGTGAGTCACGGTGTAGTAATCTCCAGCAGAAGATGGAGTCGATGGTGGTCGAAGAAGCAGTTGCGATGGTCATGATGCAATGATGCACCCGCGGTGTGGAGCGTTTAGGAAGGTAGTGAACACGAGGTGTGCAGCGGCTATGGCAGAGACCACAGGTTCACGACGCAGGAGGTCGCGGTTCACATGGCTCACCCGCAGTCATGGTGTTGCACTACTGCGGCTGTGTATGGAAGCGAGGAAGGGCATGGTCGCGGCTGTATCGGGAGGTCGCGGTTTGTTGTGGGTTGTCGCGGTCGCGGCTTGTTGATCGCGACTTGAAGGTGGTCGCGATTGTTGGTGGAAGATGATTGTGGTGCTGAAGGCTCGGGCGTAGAGATATGATGACGGTCTGTCGCTGGCCTGAGGGGATGGAGAGGAGGTTGCGGTCATGGTTTGGAACACCGTGGGTCACGGTTGTTGGATGAGGGCTGGTTGCGATGTTGAGGGGATAATCGCGACCGTGGTTTTAGGGTAGTGGAAGGGTGAGTCGCGGTGTGGCAGTAGAATAGGAGTTGGGAGTGGGGCCCACCAGCTGGTTGAGAAGGGAAAGAAAGTAGGAGTCGTGAGAGAGGGGGAAGCAAGGATCCATTGACCAAGGTTTACCCAACATGAAAGCTAAACAAAGGGGACCAAAAGGATGGATTGGGCCAAGAATTTAAGGCCTTTGTGCCCAAAACTGACCTACACAAGAGATACATATTCAATTAAAATGAGAATAAAGCAATTAATCTAAGTTACGATGTATGATATGAATTAGGCAATAAAAGTGGGTACTTAAATAAGAATTGGGCCAGGACAAAGATAAAACTACAATGGTCATTGTTAGGAGAAATATCAAGCAATATAATTCCACTGGGCCTCAGTTTAGGAGATATGAGTATGGAAAGAGGTAGGTCATCTATGTTCAATGCATGCTAGTCCAACATTGGCCATTTAGCGACGTTATTGGCGATTCTAGCTACATTATGCATGAAGAGATAGAAAGCATAAAACATGAGCATTATTGGGCATATTAAGACTAAAGTGACACGAAACCATAGATGAAATGCATAGATAATATGCATAGATTTGGGTGTTATCAACTACCCCAAGATTAAAACTTGCTTGTCCTCAAGAAAGGCTGTGCTCAAAGAACCAAAAGATAACGTCCAAATTAAGCTTGGCAATAGATGTTAAGGCTAAGAAAAATAGTTTAAAGCATCAATTCTCCTGATCCATGTCGTTTTAGAACAAACCCCCACCAATCAACCACAGTCCTGCCAAAGCAAGATCAAAGAGTTTCCAGGCAAGATTAAGTGAATTCACTACATCCTGTCGATACTCATGAGGGTTTGAATCATAATTATTTAAACATGAAAGAGTTGTCACATAGGTGATCACACGGGTGATGAGCAATGAGCCATCACCATGAATCCATGCATACCAATCAGGAACACAACGCCTCTCACTTATTCATGACCTTAAGAAACAAAGAAAAAGACTCTAATGACTTCTGAGCATCTCGATCTGTGTCAGATTGGTCCATGAAATGAGCAACAATCCCTGCAGTTCGGGCCAGTTGGCCCAAAGCAGTGAGCTTAACTCCTCGTACTGCGCTCGAACCAACCCTGCTACTGAGATGATCTCATAAGTCTCCTAGGGTTTCCTAGTGACTCTCTAATGAGCTTTTGGAGTGATACTTCCAGGCATGACATACCCACATTCATGAGCGCAGTCATACACCGGCTGGGCACCATCCTTAACTCTCCTAAAAGAGGAAATAAGTGCTCATTTATTCACTCTCAGGCTTTTATTCTCTACATTCTATTTTTGTAGACTTGGGTGCGAACTATATAAATATTTTTGGGATTTTGTGGGCGGCCAAGCCTCTTTTGCACATTTTTATATTTTTCATCTTTTTGACTCAATCTAATGTGAGAAGGTACTTAGTCCATCAAGGAAAAACACTTCATCTTGATTATAGCTCAAAACTCATCATGATCCGCTTGACACCTGTGTGAAAAGTTGCAATTATGATTCAAAAATCCTTAGAATAGAGGCATGCTCGGGAAACCACAACTAGGATTCTTTGATCATGTTTTAGCTCATTCCAATGGTCCTTTACTATGGATTTGCCATTCATCGTATAGATCAAGGGAATTACAGCTTTAAGCTATGAAAAAGTTGCACAACCTTAGATTTATTACCAAACTCAAGGAAAGAGTCAAAGATCAAGCCAAGTGAAAGGTCAAGCAATTTTAAGATGAAAACTGTGCATTTAGGCATAAAGTCAAGCATTTATCTATTAGATTCGCACCATATGGCCATAATTGCAAAGATAAAAAGCTGAATTTTTTTAAAAAAATATGCTAAATGCATGCAGGAAGTAAACATGCATGCTAGAAGGATGAAGAGATAGAAGGGCGAATAGCCCTACCACCCCAAGCTTAAAATTTTGCTCGTCCTCGAGTAAGATCTAAGATTAGAATAGTAGGGTGGGAATGCATGGAAGTTAGGGTGGGAATCTTATTAAATTTCTAAAATGATGCATGTATGCAAGAATATATAAAAGTAGTTAGAGGAAAGAAACTATCTAAGAAAGAACATGAAAAACAAAATTTTATTTTAAACAAAAAGGGAAAAAGAAAGGGTAAGAGACAAGGGGGTGGCTGCCCCATGATATTGACACTGGGGTCCCAAATCCTAAGTTTTGGGACCAATGTCACCTATGTCTTGTCGATGGGTTCCGCCACATAATAAGAGTAGAATAGGTAGAGATGTGGGCCCTGCCGAGTCTAAAGTAGAAAAGTAAAATCCGGCGACTCGGTGAAGTGATCACTGTGTTGGAATTGACTTCAACTGCGCTGGGATGAATTCTTTGGCAAATCATCCTCAAGGTAACTTCCAAGATACAAATCTAAATAGGAAGGCCCTAAGATGTTGACACAGGATGAGATGGATGAGAGAGGTTGGATGTCTTCTGGAGGACTCATATCTTCTCTCTCCATCTCTACACTTGAGGTTGGATGCTCAGATATATCTTCGTGTATAATCTGAGTCATCTAATCATCTTATGAACAAGAAGTACCCCCAAGAGAATCTTTTTGTGGTTCTACCACCCCAAGCTTATCAACTAGCGTGGAGTCAGGGGTATCTTCATGCTCAGTAGCCATGTTGTCTCGAAATGTGCATCCTGCCCCCTGGACGTCCACCCAACCTTGTAAAGGTATGGGGGTCATTTTCGACTCGTGCTACTCCAACTCGTCATCAACAGTATACTTGTTGCTGCATGTCGAGCAACTGTTGTCATCATTAGTATCAGACATATTGTTCCAAACCATGGTTGGCGTACTACTCAAAGCAAAGTGACAAGTCTCATTATAAGAGGTGTCACCCTGGTTTGGTTCAATATCCGACTCAGATTCCTCTAACCAACCTTCTGTTTGTGGAGAAACTTGGCTTTTAGAGTCTTTGTCGTCGCCATCATAGACCCATTCGTGCTCTTCGCTCATGTCTTCCATTGGTTGATCAGCTGAATCATCTGGATAGAATGAAGGGTTCCCCAAGGTTGGAGGTTCTTCACAGAAAAATCTTGATGAATCTAGTTGATGGTCTGAATAGGATGATGGGGCATACTCCACTTCAGATCCAATGGATTGGTCTTGATGACTGAAATCTTCATGATCTTGTGATGGCATCTGTAATCGAATTGCAACTAAATTGATGAGCTCTTAGAGCCTTCTACCATGTTTAACATCTTTATCATGGAGTTGTTGTAATTGAGCAGTAATGCTTTCAAGACCCATTGATTCTGCCATACACATCTGATGGGAATCCGCTGTATCAAACTGATGCGCTTGGATGGATCCTTGCTCAAGAGTTTGAAGTAGACTTCTACTACGGTCTACAGCCTCAGTGACTAGTATGAGATGATGATCCTACTCTTCTAGTAGTCATTGCATTGGATCAACATCTTCTTGGAAATGAGGAACTAGGGAGGTGAGTGCATTGACACTTTCTCCAGCTAGCTCCACTGCTCAGATCAGGTCTTGATTCCATGCCAACGCGGAAGTCGAAGGGTGATCTACCATCTCCTTCATTGGGACTTCAATATATGATGACGGTGGAGGCGAGTATGACTCAACTACTTGTAGAGCACGACCTTTAATTATCTAACAATAGTCAAAACTGTGAAAAGAATCAGGAGGACAGGTAGACAAGATAACTTTTTTGGGTTTTAGGGGAGGCAGAGAAGGCAGCGGAAACACAAATTTTCTCCTCCCCAAACCCAGAACAAGGAAACGCATCAACGTCTATACAATATGAAGGGATGGTTTTTGGAATCATACCTTGTCCCGAGGCTTGCTCGGTGACAATACCTCACGGCTGGTGCAGTCGTCACCTTCGGTCTTAGACGGTGTCTGTGCAACTCCTGGTCGCACTGGGACTGACGACTCATGGTCTCACCGGGACTGTCGGGATTGACAGCTGTCCTCCGAGCGGAAGAAATCTCCCATCTCTGAAGTAGTCCACACAGACCACCTGGAACTCCAATCTCCTTGTCTCACAAGGAATTGGAAGGAGTCACACCCTCTTGTCAACGTACTAGTCACTGACACACTCTTCTGCCACCAGTTGCTTTCTACAATTGTCGTTCCCTTGCTGTTCCTCCCTTATCAGGTAGCACTTGATCGGGCTCTCTCGGTTACCAAAACCAGAGAGAATGACAACTTTACAGAGCAACTGGTTGCACTGAGTTGTTATTTTAGAAGCCCCCAATACCCCTATATATAGGAGGGTCATGGGACATGGTTCTCTATCCCAGGCAATGTGGGACTAAAGCAGGAGTAGAAGGGTTCGAGATTTTCCACAAAAACAACCAACTCGCAACCTGAACCGATCGTTTCATTTCTGAAATGGTCAGTTGGGGACCTGAGCCGGTCGGTTGACACCTCAACTGATCAGTTGGGACCCATGAAATGGTCGGTTCATTTCTAAACCGTTCGGTTCGTGGTCCTGATCAGTTCTCGATTGAATTTCCTTCTTTTGTTTCTAATTGGTATCAAATACAAATCCTTGTTCCAATCAAATTGGGCAAGTGAAACAGAAAGAAATTTCTCACCAATCCTACTTTCCCAACTTGCTCAGTTGAACCAGTTGAACCGATCATTTCAACACTTGAAGTGATTGTTTCACCCTGTCCACGAGTCGATCGACTCACCATCTGAGTCGATCGGTTCACCAAGCTCAGCCGATCGGTTCATCAAATGAGCCGATCGGTTGGGAGTGCAGATTGTGTAGAAACAGTCAATTGCAGTTTCAATCAATCTGATACTCTAATCAATCAGTCCAACACCTTGAACATTATGATATTGAGCTATCAATTGATTGAGTGTTTAATTGAACTACTAAACTCCTTTAGTAATCAATCTAAACATTGTTTGTGGACAAAACTCCTCTTCCAGGTTAAATCCTATGTGTGTGACCCTGCAGGTCCATTTCACGTTGGTAGTGAAAGTCCATAACACTTATGACTTCACAAGCAAAGAGCGGTGCCTAGTCACACATCAGTGCTACCCAAGTGAAATAGAAAGTTGGAGAACAACTTTCAATCCTACAATCCGTGAATGGTGGTATAGTGAATGTATAATTCATTTGTCACTGATATCCCGAATGAACTCGAGGCATGGAACGGTCATCCTGTCAACGTTCATTCACTTTCTTGATCTCAGAGTAGATTGGAAGTGATATGTATGACATCAATATCACATACTGATTCACACATGCATGCACGCCTTTCTCAATCCTACTCATCAAGTGGCCATGGATATCAAACTCCCTCTGGAGGGACAAATCCCATATCTATCACTCACCCCTCAAAAGCCCCATGTGTCAAAGCCACCCAATCATCACCTTTATAACAACCCATGTTTTAGGACTGCGTTTGATGATGTCAAAGTGTGCCCAACGACATGTGTTGAGTGTAGTGATTTCAGGTCAAAGAATCACACTCACCACCATCATTGTGAGTACTGACTGTGACTACCATGTCATGGTTCTATGTGTCAAACTCACGGTGGGTCTGTCCGGTACACTTGTTCTCTAACAAGTACCTATGTGTTTGGTTTGATATATGTATATCATGACTAATGAGATTCTTTCATCAACCAACACCACAATCTAGTCTTGTGTGTCATTGTTGTCTATCTACCTTCCACAATGACATCCGACTAGGGACATAACAACAATGTAAAAACTCTTAGCATCTGTATGATCTCATCGTTCAGGTCCTCAACATGAAAGCATATGTCATTGAGTACTGTCATTCTCTAGACATTCAATCTGTTCTATCACTATCTCATATGACTGAACCAGAAAGAATTGGAAGCTTGCCTTTGATGTTTATCAAATCAATCTTAATGTATCCCACCAATCATCCCATGATTGGCTCTCAGGGCATACATACCAACAGACTCCCACTTGCAATGTGACCCAATCACCCTTGAATCATATTCATAGTGATCTTCAAACATGTCCCACATGTTACTCTGCTCTAGTGCGATCATAGTGAGTAATGGCAACACCTTGCCAAAGTCAGTATAAATTGCATGTCTCTCATCTCTTCATTGTATGTCATACATATGAGATGGAGTTGCCGTAATATGCGATCTAGTATTCATTTGCTAACCTTTAGCCGCATTGCATGATCAAGGATTCCAAACTTGTCATCAATGAGCAAAATATCTATAAGTTCATCTCATGAACTTCCAGATCCATATAGTATCCACTATTGTTCTCCAACACATAGATACTCGACATTTCCCTTTTAAATGGTTTTATTGGAACACTTCCAATTATCAACAAACTTTCACTTTTATATATCCTATATATATTTTGCAATTAATTTTCTGTCCTTTCGGAAGTTTGCATCAATGTAACTCTTTACATTGAACTCTTCCTTATCTCCATAGAACTAGTACTTATCAAGTTCTCATGGTATTCCAGTAACCCTTACTGGAAGTAGACAGACATCCACTCGTCATGTCTCACATACGATTTATCAGGATGAGCACATCATATTTCCATGTCATACATACAAGATGATGAATGCATTTTGTTCTTGCCATGCAAGATAATGGGATGATTACATACATGATAGATCCACATCTATTCATAGTGTTCCCATTCTTCATAAGAATTGGACACTTGGCCTAGGGATACTAACTCCATGTAACATGGACAAGTTTTCTCCCACTGAATATGTGCATACTGAACCCTTCAGTACATATTGCCAATGTATGTTTTCTCCTCTTTTAGGTCAAGAGGTTTTCGAGAACTATCTCTATAGCTCTCTATTCCTATCACTTAGGAAACATATCTATCTTCCTTAAAGATAATTTCCACTTTTGGATTTCCATTCTAGAACATTTCCATTTCACATCAAAATGTGGAATGTGAACACGCTCCCACTAAATCACAGATCCCTTCTTTATCTTTAACATATCAGTCAAACCCTTTGACTATATCATCAAAGTAAAGATCCAATTCTGAGTTGCTTGTACTCAATCAATCACATTGATTAGTCCATTGTAACTTATAGACTTCATTTGCATTAGTGGATTCACAAGCCTTATAGGTTGTGTCACGTACACATCCGTGTTTTATTCCTCATAGGAATGCGGTTTTAGTATCCATATACCAAATGTCTTAGTCATTAAGTTGCAATCAACAAGCATCATCCTTCTCAAAATGTTATCCATGTGTCTTAATACTTAAGATTCATTTGCACTTATGGATTTCATCCAATGGGTGCTACCATCAAGGTCATACCTTATGGTTCACATGGATGTCATTTAGGATGTAATGGTCATAAACAATAACTCAAAATTCGGTTCCTCATATTCATCTAGATAGTTGACTCATCACATGAACAACTCATCACATAGATAAACGAGGTGTATCCGTCAAGGTTATAAGAACTTACAACTCCCTGTGATTCTTAATGTCCTTTATTAGCGAAGTGTATTCTTTATTTAAGAAGAATTTAGTTATTTGATAATCATTTTCTAACTCCTTAGAGTATGATTCCTTCTTTATTTAGACATATGTAAATACATTACATGTATCATACCTAATAAGATAATCATTCTCCCACTACCTTTAGTGAAGATTGATTAATCATGTCCAAGATATTCATGTCTCTTACTGGTTCTCAAACAAAAAGAGTCTAGATTTATCCATCACATGGAAACTAGAAATGAATTTCACATGATTTTGCTAATTTGATTGTTTGGGTTATCTATAACTTTTAGTTATCATTTTATCTTATGCATATCAAATACCACAAGATAAACAAGGCATTGCCACAAAGATTATATTGAAACATCTCTTTATTAATTTCCATCATTGTCATACAATATGCAAAAATAAATTGTTTCTATCTATTGGCAGATACGAAATAGTAGTTTATAACTGTATTACATGCCTTTTAGGCTGAAAATAAACTAAAGTACTCCTATCTATGGCGGAAACACTTGCCCCATTTATTGAGTGCTTTACACTTTACATCTTGGTATCATATACCTCAAAAGTGTTACAAGTTTACTTTCATGATACCTTAGGTGGAGATCTCCATCCCCTTCTTCATCTTCTTTTGTTCTTCCAGATATAGAGGGCAATTCCCTCATACACCCTTTCCCCATGTGCCTCGAGGTTGAAGACGGCTTGGGCTGCTGGCTAGCATCAGAACGCTTCTTTGCTTTGCCCTTTCCCTTGCCCCTAAGACTTACCTTTCATTGATCTTATCAAAGATTAGGGTTAGTCTTTCTTCATATTTGTCTCTACTGTCCTCAACATGTCCAACAACTTTGTCAACGCTTTTCAAAGTTGTTCATGTTCTAGTTTATCATGAACTGTATGATTCTCACAACATTTGCAGTATCATACCAATAGCCAAACCTTGGCTCAGAGGGAATCCTTCTAAGTCAGGTCTTTCCACATACCCAATCATATTGAGTGTGTGAATACCTTACTGGATCTCCTTCTATCATGACATACTAGGACAATGTCTTGGAGACATCATATGTCTCATGTTGTCTCTGCAACTCATAGTTCAGAGAACACAACATCAAGCACTCCTCATCAATGTCATCCTCGGTATGCTTCCATAAGCATACTGTAACGACCCCACCTCCTGGTAACCCCCAATTAAGGGAGACCCGAAGGTCGGTGCCGTTATCCAATTAACAGGATCAAAGGTTCGACAAATAATCAATAACAATTAATAAACTTTACCAACTAAACTGAAAATTGGTATAAAATAAATCTTTTCTTGCCTTGGAAGAACTGGGATTTCTAAACTTATATCCATGAAGATGCTAATCTATCTAATCCTCCTGTGCACTTTATTTCTCATTTAATTCCACATATGCCACTTTACTGTTTGTTCCTTTCATTTATACCTAAAACGCCGACAAACAAAACGTCGGTCAGTAAGAAGCTGGTATGTGGGGGAAGAAATAATTGTGCAACTATAGTACAAAGTAATCAGCCAATTATCATTTAACATTCAAGGTTACGTTTTAAACCATACTACTCAATCCTTTCCTATCCCCTATCTTTGTGTTGTCCCTGCAGCGGACTGAGATACTACCTCTCTCTAGGTAGATCCTTATTAAACCCCGCATGATCCTACCTAACAGGTAGATCAATATCTAGGGTTGAGTCGCATGGCACTACCCATAGGTAGTCCAATCTCTAACTCAATGTGACTTGATGGACCTACCCCATTGGTAGCCATTTACTAAGTCATCCAATGACCTGATGGGCCTACCCCATTGGTAGCCATTTACTAGGTCAACCCATTAAGCTCCAGAGGGGACTAGGATCTGAGCTAGTAGGCATATTTATTATGTGATAGTCATATTCACATTATACTTTGCATGAATTAAATACATCCAACAGTTTAATTCAAGCCACGAGGGAAACATCGATAAAATCCTGGAAAACTTATTCGGGTAGTCATAAGCGTAACCACATACCTGTACATGTAGATTCAAGTGCAGGAATAATCCAAACAATAATGAGCATGCAAGCATTCAATAAGATCCTGAAACAATTATACAATTTCCTTTTATTACTCATGTCATTAACATCTATCAAACCTAGCTCGCTTCTTAGGGTTTCTAGTCCACTTTTAGGGTTTCCATTGCGATTAGGGTTTCCCTTCATCTTTTACTATTTTAAACCCTAAGTATTTCAACATCTAATCCTCAATTTCATATTAAAGGCATAATTAACCATTAAATAAGTCCATTAAGCCTCTTTCACATTAAATCTACTATTTTTATCCTTTTAATATGTGACAAGATCATTATGCTCATTTATCGTGAATTCATAGTCCAATTCACATATGAACTCGATTTGCCATTAATTCTATTCTTTATTCATGAGAAAACCCTAATTACTACATTTAGGGTATTTATCCACAAATTAGGAACTTTAATGCTTGAAATAGCTTATAACCATGAAAACTTAGTTTTATGCATGAAATCGAATAATTAAAGCCATTAGTAGTCCTATTACCAACATTAGGGTTTCAAGGCCCATTAAAACATATTTATGCACAAGAAACTCTAAATTAACTAATTATATGCAAAGTTCATCCTTTTTCTTCCTAATGTTCCTTTTTATCATTAATAGGCTAATATCAACTTTAATCATCAATTAAACCCTATTAATCACATTAATCATATCAAAGTAGGGTTTCTTTAATCATCATTACACTAAAGTTAATAACTTCAATTATTTTTCGAATTGCAAACATTATCAGGCTCCAATTATATTTCTAATGGATTCCTCTCATTTTTCTGAGCAAAATTCATGTATTATATGTTCTCATCGGAGCTACTAATTAGGAGTTATGATTTTTGCATTAAATCACTTACTTGGCCAATAGGGAAGCACCACGTCATTAGTTTTCATGCAACGCGGCCCAACTTTAGTTTATAACCAAATTACGTTATTGCCCCTGTTTGAGTCGATCAAGTCTTCATCCCGTGAAGGGTATAATCGTCCTCCGTCGCCCTTGCTCATCTTCCTCGCGAGCAGCCCTAGGGCGCCGCTGCTGTAGGTTTGGGGAGATCTTCCTCCCTTGGATATGGACCCGTTGGCTCTCCCAGCTCCTTCCCCCGCCTCCGCCGTGCCCTCTCGCAGGTGAGGACGTCTCATGCATGTGGCCGATCGGCCAGGGTCAAGGCCAACTGGCCTGCCGCCATGGACGAGCTGTAGCTATCCTGCAGTCTTCTTGCAAGCGTCACGCGGGTGAGATGAGTCACGGAAACAGCCGCCCAGACCTCTCTGACTTTGTGAAAGCATTGCAAACCTCGCAACTACTCTCATAGCTCCTGGGATCGCACTTCCTCCTTCCAGTTAGGGTTAACTCTATAGTGAGGTTAAAGAAGAGAGCAGAGGATTGTGGGGTTCTCCTTTCCTATGAACAAGGGCTCTACCCCTTATATAGGGGAGAGTACGAAGCCCCAAGGCGTTCATATAAGATGGAACAAGTCCCTTTCCTAAAAGGAAACGACTTTCCTTAATTAAGAAGCAAATCTTCTCTTTCTCCCTCATTCCTTTGATATTCCTTTTCCTTGGGATATTAGTATTATGAAAATCTCTTCCTTTATCTTCTTATTACTTGCCTCTTAATTATTTATCACGAAATCATGTTTTCTTTTAATAGAAAATACTCCCTTTTATCCATATTACAAAATTCATAAATAATATATCACATTATGCTATTATTTGCAATCTTGGTATTTTCTCTTTCTTTCCTCTTTATTGGGGCTCCTTGGACCCTAAGAAACTCAAAGAAATTGAAATTCCTTTTTAAGGAATACTTATTATCCTTAAATGCTTCTGTATGCTTTATTTCACATTATCTTGTTTAATCTTCATTAAAATATCTCCTTTTGAGGATTTCTCTTTATTTCTCTTTTATTTTCCTCATTGGTATTCTTTTTATTATTAGGAATCCTTGGGATACGAAATTCCACTAAGGATAACTTGATTATATCTCTTTTTTCTTATTTCCCACATAATACCATTATTTTCAATTTCTTTCTTACTAAAGAAATACTTAATTAACTTTTTCTTTTCTTATTGCTTTCTTTTTGCAACTTGGGACTCCTTGGAACCCAAGGAACCCAAGAGGCACGAAATCCATCCTTGGATCACATTCCTTTGCCTTCTGGAGGTTTCCACCTCATCTCCGTTTTCTCAACAACTCAATTATTCATTACTTAATTGAATTTCCTTGTTATTGGGCCCAATAGCCAATAAAGCCCACAAATCAAACAACAAGGCTATTTTAAATGAAATCCATTTATTCACAACAAATTATATCATTATTTGTCCAAATATCTTTAATATGAGAAATTACATTTCTCACCAAAGGAACCCAAAATTTGGGGTTGTAACACATACTTTCATCCATTGATGTGGTGGGATCGAGTTCATTTGGTTCTGATATAACTAGGACTTAGAGCTTTCTCTCTTTGATTGAGAACACTTCTCAACATGCTAACCAATCATGGAAATTATTCCCATTTAACTTGTCCTTTTCAAGGACCGATCGCAAAGAAAAGTGATTGTTGTTTGTTGCCATTTGTACTACAAAAGGAAAATATGCAATTTTAGTCCAAAACTCATTTTTGACTTATTTGATTGATTTGAAAAGTTGACGATATAATTAGGCCTTTAATTAATTATTGCTCCCACTATTTTACTTCAAATTGATAGCCCTCACCATCAATTTGGAAGATTGTAGCGTACAACCTTCTAGTGGGCAAAATCCTAAAATCCTCCAAGTCATGGACCAGCTTGGGCTGTCACCCACAACTTAGATCTCTCAGGTAGGCAACTCTTGCCAATTGCATCATATGCAACTCTTGATAAGATGTCATATGCAACTCCTTGCCATGATCATCTTCATGCCTCAAGGTGCTTGATCCTATCTAGGTCACCTTGTTAAGTCCGACCCAAAGCCAAGACGATGAATATGCACCCTGCTTGGGCAGAACCACATATCCATCCTTCACGCTTCCACGAGAAAGATGGTGCACCACGCTTGGGCGTGCCCACATTTGGTCGATCAAGCTTTTCACGCGTGTCGCATTTGGAAGGCATCTAAAACATTAATATTTAATGAGGGATTTGGTTTTTATATACATATACATATCTAATCACCACAATATATAGTACGTATCATATACATGCTATATCCCACAGAAAACATGCAAAATGATAAAAGCGATGATTATGGCCATCCTAATGTGATTCCTCGAGCCAAGAGGAATCACGGTCATCTAGGTCTACATCACATGCAACCTGTACAAGATGAACTCTATGCTTTGCCTTTCTGGGTTTGATCAACTCATCACATGACTGATCGGCTCGCCATCAGGCCGGTCGGCTAGGTGCCACCAGCCGATCGGTTGGCTCCTCCAACCGATCCGTTCACCTGGCCATCGTGCATCTCATTATATCCGCCACCTGCTCGTCTCGCTCCTTGAACTGGTCATCAACCGATCGACTCACTCCTAGAACCGATCGTCTCGCACGTCAACCAATCAGTTCACGCCTTGAACCGATCGTCTCAGCTGTCGTCAAGATGTCCTTCGTTCTTTGACATAACAGGAAATAAAATTCTATCCTATTTTACATTGTAAAAAGAGAAACCCCGAGTTACATTCGGGGGGAGCAAAGGTAGGAAAGAAATCTCGAATTATTTCGAGTTACATCAGGAATAGGAGAAGGAAGATCGGTGTGCAGACCGAGATACAAGCAACCACATACAACCATACACAGATAGGGTTTATTGGCCATAACCACACTATACATCCACCACAAAACTCATTTAAGGGCAACGTGTATCGAGTGCATTCATAATACATATCATATATGTAAATTGGGATTTGTGGATTTAGGATTGGACATGCATAAAGCCAATTTTATTCGCATCGCATGCAATAAATAAAGGCGACAAACCAAAATCGATCATATCAATAATCCTAAAGTATAGAGCAGTTGACGTGGCTCTGATACCATTGTTGGGTTTTAGGGGAGGCAGAGAAGGCAGTGGAAACAAAAATTTTCTCCTCCCCAAACCCAGAACAAGGAAACGCGTCAACGTCTATACAATAGGAAGGGATGGTTTGTGGAATCATACGTTCTCCCGAGGCTTGCTCGGCGACAATACCTCGCGACTTGCACGGTCTTCACCTCCGGTCTTGGACGGTGTCTGTGCAGCTCCTGGTCACACCGGGACTGACGACTCCTGGTCTCACTAGGATTAACAGCTATCCTCCGAGCGGCAGAAATCTCCCGTCTCTGAAGTAGTCCACACGGACCACTTGGAACTCCAATATCCTTGTCTCACAAGGAATTGGAAGGAGTCGCACCCTCCTGTCAGCGTACTAGTCACTGACACACTCTCCTGTCACCAGTCACTTTCTGCAGTTGTCTTTCCCTTACTGTGCCTCCCTTATCAGGTAGCACTTGCTCAGGCTCTCTCGGTTACCAAAACCAGAGAGAACAACAACTTTATAGAGCAATTGGTTGCATTGAGTTGTTCTTTGAGAAGCCCCCAATACCCCTATATATAGGAGGGTCATGGGACAGGGTCCTCTATCCCGGGCAATGTGGGACTAAAGCAGGAGTAGAAGGGTTCGAGATTTTCCACAAAAACAACCAACTCGCAACCTGAACCGATCATTTCATTTCTGAAAAGGTCGGTTGGGGACCTGAACCGGTCGGTTGACACCTCAACCGATTGGTTGGGACCCATGAAACGGTCGGTTCATTTCTGAACCGGTGGGTTTGTGGTCCTGATCAGTTCCAGATTGACTTTCCTTCTTTTGTTCTAATTGGTATCAAATACCAATCCTTGTTCCAATCAAATTGGACAAGTGAAATGGAAAGAAATTTCTCACCAATCATACTTTCCCAACTTGCTTGGTTGGACCAGTTTAACCGACTGTTTCAACACTTGAAGCGATTGTTTCACCCTGTCCATGAGCCGATCGAATCACCATCTGAGCCGATCGGTTCACCAAGCTCAGCAGATCGGTTCATCACATGAGCTGATCGGTTGGGAGTGCAGATTGTGCAGAAATAGTCAATTCCAGTTTCAATCAATCTGATACTCTAATCAATCAGTCCAACACCTTGAACATTATGATACTGAGCTATCAATTGATTGAGTGTTTAATTGAACTACTAAACTCCTTTAGTAATCAATCTAAACATTGTTTGTGGACAAAACTCCTCTTCCAGGTTAAATTCTATGTGTGTGACCCTGCAGGTCCAATTTACGTTGGCAGTGAAAGTCCATAACACTTATGACTTCACAAGCAAAGAGCGGTGCCTAGTCACACATCAGTGCTACCCAAGTGAAATAGAAAGTTGGAGAACAACTTTCAATCCTACAATTCGTGAATGGTGTTATAGTGAATGTATAATTCCTTTCTCACTGATATCTCGAATGAACTCGAGGCATGGAACAATCATCCTGTCAACGTTCATTCACTTTCTTGATCTTAGAGTAGATTGAAAGAGATATGTATGACATCAATATCACATATTGATTCACACATGTGTGCACGCCTTTCTCAATCCTACTCATCAAGTGGCCATGGATATCAAACTCCCTCAGGAGGGACAAATCCCATATTTATCACTCACCCCTCAAAAGCCCCATGTGTCAAAGCCACCCAATCATCACCTTTATAACAACCCATGTTTCAGGACTGCATTTGATGATGTCAAAGTGTGCCCAACGACATGTGTTGAGTGTAGTGATTTCAGGTCAAAGAATCACACTTACCACCATCACTGTGAGTACTGACTATGACTACCATGTCATGGTTCCATGTGTCAAACTCACGGCGGGTCTGTCCGGTACACTTGTTCTCTAACAAGTACCTATATGTTTGGTTTGATATCTCTATATCATGACTAATGAGATTCTATCATCAACCAACACCACAATCTAGTCTTGTGTGTCATTGTTGTCTATCTACCTTCCACAATGACATCCGACTAGGGACATAACAAGAATGTACAAACTCTTAGCATCCGTATGATCTCATTGTTCAGGTCCTCAACCTGAAAGCATACGTCATTGAGTACGGTCATTCTCTAGACATTCAATCTGTTCTATCACTATCTCATATGACTGACCCAGAAAGAATTGGAAGTTTGCCTTTGATGTTTATCAAATCAATCTTAATGTATCCCACCAATCATCCCATGATTGGCTCTCAGGGCATACATACCAACAAACTTGTCTTGCAGAAGCAAGATCCATGGCTGAAAAAGCATACAAGAAAAAGAAAAGGTATTCAGTATATATAAACAAGTATATTTAAAACAAAAGAAAAACTATTCATATATATACGAGCTTAAAAGTGACAGAACAAAATCTTTTATGCGTGTAAACGTGGAAAACCACATCCCCGACAATGATGCCAAAAAGATGATCGACCCAGAAGAGAGTCGGAACTTTTAAATTTATAAGCCGAATCCTTCGAGGATGCCTGCAACTTTATTATGGGGTCGAAGTAGATATACGGGGTCGAACACAGGGACGTGGTGACATTTAGAATGCCACATATCTCATTCTTGAGTCAAAAAAGCCAGAACGATAGTTGATGAAAATATGTGCTAGAACTAGTCTAGCGGATTGTCACGAATTAAAACAAAATAAAGAAAAGAAAAGAAAACAAAACAAAACAGAGTTCGCAGGATCTACTAATCAGAGAAAGAGAGTTCCTGGCTATGTAACCACAACCTGGGCAGTCTATGCAACCGTTCTCGGGCGTAAACAACCCTCGAACACCTAAGCAAGCATCTTAAGACCGAACATAGTGCGTACTGTCGTGTCTATTCCTGTGGGGTCATCCCACATGCTCTCGCGCAGCGTGACTAAAACCCATCATGATATGCCATTGAACCTCTCTCGAGGATGACAAATCAACACCTGAGAATATTCTAAGTACCCTCTCGGGTCTTAGAATATTCTGGGGATGTTAGGAACAGATGACCTTGAACCGTCCTCCTCTCAGATTCTGATCCAAACTATCTTCTCGCATCTATTCCTACACGGATCTCTCGATACATGCAGAAATAGCAGTTCATACTAGAAAGAGATCAACCAAACTAGTAATCACAACTAGAGAGAGAAGATAGAACAAGCAAACATACTAGATCTGAAATAAATCTACTTTCTTAAGGCAAAAGTAAATAAACATGCCTGAATCGGGCTACATAGCTAAGAAGGAGCTCAACTAGCCATGAACAAGCATAGTTGGCACCGAGCAAAGATGGAAAAACATCATTGTACAAGAAACCAAGGAACACAGCAGAAGATAGAAGAAGAAGATAAGATTTAGCCTATGGAGGAGAGGTGGCTCTTGCTCCTTTGCCTCTGTATAGGCTGAATCTTGCCTTTTGGTCCTCCGCCTTGATCAGATCTGGGTTCCTTGGTCCTCTCTCTCTAGATCTGCTCTGAACAACAGCTCGGTGGAGGTGAGAGAATGTCGGTGGAGATTGATCTTCTCTCTCCTCTGCTTCTGCCCTTGGAGAGAGTAGATCTGAGATGGAGGTGGAGGAGAGAGAGTGTGGAGGCTAGTGGTTGTTGATCTCACCCGGTCTGGACTCTCCGGTCTGGACTCCCCCCCATTTGAATGGAGGTGTAGCTGTCTATTTATAGAGTTGGGACTGGGCACTGCTGTAAATGGGTCGGACCCCCTTTTTGTACATGACTGTGAGCTTCTGTATATTCACTGTTGGTCGCAGTTCTTTACTTAGCCACTGGTTGCTTGGGCACATACCTCGGGTAGGCACAGACGAGACCGCGTTCGCGGTCTGTTGCTGGTCGCGGCGCACGGTTGGTGGTCATTGCTGGCGAGGAGGAGACAGAGGCCGCGGGCGTAGTGCTATTGAGAGACACTGGCGTAGCGATCACGGATGGTTGAAAGATAGGTCACGGTTCCTTGACACTGCAGTTGCGGTGTTGTGGTGTGAAGGTGGATGGCACTATGAGCGGAGGGGAGCAAGTCACGGTGTAGTGATCTCCAGAAGAAGGTGGAGTCAATGGTGGTCGAAGAAGCGGTTGCGATGGTCGTGATGCAATGATGCACCCCCGGTGTGGAGGGTTTAGGAAGGTAGTGAAGGTGGGATGTGCAGCAGCTATGGAAGAGACAGTGGGCTCATGACGTAGGAGGTCACGGTTCACATGGCTCACCCGCAGTCATGGTGCTACGCTGCTATGGCTGTGTATGGAAGCGAGGAAGGGTGTGGTCACGACTGTATCGGGAGATCGCAGTTTGTTGTGGGTTACCGCGGTCACGGCTTGTTGATCGCGACCTGAAGGTGGTCGCGGTTGTTGGTGGCCGATGATTGCGGTGTTGAAGGCTCGGGTGTAGAGATATGATGACGGTCTACCGCTGGCCTGAGGGGATGGAGAGGAGGTCGCGGTCTTGGTTTGGAACACCGTAGGTCACGGTTGTTGGATGAGGGCTGGTCGCGGTGTTGAGGGGATACCCGCAACCACAGTTTTAGGGTAGAGGAAGGGTGAGTTGCGGTGTGGTAGCAGAATAGGAGTTGGGAGTGGGGCCCACTGGCTGGTTGAGTCGGGAAAGAAAGCAGGAGTCGCGAGAGAGGGGGAAGCAAGGATCCGTTGACCAAGGTTTACCCAGCATGCAAGCTAAACAAAGGGGCCCAAAAGGATGGATTGGGCCGGGAATTTAAGGCCTTTGTGCCTAAAACTGACCTACACAAGAGATACATATCCAATTAAAATGAGAATAAAGCAGTTAAGCTAAGTCTGGATGTATGATGTGAATTAGGCAATAAAAGTGGGTACTTAAAGCAGAACTGGGCCCAGGACAAAGATAAAACTACAGTGGTCATTGTTAGGCAAAATATCAAGCAATATAATTCCACTAGGCCTCATTTTAGGAGATATGAGTATGGAGAGAGGTAGTTCATCTATGTTCGGTGCATGCTAGTCCAACACTGGCCATTTAGCTACATTATTGGCTATTCTAGCTACATTATCTATGAAGAGATAGAAAGCATAAAACATGAGCATTATTGTGCATATTAAGACTAAAGTGACACGAAACCATAGATGAAATGCACAGATAATATACATAGATTTGGGTGTTATCAGGTGTCAAACTCACCTTTGTAACTCTGATTCTAGTTCTTCATCCTTAACTTCTTGGTCATTGCTTGGTCATGACATTTGACATATTCGAGCATAAGAGAATGATTGATTAGCAACTTAAAGTCATAGTAAAGAGTCTTAGAGATGGTCCAGACAAGGCACAACTAAACAATTGATTAGGAAGGAACAAGTGAATGGCATCCGAAAATAAGAAAAGTTGAGAGAGAAGAGATCCTAATCATGTGGGATAAGAGGATGGTGTCAGAGACTCGCTAAGGATTAGGGACAATATGGAGAATCATAGAGATTCTATTTGTTGTGGATCATGTACTCCGCTGCAGATCATGCACTCTGTTGCATGACATGGAGAGAGTCATATCGATGTCATATAGAAAACTAGCAATTGTAGATAATGAAATCCAACATCATGAATATAGAGGCTAGTGATAGACTCGCCATATATGGTTGGATCAGGATGATCTATGAATACGTGAAGACAGATTCACGTAGAGAGAGAGCTCACACAAGGAAAGACATTCGTGCATGTAGGGTTTCTTTGAGATGGAGGGCAAGGATATTTATCCAAACAAATAACTATTGTTTTATAAGGGTTCTGAAGTGAAATAAAGGAGGGAAGCCTACTAAGTTTAATGTGAGGGTCTATTGTAACTAGTAATTTATTTATGAAGGAAAGGGGTCACAAGGAACTTGGTATAATGTTAATGACATGGTTGAGGGACACAACCTTATTGGTTAGGGAGGCTCCCTCAATAATAGATTATTATTTTGAAGGAATTTGATCCCTCATAATTTTCCTTCACTAAAAGCTTTATTTTTTATAGCGTTGAAGAAACCATCAGTAGAGCTTATTGAGGCTATCCTTCCAAAGGTAGAAATCAAAGGAGTACTAACCAAAGTTTTTGCCTTATGATGGTTTGGTTGTGATGGCACCTATCTCATCAAATCATAAAGAGCTTAGATCTATATACATATATGTGATGAAAATTTATGTGATGGGATTAATTAGCTTCATTTGAGTTGATCTTCTCTCCTAAAAACCTTCAAGTAGTAACAAGAGAAATTGCAAAAGCAATTTCTAGGGTGACGATGAGGAATAAAGGTCTAGAGAAGGGAATCGACGATTTCCTTTCAGCTTGGTAAGTAGATTTCAACCTTAGATCTTCTTCTTATCTTTGTTTCGTGATTGAGGAGGCATCTGATCAGTCAACAAACAATTTTATTAACCTTCATTCTTTGTCTTCTACCTCCAACTAACTTCTTTAGGGTATGTTTACTTCTAGGAGAACAGTTTTGGATGAGAGCTTGAAGTCTAAAGCTCGAATTGGACTTGTGCAAGCTAGAATCCATTATTAGTAAGTGATATCACGTGTATGTGAGTGGAAAATCACCTTCTAAGCTTGATTTACATCATACTTTTTTGGGGATGATTTAAAATATAGTAATATGAAAGAATGATGTTTATGTGATGAATGTTACAAAATAGTTTTTGTTTTGAAAATTATTGTGTATCCATAGTAATTTTTAGTACAAAAATATGTTATTCAATACTCGATGTGCTATTATGCTGGTACACTTAAATATTGTGTGAGATGAAATACAAAAATACATATGGGATGGTGGATTTAAAGTCATCAAAAACACTTGGTTTGACCTAATCCCATATCTAAAGAGATAAACTATGATATTTAGATATTTGTAGTTGCTATTTGTCAAATGATAATTTTAAATACTTCCAAATTCTTAGTTGTCGAAAGTAGGGTAATATTGGAAACAATAACGATGTTACGTGGAAAAATTAAATATCATTAGATGAAAAATGCCTTAAAACCGTAGAATCCTTCACAGGAGGTAGGCGATGGGGGGAGGTAATATACTTTTGATTGGAGGATAAGTCCATATTGAGATATCCAGATTGTACTAGATAAGGGTGTGGGGGTCTAGTCCAGTGATGGTAGACTCTTTGTTATAGTGTAGTACCCTAAAAAAATCAGATACACTGGTGGTTCGTATGATGCTTGTCAATTGCTTAGTGCTAGTGGAAACACTAGTGTAAACTAAGCTAGTATGCTTTGACTATCTACTTGAGTACCCAAGTTTAGAGGATGACTCCTAATACATGGCTTCTCCCATTAGCTACTGAGGCAAGACATGGTGAGGCCCATTGTAGATAGGGTAGCTAGAGATTTTAGACTAAGAATCCTGGGCATTCTTCTAAGTCTTGTGCAATGATATTGTAGCTTCATGGATGGTTTTACATGATGTAGTACAACGCATGTGAGTCCATGGTATATAATAAGTGGTTGAAAAACCAAATGGATATTTAGAAATTTACTTTGATTAATTGTTTCCAGTACCCATGCTATGTATGAATGATATGATAGTTTTTAATTACTTGCATAACCTGCTTGTATCCTAAATAGTAAAAAAATTCCAACTGACTTATCACGATTACATGTTGATTTTCTACTCTAGTAGCTCATCAACCTACTAAATACTTTTCAATTAAAGGACCAGCCCCTTTAGAAGAGATAGAAGTCGTATTTTATTAAAAAATGATCATAGGTCCTATGAAGTAGTAAGATTAGTTAGTTGGCCTCTTAATCCTTCATATGAATTCTGGGAATGAGAGAATGAGAAAAGAGAGCAGTTTATACATAATTGTTTAAGTGAAGTGAAAACTCTACCCTTTATATGAAAGTAAAACTATGTTGTACCATTTTATGTTTGCAAATACAAGATGTTATCCTTCTAGATATCATGATGTTTCATTAGTTCTATAAATTTAAAGAAAATAAAGCAAATTTTAATGCAGGTTTTCAATAAGTGATGAAAACTGGATGGTTATTCAAAACCTCCTTGACATGCCTAAACCCTAGTTAGTGGGTTTCAATTAAGTAAGGAAAACAATATGAATCACTATTATGCTCATTAATAAAGATTTTATGAAAATCATTATCAAATATAAGAAATCATGTTATGTGAGTCATAACCGGCCTTGTGTGAACCTTAATTGGCCTTATGAGCTCTATGGGAGCATTATGTGGGCCTTAACTGGCTTATGTCAGCCTTAATTGGCCTTATAAGCACTGTGGGTGCATTAAGAGAGAGAATTATATTAAGTCAAGTTAAACTACTAACCGGCTTAAATTGTGCATCCAAAAAGGAGCAGATCTAGAGTAGTCAAACTCTTAAGATGGTAACCCAACACTTAAGCCCTCGCAACTATTATATGGGGTCTGATGTAGTAATCTGGTTTGAACCACAAGGACAGGGTTAGCAGGTGTTAAGCACGCACAGTCTCACACTCATATACTCTGGACAACAGATGGTTTAAAAAGGGTGTTCCCAAAGGAACGATAGTACTCAAACCAAATTAAAAGAAATAAACCAAAGAAAAGAAGAACAAAGTGTAAGAAAATATGATGGAAATAAAGATATGGAAGGAAAACTTGGATTGGGTTCACCTACTAAGATTTCTCACCAACATGCAAGCATCATCTCTCCCTCTCATATACTCTATCAAGATTACAAGCAATCATAAAGGTGTCTATTCCTCTCTCTCTCTCTCTCGAGATGAGGATAGATATAAGGGACAACCTCTCTCTTGAGATGACTATCCAAAAACTACAAAGAAGAACATCTGATCATAAGATTTAGCATTCCACCATTTTCATGCATTCATACTACTCCATAACACAAGATATTAGTGATACTACTCTTTCGAGGTACCAACGATCCAACATCACAAGATGGTATCTAAGCATACAAGTGAAGCATTAAAAATGGTGCATGGAGATAATCTTGACGAGAGTATATATATATATATATATATATATATATATATATATTCAAAAAGGAGAGACAATATACATGTTGGGAGAGCCTTAGTGACTATTCCCAACCCAAGTTAAGCGTTTAGCCACACATGTTTAAGGGAAACATAACTGCATTACAAAATGATAGATACATCAAGTTCCATGAAGAGACGAGGGAAGTACAGCGAGATGGAAGTGATAGATCTAGATAGAGAGAGAAGAATGTGATACAACACAATACTTCTTCAGATACAGATCCAAGAGGTAGATGGCGTAGACGTTCTCCTTCTCTTGAAGAAGATGGAGCCTTTAGTCTTCTCTCTCCTCAGCTTCACACTTTGGAGATCTAAGACTGATTGGATGGATGGGAATGAGTCTGGAAAATGGCAGCACTTTGTGGTCCTTTCAGATCTGATGATTTGATAAGGCGTGTAGGTGGCCTATTTATAGGCATGATCCACCAACTTAACTCCTCGACCATGCTCGAGGTTTGGTCTTGGTCAAAGCCAGGCCTAGATCGAGGCTTCATTGCCTTCTTCTCCTCGGTCGTGTCCTGGTTAAGCCACCTTCTCAGTCACGGCCTGGTTAAGCCACCTTCTCAGTCGCGGCTTCATGCCGTGAGTGTGTGGACCGCAGGTGTGTGGGGCATCAGGCACAGCGGGTGTGAAGGCCATGGATGTGAGGGTCGAGGCAATTCTGGGAGGCCTCAACCACGGTGGGGTGGCACCAATGGTTGAATGGGCCACATTTGAGGTGTCGAACACAACCTTGGCTCGATGTGACCCTGCAAACAAGGGAAAAATGGGTAAGTGAGATACTTGGCATAAAGTGCTAAAACAAATGGGAAAATCTACAAAAGGTATGCTAGGGGAGGTATAAAATATATGAGAAAAGTGTATAAAATGAGGTGCTATCAACTCCCCCAAACTTAGAATCAAGCCTATCCTCACACAAAGTGTAGGCTCAAAAACATAGAGAGAAAGAGAAAATTTGTGTGACAAAATCTTTGTAAATTTAACACTACCAAATTGTGTCATTCTTGCATCAAGACTGTTATGGTATGTTTACTCAATACTAAAGTCTCATTCCTCCCCCTTTACAACCAGAGTTGCACAACTTTGACCTCTTGCCATTGCCTTTGGTAGAAAAGGTCTATCCTTCTCAATGTATCACCCCTTCCTATGTTAGGTTACTAGACGTACCAATACAACATCTCCTTGAGGGGTAGCTTTCACACTCTTTCTTTATTTTCTATCGGCCCTATGCTAATGTGTTCGGGTAAGCTTTAGGCTTTAAGTGTTTTATTCCTCTCCTAAACTTTCTCACCCACAACTATCATAGGTACAGTGTTTCCCTTTGGGCTTCTGACATAGAGTCAGGTGGTTGTGTGAGTTTCGTTCAGGATTGGAGGTGGGTAAGTTTGGCTTCAAGCTTCCACTTTTGGATATGATATATCTGCATTCATGAGTGCAGCAATACACCGACCGTGTGGAAGCTTTTGGCATCTTTTGGGCAAAATTCTCATTGTAATTTTTTTTCTTTTCTTTTCATTTGGCTTTTTATATCTCCTTTCTGGCTCAGGTTAGTGGGATTTATGCAGTCTTCTTGGGCGGCCAAGCCTCTATTAGTCCCAAAATGGGGATAGATAGACTTGAAAGAGGTAGTTGTTTCCTTCTCAATGGAGATGAGGGTTTCTGGTTGGAGCTGTCAGGTTAGGGTAGTTGGTCAGGAGTATGGCTTTGTGAAGTTCTCTAGATTTCAAGGGTTTCATAAGCTTAAGGTTGTTACACACATAATGTCTTATTGCAAGAATGAGATAAAGATGTATTTCTATACTTCTCATTTTACTTTTATATGCATTAGTTGCTCGTATTTTTCTGTCTATGAGACGATAGCACTACAGCCATTAGCAAGAAAATAGCAAATTTCTAAGGTAGCTACACAAAACTATGGCTTATAGCCAGATTTCTTTAAGCTAAAAGCAAGAGCAGTTTGGCTAGACCTAAAATATGTACAAATAAAGTTTTTGAAAAAATTGAATGGTAAAATGGTGGAACAATTGTACCTCTCTAGCCCGTTTATGACTCTTCCCCCAAACTTATCCTTCACCCCAGCCCAGGGTGTCAAAATTTGAGTGATATGTATAAATGAGTTTTCTTCATTCTGGTTTGTTGATGTTGGAGGCCCACTTGGACTCGAGGAGCATGCTTGCATACACTCCTCATAGTGGATGATATTGTTCGTATTGCATCCCCTCTACATTTGTATTAAGATTGGGAAGGGCCATCATCTAGGCTAAACAAAAAAAGCGCAGTCATTTGACAGAGGCACCTGCTGAGGGCTCCTATGGCAGAACTGTGTCTTCTTGAAGTTTTTTCCTGCTATGTGCTTGTACCCTTTGTCGTGGCTTTTCAACATCTCAACAATCACTTCAGTGTATTTGGCAACCTTTTCTTCGGTTGGTGTCTTGGCAGTAGTCATGTTTGTCTTTTTGTTTAGTGTAAAGTTTGCATCTGAACTGTTGTATAACACTAAAGTCCTTTTTTATAATGTTGACTACTAGCAAAGTCTAATGATTGTCATGAAGGATAGGCAAAAAGATGTAGTCCGGGAGGAATGTCGCTAAGTGTTGTTCCAGGCATTCTTTTTTGCCTAATCTCTTGTCTTTCAAAATGTCATCCACCAGTAGGAAGTATGCCATATATGTGTTTGGCATGTTGTTGCCTATCAAAGCTTGGTAGGTTGACATCGTGCTGACAGATAGGCACCCTCCTATTTTCAACATATTGTGGAGGTCGTCCTTCAGCACACAGATCCCATCCCGTTTGAATATAACTTCTGCTGGCGTATCATCTTCTTTCAAGGACTTCATTATCATTGTTAGGGACTCTGCAGATAGGCTTACGCATCTCTACCTATCGAAGTCCTTGAAAGTAAGTACTATCTTTTCACTGATCTGTCCAGTTTATCTTCAGGAGGATCATCTTCTTCTACTTCACCCTCCTCTAGTTTCCCTACTACATGTTGTTCGTCTTTATCTTTTACCACTGGAGGTTGTTCAGGTTCTATTTCCGGCATGCGTTCTGCAGCTACTCTAGTGTCACTTTTCTAGCCTTGTTTCCATGCTACTGCTCTGGCTAGTTCTGTCGGGTCAATCCACAGGGTCTTGATTTGTTCCCTTCAGGTTACCTTTTTAGGTAGAGGGATCTCTTCATGAAGTCTCTATGGTATTGTGTCTGGAGGTATCATCGGGTCGCTGAAAAAATGACAGTTGTAGATAACCTTCATCGCATACATATCACGTAGCCCGTGTAGATCTTCCATGCATAAGTCTTCCAGCGGGATGCCCTTATTGATGTCTTCCATCATTCATAATGTGATGAAGGCACAATCCCCTATTCCAGCCACTTCTTGCGGGACCTTCTAGCAGATTGAGAATAGTTTCCATATTCCCTTAAATGTGTCATCTGCTGATTGTATCACTCTCTGTAGACACAATGACACTTTTAGAATATCCCTGGCTTCCTTGTCTTTGTATATTAGAGCAATGTTGTCTAACTCGGCTGCAGAAAAGTTGAACATTGTCATCTTTCTCTCATATAAATTGACGATGATCAGTGCCCAATGCTTCACATTCCATATGGGCATGACCACAAACTTTGTTTCTTTCATGCTCACTGCCTATTTTAGCTCATTCGCATCAACAACATTATAGTCTTCATTATATAAGAAACCTACTAAATATGTGGTGCAGTTAAATACTAGTTGCACCTTGTCTGGATGTAAGAGCTCCTCGAGGAGGGTGGCACACAGTACTTTGAACATCTTCTTGTGTACACGTGCCCTTTTTGTGAATATTGCTATGAAGTATTCCCTGGTGAGATGTCTTCACTTGTTGTGGTACACAATTTTAGTCCCGAGAAGGCTGTCGTCTAGAATATCTGCCAAGATACGGACATCTCTGCATGTTATTCTTGATAATGCAATCATGTCAATATCCACCATTTTACAAGGAAGAGGAAGAGCCACCCCTAATTCTGCTTTCTTCACTGGTGTGCTCTGCTTCCTGGCTGGCTAGTTTGTGAAGAAAGTAGTGAGCTTTCCTTCCTCGTCGTATGAGGTGCCATCCTATGCTACCCTTAGGGGTGCTTCACCGGTTGGATGCAGTGTTGTTGTATTCATTGGTGTTTGGGCGGTCACCTTATCTGCAATTCCCATGAAAGCCTCTACAGCTATATTTTCTTTGACGTTTCTTTCCTCAGACGGATCCCCTAGTTTGGCAGTGTTCAACGCTGCAATGTTGCCTCCATATTTCCATTGTAATAATGGTCGTTCTGTTCATTTTGGACTGGGGATTGCAGGAAGCCGCTGCACATGTCCATCCCAGACGTCGTGTCATCCATCAACTTATCTATATCTTTGATTTCTCTTGATGTGAGATCTTCTATTTCTATGCTCTCTACTCTGGAGACGACGGCTTGTGTGGGTTCTTTTGATGCAACCTTTCCTATAGTCGGGGTAGTTTGGTCTTCTTCTGGTTCCCCCTTCCCCTTATCTAATTTTGTTTTGTCCTCTTTAGGACTACTATTCAAATCGAGCCCCCTTAACAACGTAGTAGTTTTCTTTGCTTCGTTGTCTTTATTGCTCTCTTCCTCAGCTGTTGATGGCTTATCCATGATATTGTAGATGGATCCTGAGTACACCTTGTTGATGTCTTCTTAGGTGGGTTGCAGCTTGTGGGCATCATAATACGCCATTTCTGGGAGGGGATGGAGTTTCTTGGAGCAACTTTGTTTATAGTAGAGTTTGTCTCCCTTCTGCACTAAGATTCTCATGTTGACGAGGGACTTAATGTCGATCTTTGTTTATCCCTTTGTTACTTTTTACTTCATCAACACATCTGCACTCATAAAATGGTGGGCTATCTCCGCGATCTGGCCTCCCATGCAGAAATCCTTGGTCTTTTTGGATTCCCCTCCCACGACTGTTGATAGGCTTTCAATTAGGGTTTTTCCAATGTTTACTGGTTTCTTATTTAGCATAGAACATATCATGAAGAGGACTCCCATGGTTACTCCTCCTGTCTCTAATCTCGTATATATCGTACTAGTAAATGCACGCGATCATTTAGATAAATTATTTATTATATTATATCTTTTCCCACAAATATATCATGTCATTCTATATATCATTTCATAATCTCAACATAAATTCATATCTAAAAAATGATAAACTACAAAAAAATGATATTCATAAAAATCAAATATGTTGACTCAAGGTCAATTAGGTCAATGTTGACTCACGTCTAAATTGACTAAACCCTTGTTTTGATGATGACTAATCATTCCACATATTGGTGTCTAATGCTTCTACTTGAGTGTTTTCAGATTAGGTATAGACACACTCTAATTGCCCTAACTTGTACATCCTAAGTTAGAGAAAAGACAAGTCAAAATCTATACAAGTGCATGTTTTTGTAATATGATGTAAATCCATTAGAATCATGTTGTAAATCACTTGTAATGATTGTATGACTTGTAATTAAGCTTAGAAAAATTCAGGAGCACTTAGATCGAATGTTTAAGCACTCAAAATTCATTTTCTAAAATTCACATTAGGATGTTCATCTGTCGAGTTCTGTGAGTTGCAAACTCGACTAATCCTAATTGGATCTTGAAAATGACTTTTGATCGGTCAAGTTTACACTTCACAGAACTTGGCCGATGGAATACTTGACCAATTCGATTTTCATTGGTCGGTCGAGTTTCCCAAGGACAAACTCGATTGATGGTATGAATATCGGCTTTGTCTTTTACTCTATCGATCAAGTTACCTCTATTGAAACTCGACCGATTGTACTATACAAAAAAGTGCAGAAAAGTTCTTCTAGCCATTGTGGAGTTGCAACAAGTGAAAATATATCCGTTGCAAGCCACAAAACGACTAGTTTTTGGCCCCAAGTGTTCCCAAAGGCTAAGAGGCATCCCCAACTATAAATAGGACCCATTGGGCTTCATTCCAAGGTTGAGCATTCAATGCAAAACTCTATGTGAGGTTCCTATTCTATAGTTGAGTGCTTCCTATAGCCTCCTCTCTCTCTCTCTAAGCTTAATCACTTGCTGCATCCATTAGAGTGAATAGGAAATCTATAAGAGAGCTAGTCCTACATGTATATCTTGAGAGGCTCTCACTTCCACCACCTCCCTTTCTCTCATTTCAACCATGAAGATGAAGGTTCTCTCTCTTATCTAAGAGAAGTGAAGAAGAACAAGCGAAGGCGTCCCTTGGTGAAGATCAAGGATGAAGAGTTGGAGCTGGAGTGGATAAGCCCCTGGTGAAGGTAGAAGACTCCTTGCTCAAGTGGGTAAGTCCTTGGTAGAAGCTTCTCCGAGTGAAGGTGAAGTCAAAGGTTGAAGATCCAAGAAGAGTGGGTAATCCCTACAAGGCTGAAGACTTGTGCACGAGTGGGTAAGTCCTTGGTGAAGGCTGAAGACTCATTGCAAAGTGGGTAAGTCCTTGGTAAGGTTGAAGACTCTTTGTATTGGATAGGTAAGTCATTTGTTTTGTCATTTATTGTAAGTCTTATGAATGAATATAATAATGCAATGGTTAGGAAATCCTAGAGGTTGACCTCTCTAGGTAAGTGGACTGACATACTTCTAGTTTGAAGTGTGGAACCACTCTAAATAGCTTGTCAACTTATGTTTGCTCAATCTCTCTCATCCTTGCTATGCATGTTTTAGTTGCACACAAATTACCTATTAGCAACCTAATCTTGTCATATAACTTGAAGGTTTAATGAATTTTGTTTAAGTGCTTTCAGCTCTATTCACCCCGCCTAGAGCATCTAATCACCCATCTAGGATCCAACAAAATCTATGTATTTTCCCACTACAATATATATTATGGACTAGACTGGTACGTGTCAGTGTTATGTGTTCTAGAAAATATTACATTACATTTTATTTTTCAAACATATATAATCATAATATTTATTACCTCTTGGGTACATATATGAGCATTCATAAAAATCCATTATTTTTATAAATTTATGCATATGTACATTTCAATGTGTAAACAACAACTATAAAATTTACATTCAATTAATGAAATATGCTATGAATATTTATTGGGGAAAGGAAATTTCTTAAATATATAGAAAAAAATTGTTTATGTTAATTTCTGACAAGATGTATTTATGATATGATCTAAAATCATTTAAAAAGGACTAATGATAGAGATATACCAAGATTCTTTTACTTGTGATAGTTGGCTATCCTGACCACATAGTGATGATGCATCTTCAGGGAAACTTGCAAATTCCATTAATATGGACAAATGAATATACAATCTAAGATTTCCAATAGTGTGGCACCTGAGTGGTTTAAAGTGATGTTGTATGACTGAGAGGTCATTAGTTCAAACCCTAGGTGATGGGATGAATGTATCGCCAATTTAAAAAAAAAGAATATACAATCTAAGATAGTTGTGCTACCATTTTGTTGGATATTGATTATATGCATACATGTTAGACGTGTACTCTTTATATTATTGAGAATTGAGATTATGCACTTCATTGGTGAATTTTTAACATTTGTGAATTTATATTATATAAACTTAAACAAGTGCATTTCTCACATTATATATTAATAAAAGTTTATAAAAAAATTAAGATTCCTACCATGATGAAAGATACCTATGCATATTCATAGGTGCACTGCAAATATATTTTGGTAATTTTTCTCATTGTGACCAAGATCTAGATTCTTAATGGTAATGGTGCAATAGAGGATATTCTAAATGACACATGACTTATGAGACCAAGAGTGAGGTTAGCAACTTTTACATTATCCCTATGTGATATTTATCATTTATAGAATTTTCTATATCAAAATGTGTACCTAGGCACTAGTAAATAACTGCTAAATTTTCCCTAAGTGATATCAATCATTTATAGATTTTTCTATATCACAATGTGTATCTAAGCGCTACTAAATGACAACAAGGAGAATTGTTCATAGAAGATTATAAGATAAATAATTTACATTTATTTGCATCCAACTTTTCATTGGATAGATTGTTTTAATTCACAATGTCTAGGGAGTATATTAGGTGTTACAGTTGATATTATGAGCTCATTGAATTGATTAAAAAAGTAACTCAATCAATTAAAAATATCTAGCACTTATTTAATATTTTCTTTATTAGAAGATAACATATAAAGATAACATAACTACAAGACACATATTTATTATATTTGGCATGTTTTACAATGGTTAGCTATTTGTAACTAATATTTTATTATCATCTAAAACTAAAATAATTTGGGGATGGAATTGGAGTTTCTTATGATTGACTTTTTAGTCAAAGTGGACAAAAATATATGTAATGATCGTATTTTTATTGATAAATGCATTTATATTTAATTGGAACACAATATTCTCTATTGAAGAAACACGAAATGAATATATACGTTATCTAAGGCACCCTTGGTTTTAGTAACATATTGTGATGTCTTAAAGTTCAAAAGATTCTACTTTATCTACTTCAAATTTAAATTGTATAACAAATACATACTCTCTTGACTTTCTAGACCAGTCTACCATTCTATTACCCCTCATGGGTAAGTGTGTTTGTCCTAGTTATAACTATGACCACCCTAAATATAAGGACAAGTTAACACAAACATCGTGAGCCATGTAGTATAATATATGTTATATATCTTCTCAACCTGATAGGATATTTTAACATGATTATCTCCATATAAAATCAAGTATTTGAATTATACTAATCCAACTGATCATCATGTGATCATATGAAATATCAATGACAAAGTAACAACAATATGTTTGAAAATGATATTATAATGCAAATTCATAAACCATGTGTATGCTTTCTATATTTTAAATTGGACATGTATGTGAAAGCATGAAATTATAGTGTATTATCAGTATTCATACTATATGTGTTTATATTTTTGTCACAAACATATACAAAAACTTAAGCATACTACTGGAGAATGAATAAGGTTTTATATTGATTAGGTATATGTTTCATATATTAAGTTGATGACTATAGCATTGTACAAATTTCAAATATTTTGCAATATATTAGTAAATGTGTATTACATATAAGGTAACTTAAAAGAAAATGAGTATAGTTTTACAAAAGTAGAAATTTTCATTCAGACATAGTAGATGTAGACCAACGCTCTTTGAAAGTTAATATTAATTACCTTTACCTCTTAATGTTGTACTCTATAATAAGATCATTCTATTATCTTTGACATGTTAGTGGACATATACAACAACACACAGTTGCCCTTGAAATGTTGGACATACACAAAGAATCAAATTGTATCAAAGTATAGTAAATAAATGTGTTCCCATGTATATATAATTTGTGTATCATAAATTCTTTTAGCATAAGAAACTAATAATGTGAAATAAGTTCTTTTAAGAAAATATAATATAGTTCATCGATAAAAACTAAGATCATTTACATTTAGAAAAGAAAACATATGCATTGTAATAACTTTCAGAGAATTATGATAACAATGTACAAAATTTTCTACATGCAAGAATCTTATATCCAGCCATGTGCATAGTGAATGATACAAATGATGATAAGAAATCAAACATTTCCAATGAGTAACTAGAGAAATTATGGCCGCAATTATTTTACGAAGCATTTATTCAGTAGATGAAAAATACTTTAAAATAGAGATTATTGTGTCATGAAATAAATTGCAAGAACATTTTAGCAAAACATGAGACTTTCCATCTAAAGATAATAAAATACTCTATGCTATTGTGACATTACAATAGTACATTTAGTCATTGTACACATATACACAAAAATAACCCATATAAAATTGAATAACTTTCATGAGTGTTTTAATATAGCGAGGAGGAGAAGCACACAACAATGTCGAATACTGAATATTGGAAAGATGGAGACAAAGTGTTAATGAATGACAACTATACCTCAGAATGTAGCAAGACACTTCAGTTCAATACCTTTGTTTGGGAATGCGTTCCAACAGGACACCGGACATGCATCTCAATAGTCCATTATGAGAATTTTGGCAATTGGAAAATTGGGGATTACTAATCACGGATATTGATTGATCTGTACAAAATGCCTAATAAAACAACACCTTTAGTATGAAGCTTTCAGGGAGTGAACAGTAAATGATTTATGCAATTTAAAAAAGAAGAATATTAAAACGAACCTGAGAAGATTAACATACAAGAAGAAGTGACCATCATTCTCAATGGCATACATTAGATGCCCCAAGATGGAAGGAATTCTCGACTTTCACAATTTTACAGAAAACTCACATATGAGTGCATGGCGAGGCTTAAAAGACTTGAGGAATTCGTTGGAGTACTGGAACCCAAAATATGTCTTCATCTATTATCGTTTTATTGGAAAAATAGGTTATAGATATCTTTATCTCATATATTTGGGATATGCGTCCTTTTAGGGCACCGAGATTAGGTAACCATGAAATATAAAAAACAACCATGATTGTTACATTGCTTTTGCTGAATTCATACTATCAATAGCAGTGTACATGGCATTTTCTCCCATTAAACAAACACGCTAGTTATGTCATTTAAGACAATAGAAGGTATTCCTGGTCCTTACCCCTACCACCATGACCATCAGTACCGTTCGGTCTTCGACAGAACACACCCCCTACTCTTGAATACAAAACTATGCTCAAGGGTATATGATGCAAGTATTAAAAACACCATATACTGTATGAGTGTCATTGCACTTCTATCCGATCTATCTCTATGGTAGGTCAACAGAGAAGCCATCAGATTAGAGAATTAACCCTGACCAGCCACCAAAACAGCTCGTTCAGGGGACCGAGGCAAAGATTTCTGACGTTGTATGTGAGATGTTTCTAGTCATCGACTATGGCTGAGCTGCATCGCGGAAGATAGGATATTTGCAATCATCTACACCTTATCAGTTGTGTATGCTCTTTACAATCAAGCCGATCCAGATCCTTTACAAGAAACGGGAATAGCTGTAAGAAAGAGTCCAAATTTATGGGATGATGGATCCGAGAAAGTGTGAGGTCAGGTAAGGAGGAAATCGGAGCATGTGTTCGCGACTAAGATCTGGATGCTACAAGTGAGATGCCTTCGACAGTCGACTGTGGCAGGGCTGCCCACGTCGGTCGCCGGAGATGAGATATTTCATATCGTACAAGGCTTATCAATTGCATATCTTTTTGGTGATCCCAACTGTGCGAGTCTTTGTCATGAAAAAAGAACTGATGGACCAAGAAAGAGTCCAAGTTTTCTCGGTGATGAGGAGAACAGAAACGGATTGTTCATGTTTGGTATAGTATAGTAGATAGTAGATTTAAAAAAAAAACTCCGATTATCAAAGGATTCATGATAGTGGGGAGGGCGGAGATGAAGAGTCCAGCTACGCGTGGGAGAGAAAGTAAGCGGTGGATGGAGACGAGTCGTGGTATTTAGTATGATAAAATAGTAGATTAGCAGTTATCTTCTGCATCACCCTGATGAAGCATGAGGTGATCATGGTAGCCTTGTAGTTATATTCGTCTTCTCTTGTCAGTTATTTCTACATTTTGTGGCTGTTGTATCTGACAGTTTCTTTTTCTCCAAGTGCGGCGGAGTAGGCTTGTGCTTCTGCTGTTTTCTGTGTGAAGATGGTGTTGAGAATAGCCTCTGTGATTGTGTGAGACTTTCCTCCTAGTCTCACCTCCATTTTGAAGTCTCTGTCCCCTTTTTGCGCTCATGTTCCTTTACTGGGACTTTATCCAAGGAGGAAAGAAATTCTACTGTTAGTTGCTTCATAGACGGGGTTTCTGAGGTGCATAGGGTGTGTAGGTTTACACCCCTCAAGAATTAGATAACTCTATCGTAGACTCCCATTTTATTGAAGTCGTTGACATCGAGATACCTTGTAGACCTGAATACCTTGACTTGTAGCATCCAATCGTAATTTGACTGGTGCACAACATCCCTTGGCACAAATGCTGGCCCATTCTGATTTAGCATTGATCCCTCAGTCTCTTCTTCCTCTGTCTAGACTATTTCTTTCTCCTACCCTTTTATTTCTTTTTCCACAGTCATCTTCATCTTTTTGTGGCGCTTGACCTCCTTGGACTGATCCTTCTTTTTTCCCAAGCTCTTTAGTTTGGCCTCTTTAAGATGGTACTCTGAAGTCTCTATTCGAGACATACCCTATGATTCCTCTGACTCTTTTGGTGTCTGATGACCTAGAATGCACTGATAGTTCTCAATTGTCAGTTGTAGTTGTAAACTCCTTGCTGGTGGTAGACTTGTATCACTTTTAAGGCTGCCACTATCTTGTCGATGATTTGTTCTATTTCTTTCAATGATGTTGCCCTTTTGAGAAATGAGTCACCAGTTGATCCTGACATTCTGAAAAGTTTCAAATTATATCATCAACATTGGGATATTAATATTTAACCCACCTTAATTGATTATTTTATTTTATTATCATGTGTATGTTTAATTATGTCATATTTTTTATTTCTCTCTTAACACACCGACCATGGTCTTTAAATAAAAGATGACCTCGACTGCGGACCAGGCCGCGACCGAGGTATATTTGGTCATAAATTCCATCACACCGCGATCGAGGTGTAATGATCAAATAATAGAACTAAGTTAGAAGGACTATGGTCGAGAAGCAAACAAGGACGTCTGTGACCGCGGTTGAATGATTCATGCCCTAGCTATGACCTCGATCTACAGTTAAATCCTGGTCTATCAGTGCGTTGAAAAACATCGCGACCCACGGTCAAGAGAAGTAAAAATGAGAACGACCACAGTCGTGGTCAAAAGAACCTCGACAAGGTCTCGACCGCGACCCACGGTCGGCGAGCAAGGGTCATTTTGTTCAATAAAAACCACATCCTGCGATCATCGAGTGATGTCACAATCCCAACGACGAAGGATAAGAGGTCCAGCTCCATCAAAGATGGTGATAGAACTAGAGGTCTAAACCTCGTTCGATAAGGTACATGTTTAAAATGGGTCTTAAACCCTATCCTGGTTTAGGCAGTGATGCTGTAGAAACCGGAAGGGTCGCGGTGGTTCTTAAATCAATGAGGTCGCTAAAAATGCGGCAGTTTGATAAACGGAAGTATCGGTGATGGAGAATCAAGAGAAAGCATGAATGAATACCTCGACAGAGCAAAAATCTCTGGGAATCGCGGGAGAAGCGGGGAATGCAGGGGCAACAGGGATGCTCCTTGTTAGCGCAGGCTTGCTTCTGCTACTTTGACATCTCCTGAGTACTCGTTCATCAAGGTTGGTTCGGGCGATATATTCATTAGTTTAAGGGAGTCTGAGATTAGGTCGAGAAGAATGTCATTTTGAGAGTTCTAGTATATATATGTTTGGTACTGTGATCCAAGGTGTGGGGAACACCTCGACCACAGTCGATCTTTTCCATGGTATTAACCGCGACCACGACCTATCAAAACCTTAAGAGTGAGAGCCGCGGGTCATGGTGCTCTTTCTATTTAAGCAAGGTTGACACCGCGACCATGGAACTCAACCCAAAATATCATAAAACTAAAACAAAACATGTGGCTCCAACATACCATCTTTGGACAAAAGGCATAGGATACTTACAAACCTTCTAGAAAGGAGAAGACTGAAATATATGGAAAACTAGAGGTACTTAGCTCATAACACTAGAGCACAAAATAAAGAAAAACATGAAATATGAGAAACAACAAAGCTTGGGTTGCCTCCCAAAAAGTGCTTGTTTAAAGTTTTCAACTCAACTTTCTCTTTCATCCTATCTTCATTATACATCCATAGCTGCAACTGTTTCCTCATTCATTCCATTTGTTGTTGAGTTGGACACCTCCAAACTAAGTTCTGACCTCCTCACAAATGCTTCGTCTTTGTAGTACCTTTTTACTCTGTGTCCATTTACCTTAAAAGCTCCTGTCTTCTCTCCTAATATCTCCATCATTCCTGATGGGTATATTTTTACCACAGAAAATGGACCTGACCACCCGATTCTCAACTTCCCCAGGAATAACCTAATACTTGAGTTAAACAAAAGGACTTTGTCTCCTTCGTGAACATCATTGTTCTTCAAATGGGCATCATGCCAGACTTTCATTCTTTGTTTATAAATCCTTACATTTTCATATGCGTGAAGTCTCAATTCTTTGAGTTCTTAGAGCTAAAGGAATCTTTTCTGTCCAGCCTTATCAAGGTCCATATTCAGAAATTTAATGGCCCATAGAGCCTTGTGCTCTAGTTCGAGAGGTAGATGACAGGATTTATCATAAATCAACATGTAGGGTATCGTCCCTATAGGTGTTTTGTAAGCAGTTCGGTAAGCCCAAAGTGCGTCATCTAGCTTCATTGCCCAATCTTTCCATGTGTGGCTCACGGTCTTTTTCAACATTTGCTTGATCTGTCTATTCGATAGTTTCACTTGCCACAATGTCTGGGGATGGTAAGGAGTCGCGACCTTGTGCTTCATCTCATACTTTCTTAGCAAAGCTTAAAATTGGTTCTCACCAAAATGTGATCCTCCGTCACTTATGACCATGTGTGGCACTCCAAAGCGTGGGAATATAGTTTTCTCAAAAAGATTTATCACGACCTTAGAATCACACGTTTCAGTAGCGACTGCTTCAACCCACTTGGAAACGTAGTCAACAGAAATGAGGATGTATTGATTCCCTTTGGATGGTGCATCTGGAACATCAAATGGATCATTCCCAACATTTATGTATCAGAGTGATCACATTCTCTACTTCCTTTAATCTAAATATCCCTACACTTTGAATCATAGTACTCGTGAAAAGTCATTACATTACGGTGCTGAGACGGGTGAGAATTGGCTCCCACTAGGACTATACACACGATCTTATTAAAATATATTAAGAATAATTTGTAGTTTAAAAAATAAAAGACAAAAAGTTATATACAACCTTCTCCCACTAGGTCTGTACACATGATCTTACTAAATATACATAGAAGAATTTGTAGTTTAAAAAAGAAAAGACAAAAAGTTATATACAACCTTTTATCGGGCTTTTATATCTAGAAAGACAAGAATCATTTTGTAATTTAGACACGTAAGGAAAAAATTAAATCTAACCCATGTTATTACGTTTTTTATACCTTATTAGAATACACAAGGATCAATTTAAAATAAAAATTTGAAAAGTTACATATAACCACTTCAACTCCCTTTCATACATAGTAGAGATACCTAAAATTTAAATAAGAAAATTAATCCTTAGAAGTGTAGATACGATTCTAATCCGTAAATCACACAAATCAATTAGAATGTGATGATAATATTAAAAAAAGATAAGTTATCTTGTATGTTTTTGCCACTGGTTAGTAGTAAGACAAACATGAGATAATCTAAGTGATATAGTTTATGTTTCTCCTTTCTTTCATATTGTGTAGGCCCGTTTCTGAACTATGAATGAAAGCAAAGAGATGATATGTAAGAACATCAATATGATGACCACAAAGTCATATAAAATCCTAACTTTCTCTACAACTGTTACGATGGTATCACAATAGCTGCTAGATTTCCCTATGAGGAACTGTACTTGTAACATCCCTGACCTGGGTTATGAACTAACCCTAGGTGTTTTGTTTAATTATGTAATTATAAACTTGTGATTATCTTTTTGGTATGTAATTAAAGCTTCTGAGGAACTTATATTTCTATTTCTGCCCTTTTTAAACAATGTTATAATATTGTTTTGTTAATAGAGACTTATGTGCAAATTACCCAATTAGAGGAGTTAACTTGCAAATTTCACATGTTTAGATGTTCCTATGATGATGAGACATCATAAGAATGAATATGATGAAGTGTTATGTGTTCTCCAAGTTTGGGCACCAAGATGCAACTTGTGGAGCAATCCTTGTACTTTAAAACCCTAGTTTTGGTGAAAAGTGCAATTTACCCAAAACCTGGGGTGCAACATGTAAAATATACCTTTTAGAGTATCTTTTATGACTCTTGTCATCAATTAGAGTAAAAGTGATGAAGAGGGTGCTTCATTTGACTAATCAAATAAGAAGGAAAACCCTTGTAATTAAATAACTAAGTTGTAAGCAAAATGACCCTTTTATGTGTACAACTTAGAAGTATGTTAGGCTTCTTTTCCTCTAAACCTTAGTTAAAGAAGGAGTTTTGTTTAATTATAGAAAGGAGGGGCGTGGCCAAGTAGGAGAGAAGCACCCATATGAGAAATAGAAGAAAAGATTGTCCTTATCTTGAAAACATGCCCAAAGTATATATACACACCTTTCTTTTACAACCAAGGGATCATTTCCCTTTCTCTCTTCACTTATCTCTTGTTGTGGCCGACTAAGGAAGGATCTCAGGAGCAGAGGAGAATGACCAAGAAGAGTTGGGTAAGCTTTAACCACTATCTAACTCGGATTCATGGAGGAAATCATGATTTAAGGTTGGTTTGCTAGTTTTTCTTACTTAGTTCTTCTTTCTAGCCATCCTTTCCAACCAATTTTTGAAAAAGAAACCTTGGACGGACTGTGGAGCTCAAGCCACCATTAAAGCTTCGAAGCTTGGAGCTCTAGAGCTGGTTCTAAGGCGGGTTTTATAACTCTAAACCCTTAAACTTTGTTATGCATCTTTCTTTCTTGCAAACATTGCTTGTTCTTCTTCCCTCCATCCTTCTTTGCACTCTTGCAAGAAAAACTGTGGAGAACAGGCCTTGATCTGGAGGTAGAAGAAGGGGGAGTGAATACCAATGCTACTTTAGCAAATGGTCTTGCACCCCTTGGCCAAACGGTTTGCAAACCCGTTTGGGGCAAACGGTTTCAAAACCGTTTGAAGGGCAAACCGTTTCGCAAGGTCGGTTGGAGAAAACGGTCTCTAAAACCATTTGGTTGAGTTGACCAAGGGTTGACCGTTTGATATTCCTGTTCATAATTATGTTTCTTAATAACTCACCAAATTTTATAGGTTAACTCCCAAGGAATCATGAGTTGAAGGCTAATCAATTAGGTAAACCTAATTGGATCAAGTGCTGATTTCCAACCTGATTAACTTGACCTTTTAGGGCAAACGGTTTCAAAACCGTTTGAGGGAGTTGACCAAGGGTTGACCGTTTGATATTACTGTTCCTAATTATGTTGGTTAATGACTCACCAAATTTTAGGGGTTAACTCCAAAGGAATCATGAGTTGAAGGTTAATCAATTAGGCAAACCCTAATTGGAATTAGTGCTGAAATTCCAATGAGTTGATTTGATGTTTTGGGTTGATTGGCCCAAACGGTTTCAAAACCATTTGGGGATCACCCAAACGGTTTCAAAACCGTTTGGGGATCACCCAAGACCGTTTGGAGGTCTGGGGTTAAGTATAGTTGACCAATTGAAGGTCCAAAGGTATCAAATCATTTTGCAATTAAGTGGTGATTTGATGATCAACTCAATGGATCACACCCCAATGGAATTTCACTAGAATCCAAAGGTTGGAAGAGCCAAACGGTTTAAAAACCGTTTGGAGCTCATCAAAACGGTTTCAAAACCGTTTGGTGGTCACCCAAGACCATTTGGAGGTCTAGGGTTGAGTATAGTTAGGTGTTTGAAGGTCTAAAGGTACCAAGTTGATTTGCAATCAAATGCTGATTTGGTGATCAATCCAATGATCCAAACCTTAATTGATTGACTTGGATTTTGATGATATGATGGGAAAATGGTCTCAAGACCGTTTGTAGGTCATCCAAATGATCCCAAGACCGTTTGGGGTTAGGTCATGTCCAAATTGAATGATGGTTCAATGGGTTCAAATAAATTAGACCCACAATGAAATATGTTGAAGGGTTATTGATTCCAAACCCTAATTCAATTGATTTAAACCCTAATTGATGATCAATTTAGGGTCAAATAAGTTGAAGGTTGACCTATTAAACTCATTTGAAGTATGAATATAGGTCCAATCGATGATTGGTTCCATGAATTCAATGATTGAAGGAATCAACATTGGAAACCCTAATTTCATTGGATACCTTATGTAATGGATGTCCAATGTGATTGAATCTTTGATAATTAAGATGATGAATGTTCTATTGATCCAATTATGATTGGTAATGATAATAAATTAAGGCACAAAGGTTGAAACCTTAATAGTACCTAAGTTTTTAGTACCAATTAAGAGGTGAATTCCTAATTGCTTATAGGATCAATAACTTGATACACTATGTTAATCATAGTTGTATGTACTTGATTGAAGAGTTGATGTGACCTAATCAAGTTGAAAGGATGAAATATTAGAATTCATATATAAATATGTCATGTAGTGATCTTCGGTAGCACGACCGTGCAAGGTAACACGGCCGTGGTAGCTTTACTTTGCACGACCAAGCAAGGTGGCACGGCCATGGTGTTCTATGAATAAATTGAAAAGAATTGGTATTGTTGTAACATCCCTGACATGGGTTATGAACTAACCCTAGGTGTTTTAGCTAAATATGTAATTAAATCCTTGTGATTAACTTTGGGCATGTAATTAAGTTCCTCAAAAACATATATTTCAATTTTGCTCCTTTATATATAAAGTTGTAGCATTGTTTTGTAATGCTGAAACCTATGTGCAAATTACCCAGTTAAGGGATTAACTTGCAAACTGCACATGTTGAGATGTTCCTCTGATTTTGAGACATCATGAGGATGTTTATGATGAAGTTTGAGGGATTTCCCAAGCTTGAGCATCAAGGTGTAGTTGTGGAAGCAACCCCTGTACTTGAAAACCCTAAATTGGTGTAAAGTGCAATTTACCCAATTTGAGGGGTGCAACTTGTAAAATACATCATCTAAAATATCTTTTATTACTCTTGGCATCATTTAGAAGAGAAATGATGAAAATGTCATTTCATTGGAATAATCATATAATAAAGAACACCTTTGTGATTGAATAATCAAGGTGTATGTATAATAGCCCTTTTATGTGTATGCTTTAGTGATGGGTTGATCCTCTTTGCCTTCAATTATTGACCTTAGAAGGAGTTTGTCCTTAGAAATAAGATGTGGGGACGTGCAAAGAAGAAAGGAAGGACTTAGATGAGAAATGAGGAAAGCATATGTTCTTATGTTGAAATTTCACCTAAGTATATATACTACCTTCCCCACTTAGCAAGGGAACGATCCTCTTCTTTTCATTTCTTTTCCCCTTGCTGAAAACCGACTAAGGCTAAGCTATGGAGCAGAGAAGGACGACCAAGGGTCCTAGGTAAGTTTGGATCATCTCTTTTTCTTGAATTCATGGAGGAAACTCATTTTCAAGGTTGAATTCATGGCTAGCTCACCTAGCTTTATCTTTCTAGCCATTCCTTTTCAACTTTCCTTGGAGAATACACCTTGGCCGACCTGTGGAGCTCAAAGACGCCATTAAAGGCTTGGAGCTTGAAAGTTTGGAGCTCAAGGAACAATCTTTAGGCGGGTTTTATAACTCTAAACCTTAAGCTTTGTTATACCTTTCTTTCTATGCATTTAGTTGCTAGTTCTTCTTCTTCCCTATCTTCCCTTGCATCCTTGCAAGCAAATCCGTGAGGAACTGCTGTTGTTCTTAAGCTAGAAGATGAGGGCGTTATTTCCTATGCTTATACACGAATTGCTACTTTATGAAACGACCTTGAACCTTTGGCCAAACGGGTTCATACTCGTTTAGAGGCCAAACGGGTTCACCAAGGTCGGTTTTCCCAAACGGGTTCCAACCCGTTTGAAGGAGTTGACCAAGCATTGACCGTTTGGGATTCCTGTTCATAATTATGTAGGATAATCACCCACCAAGTTTGAGGGATTAACGCCGAAGGAATCGTGAAATATAGGCTAACCAATTAGCAAATCTAATTGAATTAAGTCCTGATTTTCAACCTGTTTAATTGGACCTTTTTGGGAAAACGGGTTCCAATCCGTTTGAAGGAGTTGACCAAGCATTGACTGTTTGGGATTACTGTTTCTAATGACATTGGTTAATGACTCACCAAATTTGATGGATTAATTCTAAACGAGTCATGAGTTGAAGGCCAATCAACTAAGCAATCGATTTGAATTAAGTGCTGATTCACCAAATTGAATAACTTGAACTTTTGCCCAAACGGGTCCCAACCCGTTTGAGGGCGTTGACCAAGCATTAACCGTTTGGGATTCCTGTTCATAATATATTGAGTTTCATTTCTACCAAGAATCATCATCTAATACCTAACCAATTAAGAGTTGAAGGTACTTTAATACCCTAACCCTAATCGGGTCAAAATTACTGATTTAAAGAATAGATTGTGTTGAGTTTTGGGTTGAAGGACCCAAACGGATTCCAAACTGTTTGGGGGTCCTCCCAAACGATCCCACACTCGTTTAGTGACACTCCAAGATCGTTTGGAGGTCTAAGGTTAAAGGAATTTGATGAATTGAGGGCCCAATCACAAGATATTGATAATTGATGAAAAGTGTTGATTTGTAATATAATTAGGGTTCAACCCTTATCAAATCAACTTAGTTTTTGGTCAAACTTTGGCCAAACGGTCTCAAGACCGTTTGGAGTTCATCCAAACGATCTCAAGACCGTTTGGGCCAAGTTTGGGCCCAATTGGAGTTCAATTGATAGGTTCAACCTTGTTTTTAGTCACATTGTTGATAATTGATAAGTGATCGATTGGAAACCCTAATTGGATTAGATTTAACCCTAATTGGCTTACAATTGAAGATCAAATTGGTGACCAATTGATTGAGGCTCATCCTATTTGACTCAAATTGTAAGTGGTTAATATGTCTTGGGCCTATTGAACGTTTCAACATAAGAAACCCTAATCAAGTTGACCCTTTGTATCACCTTGGAGGTCCATGCGGTCTTGAGCTTTTGAACCCAAACGACCTCAGGGTCGCTTGAGCCCAAACGAGTGCACACTCGTTTAGACCCAAACGAGTCCACACTCGTTTGAGTGCAAATGAGTCCACACTCGTTTAAGGCCAAACGAGTCACACCCGTTTAAGGATCTTTTGTGTTGAAGGTTGAAGTTTAAACCCTAACCTAGTTGAAGATGTTCAAAGATGTTTATACTTAACTACTTGAGAACACAAATGGTTCAATGATGATCTAATCTAATCCATGATGGAAACATAAGTCATTAAAGGACTAAGTGACTAATGGTTTGACCCATGATGATGATCAATGGGTAATTTACTAAAATACCCTTGAAAGGTTCAATTGAGTGAAACCTTGTTTTAATCAAACCCTAATCACATGAAAGTGATGTGTTGACTTGTGTTAATCAATAAGGACTCAAACCAACCTGATCTAGAGTGGTGTTATCACCATCTACCAGTATGAGGAGAGAGAAAGTATCATAAGAGAGAGAAAGTATCCTTTTATGGTGGAAACTCAAGTAAAGTACCTTCAATACACATGAATGTGCATAATTAGGGTATGATCCACCTATGTGAGATCATGAAAACCCTAATTATGATAGATGATGAATCTTAACCTAATCTGAGAGAATCATTGATGATGTTCCTCATACATGATGATGTTATGAGTTCATTTTTACCATAATGTGAATAATAAACCCTAATTCTAGGGTGATGGCATGTAATGTGAATAGTAAACCCTAATTGATGAGAATCAGGGAACTTAGCTCTTATGGCAAGAGTGGAAAGTATAATTCTTGATTTGAATTGCTTTTATCAGTTGAATTAACCTTGCAGGTTCTGATATAAAGATGATCATATCCAGGTATGGATGATGATGCTATATTCATTGAAAGCATGTTGTTAGCTTTATGAATAGTAAAATATCTTGATGCCTTGTCAATGGCAACCTATGAATTAAATGGGCTGTGAGAGCCATAAATACCATCAAGGTCATGCTTTAGAGATGACTTGTGATGAATGTATTGAGAAATGATGATTGATGAGAGTTAGGCTTATTACATTTAGTATTCTCCTTTCATAGCTGTTATGCTAATGTTATTGTTTGAAGAACAATGTATGATGTTAAAAGAATACTGAATGTACCTAACTAATCAAGTGTAATGTAGTGCCCTGATCATAGATCCATCATTGTCAGAGATCAAATGATGATGAAACAGGTTTTCCTAAGGGAACTCCTAGATCACATACTTTTGAGTATGTGGGGTATATGGATGTGTAGAACCTTACATCCTAGTGTAGGTGTTTGATGTAGATGTGTAATCCGTCAATCCTTCACTACAATCCCATACCGTATCAGTGGATGGTAAACATGAAACCTCCTGATGATGAAGAAAGCACAGATATCCGTATCAGTGGAAGATAAACATCAAATCTCCTGATGACGAAGAGAGTACAGAACGCCACTGTAACTCTAAAATAGCGAAGGACCAGATTACCCTGGTAAGCTATTATAGTAGAGACACGAGATGTCCTACAAGTAATCCTCTTACTGACTGAGGAAGGTGAAGGTCATGAGAATCCGGCTCTTTCGATGACCTAGTATGATACCGAGGCACTTAGCAGTGATTGGTTGGAGTATGAGTGGTAAACCTCATCTCCACAAGACATAAAAGTAATGTTTGAAAAACATAATCCACAACGTAGTATACCTGTTAGAGATAACTACGAGTTGATTGATTGATGTTACATTGTATAGTGCAAATGTCTTCATGTTTCATAACTGTTGAACTCATGCTTACTATTAAATCTGATATTGAATACTTTGAAGCTTTTACTGCTTAAGTTATTCTTTGAGGTGCTATAATAAAGCTTCTGGCGGAGAGTTATAACTCTCGCTGGGACAATTATGTAAAATTGTCTCACCCCGTAGACTTCAACTTTTTAGGTGGACGTCGAGGACGGAGGAACAGGTCTACAGGTGACCAGTCCCAGCAGCAGCAGCACCAGGAGCAGCAGTAAAATCTCAGGTGGAGATTTAGCCTGCCATGTGGTGTAGTTAGAGTCAGTCCTATGTGTCCTATGTACTCTCAGGTCTTGGAGTCTTTTGGTCTGAGATTTTGGTTATGAGTTCTTGAGATTTTGTATCATGTTGTATATAATTACTCAAGAAGTAATTATCTGAGATGTAAATAGTTTATCTCCTTTTATGAAGGAAGTTTTATGGTTTCAATGCTTTATCTCAAAAATTTTTAATTTCCGCTGATTTTTGGTATTCCGCTGCTAATCGAATCACTTCCGCTAAGTTTAAATCGTGTTTATATCATGGTTTGGAGATCAGAGCCCACAATTAGTGGTATCAGAGCTCTAGGTTCGGTGAGTCTACAGAGGCATAGGACTTAGGATGTCGAGTCTATCCTTAGTATCTCTTCCTTATCTAATAGAATCTTCTGCTCCTCAGGAGAAGAAGATACATAAGGATGGCAGAGCCACATGATGAGTACGTGGCAGAGAGTAGTGCTAGTGCACCTCGAGGCAGTGCAAGGGTTCCAGAAATAGAACAGCCTGCACCTGAACCACCCCAGTTTGACCCAGCCGATATGGGTAACCCAGCAGTTCAGACGATGTTTGGGCAGTTTATGACTGCCATGACACACATAACCGACAGGATGCCCATGCCTGCACCTAGGGCACCTGCCCAGCCTGAAGGACAAGGTATCAGTAAGACGTTCGAGCGACTTCGTCTTGTCGGAGCTACCGAGTACTTTGGGACTGCCGACCCCGCAGATGCTGATCTATGGTTAACAGAGTTGGAGAAGGCTTTCAGGATTCTTAATATCCCGAAAGATGAGAAGGTTAGACATGTTGTCTATCTTCTCAAAGGCAGTGCTGGTCACTGGTGGAACATGGAAGAGCAGAAGAGACCTGGGATAGAGTTCTCTTGGGAAGCGTTTCGTCGGGAATTTATCAATAGATATTTTCCAAAGACCTTCCTAGATGAGAAGATCTCTCAGTTTGAGAGATTGAGGCAGGGCATGATGAACATTAGCGAGTATGAAGCTAAGTTCATGGAGTTGCTGCTGGAAAGATATTGTACCAGAGATACAAGATGTCCTGCATGTTGATCCTCACACTGACTGAGGAAGATGAGGTCATAAGAATCCGACTCTTTTGATGACCTATGTATGATACCGATGCGATTTCATAATGGTCGGTTGGAGTATGAGCGGTATACCTCATCTCTGCAGGGCATAATAATGATTGAAAATTATAATCAGCTGTGTAGCATAACTGCTTAGGTTGAACTACGAGAAATAATGATTGATGTTACATTGTTTATAATATTCTAGCCATGTGATTAGTATACATGTTCTTCATTTTCCTTATTGAAATAATTTCTTAAGTAAATGTTGTCGTACTTAATACCAAATCTGCTGTTGAATGTCTTAAAGATTATATTGCTTATGTTAACCCTTTATTGCTATAACAAAGCTTATGGCGGAGAGTTATAACTCTCGCTGGGACAATTATTCAAATTGTCTCACCCCCGTGGGATTTGACTTTTTAGGTGGACGTCGAGGATGGAGGAACCCATCTGAGGGTGAGCAGTTTCATCAGCAACAACAACACCAGGGGCAGCAGTGAATCTCAGGTGGAGATACTGACTGTCGAGTGTCGTAGATAGTATGTCTTATGTCGTCTCTGTACTCTCAGGTCCTAGGAGTCAGTAGGTCTCAGTTTTTTGGCTTAGTGCCTCGAGATTTTGTATCTTGCCTTGTATAGATAATAGCGCAATGGATGTATGTAATCACAGAAATGTTATGTCAAGCTATGATGTAAACAATTTACCTTGTTTTCTTATAAAAGAGTTTATGGTTTAAAGATCTCTTTCCAAAAAGTTTTAATTTTTAGTGATTTTTCATAATTCCGCTGCTAATCAATCACTTCCACTAAGTTTACCTCATGATTTATAAGTCGGATCGTCTCAGTTTAGTGGTATCAGAGCTCTAGATTCGCTGAGTCTACAGAGACATAGGACTTAGGATGTTGAGTCTATTCTTAGTGTTTTCCAGTATATAAAATAGTGTCTTCTGCTCCTCAGGAGAAGAAGATAAGTTAAGGATGTCTGGACCACATGAGGAATATGTGGCAGAGAGTAGCGTTGCTGCACCCCGAGAAGGTGCAAGGAACCCGGAGATAGAGCAACCTGTACCTGAGCCACCCCAGTTCAATCCAAATGACATGGGGAATCCAGCCGTCCAGACCATGTTTGGGCAGTTTATGACTTCCATGACACACATAACAGATAGGATGCCCATGCCTGCACCTAGGGAACCTACCCAACCTGAAGGACAAGGAATCGGCAAGACGTTTGAATGACTTCACCGAGTTGGAGCAACCGAGTACTTTGGAACGACTGATCCCGCAGATGCCGAATTGTGGTTAACTGAACTAGAGAAGGCCTTTAGAATCCTAAACATCCCAGAAGCTGAGAAGGTTAGACATGCTGTCTATCTTCTTAAAGGGAGTGTTGGGAATTGGTAGACCATGGAAGAGCAGAAGAGGCCTGGTGTGGAGGTTGCACGGGAAGTCTTCTGACGGGAATTTATCAATAGATATTTCCCTAAGACGTTCCTGGATGAGAAAATCTCTCAATTTGAGAGGTTAAGGCAAGGTCTGATGAACATTAGAGAATACAAAGCTAGGTTCATGGAGTTATTACAGTTCTGTCCGCACATGGCTGCTATAGAGGAAGAAAGGATTAGGCAGTTCGAGAAAGGGTTGAACGTTGAGTTGACTACTCCTGTGTCTACCCTAGAGAATAGGGAAAGGTTTGCTATCTTCGTAGAGTCTGTCAGAAGGATAGAGAGGTCCGTAGCAGAGAAGAGGCAAACCCATAACAAGAGGATGTATCCTCAGTTCCAAGGATCTTCATCCAGAGACTTCAAGAAGCCTAGATTTTCTGTGCCTATACCACCACCTAGACCCAGTGCTTAGACACAGTGGACACCGAGTAGAGGTAGAGGACGAAGCCTACCACTACAAGGGGCTCGCAGTTCAGCATATATGTTAGTTACAGGACCACCCAAACCACAACAACAAGACAGAAGTCGTTATATATGTGGGAAGATGGGGCATCTGATGAAAAACTGCAGAGCTAGACCACCGAGTGTAACCCAACCACAGAGACAGGGCCAGCAAGGATCGCAGAGGAGACAGTTTACAGGAGGAGCTAGAGGACGTGGACAAGCGTCCCAAGATGGATCGTCAACACCGAATCAACCACAAGCAACCACAAGATTCTATGCAATGAATCCACCTGATGCAGTGATCAACCCTCGGGTTGTGGCAGGTCAGATGGAATTGTTATATTCTGATATGTCTACATCCTGCATTGTATCTGTTTTGATTAATCCGGGTGCTACACACTCCTTTATCACTCGAAGGATGATTCATAACTGTAATATGACAGTCAGTCATAGAGCAGATAGTCTGTTGCTAGAGACTCCATTGAGAGGGTCTGCTGTGTTACAGAAGGTATGCTCTTCCTACATCCTTTTCTTTTCTGAACACTGCATTCAAGTGGATCTTATACCACTTGAGATGCAAGGATTTGATATAATCCTTGGGATGGATACCTTGGAAAGGTATAAGGTTGTTTTGGATTATGAATCCAAGCAAGCTGTGTTTGCTGATGAAAGTGACACATGGATCTTTCAAGGAGAGAGAAAGATTCTACCCATCTATCTTGTGTCAGCTATGGTTGCTGAGAAGCTGATGAGGCAAGGATGTTATGCATTCTTGGCCCATGTGGTAGATACTACCATGGAAAGTCCTAACCCTGCTGAAGTTCCTGTAGTTAGGGAATTTGAAGATGTATTTCCTAAAGAACTTCCAGGTGTACCACCGCCTCAGGAGATTGATTTTGAAATCAATTTGATCCCAGACACGCAACCTATAGCACAAACACCATATAGGATGGCGCCTGCTGAGATGGCAGAACTCAAGAAACAGTTGCAGGAGTTGCTTGAGAAGGGTTTCATCCGACCGAGTACTTCGTCTTGGGGTGCTCTGATTCTCTTTGTTAAGAAGAAGGATGGGTCAATGCGGTTGTGCATTGATTACAAACAACTAAACAAAGTAACAATAAAGAACAAGTATCCTCTTCCGAGGATTGATGATCTTTTTGACCAGTTGCGTGGTGCAACCATCTTCTCAAAGATAGATTTGAGATCGGGATATCATCAACTCCGTATTAAGGACAGTGACATACCCAAGTCTGCCTTTAGAATGAGGTATGGTCACTATGAGTTCACAGTTATGTCGTTTGGACTAACTAATGCGCCGAATGCATTTATGGAACTCATGAATAGAATCTTCTGACCTTTCCTTGATCAGTGTGTTGTTGTCTTTATAGATGACATTCTGATCTATAGTAGAGATGCTCAGTAGCATGAACAACATCTTCATCAGGCTCTAACTTTGCTAAGAGAACACAAGCTATATGCTAAGTTTAGCAAGTGTGAGTTCTGGTTACTGGAAGTATCTTTCCTTGGACACGTGATATCTGCCTCGGGTATTCATGTTGACCCTAAAAAGGTAGAATCTGTCCTACAATGGGAACAGCCGAAGACACCGACAGAATTCCGTAGTTTCTTAGGGTTGGCTGGTTATTACCGAAGGTTCATTAAGAACTTATGTTCCATAGCCCTACCTTTGACTAAGTTGACCCGGAAGGATGTTCCTTTTGTTTGGAGTGATAAGTGTCAGCAATCCTTCCAGTTGTTGAAGGAGGGGTTGACAAGTGCACCTGTACTTGTGTTACCTAAGCAAGGCAAAGGATACATAGTTTTCTGTGACACCTCCAAGAATGGACTCGGATGTGTGTTGATGCAGGATAAACAAGTGATTTCTTTTGCTTCTCAACAACTTAAGAAACACGAGGAGAATTATCCAACACACAATCTGGAACTAGCTGATGTGGTTAATGCCTTGAAGATCTGGATACACTATCTCTATGGAGAGACATTCTAGATTTTCACTGATCATAAGAACCTTAAGTATATCTTCTCTCAACACGAACTTAACATGAGGCAACATCGCTGGATGGAGTTAATCAAATACTACGATTGTACAATTGATTACCATCCAGGGAAGGCCAATGTAGTTGCAGATTCTTTGAGTAGGAAATCAACAACACCAGCCTTAGATAGGGCACAACTAAACTCTTTAGTATGCTCTAGGAGAGATATGCTTATCTCCTTAAGGCAAGACAATGTACAGTTGAAGGTGTCATTGTTAGCCGGGTTGTTAGCTGAGATGCATATAAAACCTACTCTGAGAGAGCAGATTAAAGAGGCACAACAAATCGATGTTGCAGTTCAACAGATTAGATCAGAGTATGGTGATGAGAAACGAGATGGTTTCCATGACTCTGATGACCAAGTAGCCTGTTATCATGGGAGGATGATAGTGCCAGATGTGGATAACTTGAGGAAGTTAGTCCTGGAAGAAGCTCATTCTTTGATGTATTCTATGCATCCAGGAAGCACCAAAAATGTATCAAAACTTAAAAGATATGTATTGGTGGCCTGGGATGAAGAAGGACGTTGCTGAGTTTGCTATACGGTGTCCTGTGTGTCAGCAAGTTAAAGCTGAACACCAGAAGCCTGCAGGAACAATGCAACCATTACCCATACCACAGTGGAAGTGGGATCACATAACCATGGACTTTGTTGTTGGCCTACCTAGAACAAGAAAAGGGCATGATTCCGTTTGGGTAATAGTTGATAGGTTGACAAAGGCAACACATTTCTTGCCTGTCAAAACAACCTATTCTGCTGAGAAGTTAGCACAGCTGTATGTTGAAGAGATAGTATGACTACACAGAGTTCCAGTCACTATAGTTTCAGACATGGGTCCCTAGTTTACGAGTCGTTTTTGGGAACGACTTCATAAAGCTTTAGGCACCCAGTTAAGGTTTAGTACAACCTCTCATCCTTAGACTGATGGACAGTCTGAAAGGACTATACAGACCTTGGAAGACTTGCTGAGAGCATGTGTTCTTTAGTTTATAGGGAGTTGGGATCTGCACCTAAGCTTGATAGAGTTTGCCTACAAAAATAGCTATCAACATAGCATTGACATGGCACCTTATGAAGCTTTATATGGTAGACGTTGTAGATCACCCCTATGTTGGTATGAAACCGGTGAATATCAACTGTTAGGTCCTGATCTTGTACAGCAGACCATAGAAAAGATTAAAGTAATACAACAACAGATCAAGACTGCACATGATAGGTAGAAATCTTATGCTGACAAGCGTCGTAGACCTTTGGAGTTCCAGGTTGGAGATAGAGTGTATCTCAATGTTTCACCTTGGAAGGGAGTTCTGAGATTTGGAAAAAAGGGAAGTTAGCTCCTAGGTTTATGGGGGCCTTATCCAATCATTGAATGAATTGGAAAAGTAGCCTATAAACTAGAGTTGCCACCATAGTTACAGAGGCTACACCCTTTGTTTCACGTTTCTATGATGAGGAAATGTCACCCTGATACAGAGTCAGTTCTACAACCTATGGAAGTAGAATTGAATGACGATATGTCATATGAGGAAGGACCAGTGTCAATCCTTGATAATAGAATTACAAAGTTGAAAAAGAAAGATATAAGTCTTGTTAAAGTCCTCTGGAATCATCATGGTATTGAAGAAGCCACATGGGAACTAGAGGAGGAAATGAGAAGGAAATACCCTGCTCTTTTCTCTTAATATGTTTTGTTGATTTCGAGGACGAAATCCTCGTAAGGGGTGGATAATTTGTAACATCCCTGATATGGGTTATGAACTAACCCTAGGTGTTTTGGTTAATTATGTAATTAGAAACTTGTGATTATCTTTTTGGTATGTAACTAAAGCTTCTGAGGAACTTATATTTCTATTTCTGCCCTTTTTAAACAATGTTATAATATTGTTTTGTTAATAGGGACTTATGTGCAAATTACCCAATTAGATGAGTTAACTTGCAAATTTCACATGTTTAGATGTTCCTCTGATGATGAGACATCATAAGAATGAATATGATGAAGTGTTATGGGTTCTCCAAGTTTGGGCACCAAGATGCAACTTGTGGAGCAATCCTTGTACTTTAAAACCCTAGTTTTGGTGAAAAGTGCAATTTACCCAAAACCTGGGGTGCAACATGTAAAATATACCTTTTAGAGTATCTTTTATGACTCTTGGCATCAATTAGAGTAAAAGTGATGAAGAGGGCGCTTCATTTGACTAATCAAATAAGAAGGAAAACCTTGTAATTAAATAACTAAGTTGTAAGCAAAATGACCCTTTTATGTGTACAACTTAGAAGGATGTTTGGCTTCTTTTCCTCTAAACCTTAGTTAAAGAAGGAGTTTTGTTTAAGTATAGAAAGGAGGGGCGTGGCCAAGAAGGAGAGAAGGACCCATATGAGAAATAGAAGAAAAGATTGTCCTTATCTTGAAAACATGCCCAAAGTATATATACACACCTTTCTTTTACAACCAAGGGATTGTTTCCCTTTCTCTCTTCACTTATCTCTTGCTGTGGCCGACTAAGGAAGGAGCTCAGGAGCAGAGGAGAATGACCAAGAAGAGTTGGGTAAGCTTTAACCACTATCTAACTCAGATTCATGGAGGAAATCATGATTTAAGGTTGGTTTGCTAGTTTTTCTTACTTAGTTCTTCTTTCTAGCCATCCTTTCCAACCAATTCTTGAAGAAGAAACCATGGAAAACCTGTGGAGATCAAGCCACCATTAAAGCTTCGAATCTTGGAGCTCTAGAGCTGGTTCTAAGGCGGGTTTTATAACTCTAAACCCTTAAACTTTGTTATGCATTTTTCTTTCTTGCAAATGTTGCTTGTTCTTCTTCCCTCCATCCTTCTTTGCACTCTTTCAAGCAATACCGTGGAGAACAGGCCTTGATCTGGAGGTAGAAGAAGGGGGCGTGAATACCAATGCTACTTTAGCAAACGGTCTTGCACCCCTTGGCCAAACGGTTTCGCAAGGTTGGTTGGAGAAAACGGTCTACAAAACCATTTGGTTGAGTTGACCAAGGGTTGACCGTTTGAGATTCCTGTTCATAATTATGTTTCTTAATAACTCACCAAATTTTATAGGTTAACTACCAAGGAATCATGAGTTGAAGGCTAATCAATTAGGTAAACCTAATTGGATTAAGTGCTGATTTCCAACCTGATTAACGTGACCTTTTAGGGAAAATGGTTTCAAAACCGTTTGAGGGAGTTGACCAAGGGTTGACCATTTGAGATTCCTGTTCCTAATTATTTTGGTTAATGACTCACCAAATTTGAGGGGTTAATTCCAAATGAATCATGAGTTGAAGGCTAATCAATTAGGCAAACCCTAATTGGAATTAGTGCTGAAATTCCAATGAGTTGATTTGATGTTTTGGGTTGATTGGCCCAAACGGTTTCTAAACCGTTTGGGGATCACCCAAGACCATTTGGAGGTCTGGGGTTAAGTATATTTGACCAATTTAAGGTCCAAAGGTATCAAATCATTTTGCAATTAAGTGCTGATTTGATGATCAACTCAATGGATCACACCCTAATGGAATTTCACTAGAATCCAAAGGTTGGATGAGCCAAACGGTTTCAAAACCATTTGGAGCTCATCCAAACGGTTTCAAAACCGTTTGGTGGTCACCCAAGACCGTTTGGAGGTCTAGGGTTGAGTATAGTTAGGTGTTTGAAGGTCTAAAGGTACCAAGTTGATTTGCAATCAAATGCTGATTTGGTGATCAATCCAATGATCCAAACCTTAATTGATTGACTTGGATTTTGATGATATGATGGGCAAACGGTCTCAAAACCATTTGCAGGTCATCCAAACGATCCCAAGACCGTTTGGGGTCAGGTCATGTCCAAATTGAATGATGGTTCAATGGGTTCAAATCAATTAGACCCACATTGAAATATGTTGAAGGATTATTGATTCCAAACCCTAATTCAATTGATTTAAACCCTAATTGATGATCAATTGAGGGTCAATTGAGGGTCAAATCAGTTGAAGGTTGGCCTATTAAACTCATTTTAAGTATGAGTATAGGTCCAATTGATGATTGGTTCCATGAATTCAATGATTGAAGTAATCAACATTGGAAACCCCAATTTCATTGGATACCTTATGTAATGGAGGTCCAATGTGATTGAATCTTTGAGAATTAAGATGATGAATGTTCTATTAATCCAATGATGATTAGTAATGATAATCAATGAAGGCACAAAGGTGGAAACCTTAATAGTACCTAAGTGTTTAGTACCAATTAAGGGGTGAATTCCTAATTGCTTATAGGATCAATAACTTGATACACTATGTTAATCATAGTTGTATGTACTTGATTGAAGAGTTGATGTGACCTAATCAAGTTGAAAGGATGAAAGATTAGAATTCATATATAAATATGAATCATGTAGTTATATTCGGTAGCACGACCGTGCAAGGTAGAACGGCCATGGTAGATTTACTTTGCACGACCGTGCAAGGTGGCACGGTCGTGGTGTTCTATGAATAAATTAAAAAGAATTGGTATTGTGCTGATATTGTTATATATGCATGTCTTCAATTATGCTAATCATGCAGGTTGTTAGCAAGAGGTAATCATAGCCATGTAATGGTTATGATGTTTTATTCATTGAAAGCATGTTATAAACTTTATGAATAATGACATACTATGTTGCTTGGTTTAAAAGGAAATATATAAGATTGATAGGCTATAAAAACTTGAGTAATATTCACATTGTTACAATCAAGGTCATGTTGTTAGATGACTTATGGTGATCTAAGTGTTTGAACACCCCTACTCTTGAATCATATTGATGAAATGATATTCATATGATAACTGATGTGAGTTAAACTTGATACATTTAGTATTCTTTCTTAATAGCAGTTGTTTTAATGATTAATGATTGAAAACATGTCTGATGTCAAAAGAATGCTATAATGTACTTAAATAATCAAGTCTAATCATATCATGTAGAGTCCTGATCATAGATCCATCATTGTCAGTAGTTTAATGATGGTGAAATAGGTTTTCCTATGGGAACTCCTGGAGAACATACTTTTGAGTATGTTGGGGTTATGGACGCGAATATCCTTACGTCCTAATGTAGGAATTGATGTAGGATGTACTTTAATCCATCAATCCTTCATTATGTGTTTATGTCGAGGTGATGTTTCACTAATCTTCTGAGGGAATCTTTAATGCCGCATCGATGAGAGATAAACAAGAAACCCCTCGATAGCGAAGAGAGTAAAGAATGCCACTGTGACTCTAATAGCGAAGTTGCCAGAATACCCTGGAAAGCTATTGTAGCAGAGATACGAGATGTCCTGCATGTTGATCCTCACACTGATTGAGGAAGATGAGGTCATAAGAATCCGGCTCTTTTGATGACCTATGTATGATACTGATGCGATTTCATAATGGTCGGTTGGAGTATGAGTGGTATACCTCATCTCTGCAGGGCATAATAATGATTGAAAATCATAATCAACCGTGTAGCATAAATGCTTAGGTTGAACTACGAGAAACAATGATCGGAGGAACCCATCTGAGGGTGAGCAGTTTCATATGCAACAACAACACCAGGGGCAACAGTAAATCTCAGGTGGAGATACTGATTGTCGAGTCTCGTAGATAGTATGTCTTATGTCGTCTCTGTACTCTCAGGTCCTAGGAGTCAGTAGGTCTGAGGTTTTTGGCTTATTGCCTCGAGATTTTGTATCTTGCCTTATACGGAATATAGGGCAATGGATGTATGTAATCATAGAAATGTAATGTCAAGCTATGATGTAAATAGTTTACCTTATTTTCTTATAAAAGAGTTTATGGTTTAAAGATCTCTTTCCAAAAAGTTTTAATTTTTAGTGATTTTTCATAATTCCGCTGCTAATCAATCGCTTCCGCTAAGTTTACCTCGTGATTTATAAGTCGGACCGTCTTAGTACTCGTGGACTATAAGGAAATAGGAAACCCTATCATGTCTTCCCATTACTAGGATGACTATGTGATTCTTGGTTATTGTATGATGAGGTTACAATTTCCTACGACACCCATAGAGGATTTGATCAAGTGTCTAGTAGAAGTGTCGGCATAGCAATAGTTGTTGACATGGTTTCCTCATTAATTTTGGTACTAGTTTTAGTTTTTCATCATTAATGTTACAACCCAGTCTATCTAATAATATTAGTGTTGGTGGTTTTTTATGTTATTTATGTTTACTTGTATTAGCTAATTGGGTCGACTCTGTTTAAACTCATTAGTATTATTCTAGCTCATGTTGTGTTGTGTCTCCAGTACTTCATACCTTGAGATAAGGTTATGCATATGAAACTCTCTATAACCCTAATTTTCAAAACCAAAATTTCTCTTCACATGGTACCAAGAGCATCCACCTAATTTTAAAAAAGTGCCTCCTTTTTTGTATCTATAGATTTGTCTTTATTACCCTCTTCCTCAGCCGGTGATGGCTTCTACGCGATACTGCGGATGGCCCCTGAGTACAACTTGTCAATGTCTTCTTGGGTGGGATGTAGCTTGTGGACGTCATAATATGTCATTTCTGTGAGGGGAAGGAGTTTCTTGGAGCAACTTTGTTTATAGTGGAGTTTGTCTCCCTTCTGCGCCAAGATTCCTGTGTTGACGATGGACTTAGTGTCGATCTTCATTTGTCCCTTTGTTACTTTGTACTTCATCAACACGTCTGCACTCATAAAGTGGTGGGCTATTTTCGCGATCTGGCCTCCCATGTAGAAATTCTTAGTCTGTTTGGATTCCCCTCCCACGGCTGCTGATAGACTTTCAATTAAGATTTTTCCAATGTTGACTGGCTTCTTATTCAACATAGACTATATCATGAAGAGGTATCCCTTTGTTACTCCTGTCTCTGATATCATATATATTGTATTAGCTGTTATCTTCTGCATCACCCTGATGAAGCATGAGGTGATCAGGGTAGCCTTGGAGTTCTTGGAGTTATGTTCATCTTCTTGTGTCAATTCTTTCCACACTTTATGGCTGATGTATCTGACAGTTTCTTTTTCATAAAGTGCGGCGGAGCAGACTTGTGCTTCAGCTGTTGTCCATGTGAAGATGGTGTTGAGCATAGCCTCTGTAATTATGTGAGACTTTTCTCCTAGTCTCACCTCCAATTTGAAGTCTCCACCCCCCTTTTTACGCTCCTCTCCCTTTAGTGGAACTTTCTCCAAGGAGAAAAGAAATTCTGCTGTTAGTTATTTCACGGACGGGGTTTCTGAGGTGCATAGGTTGCATAGATTTGCACCCTCTAGGAATTAGAAAACTCTGTCGTAGACTCCCATTTTCTTGAAGTCGTCGACGTCGAGATACCTCGTAGGCCTGAACACTTTGGCTTGTAGCATCCAATCGTAATTTGATTGGTGCACAACATCCCTTGGCACAAATGCTAGCCCATTCTGATTTAGCATTGATCCCTCGGTCTCTTCTTCCTCTGTCCGAACCGTTTCTTTCTCCTACCCATTTGTTTCTTTTGCCACAATCATCTTCATCTTTTTGTGGCGCTTGACCTCCTTGGGCTGAGCCTTCCTTTTCCCCAGGCTCTTCGGTTCAACCTCCGTAGGTTGGTACTCTGAAGTCTTTGTTAAAGTCGTACCCTGTGATTCCTTTGACTGATTGCTTTTCAAAAGATGTTCAAACAATCTATATCGCCGGTGCATACCAGAAGAGGAGGTTCAATTGATCCTGAAGGAGTGTCATTCGTCACCTTATGGTGGACACCATGGTGGGGATAGGACTGCATCAAAGGTCCTACAGTCTAGATTTTGTTGGCCCACACTCTTCAAGGATGCAACTTCTTTTGTTAAATCATGAAAAGAATGTCAGTTAACGGGAAATATAAGCAGGAGAAACGAGATGTCCATGACAGACCGGATAGAAGTTGAAATTTTTGATATTTGGGGAATTGACTTTATTCGTTCCTCTTGCCGTGTAGGAGTCAACTATGTTTCTCTCTTTATCAAATTTCTTCTCTTCCTACAAATTTTCTCTTTATCTGTCTTAACATTACGCTTTGGTCGACACTAATAATTTTTTTTTATTATTTCCCGTTTTACTCATAACTTCATCGACTATTCATTTCAATCTTGTCTATTACTTTTACCTAAACGATGTTATGCAGCACCACACTTACGGATTAATCTATTATTCTCAAACCCGTATTTATGCCTAGCTTATTAACAAATCGAGCTTTGTAGTGCTGGTACATCATGTGGTCCATGTGTATCTATGCCTCCTGTTAAGAAGATGTGTAGGTAAACACAGGTTACACAGCTAGTGTTGACCACCGGATAGGATGAACAGTGACTCGTCATTTCCAAACAGTCTTAATGCGTATGCAGTAAGTGAAGGGCCGCGTGGATGGCATATTTTTATCATTCCGCCAAAGCTCACTCCGTAATGTATTTTTAATCTATCAAATTGTTGATTTTCTGTTGATTCGGACGTATGCATATTTGACGGGTCCCAACTGATTGTTCTCGTCCTCATGTTGCACGGATCCAGCACACAATCGGGCTTTTCTTTTACGTCCATCACTCAATGTGCGCTGGAGAATCCAGCCACGAAATGAATTAATAAATCGTGTGCAACACCCGATAGCATATTTCTTTGCCGATGGTTGGTGCGCGCCCATCAGGCTGGGATGGGCCGTTGGGGTGCTTTCGACTTTGTAGTTGATGTGGTCTGGTTGGACTGATAAAATGTTGTCATGAGCCAGGCTACAATACACTCGAGTATATTCGGAACAGAATATACTCAAGAAGTATTCCATGATGTAATTAAAAAAAATATATAATCAAAAAATATATAATCTGTTGATCCTCTTAAACATTATGTGAATAATTCATATATAAAATTTGAGTCCATTTTGACATTTATAGGTCATGTTATGAAGACCACATAAATTGTACATTTCAAATTAGTTTCATGCGTCGGTTTTATTGCCTTCAGATGAGTGACTTATACTTATCCAAATGAGTTCAAAATTTACATGTAGCTTAATTATATTATAACAATGAAGATCAGTGGTTTACATTTTGTAAAAAAATAATCTTGATATACAAATAAAACTTAAATGTAGCGTGCGATCCGTACAACCGAGTATATTCTAACCTGGCTCATGTTGTCATTATGTTGTAGTATATGAAGATGAGCGGGTTAGAAACCTAGAGTGCCAATGGGGCTACCCAGTTGGACTGTGCATCGGTTCGGGTTATACTCAATCTTAATAAAGCTATATATGTTAAACCAGCGTTTCTTTCACTTGTAGGGCATATGATTTTCGTTTTCTGGCTTTTGCATGGGACTAGTTGGGAACAAGATAGACCGAAAACCAAGACATTCACGATTATTAGACTGCATGTGGACTGAATATTGTACACAAAGCATAAATAAATATATTTTACTAAGATAGTGATTCTAATGTATGCTGATGCTTAGTGACGAGAGCCACAGACACACTTGGGTGGCACGTGCTTCACCACCTAAGCTTTGAAGTTATGTACAATTTTACATGCAGTTGGGCTAAATATATAGATGAAAATATCTTCTTGTGCTCGACGCCGGTACTATAGGAGGCCTCCTATAGAAGTTATATAAGACACCAATCAATCTTTGACACATGGACACTCCCCCATCATCATCTAAAAAATAAACGGAATTAAATCCGACACTGGACCCCACTCACCTATTTTTCGAGCGAACATGTAATGTATTTAATTTTTGGAGAAATTTAATATTTGTCCTCCAATTAGCAATAACCACATTGCTAATTGCAATCTATTTATTTGTTGTATGTATCAGAAATATGTTTTGGATAAGTACAAAATAGAGGAGTTGGGCATGGATATGTTTGTCATAAACCAGTATAACACAGAATAGATATAATTTAAGGAGTTTGGTATGGATATTTTTACCATTTATCGATAGAATTATATACGAGTATGTGTATGCATTCGTCCATGCGTATAAATACTTGTGCGTATATATAAACTGGTATAACACAATATTTTTTTGGTGCACATATTTAAATACTTGTCACGTTTACACATAACATAGTATTGTTATGTGAATAATTTTTTATTTATTGGGTAAAATTGTACTTATTTATACTTTTACAGGTGAGCTATCCTAATCGAACTATGTATCGATGCCTTTTTTTACATACGTACATGTAAGTTATTAAAATCAAACTACATATGTATCTACAAATAAATTTCATATTTATCATATCAATAAATATAGAATTTTGATATTAATATTTGATGCTTTATATTTTTTTGCATAATTTGATGTTTTATACTATTCTACTTTAATAGTATCTTTTATATCTAAATATATAATTATATAAAAATCTTTATTTAGATATATTAATATGTGATGCTTTATTTTTTTGCATACTTTTATGTTTTATACTATTTCACTTTCTATACATTACTTTTATATAGGTATATTTGTATCTGGTTGTGTTGCTTAAAAAATTGTACATTCATATATAATTCAATTATGATACCTCACAAGTATAAATTTTAAAAAAATGTTATAACTATATATAATAAATAATATTACATAAAACAATATTATAGTTATATACATTAGATAAAATATTTATTTGCACATTGATGTGTATTTTGATTAGGATAACTCACATGTATGTATTTATAATTAAATTTTATATTTAGATATGGTAAACACAAATGTACGTTTGTGTAAGAAAAATATTACAACTATACATAGCAAATAAAAAATATATGGATATATATTTTGATTATGATACCTCACATGTATGTGTGTGATGCAAAAAATTACTATTAGATAAGGTGATTTAAAAATGTTGCACAAAAGTATTGCAATTAGATACGGTAAATAAGAAATTTAGTTGTAGATACTTATGTAGTTCCATTTTGATACCTTGTACGTAAAAAATTCATTGGTATGTAGTTCGATTAGGATAATCTAACATGCATAAGTATAAAAAAAATTTAATTATAAACTAAATAAAAAATTTATACACATTATGTTAAATATAAAGACGACAAGTATTTAGGTATGTACACATAAAAGATATAATGTGTTGTACTGGTTTATATATATGCACAAGTATTTATGAACATTAACGAATACATACACATACTCATATATAGTTAATTATGCCATTTTGTATTGTACCGGTTTATATGAAAAATATACATACCCAACTCCTTTCCAATTCATAAAATAAATAAAAGGAGTACAGTTCGCAATGCAATTATTACTAATTTGAGGACAACCAACATTTCCTGCCTTCGTCACTGCTGGTGCTGATCGGTCTTTAGTGCCTAACCCGTTCGTAAGGAAGTGGACCTGTATCTTAGAGTACAATGGATTTAGGCTGGTGCCTCTAGGATATTATATGGTTCAGAGCTTCGGTCCAGTGTAAGAAACCATCTAAGGATTATGTTTGCGCACATTCTCCCTATCTATGGTTCTTGCAGAAGAGTTCCTTTACTATTTTTGGACGAATGTGGTTATGTATCAGAGGCTTCACATAACAAGTGTCATTGCATCAAAGGTATGTCTTTTATCTGTCTAGTCAAATTATAAGGTGTCATTAGGACACCAGGAGCAGAGACCATTGTCAAGGATGGTCGCATGATCTTTCTTTAGGACCTTTAACCTAGCTCAAAATATAAGGCCAAAAAAAAATCAAACTATGACATGTCAAAATTTATAGCTAGTTCTTGTGCAACAATGCACAACATTATCAAAAAAGACGTCGACGTTTGTTGTGATGCAAAGAAGGCAACATTCATCACCTGGATACAAGACGACCATGACCAATATCAAAGGATAGATTGATACTCAATATGTGACATAGATAAACCCATACCATCAATGAGAATAACAAGAAGAAAGTCTTTTGCATTATCAAGTTGAAGAGAAGCAATAATAACTTATTGTATTTGGGAGAGGCCACTTGTAATGAATTGTTGGATGATTATTTTGTAATAAACATCTTTCAAAATAGGTTGGGTCTTTGAAGAGTTAGAATGCATATGCGATAACTTAGATTAGCAAAAAGATGGAAACTTATCACAAATGACAGAATGCATAGTAATATAGAAGGTTCATGTAAGCATGGATTCAGTCTCTTACAAAATATATCCTTAGAGATCCCAAGTGTGGATCCGAGAGGAAACATAGGCAAACTTGCAGACATCATATGAAGATTTAATCCCTAAACATCTAAGATGCATGGCCAAGTGCTATTGTAGATCATCAAATTCTAAGCCATTATTGACCATAATGCATTCAAGACAACGGCGAAGCTCACAATCGAACTATCCAATGCAAAATAGATAGAAGTTGAAGGGGTTATTCAAAGACAAAATAACAACTTGGGCATCTAAACACATGATCGGAGAAGAATATGCTCACATTGTAGGTCCTAAAGCAAAGTCAAGCAATCCATCATGACAAAAGTTATTGCCACATGTTTCTTAAGAAGCTCCATGGAAAAACTTGGGTCTATAGAAACATGACATCCTAAAATATTCACTCCAAATTGGATGAGCTATGTTACAAAGGAACATACTCAACTTTTGATCTTTCTAGGGTCATTTAAAAGCCAACATATTTCCATCTCCTTAATTTTGATATGAAGACCAAAGTCTAAACCTTTTACTTGGATCATCGATAGTGCCTTAGAGACTTCCACAATGACACCAACGAGGGTGTCATCATCAAGATTGAATGAATGAAGGTTTATGTGCCATTCACCACAAGTTGTAGAATAAGATAATAGAGAGCCAACAAAAAAAGGAGTGGCCCCAATGGATTACCTTGCTAGACACCAAATGTGGAGTGAAGATTCTTATTCTAATCTATGTAGAGAGGAGGCAAGGAGCTATACCAAAATTCAACCCAACATGCAATAACTCGGCAATGAAGATAAACCTCCTTGGTGAAGGACATTCCTTCAAAACATGAATGCTTATTTCTTCATTGTATTTACATCGTTCGTGCGTACTGTTTGTGGTTAGGTATTGTTGAACTCATCTACTATTTATTAGTAGTACATCATGTGAAGGACGACATTGCCTCTATCTCCCTCATCGCTACTTCACCTACCGTCTATTCCATCGCGCGCGCCTGTGCTAATTGTAGCTCATCTCGGTGAATCAAGTTGATGGCCTGAACATGATGGTAGGGCAAACTCCACTTTGGGCCTAATGGAATGGTTTTGATGATTGAAATCTTCATGATCATGTGATGGCATTTCCAATTGAATGGTAACCAAATCGATGAGCTCTTGAAGCCTCCTGCCTTGTTCAACATCCTTATCATGAAGTTGTTGGAATTAAGCAATAATGTTTTCAAGATCTATCAATTTTGCCATATACCTCCATTGGGAACCTACTGTATCAACTTGATGCACTTGGATGAATCCTTGTTTAATAGTTTGAAGTATAATTCTACTACGGTTTGCGATCTTGGTAGCTACTCTGAGATGATGGTCCTGTATTTCTAGTAGCTGCTGAAGCAGATCGACTTGTTCTTGGAGATGAGGAACTAAGGAGGAGGCGAGTGCATCTACACTTTCTCCAGCTAGTTCTACTACTCTAATTAGTTCTTGATCCCATGTCATTGTTGAGGTCGAGGGCTGATTGGAAATCTCCTTTGTTGAGACATCTGGTAATGATGACGGTGGGGCAAGTATAGCTCGACTAGTTGCAGTGTACGATTTTCAATTATTTGCCAACAATCAGAACTGTGGAAAAATTCGAGAGGACAAGTGGACAAGATAACTTGACTTGTGGATGCAAGGTCCATGGTTGTAAAAGTATATAAAAAAAGAAAAGTTATTTAGTATATATGAACAAGTATGTGAAAAATAAAAGAGAAACTATGCATAAATGTACATGCTTATGGATGACAAAACAAAATCTTTGGGCATGTAAACATGAAAAACCACCCCCCGACAATGGTGCCAAAAGTTGATATAGCTAAAATCATGTGTCCGAAAGGAGGCAGACTCAGAAGGATCAAACTTTAAATTTATAACCCGAAACCTTCAAGGACCCCCACAACTTTATTACGGGATCAAAGTAGATATACACGGTCAGACATATGGATATGGGGATGTTTAGGATGCTTAAAATCTTACTCTCAAGTCAGATAAGCCAATCTAATAGTTGATAAAAGTATGGAACTAGAAATAGTCTAGAAAAATGTCACGAAGTAAAATAAAACAAAGAATAAGAAGAAACAAAATAGAGTCCATATGTTTCTACTAATCAAAGAGAAGGAGTTTCTGGCTATGTAATTATAAGTTGGACAGTCTATGCACCCATTCTTGGGTGTAGACAACCCTCGAACACCTCAGCAAGCAACCTACATCCAAACATAGTTCGTATTGTGGTATCTGTTCCTGTGGGGTCATCCCATTTGCTTTCGTACAACATGACTAAAACCTATCAATGATATGAAACCTCTCTCTAGCATGACAAATCAGCACCCTAGAATATTCTAGATACCCTCTCAGGTTTTGAATATTTTGAGATGCTAGGAACATGTGTGATCTGGGAAGAACCAGGTAGTGGGCCTGACTGTGCCAGAATGGGACCGACCGTGCCCAGGTTTATGGTTCTCTACAGATTATCTTGAATCATTCTCTTTTCAGATTCAAATCATAAACTAAGTTCTCTTATCTATTTCTACAATGAATCTCTGGATATAGGCAGAAATAGAAATTCAAGCAAGAAAGGGATCAACCAAACTAGCAATCATAACTAGAAAGAGAAGATAGAACATAAAACATACTAGGTCTGAAATAAAACTACTTACTTAAGGTAAAATTACATAATCATGTTCAAAACGAGATACATAGCCAAGAAAGAGCTCAACTAGACATGGACAAGCATAGTTGGCACCAAACAAAGATGGAAGAACATCATTTGTATATAAACAAAGGAGAGTAGTAGATGAAAGGAGAATAATAACAGATTTATCCCATAAAGGAGAGGTGACTCTTGCTCCTTGGCCTCCGTATAGGCCAGATCTCATCTTTGGGTCATCCTCCTTAGTCTTCTAGACTCCTTGGACTCCTTTCTCTTAGATTTCACCCCGAACAACAACTTGGTGGATGTATGGAGGTGGAAGATGGTTGGGAATGGTAGGATATGGGTGAATGGTGGTGGAAAATGATGATGGATGGAAGCAAACTGAAGAGACAGGCATAGTATGAGCACTTCAGCCCCTTCAGACTTTGGAACTTTCTCACGGGGATCTGGGAACCAAAATGGGTCAGAACCATAGAGCGAAACCTCCAATGTTCGAAATCACAGACCTCTAAATTTCAAAACTCCTCTCCAAGTAGCGAGGGGTGGGTATTTATAGGTGAAGACAGAGTGTATGTAATGAGTAGTTTGGCACCTGTCCCGGCCGCTACACTCGTCTCAGCACGGCCGTGCCGAGGGTCACAGTCGAGATGTTTATAGAAGTTGGGGAAGTCGTCGCGTTCGAGGGAGGTGTCACGGTCAAGATAGGTGCAACTGACCCTTTTCCTCGGCATGGTCGTGCCAAACGTACCAGTCACAATAGGTATCGTGGTCGAGGAAGGTGTCACAAACGAGATAGGTGTCGCGGTCATGATATGTGTCACGGTCGAGGCAGGTGTCACGGTCATGAAAGGTTCCACGGTCGAGGAAGGTGCAGCTTACCCTTATCCTTAGCACAGCCGTGTCGGGCACGCCACAGTTTTTCCGGGCATCTCAGTCACGTCAGGTGTTGCAATCGTGACGGATGGAAGCCTAGCTACTGCAAAAACTATGTAAAGAGGCGAGATCACCTCTCTACTAAAATTTAAAGGAAATACAAACATCCACAATTTTTAACAGAAATTTTAGACTTTGAGGATGATTGCATAATATTCCAAATAAATAAGCATGATTCCAGATACATAATAAAATGTCAATAGCAGCGGAAAGAAAGAAATAACAAGCCTTCTAATGGCTTTATTGTTTATTACATCATTGCTTTCAAAAAAAAAGATAAGATAGAATAGAGGATCTAGCTATAGCAACCTAGCCATCCTTCTTCAAGCTAACGATCACAGCAAAGGATTCTTTCTTCAAGCCCTTCCTTCACCTTGCACAGCTCCAATACCTGGGTGGTTGGGAAGACACCCAGCAAGAGGGAAAACAAGGAAAAGTATGTGTTACACTAACAATCTATCAAAGGAAAAGAAAGTTGTAACAAGTAAATTTAGGCTAGATATTTGGTGTAAGAAGAGATATCAAAGAGTATGAGGTTTTCATAAGAGGACTTGCCATTAACAAAAAGAAATAAAGGGTTTAGCATGTTAATTAATATGTCTATCAAACTAAGTAGGGTTAAGGCACCTACCAGACCTCTGACCTTAGGTGAGGGAAGAATTTAAAACATTTCCAAATCACCTACAATTTTTAATGGGGAAAATAATAAACATTCCCCTAGGGCGATTTTATACATGCCCTCTATGGGTGGTTGTACATAAGTACCACTACTTAAAATTTAAATAGAACATTTAATTTCATGCTAACAAAAGATTTATGGCAAGATTAAACAAAAGAATATATATCATGGCAGTGGGGTATGAATACCCAAACAAGAGAATACTATATCTGATTTTTGAGGCAAATAAGACATTTAAGTTTCAAGAATTCAATGGTTTAGATCAAGTTAAACCTCATAGAGAAATTTAGGTATTGGATTAAGTATTTCCCAACTGATAGGTAGATGCACAATCAAACTCATACTAAACACATACCTTGGCCACAGGTGTCCTAAGTTTCCCTTTTTCAACTCTTCACACGAACTATAAACCCAAACTTCCTATTACATCATTATATATATATATATATATATATATATATATATATATATATATATTAGAATTACATGTATTCATTAAAAAAAGATTGAAAAACCCTAATTTACTACCTTTTTGCACAAACTCTCGATTCAGACTTCAAAAACCTCATAATCATCTTAGTTAGGTTTTCCTGATCAAAATAACATATAATATTGTATGTTTTAGAAATATGGATTCTTAGGGTTAATTTTTATGATTTTTAAGTTAATTAAATCGATTTTAAAAACACCTTTTCGAAAAACTCAAAACCAAAACTCAAAATCATTTTTATTAAATAGATCTCGTTTTCCTGATTTCAAAACAGTATTTATTTTTAATTTTTGACCACAGGATTAATTAATAAAAAAATATTTTATCTCGACCAATCACAGCCTGCCACGTAGGCAAGGCTGGATGGCCGAGCGGTAGCGGGCGCTCGGCAGCGGTGACCCGCGCCTCGCAGCCGCTCGCTACCGGCCGTGCGGTGAGGGCAGGCGGGCGATCAGAAAGGAACAAAAGATCGTAACGCCCTTGCGCGGAAAATAGGTAAAGCAAGAGGGCAAGGGGCAAAATCGGAAAACGACCATGTCGTCTTCTCCAGCTAGCCCGACGGCTGAAGCAAGCAGCTTCACGCGGAGAATTTGGGCGATTTCGCCCTAGAGCACCAAATGCGACACTAAGATATGCGTTGGAAAGCTAAACAAGAGGCGAACTCATCCATACCTTGGATTTGAGACGAGGCCAACAGCAACGAGCGCGAGAGGCGCCGCAAGAGCAGGGTCAACTGGCGGCTTAAAGGTGGTCCAAACGTCCACGAAGCTTTAAATCAAAGGTATAGGTGAGTTGCTAAGGTCATGACGGTTCTTGGGACCTAGATATATATAGGCAACATGCCCTAGGCTAGGGTTTAGCTAGGGGCAAGGTGAGGAGGTCGGCGGCCACATTAGGCATTTCATGAATACGCGTTAAAGCTCGCAAAATTCGGGATAATCCTGTGCAAAATCTCGCAAGGAGTCCAACAAAACAAAAATCAAGGAAAATCGTTGAGTGAATCTCAAGATATCGCGATTTTAAGAAAACAAAAAATCCTATCTGTTGCCTAATCCGACTCAAGGTAGAAGACGATCATGGATCGTCCGATCGATGGACCCGAGTCCATCAATGACTCTGAGCCATCCGATCTCGCGTTAGATAAATATCCCTGAGCAAAAGTCGATTAAAACTATTAGATTTTAGATGTTTTTCTCTTTCTTCTTTTGGAGGCTCAAACGTTGCCCAAAAATTATGAAAATTTATATCCTGACTTATTTCGACGCGTAGAATCCAAATATGGAGTTAGTTTTTCATTTTGAGAAAGTTTGATAGGTGAAATAATTAATATGTCATTTTCTCTTTCCTCCTTCAAAAGAGGTGATAACATTATTTAAAATTAATGTAACTTCACCCATAAGTCTCCTTAAAGGTGTGGAACACGATTTTGCAATTATCTTCCCAAGTTGAAATTATCTTTATATTTATTAAATTAATTAGAACATTCTACACATTTTCTCTCTCTCCTATTTTCTCATTATTCATATATTATCCAAATTAGTTGCAAATTTGCATAGAGGCTTATTTTTATGTTTAGAATACGAATTTGAAGTAATTTTACTGATTTGAGAACATTAAGTATTTTATTTCTTTTTTATTGGCATATTTCCTATATTCTATTGCTAATGTTATTAATATTTTCATTTTAAATAATACTTGACCCTTAAGTTACTCTTTGCTCAAGGAAACGAATTAAACTATCAAATTATCATGATGGTTTCAGATTATCATATTTGTTGCAAAAATCTTTGTAATTATCTCCTTTACCCATAATTTCTCATATTACCATTAATTATTACATTTATCTTCTTCCTTTTACAAAATTCGGATTTTCTTCTTATTTCTTATATTCTAGGAAACACTAGAAGATTCTAGGACGAATTATTTTTACTCTTTTTATTACTTAATGTGAATTTGCATTTTAAACCCATTATCTAATTCTAACTGAGGCATTTGTGCATGCAACCTTAAAATAAGAATATATATAGGAAACATTTAACCAATAACCATCTTAATTTCTTTTAAATCAAAACCAAGGACAAATGGAATGAAAATGAAGGTCAAAGCTTATAGAAAAGAGTACAAAGAGGTACATAGGAGATTTCAGTATGTTACAGCACTCCACCCCTTAAAAAGGATTTCGTCCCCGAAATCTCATACAAAAAGGGAAGGGTGAGTACGCAACATCTCATCTCTCAACTCCCAAGTGGTTTCTTCTAATCCATGATATCTCCACAAAACCTTCACTAACTCTATCTCCTTATTCTTCAGCTGCTTTACTCGGGAGTCAAGGATCTTCACAGGTAGTTCTTCATAAGTCAGATTCTCATTAATCTCCATAGGTTCGATGGTGAGCACATGAGACGGATCCTTAACGTACTTCCTCAACACAGAAACATGGAACACATTGTGAATCTTGTCATAAGCAGGAGGCAAAGCTAGACGATAAGCACAATCCCCCACTTTATCTAAGATCTCAAATGGTCCAACATAGCGAGGACTCAACTTGCCTTTTACTTTAGATCTTGCAATAGAGCGTATAGGCTTGATCTTTAGAAAAACATAGTCTCCCACTAAGAAGCTTACATCAGACCTCTTCTTATCAGCATACATCTTTTGTCTGTCTTGAGCAGCTTTCATCCGTTTCTTTATCAAATGTATCTTCTCAAGCATCATCTGCATGTCATCAGTCTTCACTAGGGAACGTTCACCAACATCATCCCAGTGCAAAGGTGAACGACAAGGTCTACCATAGAGAGCTTCAAAAGGTGGCATACCAATACTGGCTTGGTAGCTATTGTTGTAAGCAAACTCTGCTAATGGTAGATACCGATCCCAAGCACCACCCCAATCCATCACACAAGCACATAACAAGTCCTCCAGAATCTGAACTGTTCTCTCGGACTGACCATCAGTTTGCGGGTGGTAAGCAGTGCTGAAACGCAGATCAATACCCATCTCTTCCTGAATCTGACCCCATAAACGAGAAGTGAATTTCGGGTCTCGATCAGAAACTATCACAGCAGGGACACCATGCAGACGAACTATCCACTCCACATACAATTGAGCCATCTCAGCAACTTTATACATGGTTTTGAAAGGCAAGAAATGAGCAGATTTTGTAAGCCGATCAATCACCACCCAGACAGCATCATAACCTCTCTTAGACTTGGGGAAACCAGTAACAAAGTCCATTGTGATCTTCTCCCACTTCCATTCTGGAATCTCAAGAGGATGAAGAAGACCACCAGGTCGTTGATGTTCAATCTTGACTTGCTGACATGTCAAGGACTTTGCTACAAACAGAGCTATATCATTCTTCATGTTCTTCCACCAGAAGCTTCACTGTAAGTCCTTGTACATCTTTGTTGTGCCAGGGTGAATAGTGTACTTGGAACCATGAGCTTCACTCAGAACCTTCTGTCTCAGATCACCAACATCAGGTATCCACAACCTTTGTCTGAAGCGGATAGCACCATCCACTCTGACAGAGAAGTCAGATTGCGGTTTCTCAGATAAAGCTTTCAACTCTTCAAGCTCGGAACTCCCCAACTGTGCAGACACGACTTCTGAGATCCAGGTTGGTGTAACGGTCAAACTGGCCATACGAACACACAACTTATCTTCTTCCTCTGAATCGACAAGATGAGGTCTCCAACTGGCCACAAGTTCAAGGTTTTCCCACACAGAACATCTCAGAGCAGCACAAACAACATCCTTCTTGCGACTTAAAGCATCAGCTATGACATTTGCTTTACCAGGATGATAGGTGATGGTGAAATTGTAATCTTTAAGATATTCCATCCACCTACGCTGTCGCAAGTTCAGATCCTTCTGAGTCAACAGATATCTCAAACTCTTGTGATCAGAAAAGACTTCAAACTTTTCTCCATAGAGGTAGTGTCGCCAGATCTTCAAAGCATGAACTATGGCAGCCAGCTCTAAATCATGCGTAGGCCAATTAGCTTCATTAGGTTTCAACTGTCGAGAAGCATAGGCGATCACCTTTCCGTCTTGCATCAGAACACACCCTAAGCCTTGTCGGGATGCATCAGTGTAGATGACATAGGGTATGCCCTCAACAGGCAAAGCAAGCACTGGAGCAGAAGTCAGACTCATCTTCAACTTCTGAAAACTGTCCTCACATTCAGGGGTCCATGAGAACTTGACCTCCTTCCGAGTCAGCTTGGTCAAAGGTAAAGTCAACTCAGAAAACCCTTTGATAAACTTCCGATAGTAACCAGCTAGACCAAGGAAACTACGGATTTCTGACGGGTTTCTCGGAGCATTCCACTTTGTCACAGCTTCTACCTTTGCAGGATCAACAGCTATATGGCCGGCAGAAATCACGTGACCAAGAAACATCGCTTCCTTTATCCAGAACTCACATTTTGAGAATTTTGCATACAATTGATTTTCTCGCAATGTGTTGAGTACAATCCGCAGGTGCTCGCGATGTTGATCCAATGTCTCGGAATAAACAAAAACATCATCAATAAACACCACTACAAACTTGTCGAGGTATGGGCGGAATACTCAGTTCATCAGGTCCATAAACGCAGCAGGGGCATTTGTCAAACCAAAAGGCATGAGCATAAATTCATAATGCCCATAGCGAGTTCTGAACGCTGTCTTCGGAACATCATCATCCTTTACACGCATCTGGTAGTAGCCACTTTGCAGATCCATCTTGGAGAACACGGTGGCTGACTTCAGCTGATCGAATAGGTCGTCGATGCGCGGCAACGGATAACGATTCTTCACTGTAACCTGGTTGAGCATGCGGTAATCCATACACATCCGCAAGGATCCATCTTTCTTCTTCACGAACAAGACAGGGGCTCCCCAAGGGGAAACACTGGGGCGAATGAAACCCATGTCAAGAAGCTCTTCAAGCTGCTTCTTCAACTCCGCCAGCTCAGCAGGAGCCAAGCGGTAAGGTGGCTTCGATATCGGTGAAGTTCCAGGTATGAGCTCGATGGAGAATTCCACCTCGCGATTTGGTGGCAACCCGCGTAACTCCTCAGGAAAGACATCTGGGAAGTCCTTCACCACATCAACATGATCTAGGGCAGGAGGTGTAGCATCGAGAATAATGGAGGCTAGGAAGGCTCTACACCCATGTGAGACAAGCTTTTCAGCTTTGATGGCAGAGATGACGAACTGTCGCTCTCCTCGCTTCTTGCCCTTGACGCACACTCTTCCTTCATCAGGATGAAACAGACTAACCTTGGATTCCTTACAGAACAGAACAACTTTATACTTCTTTAACCAATCCATACCCAGGATGATGTCAAAGACGGTCATATCAAGCAAGACGAACACTGTAGGAAACGTTATTTCGGATACACAGAGGTTCAAGGTAGGAGTTTGGAGGTACGAGGAGCATATTTTACCACTAGGAGTTTTTACATCTAACACATGATCCATAAACTCAGATTCGATTTCAAGCATAGAGGCAAACTGTCTAGATATGAAGGTATTGGAGGAACCGAAATCAAATAGAGCTTTTAAAGGATGCAAATTGAGGTGTAGTGTACCTTCAATCACTTCATTGCCTTCACCATCTTCTTCATCATTGAGAGCAAACACTCTCCCATTCCGCCTCTCAGCTGGAGGACGTCTCGGGTTCTAGTTGTTGTTGTTATTGTTGTTGTTATTGTTGTTGTTGTTCCGCGGTGGAGGGTTCTGTCTCGGCTGTTGTGGCTGCTGAGCATGATTCTGCCCTTGCTGGAAATGAGGGCAGTTGAGTCGGATGTGCCCAACCTGGCCACACTCATGGCAGGTTGGTGGAGGACGGTTGCCAACACGAGCATGTGCATTGTTGGCGGGGCATCTTCCAGGAGGATGGTGGCGATTGCATCTGTTGCAGCGATCACGTCCACGGTTCTCATGCTGGTTCGGATTCTTCCTTTTGTTGTTGTTGAAGCCACTGGAAGACTGAAATCCTGGATAAGACTCGATGGCGAAAGCCTTGTCTACCATCTGTTGAAACGTGAGTGGTAGCTGTGGAACGAGGCTTCGACCAACATGGTAGTTCAGGCCCTCCAAGAACAAGGTTGCTCTTCTGTAAGCTCCAAGGTCGGTGGCGTAACGTTCCAACAGCAGAAACTTCTGAACGTAGTCGGCCACGCTCATGCTTCCTTGCTTGAGACTATAAAACTCAGCCTCCTTCTTCCTCAGGAACGCAGGACAGATGTACTTCTCTCTGAACAGCTTCAGGAATTGAGTCCACTCCATGGAGGAGGTGTCTCGTGTGCGGGCAACTCCATTCCACCAAACACGCGCCGGTCCATCTAGCACGTACGTCGCAAATCGAACCTTATGGTGAGGAGGGCAAGCCATACCCTCGAAGGTCCGATCCAGGGCCAACACCCAGTCATCAACTTTGTCCACCATGTTAGGCTCACTCTCACCCTTGAAGTAGGGTGGCTTCATCTTGATGAAGTCAGTGAGGGTGAACTCCCTCGGCTTGGCGGCAACAGCAACAATGGTGTTGAGTTGTCCCATCATGGTAGAGGACAACAGCTGTCGCAGCATCGCCAGCTCCTGCTCAGGTGTGAAGGCAGGTACACCAGAGGTTGGTTGGGTAATAGCAGGAGTCGCAGGAGTGACGAGGTTGTCAGCGTTGGACTCCTGGTTTGAGTTGTCAAACATGTCACCTCTCCTGAAATTAGGGTTATCATATTAAATTTTCAGGAGTAAAGAATCATAGATGAGAGGGAAAAGAAATAGAGATGAGAAAAGGATAACTAGAATGCTATTGCCTAAAAGCATACTACTTCGGGCAGTTTGTATCGGCGCAGGCCAGGCCGGATCATATGGGCACGGGAGTCCCCGTATACCAAGCTAGTGGGTCGGAGGAAAATCTTGCCAGCCCCCATGCCCTGATCCTTTATAGACACCCTTGCCTCAACTGCATGCCCTAATAGTCGCCTAAAGGCTCTGATACCATGCTGTAAAGAGGCAAGATCACCTCTCTACTAAAATTTAAAGGAAATACAAACATCCACAATTTTTAACAGAAATTTTAGACTTTGAGGATGATTGCATAATATTCCAAATAAATAAGCATGATTCCAGATACATAATAAAATGTCAATAGCAGCGGAAAGAAAGAAATAACAAGCCTTCTAATGGCTTTATTGTTTATTACATCATTGCTTTAAAAAAAAAGATAAGATAGAATAGAGGATCTAGCTATAGCAACCTAGCCATCCTTCTTCAAGGTAACGATCACAGCAAAGGATTCTTTCTTCAAGCCCTTCCTTCACCTTACACAGCTCCAACACCTGGGTGGTTGGGAAGACACCCAACAAGAGGGAAAACAAGGAAAAGTATGTGTTACACTAACAATCTATCAAAGGAAAAGAAAGTTGTAACAAGTAAATTTAGGCTAGATATTTGGTGTAAGAAGAGATATCAAAGAGTATGAGGTTTTCATAAGAGGACTTGCCATTAACAAAAAGAAATAAAGGGTTTAGCATGTTAATTAATATGTCTATCAAACTAAGTAGGGTTGAGGCACCTACCGGACCTCTAACCTTAGGTGAGGGAAGAATTTAAAACATTTCCAAATCACCTACAATTTTTAATGGGGAGAATAATAAACATTCCCCTAGGGCGATTTTATACATGCCCTCTATGGGTGGTTGTACATAAGTACCACTACTTAAAATTTAAATAGAACATTTAATTTCATGCTAACAAAAGATTTATGGCAAGATTAAACAAAAGAATATATATCATGGCAGTGGGGTATGAATACCCAAACAAGAGAATACTATATCTGATTTTTGAGGCAAATAAGACATTTAGGTTTCAAGAATTCAATGGTTTAGATCAAGTTAAACCTCATAGAGAAATTTAGGTATTGGATTAAGTATTTCCCAACTGATAAGTAGATGCACAATCAAACTCATACTAAACACATACCTTGGCCACAAGTGTCCTAAGTTTCCCTTTTTCAACTCTTCACACGAACTATAAACCCAAACTTCCTATTACATCATTATATATATATATATATATATTAGAATTACATGTATTCATTAAAAAAAGATTGAAAAACCCTAATTTACTAACTTTTTGCACAAACTCTCGATTCAGACTTCAAAAACCTCATAATCATCTTAGTTAGGTTTTCCTGATCAAAATAACATATAATATTGTATGTTTTAGAAATATGGATTCTTAGGGTTAATTTTTATGATTTTTAAGTTAATTAAATCGATTTTAAAAACACCTTTTCGAAAAACTCAATACCAAAACTCAAAATCATTTTTATTAAATAGATCTCGTTTTCCTGATTTCAAAACAGTATTTATTTTTAATTTTTGACCACAGGATTAATTAATAAAAAATATTTTATCTCGACCAATCACAGCCTGCCACGTAGGCAAGGCTGGATGGCCGAGCGGTAGCGGGCGCTCGGCAGCGGTGACCCGCGCCTCGCAGCCGCTCGCTACCGGCCGTGCGGTGAGGGCAGGCGGGTGATCAGAAAGGAACAAAAGACCGTAACGCCCTTGCGCGGAAAACAGGTAAAGCAAGCGGGCAAGGGGCAAAATCGGAAAACGACCGTGTCGTCTTCTCCAGCTAGCCCGATGGCTGAAGCAAGCAGCTTCATGCGGAGAATTTGGGCGATTTCACCCTAGAGCACCAAACGCGACACTAAGATATGCGTTGGAAAGCTAAACAAGAGGCGAACTCATCCATACCTTGGATTTGAGACGAGGCCAACAGCAACGAGCGCGAGAGGCGCCGCAAGAGCAGGGTCAACCGGTGGCTTAAAGGTGGTCCAAACGTCCACGAAGCTTGAAATCAAAGGTATAGGCGAGTTGCTAAGGTCATGACGGTTCTTGGGACCTAGATATATATAGGCAACATGCCCTAGGCTAGGGTTTAGCTAGGGGCAAGGTGAGGAGGTCGGCGGCCACATTAGGCGTTTCACGAGTACGCATTAAAGCTCGCAAAATTCGGGATAATCCTGTGCGAAATCTCGCAAGGAGTCCAACAAAACAAAAATCAAGGAAAATCGTTGACTGAATATCAAGATATCGCGATTTTAAGAAAACGAAAAATCTTGTTTGTTGCCTAATCCGACTCAAGGTAGAAGACGATCATGGATCGTCCGATCGATGGACCTGAGTCCATCAACGACTCTGAGCCATCTGATCTCATGTTAGATCAGGGAAATATCCCTGAGCAAAAGTCGATTAAAACTATTAGATTTTAGATGTTTTTCTCTTTCTTCTTTTGGAGGCTCAAACGTTGCCCAAAAATTATGAAAATTTATATCCTGACTTATTTCGACGCGTAGAATCCAAATATGGAGTTAGTTTTTCATTTTGAGAAAGTTTGATAGGTGAAATAATTAATATGTCATTTTCTCTTTCCTCCTTCAAAAGAGGTGATAACATTATTTAAAATTATTGTAACTTCACCCATAAGTCTCCTTAAAGGTGTGGAACACGATTTTGCAATTATATTCCCAAGTTGAAATTATCTTTATATTTATTAAATTAATTAGAACATTCTACACATTTTCTCTCTCTCCTATTTTCTCATTATTCATATATTATCCAAATTTGTTGCAAATTTGCATAGAGGCTTATTTTTATGTTTAGAATACGAATTTGAAGTAATTTTACTGATTTGAGAACATTAAGTATTTATTTCTTTTTATTGGCATATTTCCTATATTCTATCGATAATGTTATTAATATTTTCATTTTAAATAATACTTGACCCTTAAGTTACTCTTTGCTCAAGGAAATGAATTAAACTATCAAATTATCATGATGGTTTCAGATTATCATATTTGTTGCAAAAATCTTTGTAATTATCTCCTTTACCCATAATTTCTCATATTACCATTAATTATTACATTTATCTTCTTCCTTTTACAAAATTCGGATTTTCTTCTTATTTCTTATATTCTAGGAAACACTAGAAGATTCTAGGACGAATTATTTTTACTCTTTTTATTACTTAATGTGAATTTGCATTTTAAACCCATTATCTAATTCTAACTGAGGCATTTGTGCATGCAACCTTAAAATAAGAATATATATAGGAAACATTTAACCAATAACCATCTTAATTTCTTTTAAATCAAAACCAAGGACAAATGGAACAAAAATGAAGGTCAAAGCTTATAGAAAAGAGTACAAAGAGGTACATAGGAGATTTCAGTATGTTACAAACTATGTGTTGGGGAGAAATCTTAGAGCATATGTGTCTTTTTAGGTTCAGTGTCTGCAAGTCTCAAAATTAGCTACTTGAGCAACTTTATCTATGTAAAGATATAAATTACTAAAAGATAAGAATCTAGGGTTATTTTGGGCATATTAAGACTATAATGACACCAAACTATAAATAAATTTTTAGCATAAATGCCTAAATTTGGGTGTTATCAGTGATGAAGAAGGGAAGGGGGTAGCGTCAAATTCCCATGGAGATTGTTACGCTAGAGAACATCTAATAAATGGGCTACAGGTGTAACTCCAAAGGGGACGATCACCTATGACTCCCCTACTGAGGATTATGCTAGTGGTGATAGTATCCCCTACGATGAGGTAGTATGAAGGAGGTTGCCCTCCTAGTCAACCGCCTTGTTAACAACAGTAATGACATCACGTTGACGCACAACTTCCAGCTATACAAACAACGCCCGACTGTAGTGGCTTGGGCGAGTGCGGTGGGCATGGTAGGGGGCAGCGGTGGGCTGGTGAGGGCAACAGAAGATGAGGAGAAGAAAGAAGGAAAAGAAAAAGGAGGATCTTTTTTAGAAATTAGACGTATGCTCTTGATACCATGTGAATAGAAATTCTTATTGTGAAGATTAGGATCATAGAAAGAGTCATATACATAACCTTATCTCAAAGTATGATGTACTGAAGATACAACATAAGACGAGCTAGAATAATGCTTATAGGTTTAAGGAGGGTTAGCTCATTTGGTAATACAAGTGAAAATAATAACATAAAATACCACCAACATTAATATTATTAGACATATCAAAATTGGGTTGTAACATTAATTGTGCAAAACTAAAAATAGTGCCAAAATAAGTAAGGGAACCAAGTCAACAACTATTGCCATGCTGACACTTTACTAAACACTTGATCAAATCCTCTATGGGTCTAGTAGGGAATTATAACCTCATCATACAATAACCAAGAATCACATAATCATCCTAGTAGTGGGAAGACATGATAAAGTTTACATTTCCATATAGACGATGAGTACAATTCCTTATAGGGAAACCAAGCAGCTATTGTGATATCCATCATACCATTTCTAGATAGTTTGGATTTTATATGACTTCATGGTCATCATATTGATGTTCTTAAATATCATCTCTTTTCTTTCATTCATAGTTTAGAAATAGGCCTACAACATATGAAAGAAGGGAGAAACATAAACTCTATCACTCGCATTGCCTCATAGTTCTCTTACTTCTAATTGGTGGCAAAAACATGCAAGATAACTGATCTTTTTAATATTACCATCACATTTCTAATTGATTTGTGTGGTTTAGGGATTAGACTGGTATCCACACTTCTAAGGATTAATTTTTTTATTGATTTTCCCCCATCTCTACTATGTATGAAAGGGAGTTGAAGTGGTTATATGAAACCTTTTAAAAAAAATTATTATAAATTGATCCTTATGTATTTTAATAAGGTATAAATAAGGTAATAACATAGATTAGATTTAATTTTTTCCTTATGTGTCTAAATTACAAAACGATCCTTGTCTGACTAGATATAAAAGTATAAGAAAAGGTTGTATATAACTTTTTGTCTTTTTTATTTTTCGAACTACAGACTATTCTCCGTATATTTTAATAAGATCGTGAGTATAGTCCTAATGGGAGCCGATTCTCACCCGTCTCCACACCGTAACGTCATGACTTTTTACAACTACTATGATCGAGAGTGCAGAGATATTCAGATTAAAGGAAGTGGAGAATGTGATCACTCTGATATGTAAATGTCGGATATGATCCATTTAGCGTTCCAGATGTCAAAAGAACTTTATTTGTTCCTCTTGCCGTGTAGGAGTCAGTTATGTTTCTCTCTTTACAAAATTTCTTCTCTTCCTATGGATTTTGTCTTTGTCTATCTTAACATTACGCTTTGGTGGACATCAATGAAAAAAATTACCACATGCCTTTTTTTTGCCCGTCTTACTGACAACACCATTGACTATTAATTTCAATCTTGTCTCTAATTTTTACCTAGACGATGTTATGCAGCAAAACACTTACGGATTAATCTATTATTCTCAAACCCGTACTCAATCGGTTTTTTCTTTTACGCCCATCACTCAATGTGCGCCGGAGAATCCAGCCACGAAATGAATTAATAAACATGTGCAACACCCGATAATATATTTCGTCAGGCTGGCCTGTGCGGTGCTTTCGGCTTTGTAGTTGGTGTGGTTATGTCTGTTTCGAATGTCACTGTGTAGCTGTATGTGTCGATGATCCGGTTAGAAACTATGAATGCTAGTAGAACTTTCCCATTGGACCGGGCATCATATCGGGTTATACTCGATCTTACTAAAGCTAGATACGTGAAGCAAGGCTCGTGACCTTTCTTTCAATTGTTTGCCATTAGATTGATTTTCGTTTTTTAGCTTTCACATGGGACAGGTTGGGATCAAGATAGACCGAAAACCAAGACATTCCCTATTAGGCTGCATGTGTACTGATTAATGTACACAGAGCACCAATATATATATATATATATATATATATATATATATATATATATATATATATATATATATATATATATATATATATATATATATATATATATAGAGTCAGGCTAGAATACACTCGAGTGTACGGATCGCACGAATACACTGAAGTGTGTTTGCATATCAAGACTATTTTTTTGCAAAATATAAACCGTTGATCTTCACGGTCATACTATACCTAGGCTACATAAAAATTTTGAGCCCATTTGGATGAGTGTAAGTCACTCATCCAAGGGCAACAAAATCGACGCGCGAAACTAATTTGAAATGTATAATTTTTGCGGTCTTCATAACATGAGCTATACATATCCAAATGTGCTCAAATTTTGCGTATGAGTTGTTCACGAGATGTTTAAGAAGATCAACGGATTAAATTTTCAAAAAAAATATTGCATCATGAAAAACTACTTGAGTGTATTCCGCTCAGGATACACTCGAGTGTATTCTAGCCTGACTCTATATATATATATATATATATATATATATGGAAAATTCTTGATATCATATAGTCCATATCCGGTTGCCTACCCGGTCATGGTCACACTCTACCGAACCGCAATTAATCCAAGGACAGACTGTCCAAGTACCAACTCATACAAATATTCTTCACATAGTTGAAGATTTTTGCATATTTAGCAAGAATATTTTGGTTATTTTTATTTTTATTTTGTCATTTTGATGCTACCATCTCATGCAGAAGTATTTTTTCTCTATATACAAGAGCATAATTTTAACAATATTAATCTCTGTTGGTACTAGATCTGCAAAGTACTAATTTTGATTGGAATATGTTTTTTAATTATTTGTTAATACCTTCAAGTACAACGAGGCCATTTAACACTGTACTAATTTTTATTTTGTTAAGTAGAATAAGATCCCATTATTGAATACTATGATAATATTATACCAAATACACTATTGTGTTGATACTACACCAAATTCTAATATTGGTATAACTATTTACTAATATTTGTAGTTACAATGAGTTCGTTTAATTTCTTAGTATTGTAGCAAAATTTCCTTTTTAAGTACAACAAGTGTCCACTATCGAATCTTCTTGTTAGTATTGTACAAAAAAGTGACCGTGACCGGTTGCTACTTAGTATTTTAATATTGTACTATTTTGTTGGTATCTAAGTTCTAATATTAGTTGAACAATTTATCAACATTTTAAAGTGCAACACGGTCACATTATTTAACTACTACGTTACAAACATTTATTTTGTTAAGTACAATAAGATCCCTCTATTAAATCTTGTATTGGTATTGTACCAAAAATTTATTGCTGCTATATAGTACTATACAATTTTGATATTGTACTATTTTGTTGGTATTGTACCACATTATAAAACTGTATGATTATTTAGCGACATTTTTAAGTGCAATACAGACATGATAATTTGTTACTTTCGTCTAAAATTTATTTTGTTAACTACTACAAGATTCTACTATTGAATCTCGTTTTATTATTCTAGCAAAAATCGGTTAAGTAAAAAAATTCTTTATTACTGTACAAAGAATTAGTACGGTCTAAATATACAGTCTCCCTTTTTCTATTTAATCTACTTTCTTTTTTTTACTCCTATTTATTCCATTCCTTCCTCTCTTTTTCTACCATCTTTTTCTTCTACTTCCTTTTACTTTTTTTTTCACTTCCCTGCTCTTCTTTTCTACTTCCTTCCTCTCTAATTTTTTAAATTTCTTCATCTGTTTTTCCTTCCCTCCTGTTTTTTCTACTCCCCTCCGCTCTTTCTCTACTATCTATTCTTTTACTTCCTTCAACCCATTTTTTCTTTCTCTGTCAATGGCTACTTCTGATGTAATTAGCCACGAGTTATGTGTTAACTGCTAATTGTTGGCAGAGTGCAGTAAGTGTTGCATACCTTGTGTAACGTTTTACTAAGATGTTGATTCTATTGTATATTGGTATTGATTGATGATAACCTCCCATTTTGTGATGTTATCTTACTAGTTTTTCTCAGTTTTCCATACTCTTTCTTAGATAAATTAGACAGAATATTTAACTTTCCACTCTATTGCAACTATACCATTAGACTAACTTTTCTCCTTTTCTTACAGAAAAATACAAAAAAACTTACAAAAACTCCAAACGGTCCCAAGACCGAATGGAAGACAAACGGTCTCAGGACCGGTTGGTCTTCATACGATCTTGGGATCGTATGTCTTACACGGTCTTGGGACCGTTTGGCCTCTACCCATGTTTTCATTTTGTGATGTTATCTTACTAGTTTTTCTCAGTTTTCCATACTCTTTCTTAGATAAATTAAAAAGAATCTTTAACTTTCCACTCTATTGCAAATATACCATTAGACAAATTTTCTCCTTTTCTTACAGAAAAATACAAAAAAACTTACAAAAACTCCAAACGGTCCCAAGACCGAATGGAAGACAAACGGTCCCATGACCGAATGGAGGCCAAACGACCTCAAGACCGAATGGAGGCCAAACGGTCCCAAAATAGTGTAAGACATACGGTCCCAAGACCGTATGAAGACCAACCGGTCCTGAGACCGAATAAAAGTGAAACGGTCCTGAGACCGTATGAAGACCAAACGGTCCCAAGATCGTGTGAAGCCATACAGTCCCAAGATCGTATGAAGACCAATTGGTCCTGAGACCGAATAAAAGCGAAACGGTCCCAAGACCGTGTGAAGCCATACGGTCCCAAGACCGTATGAAGATCCTGAGACCGAATAAAAGTGAAACGGTTGCCAGACCGTGTGAAAGACAAACGATCCCGAGATCGCATGAAGCCAAACGGTCTCAAGACCGTATGAATGCAAACAGTCTCCATACCGTGAGGACTCAAATAGTCTCCAAACTGAGAGAGTCCAAGCGGTCTCTAAACCGAAAGAGCCCAAACGGTCTCCATGACCGTTTGGACCCACATAACTCAGGACCGTTTAAGATTCACTCAAAGCCTATAAATATGACCCAAGGGGTCTTCACAACGTATCAAATTCTTGGACGCCCAAAGGTTGCCCCAACCATTCCAGAGCTATTTCATCCTCCATCCTCCGCCCCAAGGCTGCCGGTCTAAGATCCACACTTCATCCTCAAGCTGCTTTCTCTCTCATCGACATAGAAGGTGGGAAGTGAAGAATTCTTCATCAAGTCAACCACGTGGCGTGAAGATAGTTGTTCTCTGCTCCAAGGGGTCGACCTTCCTCCCTCCTACATGTAGATGATGCCCTCTCTCTCTTCCTGCCTCCTTCTTTGTTCTTGCCATGAGCGACTAGTCTCATACACTAGGGTGCGGGGAGTAGCCCCGCTACCCATGTTTTTATTTCATACATTGTAATTCATGAGTTTGCAATAGAGAAATACTACCTTTTCAGTTCAACATCAATCGTTTAATGAATACTAGTTGCTTGATCACCAACTTGTGTTATCTATTATCTATCAGTGTGAATTGTCTATATTTGTGCTTTTAGATTTGAATATCGATTGCATGTTGGGTCTTGATGTATGTAGTCACCATATATCTATTTCGGTGTCTAGGAACATATTTCAAGGAGTGGAGTAGACTCACCTCCATCATTGTACTTTCATACTATGAAATGGAATCAGTTGACGTATGAAAGTACAACTTTGATAGGTCAAGGAACACACTTTATGAAGGAAGTAATGCAAAGTAAGTGACCATTCGTTCGGGGATGGCTAGCATTACAATACTCCCACGTTTCTCGTAGTTAGTTATCTGAAAGGAAGCTAAGTCTATAAGATATTAACTGGTTAGACCCTTTTCTTTGCAAGCCATGTTGTTATGATGTATGTTTTGATTCATGTGTAGTGGTGGTGAAACTCGATCACATCCTAGTGGTTTCTAATTATCGTTTACAACCTTAAGTTTACTTTCTTTCTATTTACTTTCTTCGCACATTAGTTTAATCATCAAATCAACTCTTTGATCTAAATATCAACTTTTAAGAAGATAAGTAGAATTATTACATTTTCCATCTTGTTAAACTCTTAACAAGACTGTTGTCTCGTGGATTCGACCCTTAACTATACTACGATAAGACTTCCACGTATCTTAGAATATATGGGTGGAGATCTTATTATAGCGTACGTAATGCTAAACTTAGAGACTTACTATCTCTAGGATTTTTAGTGGTGTACGCAACTCCACGTAAGTGGAAGCTCCATCAAAAATTGGCACCGTTGCCGGGGACAACAGAACGTTTTAATTTTACTTTTTAACTTTATGTTTGATTAGGATTTTACACTTTTCTTTAACCATAATTCATATCATCTTGATTTTATCATTTCTCTGCATTATCTAAAGTGTGTTTCTTCTTCTACTCAGGTAGAAAATGTGTATGCAACCTTTACATAACATCGGATTCTCCCCTGAATCAAAGTACAACTCTGAGGTAGAACGAAGCTTCCACCGATGCATTCGACTCAACCGCTAATGAGCCAGACAAATTGCTGACGAACAGCGCCAAGCCGCCTTGGTTATGGAAAGAGTGAATGCGGCCATAGCAGCTCAAAGAGCACAACTAATTGTTGACACACATTCTCAGATTCAAGATGAGGTTCGAGCTGAAGAACATGCCCGCATTCAAGCTGAGAATGAAGCATCCAAAGATGCTGCTCATATAGTGTTGAGAAACAAGCAACTTCGGGATTATGCCATTCCTAAGAACTTTGAAGACAATCACCCAGTTAGGCCATTCCTAAGAACTTCGGGATTATGCCATTCCTAAGAACTTCGGGATTATGCTCATTAATGTTCCTAACTTCGAGATCCACACGCAATGGATCCAGATCATGCAAGGCATTTCATTCTCTGGAAGTGTTGGGGATGACTGCAAGGATCACCTGAAGCGATTCAAGTCTCTTTGTCGGCTAGTACCACATGCCGGAGTTCCTTTTGACGCAATCATGCTACACCTTTTTCATTTCACTTTGTCCGGAAGGGTATTGAGCTGGTATAACACGCTAGATGGGGAGCCAATCACCACCTGGGCTCCTTTGGAAGAAAAATTTCTAGAGAAGTTCTTTCCACCTTCATTGACGTATGAGATTAGGGGAAAAATTAATCACTTTTCTTAGCTCCCAGGGGAATCACTGGCAGAATCATGGAAAAGTTTCAAGGAACTTTTGAAGAAATGCCCGCATCATAGAATCTCCCAAAATCAGTTGATAGAAACATTCTATAGAGGAGTAAGTGATGACATTAAGAAATTTTTAGATTCCTCATCTGGGGGGAATTTCATACGAAAGAACTATGAAGATGTCTGGAGGATTGTTACACTTGGAGCCGAGAACCAATCCAATTGGGGACGGTCATCCACCGGGGGAATTCTAAAAGTTTGTAAAGCTGAAGAATCAATGGAAATGAAAGCCATCGCCGAAGCCCTAAAAACTATAGCTCACAAGAAACAAGTCCTTGAAATGACACTCGGAGAAAAGAAGAGCCCCCAACAGGTCAAGGCAACTACCAGGACTTGTGAGGCATGTCATGCATCCGATCATCCCACATTAACATGTGGTCTCCTATACAATGTGATGATGGACATGTAGACACCGCAGCCGCAGTTTGAACCGATCATCAAACAACTTGAGGATTTATTATCCGAGCAACTCAATTCCATCCACACTATACCAGGATAAGCTTATTATAACTCGAATCAACCAAGAAACCATCCCAGTTTTCAGTATGGGAATCCTGCGGGGACTGCCAACCCGCAGCACCAGACCCAACAAGGAGTTTTTAATAGATCGCCACCAGGTTTTCAGAACAACTATAATCAAAACCAGGGAAACTTTAGAGGAGAATTGCAAGGATTCATGCAACCAAGAAACCCTTATGTGTATTACCAATACACTCATCCGCCGTTGCACCCACAATCGCAGCAACCTCAGCTGCAACAACCACAAATTCAACAACCCCAATTACCCACACCTCAGTAGCAACAACCACAACAGTATCAACAAAATCCAAAAAAGAATAATCCGCCTCCGCCAATAGATGAACTGTCATTGATAAGACAAATGTTGCAATCACAACAAACCATGTTAGCCAATCAGCAAGCCCAACAAAAAGCTGTCGAAGTACAGTTAGCACATATTGCAGCCCAATTAAAACCTCCAGCAGGAACCTTTGTTGGTCAGCCAGAGATAAATCCAAGACACGATCAACCCAGACAAGATCAATTGAAATCCATTACCACAATGTCTGGTCGTGTCCTCACTGAAGCCAAAAAAATCATTTAGGAAGATGAAGATATAAATGTAATCACCCCAATTGCAAATACGAATCTAGAAACTAAAAAGACTATAGAAATCGATAAGGGAAAGGAAAAGGAACTAGATTTCAAAGAACCTGAAGTCCTGCCATATAAGCCCATAATACCATATCCAGGCAGGCTGAGAGGGACTAAACTGGATACTAGATTCCAAAAATTTAAGGAAGCAATGAAGAAACTATATATTGATATCCCGTTCCTCGATGCCCTCTCCGAAATACCATCTTGGGCCAAATACCTGAAGACCTTGCTATCAAGGAAATGTATGACCAAAGAACAAGATACTGTTAAACTAGCTCATACAACTTCTGATATTATTCTCAACAAAATGCGAAAAAAATAGAAGGATCCTGGTTCGTTTGATATCTAATGTTCTATCAGAAACGCCTCTAGCAAAAAAGGATTAGCTGATCTGGGAGCTAGCATATCTATTCTGCCCTTCTCAATGTGTAAAAGGTTGGGTTTTACCGAATTGTTACCCACTGCAATGACAATATAGCTGGCTGATTCTACCATCACTACACCATTGGGGATCATTGAAGATATCCCGGTCAGGATAGGAAAGGACGCTTATGTCCCTTGCGACTTTGTTATTATGGATATAAAGGAAGATCTAAGATATCTAATAATATTCGGAAAACCTTTCCTTGTAACGGCCAGAGCACTTTTCGACGTTGCGGCTGGTACAATTATCTTAAGACTAGGAAAGGAAGCCATTCAATTCAGAGCCCTTAACTGCCTAAAAGGTCCCAACATCCAGGAAGAAGTTTTTCTTCTTGAGGCAATAGAAAAAAATGTCTCAATTACAACAAGAAACATCTGAACCGTCTGATGATCTGGAGAACGTCTTGAGAAATCCAGAAGTTGAATTTTCAGCCAGCGAACTAGTACAGCAATTTCGGTGATATTTAGACCAAGCCGGAGAAGCTCCAACAACCACTTTCAAAGAATTGAAATCTATCACCATTTTGGAAACTACAGAAGTACCCAAGGCCCCTAAAATGAAAGCCTTACCAGTAGGACTCAAACATGTCTTCCTGGACGAAGAAAAACTGTGCCCAGTCATAATCAGCTCTACCTTAATAGATGATCAAGAAGAAAGACATCTTGTTGAGCTAAGGAAACACAAGAAAGCTATCGCGTATAAAATGACTGACCTAATAGGAATAAATCCAGCTCTGTGCATGCACAGACTACCTATGGTAGAAGAGTTTAAACCATCGAGGGAACATCAGAGGAAACTAAACCTGAACCTCAAAGAAGTGGTTTTCCTTGAGATCCTTAAACTCCTAAAAGCTGGTATCATATATCCCATTTCTGATTCTCAATGGGTTAGCCCGGTCCAAGTGGTACCTAAAAAAGGGGGAACTATTGTCGTTCTGAATGATAAAAATGATCTAGTACCCACAAGGACTATCACTGGATGGAGGATGTGTATCGATTATAGGAAGCTGAACAAAGTAACAAGAAAAGATCACTTCCCTCTACCTTTCCTTGATGAAGTCCTTGAACATTTGGCCCACCAAAAATTCTTTTTCTACCTTGACGGTTATTCTGGGTTCTATCAAATCCTGATACACCTAGAAGACCAAGAAAAGACAACCTTCACTTGCCACTTTGGAACTTACGCCTTCAGAAGGATTCCTTTCGGGCTATGTAACGCACCCACAACCTTCCAAAGGTGCATGTCTGCAATATTCACAGGATTGATTGAGTCAATCATGGAAATATTTATGGATGACTTTTCAGTCTACAGAAATTCTTTTGATAACTATCTACTTAACCTCGGGAAAGTTTTACAAAGATGCAAGGAAACAAACCTGATCCTAAATTGGGAGAATGTCACTTTATGGTGACAGAAGGTGTTGTCCTCGGACACCAAGTGAGTGAAAGAGGAATTGAAGTGTATAAGGCAAAGATTGATGTCATTTCAAAACTATCACCGCCTAAAGACATTAGAGGAGTGCTAGAATTTTTGGGCCACACTGGATTTTATCGAAGATTTATTAAAGATTTCTCCAAAATAGCAAAGCCTGTGACCTATTTGTTGACAAAAGATGCAGATTTCAATTTTGATCAAGAATGCTTAAACAACTTCATGACCTTAAAAACACTCTAATCTCTGCACCCATTCTGAGAGCACCCGATTGGTCACAACCATTCGAGATAATGTGTGATGCAAGCGACTACGCTATAGGAGCGGTGTTAGGGCAAAGAATAGACAAGAAGTCCTATATGATATACTATGCATCAAAGACGCTAGATGAGGCCCAAAAGAATTATACAACTACTGAAAAAGAATTCTTGGATATCATTTACACCTTTGAGAAATTTTTCTCTTATCTAATCGAATCAAAAGTCATAGTATACACTGACTATTCTATGATTAAATACCTAATTCAAAAACAAGATGCAAAACCCAGACTCATCCGCTGGGTGTTGATGTTACAAGAATTTGACTTGGAAATAAAAGATAAAAATAGGGTAGAAAATGTCGTTGCAGATCACTTAATTCGCATCGAGCCTCAGGATGATGACAATATACCTATTCGAGACTCTTTGCCCGATGACCAACTCATGAAAGTCAGTACCAGATTTCCTTGGTATGTCGATATAGTAAACTACCTAGCTATAGGAATTATCCACCCTTCTGCTTCCTACCACGACAGAAAAAAATTTCTTCATGACATCAAGTAGTATTTTTGGGATGAACCATACCTTTTCTGCTTGTGTGTAGATGGACTATTCCGTCGTTGCCTACCAGAAGAAGAAATTATCCCAGTTCTAGAACATTGTCCTTCTAGCCCTACTGGGGGGCATATGAGTTCAAATAAGACCGCCCTCAAAGTTCTACAATCATATTTCTTTTGGCCAACGATAGTAAAGGATGCCCATGATTTTGTACGGTCTTGCAATAAGTGTCAGCTTTCTGGTGGTATATCTAAATAGAATGAAATGCCTCTTACTCTGTGGTAAGAAATTGAAATCTTTGATGTATGGGGAGTAGATTACATGGGTCCATTTCCCCCATCTTATGGAATTTCCTATATACTGGTCATTGTGGATTATGTTTCAAAATGGGTAGAGGCTATACCCACTACTTCTTGCGACTCCAAACCAGTTATCAAGATGTTCAAGGATATCATCTTCCCTAGATTCGGAGTCCCTCGAACAATCATATCAGATGGAGGATCTCATTTCTTAGAATGAAGTTTTGAAGCTCTCCTAAGAAAATATGGAGTTAAACATAAGGTCGCCACACCTTACCATCCACAGACAAGTGGCCAAGTCAAAGTTTCAAATAGATAGCTAAAAGCCATTTTAGAAAAGATGGTCAACAGGCATCGCATAGACTGGTCTACCAAGCTCCCTGATGCTCTTTGGGTATACCGCAATGCTTACAAAACACCAATAGGAACGACTCCATTTCATTTGGTATATGAGAAGTCATGTCATCTTCCAGTTGAGCTGGAACATAAAGCTTCGTGGGCCATTAAACAATTGAATTTCGACTTCAAAAGCACTGGCGAGTATCGACAACTATAATTACAAGAACTTGAGGAACTACAAATGATTTCCTACCAAAGCTCTAGGATCTATAAGGAACAAACTAAGATGTGGCACGATGGACATCTCAAAAGGAAAGATATCGTCATTGGAGATAAAGTCCTTCTCTTCAACTCCAGACTCAAGATGTTTCCCAGAAAACTTCGCACAAAGTGGTCTGGGTATTCACCATCAAGCACATCTACCCAACCGGATCCATCATCATTATTGATGACAATGGAGGAGAGAGAACTGTTAATGGCCATAGATTGAAGAAATACTATACTCCAACAGATAAAATTCTAAGACAAACTATTAAGATTCATGATCCTGCTACATCGATCTAACCAAGTCAGAAGTTTGTCGAGCCAGCGATATAAAACCAAGGCGCTACTTGGGAGGCAACCCAATAACTGAGTATTACCTTTTATTTTATTTCACTTAAGTTTTGATAATCTTCTAATTTTGTATTGCTTATTTTAGACCTATCATAGCATCCAAAACAAACATAAAAATATAAAAACTAAAAACCTTTTTAATCCTATCCTAATGGTTTTGAAACCGTTTAGATCCACACGGTCTCAAAACCATTTGGATCCACACGGTCTCAAAACCATTTGGATCCACACGGTCTCAAAACCGTTTGGATCCTTACGGTCTCGAAACTGTTTGACTCCATACGGTCTCAAAACCGTTTGAATCCAAATGGTCTCGAAACCGTTCGCCCTTGAGAATTTGTAACGTCACCCCTCCTATTTCTATAAATATCACTTAATCCCCTCCCCTTTTCTTTCCTTTGGTTTCTTGAATTTTCTCTCTCGTGTGAAGGCCCTGTTCCATTCCCTCAGTTCTCTGCTCCCGCACGACCCGCCCACACCCCCTCCCTCACCGCTCCATTCCGAAATCACCTCCGTCGTCTCTGTGCGCATCCAAGGAAGTTGCTCTACCGTTCCATCACGTGCCTTTCTCTGACATTCCCACCACCGCAATATTTCTCACCTTCAGATAGCGAGGTAGACCGCCGCAACCATCTCCATCACCGCCGATGTCGCCACCTTCCCTACCGCAAATGACACATTCATTTGCTATCGTCGTTGTCACCGCCTTCCCTACCGCAAACGAAACATTGATCTGCTGCAGTCACTTCCACCGCCACCGACACCTACATCCCCGACACCATTTATACGGTCTCTTTCACTGCTTTAGTCGATTTGCCGCCTCAGCCGTTTCACCTTCCAAGCAGTTTCGTCTCAAAAGGTCTTAAACCCAAACGGTTTTGAAATCATTTGGGGCTCAGAACCGTTTGAACTCAAACGGTTTTGAAACCGTTTGGGGCTCATAACCATTTGGGAACCCAAACGGTTTTGAAACCGTTTTGTTCCAAATGGTCGTGAGATCCTTTAACCCCAAACGGTTTGGACCCAAACGGTTTTCATGATTTCATTCTTAAAAGTCATCCAAACGGTTTTCACGGTTTCACTCTTAAAATTCATCCAAATAGTTTTGTAAACTGTTTGCGCCCAAACAGTCTACAAAACCGTTTGGACCCAACCTTTTATTTCATAAATCCATTTTCTTACTATAACTTCATACCTTTCTAATACATGATTTCTTGTCGATTCTTCAGAATGGCATCACCTACGAAGGAGCTTGTTGACACCCAATGGACCAAAGGAGCTCCTAGAGCCCCGCTTGAAGCTTCAACGCATTATCAATATATGTTAAAAGACTGGAAGGATTCCATCAAAAGTTGACTTGCCCAAGGTCATCCACGACCTTGAGCGAGTCAAAAAATGTTTAGCAGAAGATCCTATTGAAGAAGATGACACATCCTCAACAGATGAAGTTTCGGAATATGCACCCAATTCTGAGGAGGAATCCCCAGTCACTAAGTCCAAGGGGAAACGGAAGGCCCAAGTGGTTACCGCGGAGCAACCAACCAAAAAACAGGCACGAAAGCAAGTCCGGCCCTCCATTGTGAGGGAACAAAGCATGACAGAATATGCCACCCCTACTGTTGCCTTTCCTGCTACTACCACCACAGAACTAGCACCTGTTGACCTGTACATCCAAAACCTCCCGGCTGGTGACAAAGCACTGCGCCCAACAAAGTATGTCTGCTCAAACATACTGACGAGGATGGGGATTTATGATAGAGTTCTTGCCTTGCTCGACAACGCAAATCTCTCAAAACTCTATTTTGACACAGAAACCTCTTACGTCGAGCCCACAATAAAGTTCTTCACATACCTCAACAAAGAAACCGTGCACACAAAGGATAAATGGAAAGACGGAGGTGACTGCAGGATGGTCACCTCACTTTTTGGAAACAAGGTTGTCTTAACTGAGAACATGTTGAATGAGATCTTCATTTACAACCAGGATCAACTGAAAAAGGCTAAAGCTATGGGCCTGGAAAACTCCCAGTTCAATAGGCACACCTTCTGGAAGTCCTTAACGAGGATTCCAACCTATGAGGCAAAGACTTGCAAGGCCTCTAACATACATTCTAGCCTGGTGCGCACACTGCACAAAATTATTACAGGCACCCTTTTCCCCAGAACAGAGAGTGGAAATGTTATTATCTCAGATCTCTTTATCCTATGGTCCATTCTCAAAGGGCATGCGATCAACATCGGTCAACACTTGATTCAAAAACACACAACTTATGCCCTCGGGAAAGAAATCTATATGGGTGGTCATATTACATCAATTTTGAAATATCTTAAGATGGATAGTCTACTTCCCAAATGCACCGTAATAAAGGGTGACATCCTAACCAATGAGCATAGTCTAAGAAACTCATATATCATAAAGGAGAAGGATGCCAAGCTGCATTATATTTTCTACCCAACCGTCAAAGCATTCAGAACGCTGCTACCTCTTCCAGAACTGGCTGACTATGACAATGAAAATCTTCTCTTCACCGAAGAAGAAATTGCCAACCTCATAGCCTCAGTCACAACCAAAGAGAAACAAGCAAAGGTAGGGAAGACAGAGCACAACGTCAATGCCCCAACAACAATGCCAAAGAAAATTCCAGTCACACGGGCATCTAAACTACATGCACAAAAACAACAGCAATCGGGGATGCCCACATCGAAGATCAACCCAGAGGCAGAACCCCCACACAGTGCAGAGAACATTGTAGATCCAACACCAGAACCATTTATTTTTGATCTGGATGTTGGGCTCCCCTCTACAACCACCCCCACCACACTCCCGTCTCCCACTCTTCCACCATTTTCCACAACCATACCCACCACTATCCCTTCCTCCACATCCACAACTTCACCCACATCTTCCACTTCACTCATCTTCTCTTCGGGCTTTCCATTCTCCACCTCGACGCCCGATATCACCTTCACTTCCAACTTTACTTTAACAACTTTTCCCGCGGCATTCCCAGCTTCACCCTTTTCAACTGGGATGTCACCACCATTCTCATCCACCACCCCGATATCGCTAGTGACTCCATCTACAGTCACCATGCAATTCGCGGGTCCATCAATAGTGTCTCTTTCACAAGGCACTACCACCCTTCCACCTTGACCCCATCCATATCACCCATCCATCTCTAGGGTCCCCTTTTCACAAGTCGGGAGGAATTCAGACGACAATTTGATGCTATTCGAAACCTCCTCACCGACCCCTCTAACATATCACAATAATTTTTTTTCTTGCATGCAGGGAATTGCTACACATGTCTCCAAGATTGACGAACGCAACAACGCCTTACCAGAAATCCTCTCTAGCATTCAACAATGGTAGGATGTAGCGGCCCAGCAATCCAACTGCATCGACGACCGCCTACAACACCTTCCAGTGTTGGTACTCGAGATGAAAGGCTAGCAAGAAGCGTTGGCCCATCAAGTCGACAGGGTCTCTAAGAAAACTCAACCCTTGCCTGAGACCCTTCACGAGCTTCAGCAGCAACAAACTGCCTTTAGCACGCACTTGGATGACATCAACAACAACCTTGCACATCTCAACCACCGCCAAGAGGAGCACTCTAATGATGAACTCAATCAACTATGTGCACAAGTAACCGATCTATCAACATGACTCCTCTCTACCGAGGCAAGATATATGGATCTCAAAGAGAGCCACGATGCACTGCTCAAAACCCACGAGCATGTGCAAGTGGCACTCAAAGAAATACAAGCCGTTCATCGACAGTGCAAGAAAATGTCAACCAAGAAACCAGCAGATAAGGCAGTGGGTGATGATGTAGATGAAAGTGAAGACGACGATGAGGATTCTGATTCCTCGGCTAACTCCAAAAATGACAACTCCTCCCCAGACAATCAACCCGATGACCCATGTAATGCTGGGGAGGGCACCAGCCGAGGGATAGAACCTACAAAGAAAGGCGATGATAAAGACCACCAAGAGGGTGGAAACAAAGATCCCAAGTCACCCGACAATAATGAAAATGTAACAATGTCATATGGAGACCAGTTCTTTAACTTTTCAGCTATGGGATCCTTGGGGGACGCTGCCAAAGACGCAACTTTTGCTCAGTTCCAACAATGCATACTAGGAACCAACATTAGCCCACCCACAACATCCATTCACCAGTACTCTGCTCCAGAGCAACCTACGCCTTTCCCCACAGAGAAGGAAGAATCCAACAGAGTCTAGACACAGATGATAGACTCGACTCTAATTCTGACTCCGAAAAAGATGAAGATCTGCCAATTTTTTTGGACGACAACGAGCATACTTCAATTCCTCCACCACAAGACCTTCCCCCTCCGCCACCGCTACCTCACAAAATGCATGACTTGGACATGGCAACCATCTCTATATTAGATGTTCAGGACATCTTCATCCTGAACACTATCATAGACGATGCCAAAGATGGGGGGGACATCATCTACAACAATACAAAGACAAAGCGCAAGTTGACACGAGAAGACTTCTGTATCATCCTTCGGCCACAATCGACGGTGAAGATGGCTATCTTCCATGTCTTCCTTGCCAACTCTATTGAGGAATTCAGGTGCCCAAAAAAGTTGCAGTCTGTCTTCAACACTTCACCTACTCTATCCTTAAGCTTATTACATAAGGACTTCCGGGAAAAGTCCATTGAGCAGCTACGAACTGGCCTCACACGAAAGGTATGCTACATTTCTATGCCCTTCAGAGTTTCTGACCAATGGATGCTCATAATTGTCGAAACTACGGCCCGCGACGCCAAGGTGTAAAACTTCTACACCAGCGAGCTAAAGGCCGGACAAATAAATTTTGCTGGATTGGAAGTCGGGGAAGCACGATGCATACCTCTCCGGCTTCTCAAAATAAAATGGGCTGCTTGCTCATCTCTACGACATGGTTGGATCCAACCCTGGTTCCAAATCATCAACCCAACAGTACAAACATTAGTTGGATTAGGGGATTGTGCTTTCTGTACAATACGATTCATAGAAGTGCTCAATAGACAAATCCCCTTCACCGAGCTAGCCATAGAAGATATACACTCCCTATGAGGACGTTACACCATGGAGCTTATCTGTGACAGATGGTTCTTCATGGACCCAACAATGGAACCAAACGACGTACCTCGATACCTTTTCCCCACTATCCAACGTCCGCAAAAGTGTCCATACAGAACAATCCTAAAGGAGTTGGAGAAAAAGCAAGAACAGACCGCCAAGGCCCCAGAACAACGCCAATGGGACCCTTATATTTTCGATATGGAAGATGATCAAGGGGACATCGAATTGATAACAGGGGCCACCGTCAATAGATCATCTCAACCAATGGTACCTCTATCTGCCATAGAACCAATGTTTCCAAATTTTGACCTTGCCGCTTGCAAAAACCTTTCTCATAATGAACTTAGACTCATCATGTCTAGGCTTTACACAGAGAAAGATGAACTTGTTTTCATGCACGGAACCATCCTAATAATGGTAGATTCTCTCCGTGAAACCGTACAAACCAAAGGTTCTTTATCCGTGAGCTTGATGACTGCCTACCAGTTCCTTCTAGCATGGGACCTGCCTACGGTTTATATGGCGTCGACATACATGAAGGACGATTTACTTGGATCCAAGAACTTCAGAACCACGAAGGACCTCATCTTGTATCTTCAAAACACGACTCCAAAGTTCATTATGTTTCCTTTTCTTCACTCTGAGCACTGGATGCTACTGGCAACAAATTTGCATGAGGGAACTACAATCATTTACAATAGTTCCGACAGCTAGTTTGATCCAAACCAAAGACAGTATGATGTTACAACACAGACGCCGATAGAGGAAGTGGCAAAGGATTGTTCTGAACGACTATACGATCTCCTAGGCAAACACACAAAGGCGCATGAAAAAGAACATTTCCATCTTCCAGCCTTCAGCCATAGATGTCCCTAGAAGATCAGAGAATCAAATGACTGCGGTTTCCACATCCTCTACTGGATGTATACCATCACTGTTCTTGGAAAACAAGTGGAGGACATGAAGGATGTGGATTAACACACTTTACGTGAAAATTTTGTAGCTAATCTCCTATGATCTCATAGAGCAAACAAGAGATTAACAGAACCTTAATACCCTTCCTTGCCCATGTACTTCTCAACCTATCACTTTGACACCCTGAGGACAAAGTGAGTGATAAGTTAGGGGGAGTACACTGGGCAAGGGCGAGGTGTCACATTCAAACCCTTTTCTCTCTACTCTTTCTTTCACCTCTGTTCTTATGTACAAACTTTTCCTTTCCTTTGACATTTAGTTTTTTCAGTAATTTCTTTGATAGAATAACTCCTGCATATAAAACAACCTTCACTTTGGAAAAAGAGTCACCCCTAGCTAAATTAGAGACACAATAGTCCTCAAAAGCAACTACATAAGTAGCATTTATGCATATAATGGTGAGTTAATAAATCACTTTCATACTCGATTCTTATGCTCTTGCTTCAATTCTGCATCAGACTCTCCACAGGTTAACATCTTGGCCGAAACAAGCTAAACACTCTCAAGGATGGGAGGGAACTAGGAAAAATCCAAATCAAGGAACCTCGCAAGTGGACCACCAAATACGAAACCGTAATAAGTGCATGTTAGGAAACCCTAAGAAACAATTTTCTTCTTCTCAAAAAGAGGCTTGGCAGCCCAAATAAAATCCTAAATACCCAATTCCTAAGCCTGTGACCATATGAATAAAAGATTGAATGTTGAATAAAAACATGAGAGTTGTGCCATAGGACTTATACGATGAACCAATAAAGGTCTTGCCCGACCGGTACATTCAGCTGCCCTCACAAAGGCAGATGTGTCGCGCCCGGTAGTGAGATCCTAAGGTCTCCAAGTATATGAAAAAGCTAATAAAGGCCTCGCCCGACGGATACATTTAGCTGCCCTCACAAAGGCAGATGTGTCACCCCCGGTAGTGAGATCCTAAAAGTTTAGATAAAATCTCCCCCACTCAAAGGGGGAGTTACACAACAGCCTTTAGCCAACCCTCATACCTATCTTAGCTTCTGGTAGGATTTTCAAAGAAGTATAAAACTGCTTAGAGTCGAAGACATGCATAGAATATGATAAAGGAAAAGGTGGTCCCAATATGAGTTACGCGATACGGAAGAAACCTGAGATCCACGCAACTCTCGATACCTGAAACAGTTAGTGCAAGAGGAAACCCCGATAAAACTCTAGGAGATCTCTGGTTTAGAATTGAAGCAAGAGTATAGAAATCTTCACTAAACAAAATCACCTCGCCACTACGTGCCTTAGCTCTATCTAGCTTGAGGACAAGCTAGACTCTAAGTTGGGGGGTGATAACCTCCCATTTTGTGATGTTATCTTACTAGTTTTTCTCAGTTTTCCATACTCTTTCTTAGATAAATTAGATAGAATCTTTAACTTTCCACTCTATTGTGAATATACCATTAGACTAACTTTTCTCATTTTCTTCTTATAGAGAAATACAAAAAACTCCAAACGGTCTCAAGACCGAATGGAAGACAAATGGTCCCATGACCGAATGGAGGCCAAACGGCCCCAAGACCGAATGGAGGCCAAACGGTCCCAAGACCGTGTGAAGCCATAAGGTCCCAAGACCGTATGAAGACCAACCGATCTTAAGACTGAATAAAAGAGAAACGGTCCCGAGACCGTATGAAGACCAAATGGTCCCAAGATCGTGTGAAGCCATACGGTCCCAAGACCGTATGAAGACCAACCGGTCCTGAGACTGAATATAAGCGAAACGGTCCCAAGACTGTGTGAAGCCATACGGTCCCAAGACCGTATGAAGACCAACCGATCCTGAGACCGAATAAAAGTGAAATGGTCCCGAGACCGTGTGAAAGCCAAATGATCCCAAGACCGTATGAACGCAAATTGTCTCCAAACCGTGAGGACTCAAACGGTCTCCAAACCCAGAGAGTCCAAATGGCCTCCAAACCGAAAGAGCCCAAATGGTCTCCACGACCGTTTGGACCCACATAACTCAAGACCGTTTAAGATTCACTCAAAGCCTATAAATAGGACCCAAGGGGTCTTCACAAAGTATTGAATTCTTGGTCGCCCAAAGGCTGCCCCAACCGTTCCAGAGCTATTGCATCCTCCATCCTCCACCCCAAGGCTCTCGGTCTAAGATCCACACTTCATCCTCAAGTTTCTTTCTCTCTCATCGACATAGAAGGTGGGAAGTGAAGAATTCTTCATCAAGTCAACCATGTGGCGTGAAGATAGTTGCTCTCTGCTCTAAGGGGTCGACCTTCCTCCCTCCTACGTGGAGATGATACTCTCTCTCTCTTCCCGCCTCCTTTGTTCTTGCCATGAGCTTGTAGTCCCATACACTAGGGTGTGGGGAGTATCCCCGCTACCCATGTTTTCATTTTTACATTGTAATTAATGAGTTTGCAATAGAGAAATACTATCTTTTCAGTTTAACATCAATCGTTTAATGAATACTAGTTGCTTGATCACCAACTTGTGTTATATATTATCTATCAGTGTGAATTATCTATGTTTGTACTTTTAGATTTGAATATCGATTGCATGTTGGGTCTTGATGTATGTAGTCACCATATATCTATTTTGGTGTCTAGGAATGTCTTTCAAGGAGTGGAGTAGACTCACCTCCATTGTTGTACTTTCATACTATGAAATAGAATCAGTTGACGTATGAAAGAACAACTTTAATAGGTCGAGGAATATACTTTACGAAGGAAGCAATGCAAAGTAAGTGACCATTCATTCGGGGATGACTGTCATTGCAATACTCCCGCGTTTCTCGTAGTTACTTATCTGAAAGGAAGCTAAGTCTATAAGATACTAACTGTTTAGACCCTTTTCTTTGCAAGCCATGTTGTTATGATGTATGTTTTGATCCATGTGTAGTGGTAGTGAAACTCGATCACATCCTAGTGGTTTTCAATAATCGTTTACAACTTTAAGTTTACTTTCTTACTATTTACTTTCTTCGCACATTAGTTTAATCATCAAATCAACTCTTTGATCTAAATATCAACTTTTAAGAAGATAAGTAGAATTATTACGTTTTCCATCTTGTTAAACTCTTAACAAGACCGTTGTCTCGTGGATCTACGATAAGACTTCTACGTATCTTAGCATACGTGAGTGGAGATCTTATTATAGCATACGCAAGGCTAAACTTAGAGACTTACTATCTCTAGAATTTTTAGTGGTGCACGCAACTCCACGTAAGTAGAGGCTCCATCAATTGATCTTGAATATGTTTCCCAATCCGTCTATAGGGGAGGTGCTCCGTATACTAGATCAAAATGGATTTTGGGTTGCTGCCTCTAGGGTATTGTATGGTTCGGAACTCTGATCCAGTTAAGAATCAATCGAAGGATTGTGTTTGCGCGCATTCTCCATCTCCATGGTTCTTTAAAGAGTTCCTTTACTATCTTTAGGAAGATGTGTTCTTACGACGATGTGTTTCGGTGTATATATCCACAATCTTTCTGAGTTTCTTTCATGTGAGAGCAAGTTCACTGTGTATTGATTTCATTTATAGAGATTTTTCTTTTCATCTTCTATATGTATGTAGCTCACCTCGACTAACCATGTCCTTGTGTGCCATGAACGTGTCGTCTTTGTTTCTGCGTTTTTTTCTCTCATTTTCCAAAGACTTATTAGCAGGAAAATACTACAAGTTTCATATGACATAATTTTATCAATGTGCCGCTTGATAAGGATTTCTCAACTTGTTAATTACGTTTACGTTTTCCATCTAACTTCATTATCTATTTATTTTCAGCATATGCGACAACTTCGTATATTAATCAATGTATCATATTAAATTCTTACTATAACAGGTACAACTATTAATCTTTGGAGAGACTAAAAGTTCACGTCATTGTTAATCTACAATCACCGTGTAGTCATATAGATATTAGAAGTATTTATTTAAACCAGTTTTATAATAGCATGTGAAACATGGAAATACTTCAAACTCGATATAGCTATCAGCACGCCAGTTTTGGTTCCCCTAAATCTTCTATTCATAAAATCTATTCAGTAATCACGAACAAAATTTACAGAAATATTTAGACTATTACAGAGAAGCGTTAGCAAACAAATTCGACTGCCCAACCTTTTTTGGACGGTGAAGCCTAGCGATGCAAAAATAAAATCATTAGATGTAGATTACGACAACATAAGAATCATAGTGGTTACATGTTGAAGGTGCCACAAAACAGAGGCCATATATACAATGGTTTTAAATACTAAGAGAAAAATTAATGATGATTTTTCCGACAAGGAGACCCGTGCTTTTACCTTTAGTGCAACGTCGTCCCAAGCTATTTAATATGCATTAAAGTTACTTGAAAAAACACATATGAAAAGAGAGACTCCACAGAGTTTAACAAAGGTATTTCTTCCATCTATCCAATCAAATAACATGACGTTAGTCGTCAGGAGTAGAGGCCATCAGATCATTGTCAAGGATGATCACAAAAGCTTCCTTAGAATCTTTAACATAGCTCGAAAACTAATGTCAAAAAATGAATCACACACTATATCGTATCGGGATTTATACCTAGGTATTGTACAACAATGCACAACATGATTACCAAAGACGTCGAGATTTATCGTGTTGCAAAGTGAGCAAAGTTCATTTCTAGGGTACAAGACGATCACGAGTTGATATCGAAGGATAGCATGATACTCAATAGGTGACATAGATAGATCCAAACTATGAACGGGAACAACGAGAAGGAAGTCTTGTGCTTGATCAACTTGGACAAAAATAAGGATATCTAATTATCACTGGAAGAGGCCACTTGCATTGAATTATTGGATGACTATTTTTTAGTAAGTATCTTCCAAAATAGACCGGGTCTTTGGAGCAGTAGAAGGCGTGTGTGATAAATTACATCAGCAAAAAGATGGAAATACATCGCATATGATGGAATGTGTAGTAACAAAGAAGGATCTCATAAGAACATATCCAACCTCTTGCAAAATATCATCTTAGAGATACTGGGTGTGGATATGAGGTGAGACATAAACAAAATTATTAACATTATGGGAAGATTTAATTCCCAAACATCTAAGATACATAGGAGTTTTGGCCAGGTGGCATTGTAGACCGCCAAATTCTGGGCCATCACCGACCATAATGCATGCTCGAGATCAACCAAGCCCACAATCAAAACCATCCAATGAAAAATGAACAGAAGTTGGAGGAGTCATTAAAAGAGAAAACAACATCTTGGGCATCCCAACACATGAGTAGAGAAGAAGAAGCTTACATTATAGGTCCTAAGGAAAAGTCAAATGATCCATATCAAAGTTACTACCACATGTTCTTAAGAAGCTCCAAGGGAAAAATTGGGTCTGTGCAAACATGATATCCTAAAATTTTCACTCCATGTAGGATGAGATATGTTAGCAGGGAATATAATCTTAATCATTAAATAAATAGGATCCTAAATTGATAGCATGTGCATGATTTTCATGAGCATAAATGAGTAATGACACTTTAATGGAGTAATTATAAATACTTAAACAAATGGTGTAAACCCAGAACCCTAGAATTATACTCAGTGTGCATGATCCCCTCACCTGATATTGAGGAGGTATACTAATAGTAGGGTGAGTCATGATCGTTCCTAATTATCCTATACAACATATACATATTAGTTGTCATGGTTAAGCCTAGGGTTTTAGGGTTTTCAATTAATCATGGAATTTAGGTTCAGAATCTGGGTCTACATCATTGACCATTAGATAGGTATCGAAAAATTGATCAAAGCCCATATATGTATCTTCCTCATATGAGATCTAGATGATTTTCTATGATTTATTAAAGATCAAACTAAAACTGACCAATCGGAAGTGACATAAATTGGTCAAACAAATATTGGAAAATTGGTTAACAAGGAGAACAGAAAGACTGATTTGCCCTTTATTTTATTTCCTAACTAAGGGTGTGATAGGGACTATCATAGTCACAAATACATTTACATAAGTGCCCCCATTTCTCTACAATATGGTCGAGAATAAAATCTCTATAGTGACCTAGGTTGTGTGACTTTGCGATTAAAATCCTAGGAGAAAAAGAGTAAAATTGTAGCATGGCTTCTTCTCTTAGTCATGGTGTCGAGTTTTTCTGGGCTGCACTATGGAGCATGAACCTACGATCCAACTCGAGCATCAGGAATCGTCGTGACGATATGTACCTTATAACAAATCAACAAAAGTCTAGAGGGGTCGAGAGGTTAATCAGTATAGTCAAACGATGATAGAACCAAGCCTGTATGTACTGCCATGGCCAAAATAGGGCAACTGAAATAAAAAATGAATTTCACTAAAATGGTGACTGAAATCTCAAACCAAGGGCAGCTTTAGCTTTGAGGCAATCATTAGAGCCAGAGAAAGTGGTTTCACAAAAAAAAATCTACTACTGGAGAGACACGACAAGAACTGCCACCGGTTGCAAAATAGTCAGGGCTCAGAGATCCAACTAGGGAGAACAACACATGTAAATAGCATATGAAAAATAGAGAAAATGAGGCAAGGAAACTCATTAAAGAACCAATTTGATAATTATAGCTGGAGATGTTGGGCTGAGGTCGTCATCTCCAACAATGAAATTGGACTTTGTGACATACGTTGGACTAATCTCAACCAAAATTGATGAGGGAGGATATCATGTAGAAGTCATATGATGCTCCAGGTATGCTCAGATGTTGGTCTGATGCAGTGTGGTGTTATGGGGATGGTAGTTGCACAACTGAAGAAGAAGGCAAGGTGAGTGTTTCTTGCAGGGCTAGATATAAGGGCAATGTTAGGGTTCCATGTGCTCGGGATTGTCTCTTGAAGATAATAGTGTTCAAATTTGTTAAAGAAGTTACAAGTAAGGGGAGTCATTTAGGGGCGAGGAGACTTGGAGTTGTTCCCTCCTCCACACGGACTCATGTGCGAGGTAGGGGACAAGGTGTCTCCCGTCAGATCCTTATCCAATGGCTCTGAAAAGAAGTCAGGTTCCTCAAAGCAGTGTGTAACAGGCTGCACTATTCATATTATCCTGAACTTAGGTTTATCATGTATATTATTAAACACTTAGGTCAAAGATTATCACTATCTCTTCTTTTCCTCCTAATATCGTTTGGAGAATTTAAGATTGTCCACATCTAACCCAATTTGGTGGGTTTGATAATTCGACCATGAGGAATTGAATTATCCAATTAGATTTTAGATATGAGTTAGGGAAACATGTGTTTTATATTATTATCTACTTGAGGTAATTAACACATTACTAATCACTAAAAAGGAATTGTGTTACCAAAATTCGATGGAACCTCTAGTATTTTATTATCTACTCATATAACAAATAGTGGGACACACTATACATGTATTTGGGTCCAAACAATCATTCAAACCTAACTAGTTACCATTGCATAATTAGATCAAGTTTTGTGCATTAATTGACATTGATGTGAATAGGTGATGATGCATTATGTATATGATTCAGTCAAGGTTCACATGATATCTTGTTGTTGTATTAACTCATTTTTGCATACTAAATATTCATGGTCTCAACTTAAATGAACAAATGTAAGATGAATTCATTCAACTTAGGGTTTCACCTTTATTAAATATAGAAAAAAATTTAGGATTAAGTATTTGATTTTCTTTATTTTAGGTTTAAAATTTGAGGGTCGTTACAACCTACCCACCTTATAGAAATTTCGTCCTCAAAAATTTCATGTCATATTAAGGTACTACCCAGCTTATGATTTCACATGGATTACCATTGCATTGTATATAATTAATGAGTGCATGTGTAACCAACATAGCTTGAAAACTAAACCTTACCTTCATCATACACCATAGAGAAAATACTAGCTTTCCTCTTCTTTGGAGGGGGGGATGGTTAGGGTTCTGATTTGCACCCTTCTTTGCACCAAACCTAGGGCATTTGTACTTGAAGTGTCCCTCTCCTTCACAGTAGAAACAAACACCTAAGCCCAATCTGCACAACCCTGCATGGAACTTGCCACACTTGGGGCATGTATTCCTCATTAGGGGATCCTCTGGGGCCTTGCTCTTCTTGTTATCATTGTGGTGTTGGTCCTAATTGTTGTGTCCATGGTGATGCACTGTCCATTGTGGGAGTTCTTCTTCCACGCCCTCCCTGGGTGATCCCCAAGCTCCATAGTAGCATCAAGGGCATCATGCATCATCTTGTGGCCTTACCCAGAAAGTGAGTTGCTAAGATCATCCGTCGGACCTCGAATGAACTTCTTAGCTCGCTTCAGCTCAGTCATCTCAGCTCCATACTTATGGAGGATGCGAAATGTCATGGTGTACTGGGTAACAGTCATGTCACCACATTGTCGCAGATAGAGGAACTCTAACTCCTTCTTGTCCATCATCACTTCTACACATTTGGAATTTTAAAGCCTCCATGAACTCCTCCCATGTGAGGAATTCTTCATCTGGGTCTCTAGCATCACAGAAGTACTCCCACTAGACATGAGCCTATCCTCTCAACATGTGCATCCCAAACCTGACACAAGACTCTTCAAACAATTCCAAGTCATGGAAGCAATGCTCCATGTTATGGATCCATACCTTAGTCTTACCCACAACGCCCCTCTCTTCTTCTCTTGTGAACGTCTCAGGCCTAACGTTGAGGAAATCTATCAAGGTGACTTCATTCCTCCTCTGATGACGGCCTCCAATTTGTCCTTCCATTACATCGACTAAAGCTCTGACCAACACATTGTATGAGAGGGGAGGGTCTACTCCATGTGGGTTATCATCATGCTCAAAGTCATGCTCACTCTCTCCACCCTAGAGTTGGGGTGACTTGTCATGCTCAGGGAGACACTTAGGGGCCATCTAGAATAGGAAAGGAGACTTTCATAAGCATGTGGAGTGACACATAAGATCCTACAACAATGGCCATTCTAGGATTTCTTTGATACCACTTTTTTCACGACCTCCTTTCTGAAACTAACACAACCATAGAGGAAGTATTTTCACATAATGGATATAATGACAAATCGTGAAATGATATCATTAACCAAGCAAAATCCATAGAATAAAAAGAGATAACCTCCAGAGTGCCTTATTACATGTCATAAATGGGTACTACAAGTCTAAATGTAAAAGACTTCAATGAATGAAACTTCAACATAACATAACTAAAAGGAAATGATAACTATCTATAATGGCACCCACCAGGTAGGATCTGTCCTTGAGCTTGAGCTGAATTCCTTGTGCTTTACTTCTTTTCCTTCTCCTCGTCTATGGACATCTTGTCTACAACCCATGTAAGACAACGTAAAACTAGGTGAGTGGCAATGAGTAGTTATAACATGAAAATAACATACAATTGAAATGACATGAGATAGCTTAAAAACTTAGTAACTTAACGTGGTTAACATGATTACTTGAAACTTAATAAATTGACATGATAAAATAATGGTGTGCAGTTTAACTTGACTTAATAGAATTCTCTCTCTTCATGCACCCATAGTGCTCATAAGTCAAATTAATGATCACATAAGTCTAGTTAGGGCTCACATAATGCTCCCACAGAGCTCATAAGGCCAATTAAGGCTCACATAAGGTTGGTTAAGGCTCACATAACATGATTGAGAGAAATATATTAACATAAATTTTCATAAAATCTTGATTAACTAGAATTACAGTGATTCATAGTGTTTCAAATGAAAGTTTAATCATTAAATCAATAGGAACATAAATTGATAGCATGTGCATGATTTTCATGACCATAATTGAGTAATGACACTTTAATAAGTGTAATTATAAATACATAAACAAATGGTGTAAACCCAGAACCTAGAATTAGTGTGCATGATCCCCTCACCTGATGTTGAGGCGGTATACTAATATTAGGGTGAGTCGTGATCATTCCTAATTATCATGTCCAACATTTAAAAATATTAGTTGTCATGATTAAGCCTAGGGTTTTAGGGTTTTCAATTAATCATGGAATCTAGGTTGATAATCTGGGTCTAAATCATTGACCATTAGACAAGTCTCAAAAAACTGATCAAAGCCCATATATGTATCTTCCTCATCTGAGCTCTAGATTATTTTCTATGATTTGTTAAAGATCAAAGTAAAACTGACCACTCGAAAGCGATATAAATCGGTCAAACAAATACTGGAAAATTAGTTGACAAGGAGGGCCGAGAAACTGATCTACCCTTTATTTTATTTTCCAACTAAGCACGTGACAGGGACTGTCATAGTCACAAATACATTTACATCAGTGTCTTGTTGATCTACAATATAGTCGAGAATAAAATCCCTATACTTCCCTAGGTTGTGTGTCTTTGTGATTAAAATACTAGGAGAAAAAGAGTAAAAATGTAGCATGGCTTCTTCTCTTAGCCAAGGCATCAAGTTGCTCTACACTACTCTATGGAGCATGAACCTCCGATCCAACTCGAGCATCGAGAATTGTCATGACGATTTGGACCTTGTAACAAATCAAGGAAAGTCCAGAGGGAGTCGAGAGGTTAGTCAACATAGTAAAATGAGGACAGAACCAAGCATGTACCTACTTCCATGGTCAAAATAGGGAAACTAAAATTGAAAATGAATTTCACTGAAATAGTGAGTAAAATCTCAAACCAAGGGAAGCTTTAGCTTCGAGGCAATCCATAGAGCCAAAGAAAGTCATTTTACAAAAAAAACATGCTATTGGAGTGACTTGATGAGGAATACCATTGGCTGCAAGACAGCTAGGGTTCAAAGACCCAACCAGGGTGAACAACAATGGTAAATAGCATATTGAAAATGGAGAAAATTAGGGAAGGAAACTCACTGCATAATCAATTTGATAATGATAGCCAGAGATGTTGGGTCGAGGTCGTCATCTCTAGCAATAAAATTGTACTTTGCGGCAGACGCTAGACTAATCTCAAAAAAAATTGATGAGGGAGGATATCATGTGGAAGTCTTATGATGCTCCAGGTATGCCCGGATGTTGGTCCGATGTAGTATGGTGTTGTGGGGATGGTGGTTGCACAACTGAAGAAGAAGGCAAGTTGGGTGTTTCTCGCAGGGCTAGATATAGGGGCGATGTTAGGGTTCCTTGAGCTCATGATTGTCCCCTGAAGATAACGATGTCTAAATCCATCGAAGAGGTTGAGAGTAAGGGGAGTTATCCAGGGGCAAGGAGACTGGTAGTTGTTCCCTCCTCCACGCGGACTCCTGTGCAAGGTAGGGTACAAGGTGTCTCCCGTCAGATCCTTATTCAATGGCTCTGAAAAGGGGAGTCATCTAGGGGTGAGGAACTCTAGGTTTGAGATTTTTTTTTCGGGTCCCTCCAGTAGTAGATTGTTTTTTCTGAAACCACTTTCTTTGGCTCTAATGATTGCCTTGAAGCTAAAGTTGCCCTTGGTTTGAGATTTCAGTCACCATTTTAGTGAAATTCATTTTTGATTTCAGTTGCCCTATTTTGGCCATGGCAATACGTACATGCTTGGTTCTATCATCGTTTGACTATGCTGATTAACCTCTCGACCCCTCTAGACTTTTGTTGATTTGTTATAAGGTACAGATCGCCACGAAGATTCCTGATGCTCGAGTTGGATCGCAGGTTCATGCTCCATAGTGCAGCCCAGAGAAACTCTAGGGGTGAGGAGACTTGGAGTTGTTCCCTCCTCCATGCGGACTCATGTGCGAGGTAGGGGACAAGGTGTCTCCCGTCAGATCCTTATCCAATGGCTCTGAAAAGAATTCAAGTTCCTCAAAGTAGTGTGTAATTTGTTAAAGAAGTTACGAGTAAGGGGAGTCATCTAGGAGCGAGGAGACTTGGAGTTGTTCCCTCCTCCACGCGGACTCATGTGCGAGGTAGGGGACAAGGTGTCTCCCATCAGATCCTTATCCAATGGCTCAGAAAAGAAGTCAGGTTCCTCAAAGCAGTGTGTAACAGGCTACACTATTCATATTATCCTGAACTTAGGTTTATCGTGTATATTATTAAACATTTAGGTCAAAGATTATCACTATCTCTTCTTTTCCTCCTAATATCATTTGGAGCATTTAAGATTATCCACATCTAACCAAACTTGGTGGATTTGATAATTTGACCATGAGAAATTGAATTATCCAATTAGATTTTAGATATGAGTTAGGTAAACATATGTTTCATATTGCTATCTACTTAAGGTAATTAACACATTACTAATCACTAAAAAGAAATTGTGTTACCAAAATTTGATGGAAGCTCTAGTATTATATTATCTACTCATATACCAAATAGTGGGATACATTATACTTATATGTGGGTCCAAACAATCATTCAAACCTAACTAATCACCATTGCATAATTAGGGTTAAGTTTTGTGCATTAATTGACATTAATGTGAATAGGTGATGATGCATATGTATGCGATTCATTTAAGGTTCACATGATATCTTGGTGTTGTATTAACTCATTTTTTCATACTAAATAATTTTGGTCTCAACTTAAATGAAAAAATGTAAGACGAATTTGTTCAACTTAGGGTTTCAGCTTTTGTTAAATATAGAAATTTTTTTGGGATTAATAATTGATTATCTTTATTTAAAATTTAAAATTGGAGGGTTGTTACAGATCAACACCTAAAGAATAACGAACTAAAATATCTAAGAAACATCTATGCCATCTATGTCAATAGGGTCATCATCAACATCATAATCATCGACCTTGGGCTCGTAGTCCTCGTAACCATCTGAAGATGCAACAGAGATAACAACATCACATGCATCTCTAGAGGAACCAGTGAAGCCATCATCAGAACCATCCTCAGATCCATCATCCTCGTAAGCCTCATCATCATCAGCAACATCCTCATAAACAACCTGGTCAGACATCTCCTCATCGACAGGAGGACCGAACCCAAGGTCGAGCCATCTAGCATTCTTCTTAGCCCAATACATGCTAAGAGCATGTAACTCATGTGCTTGTAGGAAGGTGGGAGCAGAAGTCCCAAGACTAGCAAGTAGGGTGGTAGCAGTACCAACAAGTAGAGACAAAGGAGGAAGTACACTAGGGGCAGGGGCAGGGGAAGGTCCACCTTCATCAGCATGTGTGGCAGCGGAAGCAGCAAGTGGAGGGGTTGGGTAGAAGTGATTGTATGCATAAGAGGAATAGTCACCGCCTAGGTATGATTGGTAGGAGGGGTAGGGATGGATGTAGGATAGGTTCATGGTAGACATGATCTTGCAGAGGTCCTAGTGGAGGTGATCCTGAATCTAAAGGTTGTACGCCTACTGGTGTATCATATAACCCATAGAGGCTTCATTTGACACCAAGAAAGAGGCGTGGTCAGTTCAAGGTGGTGGTGGAGGTGGAGGGGCCTGGGTGGAGGTAGAGGCTCCAAGTGTAGTAGAGGAGGTAGGCAGGAAGGTCTTTTTTATTGTGGTTTCACTAATGCAGACTCCTTTCTGACTTTCTTTATAATGAAGATCGTGGAAAAGAGATTTTTGAGTAGCAAAAGTGAAAAGACCACAAATCTAGGCAGGGTAGGGAGGGTGGGTACCATGGGAGTTCTTCTCGGATTCAAAGTAGGTCATCTGGTGTAGTATGTATCTTGACCACTTGACTCCAACATTCTTCAAGAGATAGTGCATGATCATAGTTGTTTTTTCAACAATTTCTATTTGGTTATTCTTTGGGTGGACATTGTAGTTAACAACTAATACGATTAGATGATTCTTGAGATATAGGGAAGAGGATGGCAAGGTCAACTTCATCCTATAGGGTACCTAAGGCTTCTCCAAAAACTTGTGAGTATTAGGGAGAATAAGTTTAAAGTGTTTGTAGAAAGCCTCGGGGTCAAGCAAGTCAAAATAGTTAGGGTAGTCCTTCCTCCATGTGTCGGTGACCTCAGTTCCATTGAACTAAATATTCAAGGAATCTTCTGAGATGGAAAATTTATTTCCGACAATCGTGGAAGTGAGAATCACCTGGCTATTGGGAGGTGGTACAATTCTATCATAGTTCCATTTAATATTGGCATAGAACTCATGGACTGCCTTGGTGCTAGTGATGGAATTGTAGAAGCACTGGCATTCTACACACAATGCGCCTTGTTATGAGAACAAAAGAACTCCGCAACCTCCATGATAACCTTCATCATTGTGATATGAGGCTCAAACAAATCTCTAAATGGAAAGGGGTTCCTAGGAAGGATCTCCTTATAGCAATTTAGGGCTTCAGAGTTAACAAAAGAGGTACCATCATAGGTTAGGAGGTGAGGATTAGATGAAGAGGAAGGTGCTCCACCTGGGACAGCTCTTTTCCCATGGTTGGATACCATGGAGACAAAATGGAGAAGCAAATACAACCAAAAGACAGAGAGATCCTCACCAAAAGGTGATCTAACTACCTAGATGGGTGTGGGAAGAGGCAATGAAGGCTAAGATAGGAAATGGAAGGGATGTGTAAGCCTAGGGTTGGAGGTCAAGAGGGTTTAGGAGTCATGATCGGTCGACTTTTCTCTAGTGGAGAGGGAGAAATGTCAGCTAAAACCATTTTTAAGTTTATTCCAGCCCGACCATTGGTCGAGTTCTAAGTTTGGGAAACTCGACTGATAGGCACATTTACATGACCTCAGGCAAGGGATCGGTCGAGTTTCCAACTCGACTGACAGGTAGTCTGTCCAAAAACAAGAAATATTAATTCCTAGCCTCTAGCATGCTAATTAAATTATTTCATTAGCCTATTATGCATTTTAGACATATTGAGGAACATTTCACTCATCATAAGGTACTATTTTGCGATAAAATAGTCATTTGCAAAAAATATCCAAAACTAGTGAAACAAAGCAAGAAACAAGACAATTATAGCACATATTAAGCAAGAGATGATCGATTTTGAGCAAAAAACATATATGCAAGATAACAACTAGCTAGAAGTCATGTCAATATCATTAATAACAAGTATAAGTAGTTTTGATCTAATAAAAGTAAATTTCTCTCTATCTAGAGGTTTAGTGAAAATGTCCACAAGCTGGTTCTCTGTATCTACATGCCTGATATAAATATCCTTCTTGGAAATGTGGTCACAAAGAAAGTGATGACGGACCTCTATATGTTTAGCTCTACTATGGAATATAGGATTGTAAGACAAGTTAACTGCACTAGTATTATCACAATAGATAGGAGAAACATCAAAAAGAATGTTAAAGTCTTGGAGCATTTGCTTCACCCATAGGACTTGGGCACAACAACTCCAAGATGCAATGTATTCAGCCTTAGTACTTGAAAGAGCGGCAATGCTTTGTTTCTTAGAAAACCAAGAAACTAGGCATGGTCCTAGGAAGAAGAATGTTCCACTTGTACACTTTCTATCAATCAAACAACCTGCATAGTCAACATCACTATAAGTAGTAAGAGTAAAGTCCCTTGACTTGGGATACCACAATCCAAAATTTTGGATTTTGGTTAGATACCTCAAAATCCTCTTAACATCTATAAGATGTGATTTCCTAGGACATGATTCAAAGCGAGCACACAAGCCAACACTAAACATTATATCAGGTCTAGAGGCAGTTAAATAAAGGAAACTTCCAATCATACCTCTATAGAGATTCTCATCTACACTTTCTCCTTCTTCATATTTGTCAAGCTTGGCGGTGTTTGGCATGGGGGCGCCCATTGGCTTGGTTCTCTCTATCCCAAAGTGCTTAAGTAGTTCATTGGCATACTTGTCTTGGTTAATGACATTCCCATTTTTCATTTGCTTGATTTAAAAGCCATGTAAGAATGTAAGATCCCTCATCATGCTCATCTTGAACTCACTCTACATAAGAGAATGAAATTCCTTATAAAAATCAAGATTAGTCCCGCCTAAGATAATATCATCAACATAAATTTGAATTATTAATAAATTGCTAGAAGTGTGTTTTAGAAACAAGGTAGAATTCACTTTGCCCATGATATAACCATTGTCTACCAAAAAATTCTTTAGTTTCTCATACCAAGATCGAGGTGCTTATTTGATACCATAGAGAGCTTTTTGTAACAAATAAACATGGTTAGGAAAATTATCATTTTGAAAGCCTAGAGGTTGACCAACATATACTTCCTCCTCAATTGTACCATTCAAAAATGCACTTTTAACATCCATTTGATAAAGTAGAGAAATTCGTGTGACTAGAAAAAGCAAGCAACACTCTAATTGACTCAAGTCTCGCTACAGGTGCATATGTTTCATCAAAACCTATACCTTCCTACTGATTGTAGACCTCAACAACTAACCTTGCTTTGTTTCTTACCACTTTTCCACTTTCATCAATCTTGTTGTAGTAGACCCATTTGGTGCCAATGATCTTTCTATCACTTGGTCTTGCACAAAAGTCCACACTCGGTTCTTCTCAAACTGTTCCAACTCATCTTGCATGACGAGGATCCATTCATCATCCTTGAGGGCTTCTTTGACATCTTTGGGCTAAAGCTGATAGTTGAAGGCGTTGTCTGCTTGTTCTTTGTTGTAGGAATTCCACATATTCATCCTTTCAAACGGATTGCCTATGATGAGCTCTTTAGGATGATTCTTTGCAAAGTAAGGGATTGGATCCTTCTTTTCTTCTTCTTTCTCTTCTTCATTACCTAACACCTCCTTACTTTTTCACCCATGTTGAGTTATTTCAAATGAGGGATCACCTCATCTGCAATATCATCATCAACAACATTCTTGGTCATGGAGGGGTTAGTCTCATAAATCTAACATTGATAGATTCTTCTACTTTACACAATTGAATGTTAAATACTCTATAAGCCTTGCCAGTAGTGTTATACCCAAGAAAGAAAGTCTTGTAAGATTTTAGATCAAACTTATTGAGGGAATCCTTGGTGTTCAAAACAAAACAAGGACAACCAAAAACATGAAAGAAATCAATGGAAGGATTTCTACCACACCATAGCTCATAGGGGATTTTCTTTAAAGATGGATGAGTGAAAATCCAGTTTTGCACAAAATATGAAGTACTAACGGCTTCGGCCCAAAACTTCTTTGGAGTGTCATACTCTAGAAGCATGATCCTAGCCATTTCCTATAGTGGCCTATTCTTTCTCTCTACCACCCCATTTTGTTGAGGCATTTGAGGTGAAGAAAAGTTATGTGCATACTTGTATTCCTCACAAAACCGTTCAAATAAATCATTTTCAAACTCTCACCCATGATCATTACAGATAGAAACAATCTGACAAGAAGCTTCATTATCAACTTATTTGCAAGAAGTCGAGAAAAAATCATGAGTGTCACTTTTTGAAACAAGAAATAAGGTCCAAGTATATCTAGAAAAATCATTGACAATCACGAGAAAATACTTGCTACCACGAAGTGATTGTGTTCACATTTTGGCAAAATTGGACATTAATAAACCCTTTGTTTTGATGATAACAAATATTTCATTCTTGTGGATCTAACATGCTACTTGAGTATTTTGAGGTTTAAGGAAATAAGGAATTGAATAATTGAGGATCAACACAAATGGAAGATCTATGCACTTAAATGTTTAATATTTTCATGATTGTACTCAATATGAAACTTGTACAAGTATATAATGTACAAGTACCTACATATCATGTAAATCAACTGTTATATCTTCCTCATCCACTCAAAACCCTTAAATAGGTTTTTCCCCAGAGTTAGAGTCACCATCACCCATGATAGACACACTTAGAAGGTGATTCAATAGAAATAGCGACACTCTTGATTGACAAACTTCTCGACCGAGACACTCAATCGAAGATTTTCTCGACCGAGAACCACTTTGGTCGAAATTGTGAGCACTGTTCAACAACTTACAAAATTGTGCCCTAAATTAGCATTCGGTCAAAAACAACCTTGACTGAGTAAGTAATGGTCTAAAGCTTGTGATTGTTAGATAGGGTGGTTGGTAGTTGGGAGTTGGAAATAGACCGTGCAACACTTTTTCTCCAAACCCCTCCCCAGTCGAAGAAAAGTTCAACCGAGACACATCTCGATCGACAAGTTCCTCGACTGAGATAGTTTATGGATTGTTCCTTTCAACTCAAAACAATTAGCCTTTACAAGTAAATTAATGGATACCTAATGTCTAGTTAAGCACCAAGAACACTCTAGAAACCCTCTAAATATCCCTAAGTACTTGCAAACTATTCCTATAAATAGGAGAGGCCTTAGGACACCTAAAGCACACAACTACACATGAGATTACATTCTAGAGAGCAACTAAGCAAGAGCTACACTTGCCATCTTATTTTGTTTTCCTCAATTTCATGTCCTATAGCTACAATCTCCTAGCCACCACATATATTATCATCCATATTAAGTGGATAGGAGATCTATATGCTTGATATAGGATCAAAAGTGGTATACTCAATTGGATAAGTATTTTCTTTCTTCCAATATTTTTCTTCTATATTGTATTTTGTTCTCCTTCACTACTCCTTGGGTTGGAGGCTGCTGAAAGGTGGTTTCTTGGTGCTACTTCAACAAAGTGAAGGTTGATCCAAGTTGTTCTTGAGATTACTTCAAGAATGCTACTTCAAAGGAGGTTGGAGCTACTTCTATGTGAAGGCAATCTCAAGGTGGTGGAGCTACTTCAAGGTGGTGAAGGCTGCTCCAAGGTTTTCTCGTGGTTACTTCAACAAGGCTCCTTCAAGGGGGTTGAGGCTACTTCAAGGTGAAGGCTACTTTGAGTGGAATGTGATTGTATTTTATGTAACATCATTGCGAGGTAATAAAATAAATCACTTTCAAAATCCCAATTGGAAACAATTACGTAGTGGACTGACTACCTTTGATTTCAAAGGTAGGAACCACTCTACATCCAAGTGCCTTTCTTGTTCCCCCCTCCTTCTTTGGTTGAGTTCTTTAATTGATTTGATTATTTAATTAATTTAATAGTTCCAAAAATCTCTATTCACCCCCCTCTAGATCTTTCAATTAGTTTTAGAGTAGGTCTTCAAGGAGCCCTAACAGGTCTTGAAGAATGGGGAATAATGTACTTCACAACCTCAACTTTGAAGGAACCTACGTGAGTCGGCCACCACCCTTTGATGGAAGCAACTGCACTTATTGGAAGAGAAGGATACAATTTTACTTCAAAGGGATTAGCTTGGACCTTTAGAGGATGGTATCTACACCCTATGTACTTCCAACGACGGAATATGCAACATGGGATCCAAGTACAATAAAACAAGTTCAATTAAATGCAAAGGTGGTAAGCATTTTATATTATTCTATTTATATAAGTGAGTTTAATAGAATATCTTCATGGGATACAACTTATGATATATAACATAAACTATCTATAATACATGAAGGAACTACCCAAGTTAAAATTACCAAGTTAAATATGCTTAAACAAAAATTTGAACAATTTCACATGCAATCTAATGAATCTATTGGTAAGATATATGCAAGCTTTTCTTTCATTGTTAACAACTTAAGTGCATTGAGAAAATATATAAGTGAAGAAGATCAGGTGTCTAAAATTCTTATATCTTTGCCTCCAAAATACAAGCCAAAGATGATGGCTATAGAAGAACCTAATGATCTCACCACATTGAGGATGGAGCAACTCATTGGCAATCTAGAAACTCATGAAGTCACCCTTGAAGAAGAAGAAAGATTGGCAGTCGAACACAAGAAGGAGAAAAGGAAGGACATTGCCTTTAAGGCGACAACTAAAGAGAGTAATGAAACAAGTGAAGAAGATAGGCAAGAGGAGGCACTCATTGTAAATGGTAAGCAATATAGAAGATTTAAAACTAACAAAAATTCTCTTGTTTTTTCCTCTTCTTCTCTTAGGTGCTTTGAATGTGGCAAGAAGGGACATTTAAAAAATGAGTGTCCCAAAATGAAGAAGGGAAAAAAATCTTCTCTCAAGAAGAAAGGAAAAAACTACAAAGTAGCTTGGGATGACTCAAGCGATGATAGAAAGAGCGAGGAGGAAGTGGAATGTCTCATGACCAAAGAAGACACAGTAAGATGTTTTATTGCAACAACAAATGAAGAATAAAATGAGGTAAGCCTTCTTGATTTGCCTAAAATAGAGTTAGTCACTAGTATTGAAGAACTACATGATAAATATGTTGATTGTAAAAAGAAATTAAAAAGTCCTACAAAAACTAATGAAGATTTGTATGCTAAATTGAATGATCTTACATTTGAAAAAGAAAGTTTTATTTCTAAAAAAGCCACTTTGAAATCATCTATTAATGATTGCAATACTAAGTTGCTTACTGTAGAAACAAACTATAATTTTCTTTGTCAAGAAAAGGTTGAACTACTTGCTAAATTGAATGATCTTCAAACTCAACCTATCTTATGTACTCATTTAGATTATGATGATATTGTCAAAGAAAGAAATAGTTTATCATCTAATCTAATATTAAAAATAAAATGGATGAAATTGCTAAGTTGCAAAAGGAAATTAGTATCTTGAAAAACAATGGCATTCTTAATCAAATCCTAAAGGATTCTTCTGGATAAATTGGAAGGAGAAGTTTAGGTTATGTGCCTAAAGATAAATCCTATAAAAAACCTAGAACTAAAAGGACACAAGTAACTAAGACTAAAATCATGTATGTGCCTAGAGACAATCTAGCTAAGAAGAGAAATGAAATTGATTCTATTTTTTGTCGTTACTGTTTATGTCTTGGACATTATTCATTCTCTTTCCCATACAAGAAAAAGGATATTGACTTGGTTTGGGTTCCAAAAACCCCAACTTAGAAAATATTGAACATATTAGTTGAGATTTGACCTAATCTTCACTTTAAAATTTATAATATCTTAGCTCAACTGAATTAAGTTTGAACTTGTATATATTTGATCACTTAATTGTGTTATCTATGAATTATGACATGATATGTTTACATTAGAAATGTTAAAATTGCTTAAAGTGTATAGAACTTATCTCGATTGAAAAAATTCTCGACCGAGACATCTTCTGGTCGAAGATAAGTTCAACCGAAGATAATTCTGTCGAAAATTGTTTTACTGGCAAATCTTTTCAGTCAACAAATAGTTCGACCAAAAACTTCTTTGGTCGAAGATATATTTGACCGACAATAGTTTTTTCAAGATTGTTTATTAAGAATATAATTATTAGCTTGTAATTGAATTTGGAGACCCAAATTAGTAATTTACTCTTCATAATAGACTATTCTAAATCCTAACCAAAAGGACCACTATATGGGGACCAAAACTTTACACTTTGTGGTTTGGATGGCCCATAGAGATTGACCCAACAAGCATAAAACCAAAAATAAGAAGATCTCCACACACATGTAGAAAAGGTAAACTTATAGGTCACATTTGAAGAAAGGTGATGTTGGTACATTTTTTTATGAATGGATAAGAAAATATTAAATTTGTGTATTATAGGAGATCAAAAGTAAGAATTCTTGTCAAAACTCAATTTTTTCTTACTAGAACTCATTTACATAAATCTAGCTCTATAATAAAAGATGATGAAGCCAAATGTGATCTTAAGTTATAAAAAGGCTTTATTATGGAATTTTTCAACATCTAACAAAACACCTAGGATTTATAAGTCTACATGTAAGCGAATTTAAGAATTTCTCACAACAAGACTTAATCATATCCTAAAAAGAGTTGATTATTGGATAATTTCTATATAAGCATCAATAATGCATAAGTTTCAACTCCTAGACCTAAAAGAAAACATTCAATTGGAACTAAACTGGCATTACAAAACAAATAAAACTAGGATATAATGAAAGAAAACAAACTTTGACATGATTTATACATTAATGGGTAAGACTTGAGGTCACAAGGACATCAAACCCTTTGAGAGGATGTAAAAATAAAAAGATAATCAAAGAAGAAATTTATGTTTCTTAAACACTTGACTTGAAACAAGATTGAACATGCATACAAAAAGAAGTTAACTCGTCACTTATGGTTCATTCTAGATTAAAGATGCATAAATTGGAAATCTCCAAAAATGCCTCTCGGCCGAAAAAGAGTTTGACCGAGGGGCGCCCCGGTCAAAGTCATGGTCGACCAAAAATAAACCTGAAAAAAATGCTTATTTGTAAATCAAATCATTTGCACCCAACTTTGGTATATTAAATCTATAAGTTGATCATCATGTTAAATACTTATAATAAGAGAAATTTTTAAGTTAATGCAAAAAAAAGAGTTCTTATAAACATTGACTAACAATCTTACTTAATAATTTGATTCTAGAGAAGATTATAATTTGAAATACCCTAGTATCTTTAAGTTCACTTTTGCTATGAGATTAAGGGAGAGCTCACAAAATTCTTGAATATAATGTATAACTTGCTCTTAATTGGATTCTCTATATGGGCTTAACATCCCTTATAATTGGTTAGAGATACATTTATTGATCTCACTCTGAGTCTAAAGGAATCTCATATCATTTCAAATGGTTGAGAAATTAATATAGAAAAACATTTATTGATTCCATCGTGAGCTTACAGGTATCCCATATCATTTTAGGGCTTACATCCCTTGAAAGTGATTGAGAAATTAATAATAGTTTTTAAATTGTCACTAAATTTGACATTTTTTGAAGAAAACAATTAAGGGGGAGTAATAATGATTATATGGTTATCTTTTTGAAATGCCAAAGGGGGAGAAATAATATAAATAACAATAAATGAGTTTCATGTTCTCTTTTATTTACATAAATTTATGCTATATTCCTTAAGAGATGGATAGGGGAGAAATAATATAAATCAAAACAAATGAGTTTCATGTTCTCTTGGATTGACATAAATTGATGCTATATTCCTTAAGAGATGGATAGGGGAGATATAATATAAATCAAAATAAATGAGTTTCATGTTCTCTTGGCTTGACATAAATTGATGATATATTCCTTAAGATATGGATACTATGTTCCATACCTCTTTAGGAATAATTAGCACACACTTCATGAAAACAAGAGTATCTGTTCATCTAAGGTAAATCTCAGGTATGAAATTCAACTTATTTAAATTCTTTTGATTATATTTTAGAAATGTTTATCATCTTCAAAAAGGGGGAGATTGTTGGCTAAATTGGACATTAATAAACCCTTTGTTAAAAATTATGACAAACATTTCATTCTTGTGGATCTAACATGCTACTTGAGTATTGTAGGGTTTAAGGATATAAAGAATTGAATAATTGAAGATCAACACAAATGAAAGATCAATGTGCTTAAATGTTTAATATTTTCATGATTGTACTCAATGTAAAAACTTTTAAAAGTATATAATGTACAAGTACCTAGATATCATGTAAATCAAGCGTTAGATCTTCCTCATCCACTCACAACCCTTAGATAGGTTTTCCCCCAGAGTTAGAGTCACCATCACACATGATACACACACTTAGAAGGAAATTCAATAGAAACAGGGACACTCTCAGTCGAAAAACTTCTCGAACGAGACACACTAGACCGAATATTTTCTCGACCGAGAACCACCTCAAATGAAATTGTGAGCACTGTTCAACAACTTACACAATTGTGCTCTAAATTAGCATTCGGTAGAAAATAACCTCAAACAAGTAAGCAATGCTCTAAAGCTTGCGACCGTTAGATTGGGTGGTTGGTAGTTGGGAGTTGGAAATAGACATTGCAACACTTTTTCTCCAAACCCCTCTTCTATCAAAGAAAATTTTTACCAAGACACATCTCGGTCGACGAGTTCCTCGGCCGAGATAGTTTCTGGATTATTCTTTTCAGCTCGAAACAATTAGCCATTATAAGTCAATTAATGGATACCTAACAGCTAGTTAAATACTAACAACACTTTAGAAACCCACTATAACGTCCCTAAGTATTTGAAAACTATTCCTATAAATAGGAGAGGCCTTAGGACACCTAAAGCACACAACTACACTTGAAAATACATTCTAGTGAGCAAATAAGCAAGAGCTACACTTGCCATCTTATTTTTCTTGCCTCAATTTCGTGTATACAATCTCCTAGCCACTACATATAGCCTTGTACATCTTAAGTGGATAGGAGATCTATATGCTTGATATAGGATCAAACGCGATGTACTCAATTGGATAAGTATTTTCTTTCTTCCAATCTTTTTCTTCTATATTGGATTTTGTTCTCCTTGACTACTCCTAGGGTTGGATGTTGTTGAATGGAGGTTTCTTGGTGCTACTTCAACAAAGTGAAGGCTTCTCCAAGGTTTTCTTGATATTACTTCAAGAAGGCTACTTCAAAGGAGGTTGGAGCTACTTCTAGGTGAAGGCTATCTCAAGGTGGTGGAGCTACTTCAAGGTGGTGAAGGTTGCTCCAAGGTTTGCTCGTGGTTACTTCAAGAAGGTTGCTTCAAGGGGGTTGAGGCTACTTCAAGGTGAAGGCTACATTGAGTGGAATGTGATTCTATTTTATGTAACATCCTTGTGAGGTAATAAAATAATTCACTTTTAAAATCCCAATTGGAAACAATTGGGGTAGTGGATTGATTACCTTTGATTTCAAAGGTAAGAACCACTCTACTTGCAAGTGCCTTGTTTGTTCCCCCTCCTTCTTTGGTTGAGTGCTTTAATTGCTTTGATTATTTAATTATTTTTAAAAGTTTCAAAATGCTCTATTCACCCCCCCTTTAGATCTTTCAAAACATTGGTCTAAATAGATCGATGTAAAGAAGCTCAAGAACTCTTTTGGTGCTAAGGACTCATTTGGGTTTGAAGGAGGACTTGGTTTGCATTCTTTGGGTAAAAGGTTGGCATTCCTCACCCTTTTCAAAATCCAATTTAGGAATTACCTTTATGAAATCCTTTTTTCTCAACTTCTTCATTTGATGGATATTTACATGACCAAGCCTACGTTGCCATAAAGAGATATCATTTGAATTGGAAATAAGACATCTACCAACAATAAGATTAATAGAGTCAAGAATATTAATGTAAAGATTACCATTTCTAGTTCCCTTATATATGATACTGTAGGAGAGGGAAACTAGAAGCAAGAATTCTAAAGATTTAAATAGAACAAGATAACCATTATCACAAAGTTGACTAACACTTATTAAATTGTGATGTAGGCCATCCATAAGAAGAACATTCTTGGTACAAAGTGAATCACCCTCACCTATTACCTTACCCTTATTGTTGTCCCCAAATTTCAATGATCCTCCTTTCATCTTAGTGAGTTGATTCAAATGTCTGATTTCACAGGTCATGTCTTTTGAACAACCACTATCAACAATTCATTTTCCTTTTACCTACATGAAAGAAAGATAAGCGAAGCCCAATTTAAACTTTGGGATCTGGGGTTAGCTTGGGGAACCACTTCATATTTGGGTTGGTCCCCTTCTCCTTGTAAGGACAAGAAGTAGAATAGTGGTCATCACTCTTACACTGAACACAAATCATAGGGTTCTTAGAGCTAGGAGACTCTCCATGGAAGATTGGAGGTCCCTTGCTATTCTTCTTACCTTTTTGCCTTTTAAAGCATCCTCATATCCTAAACCACTCGTACCACTATGTGTGGTGAAGTGATCCAAGACTTCATTGATGGACTTGTTCCATTTTTGGAGGTTTGCAAAGTGGCTCTCAATTTGTGAGTATCATTGGAAAGAGTGACAACAGTAGAAGATCAATGAGCAATATCATTATTAGCATGTAGCAGGTCAGCCTCTAAGAAGAGGACTTTAGCCAATACGAATCTCTTTCTAAATAAATAGAAGCAACTTCATTGCTATACAAAAAAGTTCTAGAAGATAGATCATTAATTTGATCAAGCAATCTAGCAGTTTCAGTTCTAAGCAACAGAAGATCCTTAGTATTATTACAAGCAATCTTAAGATCATTAATTTTAGTTTCAAGCAAAGCAAGATTATCTACTAGGGCTTGGTTTTCTTCCTTAAGACTATTGGCGTTCATAAGGTAGACACCATTCTCAACTTCAACTCCACTATATTGGAGCTCAAGATCAAGAAACTGCCCTTGTAAGAAATCAATGCTATAAAGATGCAACTTCTCATTTTAATCAAGAATCTCAATTTTAACATATAAATCATCAATGATCTTACCCAACCTCTTCTTCTTATACTTACATTTAGAATAAGATGAATGTGTAGCATTAAGCATATCAATAAGAGTTTATTTGGATAACTCATGCAAGCTTACCTCACTTACCTCACCCACCTCACCAATGTATTCACTTGTAGAGCCCGTGAGTGCAAGATGGCATTCTCCTTCATCGGATCTTGAGATACTAGAGGAAGATTCCTCCCAAACTACATGATCTGCATCCTTGCTTCTTTTCTCCTTCTTATCCTTCCTCTTGTACTTTCTTTCCTTCTTGTAGTCATCCTTCTTCTTGTGGTTGCTCTTGTCGTGGCTCTTCTTGGCCTTTGGGCATTAATTCTTATAGTGCCCCTTTTGTCCACATTCATAGCACCTAGGAGTTGAGGATGAGGAAGACTTTCCCTTGAAGTATTTACCATTGAAGTAGTTTGTTTCATGATCATTAGAGCCATCATCCTCACTTGAGGAGGGAGAAGAGGATCGGAAAGTAAGCTGTTGTTGGAGAATCATTGCCTCCACTTGAGATTTTAAGGCATTTTCTTTCATCTTCTTTGCTTCCTTATCCTTTTTCTTGTCATCTTCTTCTTGCTTGTCAACCTTTGTCTCATGAGATTGAAGGTTGCCAATGAGATCCTAGTGTCTAAGTCTCCAAGACTTCTAACTTCTTCAATTGAAGTCACCTCGAGTTCCAATCTCTTGGGAAAGGACCTAAGTATGTTGGAGTTGATTGCACCTCTATCCAAGGTGTGTCCAAAGAATGCAAGTCCATTGATGATGGTATTAAGCCTTGAGTACATATCAGCCACTCTTTCCTTCTTTCCCATCATTGAGTTTTCAAAAATTCCATTGAGCATGTAGATCTTTGATTCCTTGACTTGATGCGTGCCTTCATAAGTGACGCACAACTTTTTCCAGATCTCATGGGATGTGTCCCAATATGAGATCTGTTTAAACACGGAGGGGGTGAGAGTAGCATAGATGGTTCTTATCACCTTGTCATTGAGATGCACCTTATTGATTGTAGCTTCATCCCAAGTATCTACATCACTGGTTGGCTCCTTGTAAGGAAGAATCACCACCTTACACATGTCGTAGTTGATTCCTTCAAGGAAGAACTACATCCACCATTTCTAATAGAGGAATTTGGCACCATCAAAAACTGGAGTTCTGATAAAGAGTCTTCCCTCTAGGTTGAGAGACTCAAGTCAGTTTCCCATCTTCTCATCTTGTGGGAGATGTGTCAGAGAAGACCATGTCTCTGTACCACTTGTTGGAGTAGAGGGCTCTAGAGGTGGGGTGAATAGAGCTTCAGAACTTGCACAAGAATAGTGAGACCTTCAATTTACTTCAACTAGGAATAATTTGAAATAGTCTATTTGATGGCAGTCTCAACATACACAACAAGGATGAGGGAAGTTGAAGCAACAAATTGAACAAGTTGTTTTAGAGTGGTTCCACTTTCCAAACTTGGAGAGAGTTAGTCCACTACCTAGAGAGGTCAAGCTTTAGGATTTCTTAAGCTTGTCTACTTATTATATTCACTTATAAGAGTTATAAAAAATGACCTTCCTTTTTTGGGACAAGGATACTCAGCTTCCCTTTAAGGTCAAGGGAACCATAACCTTACAATCAAGGTCTTACCTATCCAAGAGCTAGTCTTTTACCTCACCAAGGTCTTACCCACTCTTACAATAAGCTGGATGCCTTCACCAAGGTCCTCCCCTTCTAGCAACGAGTCTTCATCCTTGAAGGCATTACCCACTTAGCTCCTTGGATCTTCTTCCTTGATCTCCTCCTTCACTCAGAGCAGCCTTGAGCACCTTCTTCTACAGTTGAGGAAGCCTGCTCCTTCTCTTTCTCTTGGAGAAGCTTTCACCAATAAAGAACTTTGAAGAAAGGGGTTGGGAAAAGAAAAGCTTAAGAGCTTTACAAGCATACAATGGGGTATCTCTCTCACACAATACCTATCTCACTCACAATGATGAATTGAAGTGTGATCAAGAGAGATAAAGGGGCTCAAGTGGACTAAAAGCACTCAACTATGGAAAGGACCTTGAATAGTATGAATGAGAAGCCTTGGAATGAACTCCAAGAGGTCCTATTTATAGATGAGGGTATCCACTAGAGTGTGGGAACAATTATAAAAATTTTCTAACTATTTGGAGGGTTGCAACGGATATTTTTTCATGTTTTGCAACTCTCTAACGGTTAGATTCACTTTTTCTATGTTTTCCGTACAGTCCACTCAGTCTAGTTTCAATAAAGATAAGTCGACCAATCACACTATATGAGAAGACCATTTTAAACCATCGGTCGAGTTTTTCTTGGTGGCAACTCGACCGATCCACTTAAATCGATTTTGGGCAGAGAGGTCATCGATTGAGTTCTGTGGATGGACAACTCGACCAATTGATATCGTTCTAAAAATCCATTAAGGATAGGTTGATATTGTAACTCAACTGATAAAGTTCTTGTATTGAATTTTATAAAATGACATTTAAGTGATCAAATGTTCGAATTAAGGTCCCTAATTTTTCTCATCATAGTTACCAGACATATCATCAATACAAATGGTTACAAAATTTATATATGGTGATATGTAGTGTTTTCCCAAATTGCACATTTGCATTGCTTTTGACTTGAACTAAAATAAGCTAGGGCTTGATCAATTTGATCCTTTTATTGTACCTAATGCCTGAAATCAATCTTAAACAAACATATTAGATACATATGAATGGAATGGTTAAGTCATTATCAAAATATGGACAATGTATAACACTTTGGTCAACACTTTCTTCAACTCTACATCTCTTACCCTCACTAGCCCGCCGTTGCCCCACCACCGTTGTTGGCCGCACTCGGCCAAGCCACTGCAACCAGCCATTGTTTGTACAATTAGCACTCGTGCATTAACACGTCAGTCGGTACTGCTTCTAGAAATGTGGTAGAATAGGATAACAACCTCCTTCATCCTATCTCATCGAGGGGATACTATCACTACTTGTATGATCTTTGGTAGGGGAGTTGTAGGTGGTCATCCCCTTTGAAGTTGCACCCATGGCCCCTTGATTGGATGTTCTCTTGTGTAACAACCTCCATGGGAATCCAAATCTACCCATTTTCCCTTCTCTATCACACTCCAGATCTGACAAGAGATGTGTTATCTTTGTAAGGTAGGAAACCATTTCTAAAAATGAGGTTGTAACAACCCAGAGCTTTCCTTTTTTTGTCACTTTCTTCCCCATGTATTTTCCATACGTACATGTGTGATTGCCAAAAATGGTTAGGGATCTATTATATCCTTCCTATCATAGTACATATTTCATGTGATCGAGCTTCAAGCTATGTTTCTTTTAGGATTTATCTTCTCACTATATATCTTACTGGTGACTACTCATATCAACAGTTGTCCTAACTAGTGTTCTTAAGTGATATCCTTCTTCATTGTTGTTCTACCAGTGTTCTATGTGCGTATCTTTCTCCCAACATCCTAGCGGTGTGAATTTTTCATCTTGTCTAAAGACATGGTTGATGGCAAAGATTCACTTCAGAGCATTATCTATAGTGACAATGGATCTATTTCCATTATCCTGTTCAATGGAGAAATTTACCACAAATGGATGACTTCTATCCAAACCATCCCAAATTCTAGAGACAAGGTGGAATTCGTTGAAAATCCTACTAAATATGCCCCTGAACAGAAATAGGAAATTAGCCAAATCAAAAGTTGGCTATAGAACAATATTGAACCCTCTATTACCTCAAAGTACATTTTTACATAATTTATAAAGGGACTCTGGGATGATATCTAGTGCCACTACATGTAGGATAATAATTCTTTGAGGCTTTATAGAATCTAAGATAAATTATTTGGTGAAAATTAGGGTGATAGAACCCTTGATGAATATTTTGATTCTATTGTCAGCTTTGTCTCAACAACTTGACTATTTTTAGCATGACTCTTCTAAGGACCAAACCAAAGAGTGGGCCAAACTTTTCACTCAATGACCTTCATCCAGCCTATGCTTCAATTCACAACATTATCTTAGCTGGTGACAATTATTCTCTTATCTCCAGCAGTCTGATGTCTACCACTTGACCTCTACTCCACTAGATTTACAACTTGTAATGGCTTCCAGTTCCTAATGGACAAGGATGTGGCCATGGTAGACATCCCCCAGGACACAATTTACCTTCAACATCAAGTAGGCCATCTGGAGAAAAAGTGTTATCAAAACCACACTCATCCCTATGGGTGTGGTTGTAGGATTGAAATTTCCCATGTTGTCCAAGGATCAAACAATTAGAGTCTGTTACCATCTCTTCAACTAAGTATGAGCAAATTTTGTTGGCCTCCCAACAAGATCCTCCACAAACTATAAGATCTACAACTTTTGTGACCATGCCATCTTTGATGCATTTGTCCTTCAATTAAGGTAACATCAGGACCTCCATGCTAGTATCTAGCTCTTCTAGAATTGTTGACTTTGGGGTCACCCAGCATATGATTGGTATGAGACACCTTCTTTCCTCCACTAAACCTCATATTCCTACCTCATCTGTCACACTAGCATATGGGTCCATTAACACTTTTCAGCAATGTGGTAGCGTAAATGTCTCTCCTTGTCTCAAACTTCGACCTGATCATTATATTCCTCAATTTCCTTTCAATTTAATATTTGTTACGAAGTTAATTGATGCCTTCACTTGCAATGTCAACTTTGGTAGTCATGGTTTTTTGATGTAAGATTCTTAGACTTTTTAGATGATTGTTTGGGGTTATAGAGCCGGTGACCTTTATTACTTTAGTGATGTCGTTCCATATTTTGTTCTTCTTGTGAGCACACATCTTCAGCTACATCAACATTACAGTCATCCCTATCTTTCAGAAGTTGAAGCAATTGGATCCCTCTTTATCTAGTTTTAAAAGTCCTCCACGTGACTCATGTGAGTTTGGGAAGCATCATAGGAGTTACTTCCCAAGAAAATTTAGTCTTTGTTCAAAATCTACATTTTATGATATTCATAGTGACATTTGTGGTCCCCTTCGAACCACCAGTTTTAGTGAATTTTTTATTTCATTATATTTATTCATGATTTCTCTCCCATGATGTCATTATACTATTAAAACTTTGTGATGAAATTATTGGCTTTTTAGAATATTCATAAAATGATTTCAACATAATTTAATAAATTTAGCAAGAAAATTCAGATTGATAATGCTTTGGAATATGTTTTGGATCAAGTCTCATCCTTTTTCTCTAGAACTGGAACCATCCATCAATGTTCCTATCCTCACACCCACAACAAAATGAGGTGGCAGAAGAAAAAAATGTGATTTAATTGATATCTTTCATTCTCTTATGTTTTCGGGGAAAATACCTAAAATGTATTGGTCGGGAACTATTCTCACAACCTACTACCTTATCAACCAACAACCATCTTTTGTTCTTTGGAACAAGACCGCTTTTTAGTTTTTTACTGTGCAATATTCCTTTGTGTGTTATCAATTGTATTTATTTTGTGTGTAACTTTGGTCCAAGAACAAATAAACTTGATCCTCACTAGATAAAAATAGTTTTCCTTGGATGTTCCACCTTTCACAAAGCTTATCACTATTATAGTCCAATCCACACTCTACTGGCATTACTTTTCATGAATCTGAAATGTATTTGATTCTACATCCATAATTTCTCTGACTCAACCTCATCCTCAAACTGAGTTCTTTGAGCTTGATCTTTCTAACCTAGTGGATCATGAACCCATCCCAAGCCAACCTATCATTCCTCCTCTTATGGTACATGATCCATAACCAATATTCACATCTAAGGATCTAAACTGCCCAGTGGCTCTTCAGAAAGGTATTCACTTCTGCACTCTTTTCCATTATATATATCATACCTTTTGCTTATCCAAGCTTTCCAGTATTGTTAAATCCATTTCCCTACAACTCGAATCTATCAAGATTCCTAAAAACTATGATGAGGCCCTTCAACACCCTGGCTAGAAAGTTGTGATTTTTGAGGAAATGATAGCATTATGTGAGAGTGTGACTTGGGATCTTGTCCCAAGTCCATCAGGAAAGAATATTGTTGAGTGTCAGTGGGTCTTCTCTATCAAATTAAATTTTGATGGATTAGTGGAAAGACTTAAAGCTTGACTTGTTGCCAAAGGATTCACCCAAACATATGACATGGATCCCTTTGAAACCTTCTCACCAGTCACCCGCATTGCTTCTATCAGAATTATAATCTCTCGTGCCACTTAAATGGACTGGCTCCTATTCAATCTTGACACTTAAAATTCTTTCCTTCATGGTGGTCCAGAGGAGGAAGTGTATATGAAATAGCCCCCAAGATTTGGTATTCATGGGGAGTATTCTGATGAGTTTGTCATCTCAAATGTTCTTTGTACTATCTCAAAAAATCACCACAGGCATGGTTTGTGAAAATCAGTGGTGTTCTTGGTAGTCTAGGTTTCTCTAAATCATATATTGATCACAGTCTATTCTTTAAGTCATCTCTAGATGGAACCATCATTCTTTATGTTTGTGTTGATGACATCATTATCACCAGTAGTGATGCTTATGGGATTTTAGCATTAAAATAGGCACTCCAAAATATTTTTACACCAAGGACCTTGACAACTTTGCTACTTTTTCGGCATAGAGGTGCTATGCCTTCTTCAAGGAACATATTTATCTCAGTGGAAGTATGGCCTTGACCTCTTGAAGTACTATGGTATGATAAATTCTAAGCATGTCTCTTCCCCCACTGTACTATCACAAAAAAGTTTTGACCCAGGGGGAGTCTTTTTCTGATCCAGAACAATATGAACGAATGGTTGGAAAATTTTTATACCTTAAAATTACCCTTCAAGATATTCCTTTGTTGTCATTGTTGTTAGTCAACACATGGAAAAATCTCTTGCATGCCACTGGAGTCAGTTACAACGCATTCTATGCTATCTCAAAAGTGCACATAGGAGAGGTCTCTTCTATAAGAAACCGCAATCTCTAGATATCTCTTTGAACTACTATGCAGATGTTGATCGATCTAGACATGTAAATGATAGGAGATCTATTTCTAGTTATATGTTCTTTTGGGTGGTCATCCTGTCAGTTGGTAGAGCAGGAAGTAGTTTGTTGTGGCTTGTTCCAGTACTGAGGTAGAATATCGAGCCATCACACATGATTATTATGAAATTTAATGGATAACATCTATTATTCAATAATTAGGTTTCCCTCCCTCTTCTCTAATAACTCCATAATCAAGTAGATATTCATATAGCTAATAGTCCAGTCTCTCACGAGCGTACTAAGAATGTTGAGGTTGATTTCCACTCTGTGTGAGACCAAATTTGTGACAAGAATATTATTACACCATATGAAAAGAATTAAGAATACTCTACTGATATGTTCACTAAGCTTCTTCCACCTTCATCCTTCTACTATATGTTTTGCAAGATGGGAATACACGATGTGTACTCTCCAGCTTGAGGGGGAGTGTTGGTGGTATTTTAAGTTACTTATTTTCACTTGTATTAGCTAATTGGGAGGCCCATTAACATTAGTGTATCTTATGTTATGTTGTATCAGAACATCATACCTTGAGACAAGGCTATATGTATGACGGTTTCTACAATCTTGATTATCCCAATAAGAATTTTTCTTTACAACTAGGTTTATAAAACACTAATGATAGGTAATAGATCTTCCATTTGTATTTCATAATATTGGATTAATTAATAATAATTATACCTTGTATTTTATTTTGGTTATGTCAAAATATGTTTTATGTATATATTAATCAAGATTAAAAGAAGGAATAAATGATATAGTAAAAGTTTGCAAAAACATGTCAGGAAATTTTGATACTTATACAAAATATAACATCAACCCAATAGTCACATCGATTTGAAGGGTTGATGGCAGATTCCTTCAACTACCAGAAACCTACTTCAACAAGCTATTTTGATTAAAGTTGGAGTGCATTGTCTAGGATGCATCCACCGATGTTGGATCCATTTTAGTGTTTCCAATTCACTTTGACTTGTCGGTTCGACTATTGCTAGTGTTCTTTGACCTACTACATTGATCAGACCTAGAATCTAGAGTTTGAGGTGCTTTGACTTCCACATCAACTAGTACTTTGACTAATTGGGTCGATACCATCTATACATTGAGTCTTCTTTACAGTCAATCATAAATATACTTATATTTTAAAATTTAATAAATGATGAAATTTGAATAATGACTTCATATTACCAATATCTAACAATACCAAAGCCTAAAATGAAGCAGTGTTCATCGAAGAGGCAATTCTTAGGGTGACTAACTAAAATTATTTGTGTGCCACAAATGAATCAGAATTCTACATTGAAAGATGTGTCCTATCATGAAAACTAAGCCTTTCGGTAAAGTAGTGCATCAGCCAAAGTAGTTACATGATTGCTCGACACATGTGTTACCAAGAATGTGATATCTCTCTCATTTGACCTCTCCCTTCAATATATTCAACTTTATCAACATCCACTAATACATTTATAAAATTGTAAAATAATAATTTTATTTAATGAATTACTTAGTTTGATTAAGTCTACAATTTTTCCCACATGCAAGTGCAATGTTTTTCTATATCCTTTTCTCCTTCTTTAAGGATTGAATTTTAATGTATACACAAATATTATTTTTGAGTTAGACATATAAACAATAAAGAAAAAATCGTTAATTAAGAAAATATTTGGAAATAACAACAAAAATTTGATTGAGATTAGGATCGTACTTAACCCTAGAGTTACCAATGAATCTAGAAATTGATTATAGCAACCCATTTAGAAACACTAAGTGTACCAAACCCATACCCCTATTATCCCCAATTAAGATGGACCGAGAAGGCAAGGGTCATTACCATAATACAAGATCGATGTTTTAGCAATTAACCAAGTATAATTAATAAATTTCACTAAATAAAAATGAGTTTGGTAACAAGATAAACTCTCCAATAAGGATTTACATGATATGAGAAACTATTGTTTGAAACCAGAAACAAAACTATCTATCTATATCCTCCATGATTACATTAAATCTTTTCTTTTGGTGTCATCTACTTTGGAATCCATATTGTAGAATTTCACCAGTTTAACCTAAAATGTCATGAAACAAAAACACGGTTAGTATAACAAGTTATACTAGTATGTGGGGGAAACAAAATATTCACATATAGGTGAAATAACATATTCAACCATAACAATAAATATAATTACAAAATTGAACATGTATTTTCTTTATAACTTCTCAACTTAATCTCCATGGTATGCTCCGTCTTTGGAGTACTCATGTGGGATTCCCTCTCTCGAGGGCCTAGTCCCTGTAGTGGACTTCTTATAAGCTCCCTTTCATGGGATTAGTTTGTTATGGACTTCCTTTCCCAGCTAGGCCTCACAATGTCTATCCTATCCTGGCTTGGCCTAATAATGACCATCCTATCTCATCTTAGACTGATTAGTGACCATCCTATCCCGTCTTAATCACTCATCACTGTGGTTCCATTTCATATATCCCACATGTACTGCTTAAATCCATTAGAGATAGTTGAATAGGTTACACTTTCATAATTTGATACTCATAGAGGCTTTAAAGAATGTAGGAATTAAACAAACAACCAATAGTGTATTTGCAATCAATATGTGAAAGCCTCAAAAAACCATGAAAGTCATTTAAGTCGAGTAGTCATAGGTGTAACAACATACCTTTCTCAAAAGAGATAAAAAGTTCAAGATATGAGCAAATTGATATCAAGCAAGCAATCGCCCTGAAATTAGTGCATAACACCCAAGTATTACTATTTTCTCTAAAATCTATCATTAAGACCGACTTGGGTTTCAAGTTAGGGTTTTGGGGTCCACTTAGGGTTTCATCAGGCTTTTGGCTTCCCAAACCCTAATTATCACTTTTAATGCCTTTTAACTAACAAACCTTAATTTTGATGTTATATGCATTATTACTCTTAAATTAAGTCAAAGATGTCTCTTTTATCCAAAACAACCCTAAAGTCATTTAGGCATATTTTGATTATTACACTTAAGAAATTAGGGTTTTTAGACATTTAACACACTATAGATAACAATTGTAGGAACTTTTAGAATACGTAGATATAATTAGGTCTTGAAACTATTTTTATTTCATTCCTCTTATTTTTTTGATCAACTTTCATATATAAATTGTCATCATTGCATATTCCTTTTAATTACTATGATTTTAACAAAATAAATGATTTTAGCCAGCTAGAGCTCAAAACCTAGACTATGAGTCTGGGCCCTGACCTTGCCAACTCAACTGGGCTGAGCCAATGGGGTCGCACCACTCAGTGGTCTGTGCTTGTGTGGACTTCACTTACTCAGGCGAGAAAAGAAGGAAAAAAGACTAAAGAGCCCTTACTGGTAGAGAAGAATAGATGATAGAGGTTTGGTATTTTCACCAGGGTTTACCTTCAACCTTGGTTCCTCCTTCTTGCACGAGTAGATGGTCAATTGACTGGTTGACTTTGTGATGTAGGCCTCCTGTGCAGCAAGTAAGAAGGTTGTCACCTTCACATTGCTCTGACAAACTCAATGAGGGATTCAATTGCCCAGGAGGTGGACAAAGTTGCTCAGGCTAAGAAAGGTTATCTCCAGTAAGGTAGCAGTGAGAGGCATACACTAAAAAAAACATACTCATTAGCGGCCTTTCAGAAATGCCACTAAAAAACAGCCAGTAAATAGGTTTAGCGGCATTTGTTGACATTTACAAAAATGCCTCTAGCGCCAATGCCACTAGGACAATAGTGGCTTAAGTTGTAAAATCCACTAAAGGTTTGTCTTTAGTGGCTTCGAATAAATGCCACATAAAGGCCACTAAACCATCATTTGGCATTTATAAAAAAGCCACTATCCATCAATTGGCTTTTATACAAATGCCACTATTTTGTATTATGTTGGTGTATGAAAATGTTCTTATTGAGTTTAATGGTGTATAGAAAAAGCCACTAATGACTACTAGTTATGTATTTACTACATTTTCATGGCTTTTAGTCATTCAATTTTCAATTCATTATCATTATTTCTAAATGAATGTCAATTGTAGACGAACTCACTTTTCTGAAAGTATGAATAATTTTTATTTATAATCAATTGAGAATTACATGGGGAGGACATTTTACCTTGCCCCTTATATTGAATACAACACCAATGATATACTTTCATTCAACATTTTACCTTGCCCCTTATATTGAATTACATGGGGAGGACGTTTTACCTTGCCCCTTATATTGAATACAACACCAATGTTTACTGTTGCATTTTATGGTTTGCAAAAATCTTGTTGCTGAACAACGTGGCATACATGATGTCTTCAACATTGATGGAGTTGGCTCAGAAATTGCTGTTGTATCTGGTTTCATATTGCATGGTTCCTTGAGATGGCCAGTGCGGAATATGCTCCTTGGTTCTACACTTGGAGCTACCTTTTTCTTTCCACTCGGATGGGCCCATCTCAAACTTGTAGAGAAGGCAGCTGAGCGGAGTGTAGTTTCATTGGCGTCTGATTCTGGTGAGTGATGCAGGAAACAAGGTGGGTGCGTCAATTGAAAGGCTTGAAAGTAGCCTCAGAAAATACATGTAGCAAGGTGCAGTTGGCTGTTTTGTTCAGGAATCATAGCAGCAAGGTGATAGCTAAGTCCAAAGCCTCAACCTAAGTCCAAAGAAAAAAGTTAAACAAAAAATACATGTATCCTTGTTCTAGATAGTTAAACAACAAACAACCATGGTGACGGTGCTTGTTTAGTGTAAAGCAACAAATAATAAGGGTTTGTTTAGTGTAAAGAAGCAAATAATAAGGGAAAATAATTTACCTGCTGACTCATCTCAACAATGCCACCTGCATTATCAACAATAGGTCCAAACATATCCATAGTCAATACATATGCAGTAGTACTCAACATCCCCATGGTTGCAACAGTAGTCCCAAAAAGACCACATGTGGGATTTCCAATTTCATCTAATAGGCAGAGATGATAGATACACTGATCTCCAGAACTAGAAGAGCTATAGATTCTAAACCTCCGGTGCAACAAGTGGCCTAATACAGAGCAGCTGCAACATCCATGTCGTATCCACCAACAGACTAACTGACAAATGGCCAAGCAAACCTTTCTTTTTTGCTTTGCAATTTCATTTTCCTTTGATAGCTTCCTCCAAGGGCCTAATGTAATTTCATGCTCTTCTTAGGTTTTAGCTCTGAAATTAGAAAAAATCATTACCAAAACAAACTTTCAAGAATTGTTAATTCCTCTTGCAAGTTGCAGCAATAGAAGTGCAATGTTCATCAAAAAATCTCACTAGTACATGATTACAGTTAGCATGACAGTACATTGGTTCATCAAATTAAAAAGAAATTTACATTCCATCTCTATCAAAGCAATGCTCATGTTACATTCCAACACTAGTATATGAACCATCAAAGCTAGACATAGCAGAATAGAGATTTACCTATCTATACAACTCAGATGTGTAGAGTGGATGGTTGGTTGGCATGTTCCTAGCTTGTAGCACATAATTCTTTTGTCATTGGTTCATTATCCAATGTATAAGTGAACAATATAACAAGGTCGATAATAAGCACACCATTCAAATTTATATACACTGCATTAGCAATCAAACAACTAGATTAGAATAGGAATTAAAACAACAACCTATATATGAAGGTGTAAGGAATCTGACAACCAATCACATCATTTTTCTATATTATTTTTCCCAATCCTAGTGGTTCTCAGGAGTCCGATTTTCGAATTGCCCATCAGTTTTGCAATTGGGTCATGGAAGATATGAGGTGAGGAACTACCACATTTAGAAACACCATCACAAATTTGAATAGACTCTACTCACAATAAGCAAATATGTTTAAAAACCTTAAACTAGAGGGTAGGATAAATAGATGTAGCCTCCTAGAAGTTTAAAGAAAAAATGTGTGAAATAGACACCTTAACTAAAATGTCTAAGTATATTATTGTAGTTCCTGCAATATACAACACTTAGTTTGCAAAATATGTACTGACATCAGTGAATTAGGCGATAAATATGGGGCATGTGCATATGTTGTTTGATATGTCTTCCAAGATGTAAGTAACTAGTAAATCGTGTTATGTAGGACTTTAAGGTGTTGAGAAAGAATGGAAGAACATACCTGATCAAATTATGTTGAATGATGTGCATGTTCCAAGCCTTTCATCTTTGCAAGCATGGTATAATACTTTAAAAATGAGTGGCACAAAGTCCTCAAAACAAATTTAATCCAATTTCCAGAATTGAATGCATCCAATCTAAATATCGCATTTTGGAATCTGAAGGACACTACATTTCAGATGGCACTGAGCATAGCTTGAAGTTCATCTTGAGCAATGATCCAGGAACTTGGGAAAGTTGTAGAAGTGAATATCACTTAAAAGATCGTTGCTGAATAATCTTTGTATTTCCTGAACCCTGAAGAGTAAAGACACAAACAATTAGGGAGAAAATTACCACATTTGATACAATGGTTACTAATATGTAATTCGTCCATAATGGAATGGTAGCACTCATGATATAGGGAGAATATTACCACATTTGATAAAATGGTTAACTTCATATCTCATAAAATTTATGATGCAGTGAGTTTAGAAGAGTTTCAATCTTTAATGGTACCATATCAAACAATTTTATGAACTTTAAGTGGAGAAAAATAATTGATCATGATGGAGAATCTCATTCACCTTCATTATTTTCTTCAAGGTAGAACATATGGCATGTATACAATAAAATTAGCACTGGAAGTTTGTGCTTCATTTGATCCATATCCATATTTCAATCCTCTGCATTTGTACAACCACACCTTGTACAACCATAGTCCAATAACTGGTGAACTACAGTTTTTATGCATTTTTACAACCACTCTCCACACCTTGTACAACCACACCTAAGACACAAGCATAACAACATAGAACACCCCAGATAATAAAAATGAACACATCGACATATAGATTTGAGCACAATAAAAATAATGGGACAAAAAACCCATACATATGCTAAGGAGTCAAAATTCAAAAATTACACCAGCTATTGATGGCTTGTCCGACTGCCCAGGGCTCCCATGGGACACATCCATTACTAGTATAATAGTTGGCTCTTGGGAGATCTTTTTCATGGATGGAGGAAGCTCAACTATGGTGAACTTCTCTGCACGCTGTGACACCCACATGCTTATTCAGGATCTCATTCGTTGTGGAAACATGAAGTGCGTTGTCAGTAAAATCTTTTTATGTATTTCGTTTAACTAATTTAAACAAAATACATTAAAATATTTTACTTACAACGCCCTTCATGTTTCCACAATGAATGAGATCCTGAATATGCCTACGAGTGTCACATTGCGTAGAGAAGTTCACCACAAGCATGAGATTGGCCTTTAATCTCCAAGTACAGAGCTACAGTTAGCAGAGGATCATTACCATAGTTATTGGCTTTTAGGGCCTGCATCACAACCACATGTTACAGAAAGGGTATTATTTTAGATGGAGGGGGTAAAGGAAAAAAAGACAAATATACAAATGTTGTTTTAACAATTAAGGGAACAGGGAGGAACCCACATTACTAAGAACACCCATTCTTTCTTGAGGCTTCAGCCTAGACTTCTCAACCAGAGCATACCTCTTAAATGTTGACAATGACTTAGTGTGCCTCTGCAGCAGGAAAAACACCAAGTTATGTTAGTTAGTGGCCAAAAACAAACAAATAATTTATTAACTAAACTGCCAGAACAAAACACCAGTCTATATTATACTTAGTACCAAAAACAAAACATTCAAAAGCAACTCAGTGAGAAAATAGAACAACACTCGTAGAAGTAACACACCTCAATAGCTACATAAGTGGGTCACTTGGGCCTCCCTACATTAAGGCAAGGAAGAGGGTATGGCAAGGCAGAGGGTCTGAATTCTTAAGCTCTATCTGATGATGTTTTCTGAAATAATCAGAGACAAGTAGTGTCAGGATATTACTTATTTCATTCTAACAACTCAAATGAATTACCCAGAAGGTAAGATTTGAGACCTCAAGTGATGTGAGACCTCAAGATAAACATCGTTGTCGCCTATATCTATGTGAGGGCACATATCTATAAGAAATGTGGAACAAATTTCCTTGGAAATACAAAAAATATTTATGCATGGCAGATCTATGATTTTAGGAAATGGTTGGACGTATCACATTATTCCCAAAAACCATGTACATATAAAAAAATACCCTTGCCTACAAAGTAAAGATTTCAAAAAAGTATTACTACATAACAAATTGCCCTAAAAAGAACCAATAAATATATGAATAGTCTCATTTAAAATGTTGCAACAACTAGTCTAGGATTCATCAAAATGTTGGGTGGAGCTTGAAGATTGTAGTGTGGTTGCTAGAATCTTGATCCCTATAGTGTTAAGATATCCTGCAGCATGTGATCAAGTAATGAAAGAAAAATTAATATGCCATAATAAATATATCATGATCTGACATGATGCAAGTTGGATATGAAGCCCACAGATATGAAGCACCCGCAATATGCATTCCTATTTATATAAGCAATTGCATTCCAAGATATTATCAAACAGAATCAAACCGGCATAGGTTGGGAAATAGAAAATCATGGTATATGATGTGGGGCTGCCGTACAAAAGGGACAATTACCCTTTTAATGTAGTAGTTTTTACATTAAAAAAGAATTATTCAGTCCACATCACCCATACACATTAGTTGTAAATTTTGAATATCCAAACCATAATAATCCATTTACTAGCTGAGTAATTACAAAATGGAAAGAAATGGATCAAATAATCGTAACTCATTTTCAACTAAATTTTTCATCTGTACCCACAAACAAGAAGTTAAAACAATGCTCATAGCTAAAAACCGCAAACCAATCATAATGCGTTTATCATCCATAATACTAAGATTCTCCATAACAAAATTAAAAGTAGGACAAAATAAAATAGGATTGTTATTTGGCAACATTGTCTACAACAATGGACATGAAACACCATTACTTTGGATTGGCATGTACAAATAACAAATTGGATTAAATAAAAACAACTATAGCTCTCCTCTCTTTAGATAGTATCCAAGAATGCAATTAAATTTAAACTTCATGTCCCGCAACAAATGGAAACGACTTTAGATACTACTTTTGTTTTCAATTATGTAATAGTATACGCAATACTTTATGCTCACCTTGGCAACATATGTGTTTTCGGCCATGCTATGACATTGCCAACAACATCATCAAAAAATTGATATTGATCATAAGGTCTAACTAGAGGATCGTTGCCCAACAAAGAAACCTCTACAAAAATAGCAACAAATGATGAGCCTAAAATTGCACCTCCCACCCTTTTCATGGGGTCAACCTCAGAGACTCGACCGAATGCAATTCTAGCATCTGGATCTGTAAAACTCAGCAGATACACATCCTAGAAACAAAATATAGTTTACATAAAAAATTTATATAAATGTAAAATGAAATGCAATTCACAGTAATACAAACATACTTGTCCCTTCTTAAATGATGAATGTCTTATATGGAGTGGAGTTTGCATTGATAAGTTTGTCTGCACAATTATTTTATTTTTGCCATAAGTCCATAAAAGTCAACATGGAAAATAATTGATACCACACATCTTGTATAAAATGTATTCATATTTGGCCAGTGCCAACATGTTGTGCTTCACTGTTTCTTGCTCTAGTTAAGGCAAGTAACTCCTCTAATTTTTGGTTGAATTCATCCTTTTGTTCTTGAAGTTTTGCATCAAATTCCAACCGTTGTTCTTCAAGCTTATCCTAGAAATGCTTCCTTTGTGCTTATTCAGTTTCTCAGGATTTACAGTTCTTGCCCCATATATCAGAAGGTGATGGTCCAAGTCCATAACCACGAACATATCTTGGTCTCTCTTCTCCCATAACATGCCTATAAATTTCATCTGAAGTAACATCAGGTTGTTTTCTTCGCAGCTCTTCTCCTACCTCAGAAATTTTTTCCTACATACAATAAATCATACGAGATGTAATTTATACCAAATATATACCTCTATGAAATTAGTATATGTAACATAATACTATAGGATATTATGTGTTGTACCAAAATTTTGGCGGATTCAACATCAACTATGCTCCCATCTTTTTTATGATGAGTTTTCTCAAAAAACATTATGGGATCCACTTCTCCGCCTATTTCCTTCTCCATCTTTATCATTCAAACAAGGTTATTGGAAACATCAAATTAATGGATGTCATCAAATTGTCTAAATGGATCACAAAAATTACTAACTTACATCATATTTCAGACATGCAAACGACTTGGTTCCTGTTGTGTGGCTAACCTTTTGAAATTTTCTTCTTATCTTGTTAGTTATAGACTTCCTCTGTAGAAAACATTGCAGTATTGTGCATAGTAATTATCTATGTGATATTGTAAGTATCAATGAATAGAAAAAATAATATTATCTTTCCTTTATTACTCCTCCAATAATCGACAAGAAATTTCCAATGTGACTTGTCCACGCGGGGAACAACTTGTTCAAGTTGTTGTTCGTATGGACTATCTTCTATGAAGTATAGTCTCCTTAACTCACACTTGTGGTCGTTCCATTTCTTTCTGAGTCTCTTCATTGTCCACTCCTTCATATCTGAATCCATTGTGAATTTACTATACCGACATAAAGGATATCAATTAGATGCTTCATTTAACCATTTAAAAATAAAATTTAATAATATACCTTCACAAAATTCCATATAGAATATTTTTTATTTGCTAGAAATTGTCTCCAGTCCTCATAGTTTAGTGGAAAAAGATTGGGATCTCTTGCAATGGTTGTCAGAAAACTTGATAAGTGACATTGGTTTTCACCTACCGGTTGTCCAAATTGATTTTTCTCAATGGGAATTGGATCGTCGGGCTTTCTTTTCCAAACTTTCAAACATTGTGTTCGGCCACATGCTCGATGTTTTTGACCTAAGCATTCATTCATAAAGGATAAAATATATATATGCATAATTATATATGATTAAATGCAGCACTATAAACACAATGATATGAATGAAATGATTACCTAGCCCATCAGAAGGTGTTGTTGTAACATTCAATGACTCAACATGGTGATCAGAGATGTCATTTTGGTCCATGTTATCAGGAAATACATTTCTATTTTGGTTACTGGTAGCTCTATTCTCTACAATTCTTGAATGAATAGACACGGAAGCATTGACATTAGGCTCACGGGGTAGCTGTGAAATTCTTGATCTTGTAACTTTATCGCCACTTTCTTTGTTTTGCTAATTTTGGAACCTTGTTCCCATCTCCTTTTCAGTTGTGCATGTTTGAGAGGATTTCAAACCACCAACCATATTAGAGTCTTGGGGAGATGTGGCTGATTGGGCATTTTTTACAGAGGTAGCAGCAATTTTATTGAATTTGTTTGCTCGATGTTTTTGACCTAAGCATTCATTCATAAAGGATAAAATATATATATGTAAAATTATATATGATTAAATGCAGCACTTTGAATACAATGATATGATTGAAATGATTACCTAGCCCATCAGAAGATGTTGTTGTAACATTCAATGACTCAACATGGTGATCAAAGATGTCATTTTGGTCCATGTTATCAGGAAATACATTGCTATTTTGGTTACTGGAAACTCTATTCTCTACAATTCTTGAATGAATAGACACAGAAGCATTGACATTAGGCACATGGGGTAGCTATGAAATTCTTGATCTTGTAACTTTATCGCCACTTTCTTTGTTTTGCTGATTTAGGAACCTTGTTCCCATCTCCTTTTCAGTTGTGCATGTTTGCGAGGATTTCGAAACACCAACCATATGAGAGTCTTGGGGAGACGTGGCTGATTGGGCATTTTTTGCAGAGGTAGTAGCAATTTTATTGAATTTGTTTGCTCTATCATTATGAATTTCAATTGGAAGGGAAGCTAAAATTTTTTTGGAATGATTCGAGGATGACATGTTCAAAGATTGAAAACAACCATGTCGAGTAATGCTAGGTAAATGAGTCGACGTATAGGAGTCATTGTTGTTGTTCTTATCATTGCTTGCGGTTGTCATGTTATGGTAGTTGTCACTGTACTATTCTCGCATCCTAAGTATATCAAGTCACATAAAAATGAAGACATTTAGAAAAATATTGAACAACATAATAAGAGTTTTATTAATAATATTTAAAAATGAAACACAGATATTTAATCAAATATAATTATAAACAACAGTAGAGACAAGGATAAATATGAATAAGAATAATGTTAGACATGCAAAATTGATACACCTAGCTAGAGCACAATGTGAGATAGAAAACTAAAGAGATACATTGAGCCAAAAAAGGCTTATTTAAGTCAAATATTAATGACAAACAAAAAGAAACATTGGCTTCTATTTTTTAATCTTCTCATTCAAAATAGTCATCATCATCACTTTGAGATACACTTTCATCATCCTGCTGAATTCGGGATTGGTCTTTTTCAGTTGTTGAACTAGCAATAGTAATTCCTTCCATATCCAATCAAACTATGTCAAAATCTGTGTCTTCATCCTCTGATGTCATTGATGTCCCATCTCGAGTTTCACCTTGCACATAAGCTTCGACATTCTCAATACAAGATTGTTCTTCCATGTTGAACATATCCCGTGGGGAAATCTTTACAACAAAATGCCACCCTTTTGCAGTGACATATTCTACATAAAATACTTGGCCAACTTGAGATGCCACTACAAACAGTTCTCCTGTAGTTTGAAGGCATCTCAAATTAACAAGAGTCAACCCATGTTCATCATGTTGGATTCCCCTCGTTGAGTAGATGTCCACCCAATCACACTTAAATAACGTCACCTTAAAGTGTTCATAATAATTTAGCACAATAACATCCTTCAAAACACCATAGTAGGTTGCATCTCTAGTAATTGGATTGCGGTCAGTGGTTTTAGAATAACAATTAGTCTTAGCTACCAGAAAGACTCCACTATTTTGTGTTGTTCGATTTGCACCTTTTGCCTTTGTATGAAATCTATGACCATTGACAACATAGCCCTGGTAATTAATGGCTAGTTGATGTGGACCTTGAGAAAGAAACTTGATTTTATCATCCACCATATCTATTCTTAGGAGTGTCTCAATCTAACAAAAGAAAAGTTTATTAGACTTTATTCATGAAGCATAACTAATTTAATTACCACAACTAAACTTACATGTTCCTTAAACCATCCATCAAATGAGTTACGATATATTCTCTGAACCTCCTTTAAGGACTTCTGAGGATGTTTTTGCCTAATGATATCATAGTGTATCATGAATACAAAATATGTGCAATATGTTATTGGAATATGTTATAGCATTTTATTAATAGAAGACAGATGACGCTAACTTACTTAATGTAGGGTTCAATTGCTTCACAATTGAATAGTACATACTTATGGGCTTGTTTCAATGTATGTTCATCCAAGACACATGTTACCATTTTACCAATACCACGACATACTGTCGAGAAAATAGACCAATCATCACTGTCAAGTATTGGCTCATTTTCCAAATTTTCTTCGTCGGTATCATTTCTATTTGGCCGATTTAATTTTGTTTCAACTTCATCCAAGTATCTTGAACAAAAATTTAGACACTCTTCAGCTACGTATCCTTCTGCCATTGATCCTTCTGGATATCTTTTATTACGAACATATCCTTTTAGGGTCATCAAATACCTGATAACAAAGTTGAGGAAAATATTATGACAAATTACATTCAATTAGGTAAAGTCATCACGACGTGTGAAATGTTACCTTTCAATTGGATACATCCAACGATACTGAACAGGGCCGGCTATCTTAGCTTCATAAGAGAGATGGACTGATAGATGCACCATTATGTCGAAAAAACATGGAGGGAATATCTTCTCCATCTCACAAAGTGTAACAGCTATTGCATTTTCCAATGCAAAAAAATCATTTGGATCTATGTCTTTAGTGCACAAGCTTTGAAAATAGCGACAAAGATTAATAATACATGACTTAGCATTCTTACTGGGCAAGGACACAATGACAACTAATGGCAAAAGTTGTTGCATCAGTACGTGATAATCGTGACTTTTCATTGGTAGCATCTTCTGATCCTTCGGTCGTGCACATCTAGATATATTAGATGCATACCCGTCTGGAAATTTGATAGATTTTAGGAGGTTGCAAAATAATATTTTTTCATCTTTTTTCATTGTATAGCAAGCTGGAGGTAGCATGGTATATTTACCAATAGTTTTTGGATGAAGTGGAAATCTGATTCCCATATCCTCTAAATCCTTCTTTGCATTCAAGTTGTCCTTACTTTTATCCTTCAAACCTAGAAATGTTCCAACAATACTCTAACATATATTCTTATCAATGTGCATGACATCGAGATTGTGCCTTACAATGTTAGTTTTCCAATATGGTAGCTCAAAAAATATGCTTTTCCTTTCCCAATTGTGTGTTGAATCCTTACCTCTTGGCCTTTTGTTACCAATTACAGTTCTTTCGTCCTCCAATTGTGACAAGATTAGAGCTCCAGAAGGAGGTTTAGGTGGACACCTAAATTCTTGCTCACCGTCAAATGCCTTTGCTTTTTTTCGGAATCTGTGGCTAGTTGGCAAAAACCTACGATGTCCTCTGTAGCAAACTTTACGGCTATGTGGCAACCAATGTGAGACAATATCTTTATTAAAATAGGGACATGCTTTGTAGCCTTTAGTACTCCAACCAGATAGATGTGCATATCCTAGAAAATCACTAATAGTCCATAATAAAGAAGCACGCATCAGAAATAATTCCTTGGTTCCAGCATCATATGTATATACACCAGTATCCCATAGTTCTTTCAACTCATCAATCAATGGATGCAAGTACACATCTATATTTTCAGGTGAAGTTGGTCCAGGAATGAGTAGGGATAACATAAAATATTGTTGCTTCATGCACAACCAAGGAGGTAAATTATATGGAATAATCACAATAAGCCATGTACTGTAAGAAGTACTCATTGTCCCAAAAGGATTAAATCTGTCAATTGCAAGTCCCAATCGAATGTTTCTAGCGTCTGCAGCAAATTCTGGATGTATCACATCAAATGTTTTCCATGTAGGTGAATCAACCGGGTGTCTTAACTTGTCATCTTTTTCATATTCTTATGCATGCCACCTCATTAAGGATGAGGTTTTTGATGACATGAATAACCACATTAACTGGGGTATAAGTGGAAAGTGTCTGAGCACTTTGATAGGTATTCTCTTGGGTTTTTTTTGCAAGCTCGTCATCATCATCTAGGATTGTAATCAGTTTCCATCTTGATGCTCCACATGTATCACAGACGTCTTTATCAGAAGAATCCTTCCTAAACAACATGAAACCATTTGGACAAACATGAATCTTCACATAATCTAAGCCCAACCCCCTAATCGTCTTTTTCAGCTCATAAAATGAATTAGGTAATTGTTCTCCTTCTGGTAGCATCTTCTTAAATAACGTAAGAAACATAGATGATGATTTCTTACTCAGGCCATTAAGACAAACCAGGTGATAGAATTCTAGTATGCAAGCAAGTTTGCTATATTTCTTACACCCTAGATATAATTCTATCTCAGAATCCTTTAACAAGATATAAAAATTTTCAGTATTGAAATGTTGATCACTAGATGGCTCCACTCCTTCTGTATTTCCATCTTCACTGAAACTCGGAAAAGTATCATGCAACATATCTTGTAAATTTTCAGCATTAAGGAAATCTCCCTGATCAGTAGGAGCATCCATTTGAACATCGGCATCTTCACCATGAAAAGCCCAAGAAATATAGCTTGGTAAGAAGCCATGCCACAGTAGATGGCTCAATGCAGTCTTTTTGGTGACCTGGTATACATTAGCACACTTTCTACATGGGCATACAATCTTGTCTCCAATCGATGAATGTTCAAAAGCAAAATCTAAAAATTTTGATACTCCACATAAGTATTTACTACTCATTCGGTCATCCTCTACTATCCAAGACTTATCCATTCTATAAAAAATATTTATAATGAAATTTATCAGTAATTTGTAACATAATAGGATATGCATATTTCTTTTTGTTGTTTGGTTTTGAATGTGTCATTCGATAGGATGGATTTGTGAATTTGGAACATTCATGGGAACACACACTTCAGTTATAAGCATTCATGTAGCAACTTTCAGTTCCATTCATTAATCTCTTTTTACATCAACACACAGGGGTGTACCCCTAAATAGTAACTAAACAAAGGGGTTGGTGTACCCCTAAACATGCACATAATTAAAATAACTATTAATACAAACAAGTATAGATAGATAGACAACTAAATACTACACCAACATGGTCCCGCATCAGTAACTTTGAGGACTTATCATTGTGGCGATTTTCTCCTGAAGTTTAGAAAAGAAAGCAGCTATGAGGATTGATTTCTTTCAGACAAAAAGTGTAAATAGAAATTTTTTGTCTTGGCAATTATATTTGTTAATTGGACCTACCATGGCATTTTTGATGATTGTGCTATGTCGCGAAGCTCCTCACTGTATTTAGACAAATCTGAACTGATAGGGGCCTCATCATCATATTCGTCGGAGCTGATATCCTCCATCATGCACTCATACCACCGTAGATGATCGGGGGTCTCGCAGTTGATGTTGGTTATCCAAACTTTGATGGTATTATGGCCAAATGGACGGAGAAAAAGACTATTACTATGGCCCACTAGCATCTTTCTAATCCAATCACGCCAACTGGATTTTAATACAAGATTTCCCCCCAAATCATACTCAACATCGATAACATGTGAATAATTACCAAATTTTCGGGTCACTTCACTAGGCTTGTAGTGTCTTCCTTTTAGAAAATGCCAATGTTTGGGTATGGCTAGTTGGTTTAAGGAACAATCATCTAGGATGATGTCCAATTGTTCTTTAATAGGGAACATTACATTGGCATAGAGGCCCAGTTCATAGTGACTGTTGTGGGTGGACAGGGACTGCATAATATTAGTATTAACAAAGTGTAAGTACATATAATGATGTTATATATTTTTAGAAAAAGTTGTATAACATCAGTTAACCTTTTATTGCTTGTCATAACCAACTTTATTGTGGTAGACATGATAGCTTGAAAAGAAATCTAATAGAGGATATCATGTCCTATATAGAGTCTATATCTTTGCAATTGGTCCAATGCTCACTAATCCTTCTTTGAGAATTTCAATGAAGTAACTAGTATTTTCTATAATTTGATGTATCTTGGTATTTCATACAATGAGGTGACACTTATTATCTATTTGTTGAATCAACACTCATATTTTAGATTATCAAAGAGGTTAATGGTGTCCGGCTTATTTTGTACAGGTGTTAGACCTATTTAATTTGGAGTATCGATGCACTACTATAGAAGGTGTGAGACCTATTTAAAGAGGTTACTGGTGTCTTTCCAAAATTTTACTACAGTCTTGTACTTCTGTGTTTATCAAAACACTACTACAAGATATCTTATCATCTTATTATTTTGATAGTACCACAAATTTTATGTCAAGAAGGATTCATCTAAAAATTTTAAATTTTCTAAATGAGTTATGTGAGGTTATTATTCTCTGACCTATATGTAAATGGGATAGATTCCTACCTCTTTAGTTTTATGAGTACATGACACTATGTTTGAAATACTTTTTCAAAGGATAAAAGAACATACTTATAATAAGGACCCAGGCACATTCTAATCATTTTGAAGTGAATCAGAAAATGGACAGGAGCCTGGGCCCTATCTGCTAGTATCAAAGGAGAATTTGTAGACCTCAAAACCACCAACATGGTTTCCAAACCTACTACCTCATCTTCTACAATCTCACCTTCTACAAACCTTTAGAACATATACATCCAGAAAGTATCAATGACTGCACGTATCAATGACTGCAAAGTCTATCATGCATCTTTCTTAGCACATGAAAGAGAGACATGTTCAGTTGTATTGGCCCAAGTGGAAAGAAACCCCTATTAGGGATAGGTCTAAATCTGACTCACAAGCACTATTTGGCAAATTGTTTGGCTAAAACTAAAGTAGGCATACAAATTGTGGTCTTCCCTGAACTAATTGCATTAGATGTACTAAAAATGTCATGCCCCACACAATAAAGTTGTAACATCAAAAAAGTCAAACCTAAAACCGAAAATTGACACTACAAATTTTAGCACGATCGTGTATGAATGCAAAACAATATTGAACTGAATTAGGATCGATCATAGGGATTGGTTAACTGAATTACCATTGACATCTACTTGTTTAGAAAATAGGTTAAGCCAAGGTCAACACACATTAATAACCATAGTAAAGCCTCATCATGATTTATAGACTAGTTGCAGACTCCTAACACATGTATCAATGACTGCAAAGTATGTCATGCAACTTGTTTTACACATGAAAAAGAGCCATGTTCAACTACATTGGCTCAAATGGAAACCAAACCCTATTAAAGGTAGGTCTAAATCCTACTGATGGCCAGAATTTGGCAAACAACTTAGCTAAAAATGAACTAAGCATACAAAATGTGGTCTGGTCTGAATGTATCAGGATTATGAGATGAAACTACAACAACAATAATATGACCCAAATTGAGGAAAATGTGGCATGAAACGAAGTGGTGGTTCATATCCATGGAAAAAATCATATCAATCCAATCCATATAAGAAAAACACAACTAAAGCTATGCGTGGGAAGAAATCAGTAAATCTTAAGTTAAAATCTCTATTGAAATCCTATATAATTTGGCTTAGGAAAATATTTTGTGCCCAATCCGTAAATCTTAGAGGACTTCAAAGCCAAGTATTAGATTATCTGAATCACCACTCATATGAATAATGTGTGTGAGATAATCCTTGAGAACAACATAGGATGGGACCTGGATGCATTCTTGCAACTACTACTTAAGGAATACACTGAATCAATTAGCATGGTTCCTTTCCTACTCACGATTACAAACAATATGTAGATGTGGTGGCTAAACCGCTTGAGATCCTTTAATGCTCACTTAGCCTATTGGTTTGGTGTCACTGTCATGAGAAATATCAAGAACAAAGGAGGAGCAACCTGAATATATTATCCACACTGATTTGTACTTTGAGGTGGCTATAAAAATGTCATATTTTCTCTGGTGAGTGGCTACTGAAATATTGGTTACAAGAGGGAGGTTAAAAGATAGACACTACATAATTGGAGACATATTCCCATCAATGGATGAAGTAGGGAAATAATACAACACATGATCAATCAATTCAATGGGACTAGGGAAGTGGCAGTCTGTAGGTTACATCAGGGTTGAATGACTCAGCCCGCAACTGGTCTGTAAATCAGCCTACACATGATGGATCAATTACTGTAGGTTTCTCACAACTTCTCAACAATAGGAAGAAATGTTGGTCAATAACATTTCTACCCAGAGATGGAATGTGATTCCTAAAGGTAAGATTCATTTCAACAAGGACGCTTCCATTACAATGATGGTGGGAGTTGTCTTAAGAGCAATCATCAGAGATGTGAGTGGAAATATTGTGATGACAACATACCTCTTCAGAAAGTTGCAAAGCTTAGAGGAATTGGATGATTGGATTCCCTCACTCAAGCTCGTCGGTGTCGGAGGGGAAGATTCAGTCTGTGGCGGTGCTTCAGGTTGGCTCGGTCCAAATAGGCGGCAGATGAAGGTTCCTGATTGACGACAGAGACCGCGCACGGTGGGCAAGTTGCACTCCTCCACTCACAAATGGCACAGAGCAAGCCGCCACCAGTCTCCATGAGCCCCTATCTAGGGCAACGATCGCCAAGGTCGACGCTCCACATGTTGGTCTGAGGAGCAGAGAGTTGTATCAATCGGGAAAGAGCATAGCGCTAGATCGGACTATCACGATTTTTTGGAGTGCAAAGTTGAAAACTTGGAGCGGGAAGTAAATATTGTGTTACCAATTATTTTTCTAATTTGGTATGGCAATTTCAGATTGCCACTAATTAAAAATAAAAATGCCTTTAATGTTGTCCTTTTTAGAAACTCTATAATAGGTGGTTTAGAGGCATTTTAATAAAAAAATGCATGTATATTAGAAAGATAGTGGCTTTTTTTATAAAATCCACTAGAATAAATGCCACTATTGGGTGATTTTGTTGTAGTGATAGGTGAAGGATGGGTCTGATGAGGGAATTGGAGGCATGGAGATATGCACAAAGTTGAGCAGATTCTCGCAAACCAATGTGTGGTTTTGTAGGAAGGTTATAGTCCTATATATACCTTTGACTATGGCATCAGGGTTACCCATCAAGTTTGTGAATTGGTCAAATCTTCTATAGCCCTCCACGTCAGGTAAAAGCTAGGGTTGGTGGGTTAATATTGACTTCACGAATCCAATGGATTTGTTTCCTAATCTGCTCTGCATTGAGTTGCGAGGAAATTGATTAGGAAAGTCATTATCACTGGGTTCCTATTTCCTTATCTGATCCAAGGTGTACGACGATCAATGCATCATCATATCATGATCTAACAATCCAGAAAAGCACAAATAAGAGGGCAAGTTTCTAATTTCTAATCCAAATTAAATTAACTTGTGACATTTAATACTTATTTCCATAAACCATGTACTTTAGGATTTCTAGGTCTCTCTCTCTTCTTTTATTCTTTTAATCCCAATTTTTAAATGGAAGTTTTTAATAACTTTATCTACATGTGGGTGAGATTGGAGGAAAAAATACTCAAACTTAATGATAATTTTCTTAATCTCCAAGTCTTCTTCTTAATTGCATTATTTAAGTCATCAAATTAATCTTTTATTTTTCTATATTTTCCATATCTTTTATTTTGATTACCTCTCTCATTAGCAACCATGTGGAAACAAAACCAAACCATTAGTGGCCTTCAACACCACTTTTCTAAAGAATTCCACATAATTCCATATGTAATTTAACAATTATCCATTAATCTTGGAAATACATTTATTATTGGTTTTTGTTTCTTTCTTTTTTTCATATTTATCATTGGATTATTGAAAACTATAAAACCATGAATTTTGTAGTAAAGGGAAATTTTCAAACTAAATCCAAATTTTTAAAAGATAACACATCAAGTTTCTAACATATCCTTATTAATCAAATAATTGCATTTCAATTATGTAAATATATGTGAAAAACTATGTTAGAACATCCTTTCCCTCTTTTAGGAATATTTTCCTCAAAATTTGGCTAATCATACATATATATCAGGATGAGACTTTTCCATGTTAGTCTTTAGCTCCCATGTGGCTTCATCCTTGCACATGGTGCTTCCAAAGAACCTTTACTGTCTATCTTTTCATTCCTGATCTCTTTCACATTAGTATCCAATATCCTCATAGGTGACTCAGGGTATGTCAACCTTCCTTAGAGTTCAATAGGATCAATGTTCAACAAATGGCTAGGTTTCTTCACATAGTGATTCGGATTGGACAAATGGAACACTTCATGCATTATGCTATATTGTGGAAGTAAAGCTAAATGATAATCATCCTCACCAATCTCTTCTAGAATCTCAAACGAACCCATGTATCAGGGACTCATCTTCCCTCTGTTCTTAGCTATAGCTTGGAGGGGTCAAATTTTCAGAAACACATGGTCACCTACAATAAAGTGCAAATTTGTATTTTTTGTATCAACATATGACTTATGTTGATCTTGAGCTCTCTTCAACCTCTGCTTGATCGAAGTGATTTTGTCAGCATACAACTGTAGTTTCTCTGACCTCAGCAAGGTCCTCTCATGGACATCATCCTTATGAAGAAGTGACTAACATGGCCTCCCATATAGATCTTCATATATAGGCATCTTGATACTGGCTTGGTAATTTTTATTATAGGCAAACTCATCTAAGAGTAGGTATTATTCCCATATCGACCCTAATCGATCACACATGCTCTTAATAGATTCTCTAAGGTCTGAATCATTCTTTTTTACTATCCCTCAACCCGGGGTGATAAGTTGTGCTGAATTTTAACCTCATACAAGGTTCTTCTTGAACTTGTTTCCATAACCTTGAAGTGAACTTTGGGTTAAGATCAGAACTGATTGAACTCAAAACACCATGTAAACAAACTACCTCTCTAATGTAAATCTCAACTAGGTTTGACACCTTGGTAGTGACCTTTAGGGAAAGGAAGTGTGCTGACTTGGTTAGGTGGTCCACCACAACCCGTATTGCATCATGGCCTTTCTTTGTCTTGAGAAGACCCACCACAAAATCCATGGTGATATGTTCCCACTTCCACTCAGGAATCTCAATCAAGTATAGTAACCCACTAGGTCATTAGTTCTCAGCTTTCACCATCTGGCACATGAGACACTTGACCACATGTGAAGCTATGTCTCTCTATATTCCTGACCAATAGAAGTATTGTTGCAGATCCTTAAGCATCTTGGTGGTTTCGGGGTGTACAATATACTTTTACACATGAGCCTCTTACGAGATACAAGTCTTTAAGGGTGAATTCTCAGGAACCCAAATATGACTTTTATATCAAATTACCCCATCCATACCTATCGAGAGGTGTGTTTGAGGAATTTCCATCAATGACTTCATCTTTTCTAACTTTAGGCTGGCTAATTGGACTTATACAAGCTCAGATAATAGGTCAAACTTGATCTAGATATTGGCAAGACAAACCCTATTTGCCAATGGTTGTAGTTTCCATTTATCAAAGTCTTCCAGTCTCTTCCATTGACTAACCAAACCAGTTGCACAACTAAGACATTTTCTACTGAGGGCATCGATAACCACATTGGCCTTGTCAAGATGGTAGGATATGGTGAGGTCAAGATCTTTAAGATACTTCATCCAACATCTTTTTCACAATTTCAGGTCCTTCAGTGTCAATATATACTTTAGGATCTTATGGTCGATGAGGATGTTGAAGGTAGCCCCATAGAGATTATGCTGCCAAATCTTCAAGGCATAGACAATAGTTGTAAGTTCCATATCATGGGTTGGATAATTCAAGTCATTGGGCTTGATTTTTCTAGAAGAAAAGGTGGCACATGCTTATTCTTCTCTAGCGTGCATCCCAAGCCCATCTTTGATGCATTTGTTAAGATGATGAAACCTTCATTATCTAAGGGTATATACAATACGAGGGCAGAGGTACGCTTTTCCTTCAACTCCTAGAATCATGCTTCACACAATTCGGACCAAATGAACTTCTCATCCTTCTGACTAAGATTGATCAAGGGAAAAGTAGTCTTCGGGAAATCCTTGATGAATCGCAGTAATACTTGGTCAATCCTAGGAAGCTGCGAATCTCAGATGTATTCTTTAGGGCCGACCATTCTCGAATAGCCACTACCTTGGTAGGGTCAAATGAAATCATTCCTCTAAATATAATGTGTCTGAGGAACATAACTCAGACTATCCAAAACTTGCACTTTAAGAATTTCTCATAAAACTTCTTCTTTTTGAGGATATCAAGGACCTTATTTAGATGTTCACAGTGTTGTTCTAGGTCATCAAAGTAAACCATGATGTCATATATGAACACTATGTCGAAGGTGTCGAGGAAGGGTTGGAACATACTATTCATGAGGTTCATGAACACACTTGGAGCATTGGATAACCCAAAAGGCATAACCAATAATTCGTAGTGATTGTAGCCGATTTGAAAAGTGATTTTTGGGATATCCTCACTCTTAACTTGTAACTAGAGGTAACCTGATCTGGGGTCAATCTTCGAAAAGACTCAAGTGATTTTGAGGTCGGTAAATAGGTCATCTATATGCTATAGAGGATACTTTTTCTTAATGGTAGCCTAATTTATCATTCTATAGTCTATGGACATGTGGAGTGATCCATCCTTTTTCTTGACAAAGAGGATTGGTGACCCCACAGAGAAGTACTAGGTCAGACGAAGCCCTTATCTAATAGTTCCTGCAGTTGATTTTTCAACTCAAGCAACTCAGCAGGAGCCATCATGTAAGGTGCTCTGGAAATTGGGTTTGTCCCTATATCTAGATCTAGAAATAAGTCCACTTCTCTCTATGGAGGTATTCCTGGAAAATTGTTTGGGAGCACATTAATACAATCTCAAACTTCCTCTATTTTCTCTAAGGGTTGCACCTTCGACTCCGACTCGGTAACTACAACTAGGAACATAAGAAAACCCTCAGCTACCATCTGTTCCGCTTTCAAGACTGACAGATAAAGGCTAGTGGTAGCATCCTTCCTACCTCTAATGGTAAAGGGTTCATGACCTGGTCTCTCTATTCTTATTTTCTTTTCCCCATAGTCTATTTTTGCATTATACTTATAAAGCCAATCTATTTGTATGATGACACTGAAATCATTCATATTAAGAAAGATAAAATCAGTAGGGAGTTCATTGTTCATATATTTTACAGGTATGACTATTTTCTTTAAGAGGGATGAAAAGATCGGACCACAATGGGTAGTGACTTCTAAGACATATCCTAAATCCTTGAAGTCCAGACAAAACATAGTTGTGAGATTTCACAAAATGGAAGTATTAGTAGAACCAGAGTCAAAGAAAGCGTTAACATTATGTCCCATTAGATCAAGCATTCCTACATCGTATTTATGATAGTAAAACTATGCATGTTATAATAAAGTTAGAAAACAATATTCTAAGAATGGCTACCTTATATAAGTCTGTTGGTGTTTTCCTGAGCTTCTTCATTATGAATGGTGAAGATTTAAGCATGTCTTCTCTCTCCTACAGGTGGTGCTTTTCCCTTAGGTGTTGTAGCCACTGGTTTGGCCGCTACTGGTCCAGGACCTCAGGGGTCGGGGATAGGACAATTGGCTATGAGATGTCCATCTTGTTGACAACAAAAACACACCCTCTTCTTGAAGCATCACTTTCTAGGGTGCTTCCTCCCACAGGTGAGAGAAACACGACTATGGTCTTCATGAAGGGGCTTTCCCTTTCCTCCATTCCTTCCCTTACCATTATTACAACCTTACCCTTTTTTGTTGTCATTTCTTGGGGAAAAAGGTCCTTCAGTGAACCCTAAATATCCGTCAGGTGGGTTCTATGCAGGCATGATCATCTTTTCCATGTCTAGGGTGAAATTAAGGGCCTCAGTGAAGCTTGTGTGTTTACTTTCCATCACATGAGGATTGATCAGAGAGTGCAGGCACTCCACAAAATGTTACACCCACCTTTATTCAGTCATCATATATCCAAACAGCTCCAGAAGGCAGAACTTTTGAGCAAAATATGCCAAGGTCATGTTACCTTGATAAAGGAGTGTGAATTGCTTTTATTTATCCTTCTCGGTGGGGTGGATATGAAAGTTGTAGATAAGATGGTACCGAAGAATGCCCAGACCATTGGTTCCTCATTCAGATCTCATCCCATGATATGATTTTCCCACCATATCTTAGTTTCTCCTTCGAGAAGGTGAGCGGTAAAGAGAACCTTTCTATTTGTCTACACCTCTAGAATGTTAAAGCCATTTTCCACAGTAAGAAGCCAGGCATATGCCTTATCAACTACCTTGGTTTTTCCTTCACCCTAGAACTTTTCCATATTTATCTTTAAAAAATCCAAGATGGTGGCTCTAAGAAGAGGGTGGACAGGTAGAGGTTCACCATTCTCATTTTTGGTAGAATCTTTGAGTGCAAGGGCACTGGTAGCCTCAGTGAGATTCTTCTATTTCTCCAACCAGAGCGCATCGGGGGTATGAACTACTACTTTTGTGACTATCGATGTAGAGCCGATAGCGTAGTTGGGGTTGTCCTCCATCATAGGTTCACCTTCGGGTTTAGGACCATCTTCAGGGTTTGGCATGTCAAAGAGGACTGCCTCATGCTCAAGGCCTTTCTCTGTGGCGGCCTCCCATTCCATGTTCCGCTTCTTGGAGGACTCACCCTCCATGGACCTCCTCTTATTCTCTAAGGAGAGTCTCTTATTGTGGGAGGGCCTCAGTCTGGATATTCCCTGGGGGTGTCATCAGGGATGATAATGTCCTTACACAGACCATGTTGTTTCACATACGTTAAATTTATTGATCTCAGTTTCATATTTAGGGCATTTAAACATCATAAAATTATGTCCATCACATCTTATTAACATGCTTTATATTATTTCATAGAGAAGCCTTAATGCCTAATATCTTAACGCTATTCCTTTATAATCCTAAACTCATAAGGGTAGAGGAAGTAGTTATCAAGTCCCTAGGGTTTTGGTAAGTGAAGCAAGGTGTAGAGAAGGGATTGGATGTGAAGAAATCCTAGAGGTATGTTATTTTGAGTAAAATCCTCTGACTTTGGCCAGGTAGGATGCACAAGTCTGGCAGTCCTCATAAGCCGACTAGTGGTGCTGAAGAAAGTTTTGCCAGCCCCCAGATCGTGGTCCTTTCTAGAGACCATCATCTTTAGAAAGTAATCTAATAATTCCCTTGGGCTCTACAGAACTCTTAAAATTTAATATAATTAAAGGTTAAATGGTAAACAAGGCTTTGATAACAGATGTAATGACAGCCTCCCATGTTATACCCAATTAAGGTTGATCGACAGGGTAAGAGTCATTACCATAATATAGGATCGATGGTTTAGCAATTAACCAAGAATAATTAATAAATTTCACAAAATAGAAATGAGTTTGGTAACATGATAAACTCTCCAATAAAGAGTTACATGATATGGGAAACTATGGTTTGCAAATGGAAATAAAATTGTCTATCTATATCCTCAATGATTAAATTAAAGCTTTTCTTTTGGTGTCATCTTCACTAGAAGTCCATATTGCATAATATTTGTAGTTTAACCTAAAACATCATGAAACAAAAACATAGTTAGTATAAAAAGTTATACTGGTATGTGGGGGAAACAAAATATCCGCATCTAGGTATAATAACATATTCAACCATAGAAAGAAATATGATAACACAAATGAACATGTATTTTCTTTCTAACTTCTCAACTTAATCTATGTGGTATGCTCCCTCTCTGGAGTACTCATGTGGGGATCCCTCTCTCTAGGGTCTAGTACCTTTAACGGACTTATTATAAATTCCCATTCTTGGGCTTGGTTTGTTATGGCCTTCCTTTCCCGGCTAGGTCCCACAATGGCCATCATATCCCAGCTTGGCCTCATAATGACCATTCTATCCCAGCTTGGTATTATTGGCAATCATCCTATCCGAAATTGATCATTATTCACCATACTGACATTTCATACATCCCACATGTATCACTTAGATCCACTAGAGATAGTTGAGCAAGTTATACTTATATAATGTGATACTCATTAAGGCTTTAAAGATTATACGAACTAAATAAACAACCAACAATCTATATGTAGTCAATATGGGAAATCCTTAGAAAGCCATGGAAGTCATTTAAGTCAAGTAGTCATAGGTGTAACCACATACCTTTCTCAGAAGAGATCAAAAGTCCATGATATGAGAAGATTGAGATCAAGCAAGCAATCACCCTGAAATTAGTGCATAACACCCAAGTACTACTATTTTGTCCAAATCTATCATTAAGACTGACTTGGGTTCCAAGTTAGGGTTTTGGGGTCCAATTAGGGTTTAATTATTGTTTGTCTTCTTGAAACCCTAATTATCACTTATAATGCCTTTCTAGCGCACAAACCCTAATTTTGATCTTGTATGCATTATTACTCTCAAATTAAGATAAAGATGTCTCTTTTATCCAAAAGGCCCAACTTTATCAACAAAAGTCATTTAGGCATATTTTGATCATTACACTTAAGAAATTAGTATAATATTCTATATTAGTTAAATTTAGAAATTGCATCTATATTCAATTTTTTCTATTGGAAAATGGAATTAAATTATAGTTTTATACATTTAATACATTAAAGACACAACTTTAGGAACTTCTAGAATTCTAGGTAGAATTAGGTCTTGAAATTATTGTTATTGCACTCCTTGCATTTTTCTTATCAACTTTCATATATAACATGTCATCATTGCATGTTCCTATTACATGAAATTAATTAATTATTATGATTATAGCATACTTAATTGATTATTGCCAACCAAAGCTCTCCACTAGGCAATGAGTTCGGGCCCCGACCTTGACAACTCAGTTGGGCCAAGCCAATAGGTTCACGTCACTTAGCAGTCCACACTTTCATAAACTTCTCTTAGTTTGGCGAGAAAAGAAGGAAAAATGACTGAAGACCCCTTACCCGTACAAAAGAACATATGAGGGATGTTTAGTCTTTTTCACTGGGGCTTATCTTCAACCTTGGTTCCTCCATCTCGCACGAGTAGATGGTCAAATCACCAGTTGACTTCTCAATCTAGGCCTCTTACAGGATAAGTAAGAAGTCTATCACCTTCGCCTTGCTCTGGCAAACTCAACAAGAGTTTCAATTGCCCATGAGGTGACTATAGTTGTTGGAGTGAAGAAAGGATATCTCCAGCGAGGTAGAAAGGAGATGTAGAGGTGAAGGATGGGTATGGCAAGGGAAATGAAGGGAGGGAGAGATGTGAAAAATTGAGTAGAGTCTTGCAAACCAATGTGTTGTTTTACAGGAGGGTCATAGTCCTATATATACCCTTGACTATGGTGGCAAGGTTACCCATCAAGTTTGTGAATTGAGCAAATCTTCTAGAGCCCTCCAAGTTAGGCAAAACCTAGAGTAGGCGGCTTCATATTGATTTCAAAAATCCAATGGACTTGTTTTCCGATCTTCTCGTGCGTTGAGTTGCAAGGAAATCGATCAGGAAAGTCATTATCACTGGGTCCCTGTTTCCTTTTCTGATCCAAGGTAGACGACCATCAATGCATCGTCAGATCACGATCCAATGATCTAGAAAACATACACAAATAAGAGTGTGAGTTTCTGATTTCTAGTTAAAATCAATTTAATCATGACATTTAATACTTATTTTCATAAGCCATTCACTTTAGGATTTATAGAAAAATCCATATCTCTCTCTCTCATTTTATCCTTTCAATCCCAAATCTTAAAGGGAAGTTTTTAATATATTTATATAAGTGTGGAGAGATTGGAGACCAAAATTCTCAACTTAAAGATACTTTTCTTAATCTACAAGTATTCTCCTTTATTTTATTATTTAAGGAATAAAATTAATCTTTGTCTCTTTCTATCTTTTCCATATCTTTTATTTGGATTATCTTTCTCATTAAGAACCATGTCGAAATGAAACCAAACCATTGGTGGCCTTCAACACCACTTTTCTAGAGAATTCCACATAACTCCATATGTAATTTAACAATTATCCATTAATCTTGGAAATACATTTATTATTATTTTCTTTCTTTCTTTCTTTTCCTCATATTTATCATTGGATTATTGAAAACAATAAAAACTACGAATTTCATAGAAAAGGGAAATTTGCAAAGTAGTATATTGTTTACTGAAAATTCTATAAAAGATTATACTCATATAAAATAGTATATCAAATGTTTCTCCATACAATATAAATCCTCTCACATTTACAAAGTTAGTACTCATATATTTCCAATTACAAAAATATACATATAAATATCTCACCAAAATGCTAAATCAGGACTCAAAACAAAGTAGTGTCATTCCATTGTCATTTAGTTGGAAGCTGGAAATAGGGATTAAGATCAACCTACATTGAGATATTTTCTCTTATGATAGAAAAAAGTGAAAAGAAATTGATGCTTGTGATGTCATTATTTTTGTAGATCTCAGGTGTTGTACAATTTCTTCATTTTTTGATACTCTAATGTATCAAGCATCAGCAGAGGGTGGATATATTTTCTTTTTTTTTTCGCACAATAACAACATGGCCTCTAATAGTTTGGAAACTCTTATAGTGTTGTTATTTTGAGAGATGGATCAATGAAATGATCATGTGGATGTGGAGATGTACCATTCTGAATGTTGTGGAGAAATGGATCTCTAGGAGTTGGCCTTAATTTGGTGTCTACAATGTGGGAAAGGTGGAAGCCTTGGGCTCATCTGGTAGCTTCACAATGTTGGGATATGTTGTCGCTAACTGGATCTGGAGATTTCTTTGGCTCTATGGTTTATTGGATTCACAACTCACATTAGTCTAGCAGTTGTTAGTCGAGAAATACCAGGACACTAATATTTGTGTTTGATATTAGCATGGGTTATTTACCTAAACAACCATGTATTATATATTTCATTAATATTTTCTAATGACCAATGGAAAAATAAGTAAAAGGGTATCGATAATGTTTATACCTTACCCTCCATTGTTAACAAAATGGGAAAACAAGTAAAGAATAGATGGGTAAAGGGTAAAAAAATCCTTTCCCTTACCTTACCTTTACTTTTACCCTTACCCTATAGGGTATGGTAAAAGGGTATACCCTTACCCATTGACAATCCTAATGAGTCATTATTTGTGTGCATCTAGAACTCAATTTTTGGGGTCTAACTCTTTCCAAGAGATAGTATCTTAGTGGCCTATGAATAAGGCGGGTTACATTTTAGGAACTAACTTATAACTTTTATGTTTGTATAGGTGATATGTCTTATAACTTGAATCTGATCTAGTCAAGAAATTTTAGCTATCAATGGGGTAGAATTGTCTTGGATGAATCACATAAATCTCTTGTTCTTGTATGTGTGTTCATTGTGTTTGATCGATTTTGTTGTTTCTACACATATCAACATTAGTTTGCTCAACATATATTATTGTTCAATTTCATATATGTCCCTTATAGTGTTGGAAAAAGTACAAATCCATGTGAAGATACACTAGTGCATTTGTCACAGCACATCTATACAAACTGGCATTCTAACGTCCTTTGTAGAAACCAACATGCTATAAGTTATATTGCATTTCTATATAAGGAGGGGTAGTGGTATAGATATGATTCATTCAATTCCACTCTCCTCTCACCTCCCTCTATAGTGCATCCCGATATTGTCCATCTATTGATGTTGATGTGTGTTGTTTCTATGTAGTGTGTCCTTTGTAGACTTTAGCTCATGTGTTTACTAACATTGTGGATAAAATTATCTGGGGAGGAAGGCATAGTCAACATATGGAAACCTAATAGCATGGCATGGATTTCTCTAAGGCAAGTCAGTAAGGGCACTTTGATCGGCTAAGTTTCTAACATGTATTTCTTGTGATTCTCCTACATTGTTTTCTCTTTTTGTTTCTCTTGGATTTTTATATATGGAATTATATGCATGTTAATCAAGTTTCCATAAATATTCCTTATGCATGTTTTAAAATTTGATCTTATAAATTTTTTATAGAAATCATTTGTCATAATAACACGCCATCTACTGGTTCTGTGGTCTAAGGTTAATATGGTTGTCTGCTTGATAAATTTACAGACTCTCATTTTAAGAATTCATAAAATCAAATTAAAGTATGGTGAACCATGACAAGTTTGTTAGCTTTAGTAGAGTCAGATGCCCCAATACTTGATTATAGTAATACTATGAGTTTTGAAATTCTTGAGTGGAAGGAGAAGGATTGTTTTATATATAGGATGGATCATCATGTAACTTTCTAATGTTTTATTTGATATATACAACTTTTATACTACCAAATTTACAAAAGGATTGAGGGTACTTTAAAATAAAAATATAACACTAAGGACCAATGTTTTGAAAACTATTTTGTGGCTAAATTTTTGAAGTAGGAAATCATAGAAGGAAAATGTAACATCCCAACTTTTCTAAAAAGGATTTGTTTTCTTTATTTCATAAAATATACGTTCTTGAACATGAGGGGCCTTTATATAAACTCTTTCATACCATTGAATTTCTATCACTCAAAATATGGTCCCAAGTGATGTCTTGGTTGTAGTTTACTAATAAGAGTCCACTAAGGGACCAAGTAATTTTATCCATTGTTAAATATGTAAATGAATTCGTAAAATACGTATTATATGTAATCAATACCCACATCATGGCTTAATATGTATAACTAATAATATAAATGATTGTTTCATACAGAGAATAATTTGACCAATAGATATAGTGTTATAAAAAAAGGGGGGGGAGAAACTAATAAGGAATCTAGTTTATATAACTAGAGTCTTGAACATGGGTTTGGGAATATTGATAAACCAAGTAAGAGGCAGAAGAGTTAGTGACTCAGAAATTAGGACTTGTGCAACCACTATGGGTACTATCTTTTGGTTCTATACAGTTTAATATGTGAGAGTGAATCTGATAGTAGGATTCATAATAAGACCACTTTTCTACCTAGATGAGTAGGAGCTTGCTTAGCAATCCTAGTAGTATTGGATTTACACAAGTCTCCTATGACATTAAGACTTCCTAGTCAGGATAGTATTTGGATGGAGCCGCTCATGGACCCTCAGACTCCAATGCAATAAAGGAAGGGCTCGTCAAGTGCTAATGCGAAAGACTAACACCTAAGGGTTTTAGTTATTCGGATCTTGGAAGACCTTGACCCTAAATAAAGGAGTAGATGGTTGATATCATGTCGAGCGTCATCTTTGTAGAGGCTCTCCTTGTCGTTTTGGAAACACACTGAAGGACAACTACGCTCAGAACTCAGCTGCGATTGCTGTGGAAGGATCAACCACCGAGACAACCTCTTGGCACTAGTACAATGGCTAGGGAAAGTGAGGTCAAGGTTGCGCTGAGGTAAAGGGCCATCCTCCAAGTGATATGTGGCGTCAAGGCAGTAGGGAATCACCACCCCACCTGGGCGGATGCCCTGCTCCTGCCGCGGAAATAGGGGAGGCGGCGCCCCTAGTCACACCATGTGGGTGAGCACTCAACTGCCTAGATTCCGTGTTTGTGCATGCGTCATCATCAAGGGGAGCGTAGTAGCGATGTGGCCCCGAGATGGCTGCCAGATCGGTCTCAAATGGTCGGTCTTTGTCGGAGAGGAGACCAAGAAACACCACTTTGTTTCCACGATAAAACAGGGGCTCATGACCCTGTGTTGCGCCCCGCTAATGAAGGAAGACGGGGTTCCAATCATCCTTTTTGGGCCGCTAGCCAGTATGCCCAATTAACCTAAAAGCAAAGGAAAATAAGGTAAATATCAATGATCAAATTTTAATTGGTTCTAAACTTTAAGGATTCGTAGATATTGATTCGATTGTCAGAATATGGTGTATAAGGGCTTGTTGGAAACCTTGAGATACAAAGAAAATCTTGAAGGAGATTACATACTATGGAAATACATGGATAAGGTAATTTTATTTACAAAATGTTAGATATGTGGACTAAGTGCATATATGATGGTGCTTTGTTAAAATAATGATATAGGTGTGGACCTCATCATTGAAATTCAAGCAAGTGTTACACCACAATCTTAATAGGTATGATGAAATGACCACTCATGATTTATAGGTTTTTTTGATACTATATGATGTATTGGGTATGCATGTGTGCATGCCATAAGATTGTGTAGGATGTGATTTAAAGATGAAGATGCGTGTATATGGATAGTTGAGATTTCCAAGAAGTGTCTTTAAAAGAATTTAGACCTGATTAGAGGAATCTAAGATGAAGACTTTATACTCTATGACACAGGTAAGTGGTCCATGCACATGAGTACTCATAGTTTATGTTCAATATGTTTACATGTCTCCTAATAAGACTTTCATGATCTATTTGGTTTAATGTTATAAGACTTCAAAGTTAATATTTGCAAACAGTATTACTCTCATATTTCTACCATTATATAAGTTTAGATACCCAAAATATCGAGTAGAGATATGTTGTCCAAAATAGTTGTGACTCATGGGCCAAGTTCATGAGAAAGTTGAAGAATCATGTTCCTATCAGTTATCTTAGAAATGTTTGGAACTAATAAGTAAGATTTCAAGATAAGATATTGAAGTAATGCATCCATACGTAGTTTATGATTTGAATTAGCTTTGGATTAAGAATGTAAGTACATATATGTTATTAGGATTTCCCATCTTTATAGGCATAACTATGTAGTAAGATTTCAAGTAGAAACATGTCATTAAGATTTCATGCATATGTATAGATACAACAACTAGATTCCTTAGAATGAATAATATATAGAATTTAATTACAATATAAGAATATGAACTTCAGAATATTAAGACATGGTCTACTTTTAGAAATAAAGGTACTTTTGGGATCACAATGTATTATAAAAATGAGTTCATGATGGCATCATAAATTAATGACAAATTAATTTATGATTAGGTTGCAATACAATATTTTATAAGATTTCTATTTTTATATTTAAGGTTTAATATGTAAGTTCAGATGTAAAGGTTCAAGGTAACATCATATTTTATAAGAAGGATTGAACCATCTTGTCAGAATTGATATTTTCTAGATATGTGGTACTTATGATACTTTCATAAGCTTGACTTAAGATACTTTGTATACTTAGTATTTCTATATTCATGTCAGATCCTTTCTCATAAGGCATTAGACTCATTTATGATATAATTGGTATAATAAAGTAATCTTACCGAATCATATTTTTAGAATAAAGTTTACCTAGATAATGAGATACATGTTCAAATCCAATAATGGATTCAGTTTAGAACTCAAGAATAAGAGATTTAGATTCAGACTTAGACTACTCACTGTGTGAGTAGCCAGATTTTAATTAAAGATACATGATAAGGGTTTTAGACCCAATCTCATTTATAAAGTAATTGAGATCCATATTCACATTCAGTTCTATATTAAGTTTATCACTTAAGAATAAAAGATTCAGATTTAGATTTAGATTTAGAATTTAGTACCTGCTCATTACTCAGTAATCAGTTTTAGATAAGTCAGTTATCAGTGTTCAGTTTTAATATAAGATAAGTTCAGATTCAAAATTCAGTAAAGCTATCAGAATTCAGCTTCAGTTCAGATTAAGGATTAAGTAAGTTTAGACTTAAGATAAATAAGTCGAAACCTTCACATAAACATTATATGATAAGTCCTCATTCAGTAGTCCCAGGACGATGCAGAGGCATCTGTTGCCAATTCAAAGGAGTGTTACTCCAATTCAGAGGTGTTGCGACACCAATTCAGGGCGTAGTCACGCCAATTCAGAGACACCTCGGTGTCATTCAGAGGCATGTAGTGCCAATTCAAGGTACTTTAGTACCAATTCAGGGCGTAGATACACCAATTCAGGAGGACTTATTATATAATGGTGGCCACAAATAGATAAAAATCATAAGTAAAAGATACTTAAGATCAGAGCATGTCTGTAATCTCATCCACGAGTGTGATGAGAGGAATTCAGATAAGATGTTTATGATCTATACACTTTGGCGTAGGCCATGAGACCCGAAGTATAGGTCTCCAGAAAGAAAGAATAGAAGATAAGAGTTTGAGTAATGAGAGATAATATGTTTCTAGATTCAATCAAAGTTAAATGTTCGTTTCATATTTATGATGTTCAAGAATCTTTTGTAATATTTTAGTTCTTTAGCAATGTATATTTTAGAATACTCATGCCACTTACTCTAACGATTGTTTCTCTCAATGCATGGTTGGGGACACGATGTCTGCAGGTTTTGGAGCAGCTGAGAATCAAAGGAACAAGTAAAGGTCTAGGAGATTTTCACACTTGCCTAGTGGGGTGCCATCTACCGAGACGATCCATAGTTTAGACATCTTTTATTATGCATAGTCTTCTTAGTAGAATATATTACATGACTTGTCTTTCTTTGTCAAAACTATGTATGAATCAACTTTCCAATTATGCAAAGTGTTTAATTTGCTTTTATTGCAATGATTATCATGTTTGTGACACTCCCGGATGAAGAAAAAAATAGCTTCCGCTCATGTGTTATAAAATTCTGGGTGTTACAGAAAATGTATGATTGAATATTTGTATGATTTATTGTTTAAGTGTCCTAGTCTTCGAGAAGGCGATATGAAGCTTCTTGATAAATTCCTTATTATTTTGATCATAGAAAAATTCCACAAGTCTTTAGAGTCCTTTGACCTTGAACTAAAATGTAGAAAGAGAAATATGTCAGTCAATGAATTGATCAATGATATCATAATTGGAGAGGAACATAGAAACCAACATTTGGTCATACATGTTGACATAAATCCTGAAATCAACCTTCCTATAGCAAAGATACATAATGTCATCACCCAGTTTCATCTTAGCATGATATTAGGGCTCACATTAATAATTACATGCTTAACTGTTATGATAAATATTTAGCCTTAATTAATAATGAGATATCTAGTGGTGATGTTCTATACTTAATGAAAAATCCAAGTTTACTTCGTTTTGAATAATTAGGATTTGAGAAGTAAAGACCCTAGACTCCTGTAATTAGGGTTTTTTCCCACCACAACTGTGTTGGGAAACACAACTGTGTTGTAGGAGGGTACAATGACAATGCTGGAGTGGAATGGGCAAGGTAAGATAAGGGACAATAAAATTGGAGTTGCAGGCTTGCATAGAACGGTTGTGGTAGGAAACACGACCTTGTAGGGTTGATGGTGGCACGGGCATTCTACGCCACACAACTATTTTGGAGGAGTAGAGCCACTTTTATGCTAAAGCCTAATGGATTCAAGGAACCATGTACGTGGAAGGAATAACATCCATGATGGTTCCTTCTAGGCACGGATGTGGTATCATGCACATCCATTTTTGGGGTCTTTTAGAGATGCATCACTTAGCCGACCTTGCTCCAAACTAATATAATTGTGCAACATTTGATTTGTATTTATTTATTCATAACTCAGAATGATCTAAAAAACTTACTGGAGCTCTCAAACTTTATAAGAAAGAACATTATATATTTTCATAATTTTTGAAAGAGTTATGACCAATTCAGTAAACAATTTTCAGTAACATTTTATTAACAGAAAATGTTGCTGAAATAAAAGAAAGTGAAAGGTAAGGATAATTTGCAATCGACCCAAGTACCTTAATTTCTCTATATGAGTGACCTAACACACTAGTAACTATTTGTGATTCATTCCAGATAAATGAAATCCTAGAGAGAGAGGGAGAGATAGGATTTGGATGAAGAAAGTGGTGAAAATGGCAACTTAGGGTTTTCTATTCCTAGAGTTAAAGAAATCAAGTAAGTTTGTCATCTCTAGATAGCTTTTCTTGGTGATTATTATCTCCATGTCAATATTCTGTCCCTCCTAAAATTTTATTCAAAATGATATCAAATCACCCTCTTTTATCATTCTTTCTTTACAATTCTCCATTCCTAGGGTTTTCGAGTTGGGAGGAAGAAGGAAATGGTGAATTTCTAGGAGTTTGATATGGATTCAAGAATTTCATAGGTTGGGATACGCTTTTAAGGTGTTTTACACCTTAGGCTAGTGAGTACTTTCATATAACAATAGATTTCACAAATTTGATTAAATCCACTATAAACTTCATTTCTTATAAACCATAAATCTTCCTTTCAATTCTAGCTTTTATAAGACGATCTAGAAATGGATTAATTCCTTATGTGATGAGTGTCAAATGATGAAATCATATTAGAAAAGGTTGTAAAAAATTGATTGATTATTTTATTCCTTTTCTACATGCAGAAGAGGAAATCCTCTTTCTTGGTTCTGCTTCCTCTCCCTTTAGAATGTAATTTCTAAAGTCATTGTAGAAGTTAGAAGAATATACCAATATCTAGGGTTTTTTGTTACATTTGAAATTGTTGTATAACTTAATGAAGAACTTCTCTTATCTAAATCTCTTTATTTATAAATGATTTTTTATTTGAATGCTTAGTAAATATTTATCAGATATTATCTAGGAACTCATTTTTAGTTATAAGTGTGTGCTTACTATCTCAGTAAATAGGGTGAAATCTGAAATGAGTGGAAAGTGGAAAGTTAGTGAATATACATCATAATTCCAATTGAAGTGATTCTTGTTAACTTTAAAGATGTATTTATTTAAGGTTATTCTTGATGCATGATACTTCAGTGAATGGCGTGGAAACCCTAGTTCATTTCATGGGTTTCATATACATGTCTGGTTGTATGTGAGATGTTGGAAGCAATCTTTATATCAGTTATAGTTTATGATGCATTAAACCCTTTTTTGAGTCGTGATATGTGAATGATGCAAATGAAACTCTAAGGATAGGGCATTCAGTGAATCAATTATTTTCATTTTAGTGTTTCTCGACATGATATGTGGTGTTGCTCAACAACTCAATTTACATTACATGTTCCAACTAATCTATGAAAGGAACTATCTACAAGGTTAAGCTACGAAATGATGATTTGATGATTGAAATATGAATTTAAAGATTTAATTAGACATTAAATGCCCCGACAATAAAAAATCCTTGAGAAGGAAATGTGCTTCCCAACTGGAGGTAGTCCAAATCAAGGTAAGTAGGATGGTAGTAGTAGGGTGTGGGGTTCTAGGTAAGTGAGAGAAGACTCCTTATGATTGTGTGGTACCCAACACCAACAGAGGATGTCGTTGGTACCTATCTTACTGGTCAGTGGTCATTTTCAATAGGACCACTAATACAGAGTTGTGTTGATCATTGGTCATTTCTAGTAGGACCACTAACGCACATCAAACCAGAGTGCTTTGACTCTCCTTCTAAGTACCCATGTTTAGAGGATATTTCCAAATATCTGGTTGCTCCCATTATCCTTTAAGTCCCAGACATGGTGAGGCCAACTGCAAAAGGGGTTGTTGCGATTATAGACTTAGGAACCTGGGTATTCTTCTAAGTCTTATATAGTGAGATTACAACTTGCTACAATACTTTGGCATGTTGCGGTACACTTCATGTGGGTTCATGGAATAATAAAATGAATGAGAGATTAATTAAGTGTGTAGGTATTCATGCATTCTTTGTAGTTATCTAGAGAAATATTTCCAATTATATGTTTGTTAATGATTAGTGCCTTTATAGCTTGTTATTGTTCTACTTTAGATCTAGTTGCTCAATATTACATCTCTGGACTATTTAAGTTCTTTAAATTATTTCTTTGAAGTACCCATTCATTGAGTGAGTAGGCGCACCCCTCTACTCACAATTTTTAGGAAAACCATGTGGGTTTAAAAATGTCAATGCCAGAGTAGATTTTCCACAAGAGATAAGTATCAGATTAGTTAAGTTCAGTTAGTCACAGTCACTGTAGGTCCTAGTAAAGAAAGAAAAGAGTTTTAAGTGATAATGTATAACTATGTTTCCTTATTAATAGAGAATGTATCTGATTATTAAGTTGAATGTACATGGAAGTGTGAGAAATAGAATGAATATTTAGATATGTATCTTTATTGTAGAAAATAGATTAGAGGAATCAAGATTTAAATTTCCCTTGTAATGTTAGTTTATGCGATTGAATGTGAGAAAATGAAGAGTTTGAAATTAGAAAAAAAATGTTACGAGTGATCTTATATTATGTTTACTCCTCAATATATGCCCTAGTATCCTGATGAGTGGTTATTGTGAGATGTGGGTGTGACACATAGCCATGATATAAAACAAAAACATAAGAATTATCATAAACCTAAATCCAAAAGATATAAGAAACCCAAGAATAAACCATTTTGGAGTTGTGGATACGTTCATCACTAGAGCAAGGATTGTTACTTAATAAGGACAACAAGTCTACTATTTCAATGAGGAAGATGCTTTCAACATGATGGCTTCATCCTTAAATTTCAATGATGAATATTTATCTATTAAATCTGAAATAATCTATCTACAAGTCACTATATTATATTATAGATATTGGGGTTAACTTGCACCTTTGTTCTCACATGTTCTTATTAAGTGTCTTATCGTCCTCCAATGGTAGGTTCGTGACTTTAGGAGATCATTTGACACATGAAGTCAAGGGTGAAGGGTGTGTCGATGTGAAATTTACAACTAATTTTTTTTACTCTACGAGGAGTTGACCATGTCCCTAAAATCTGAAAGAATATTCTTAGTGGTCATGTATTAGTTACAGAAGGTTTGGAAATAGATTGTAAATGTAACAAAGTTGTCATTACATGTGTTAAAGATGGGTGATTTTTTGATAAGGTTGACTTTGTGAGGTTGAGAATCTATTCAAAATTCATCTAGATCCACTATATGTTTCTTGTATGAATGGTAATACTAGTATAATATAATGTTTGGCATGGTTGTTTGGTTCATGCAAATCTTGATTCAATAAAATGTATGTTGAACATGAATTTAATCCTGAAATCATTCATTGTAAGAAACACAAATGTGAAATGCGTGGTTAGGTTGAACAACATAGGAAACCCTTCCACCAAGTTGAAAGGAATCCTAACATTCTAGATATAGTGCAAACTCACACTTGTGAGTTCAAAGGTGTAACCGCCAGGGATGACAAATAGTACTTTATCACATTCATTGATGACTATAGTAGGTTTTTGTTAGGTTTTCATACTAAAAAGTAAGGATGAAGCATTAACCAAATTTTAAATCTTTAAGAACAAAGTGGAAACACAAGCTAACAAGGTAATTAAATGAATAAGGTGTGATGGGAGGGGAGTATACCTAAAACTTATTTCATGTATACTGTCAAAACCACACTTTTTATCCATGAGGTGATTGTCCCTTATTCACCATAGTCAAATGGGATAGCATAGATAAAAAATGAACCCGAAAAGGTATGATAATTGTGTTACCCCAAAGTTCTAGCTTACCTTCTTTTTGTTGGAGGATGCTTTGAATACACGTCATGTTCTGAATAGAGTTCCCCACAAGCATGAAGAAAATAGTCCATTTGATCTATGGAGTGTTAATAAGGCCAATCTCAATATCTCAAAGTTTGGAGGTGTCTTGCAAAGGTAATTGTCCCTAAACACAAGCTAAAGAAATTGGGACCAAAATTTCAGATGCCATACTCTTAGGTTATGTGGTGCCAAACTATGCATACATATTATTGATCATTGGATCTAATATATTTGTCATAAATGTCAAAACAATTTTGGAATTTAGAGATGAAAATTTCTTTGAGAATATGGTCCCAATAAAAACTTTATTGCCCCAAGAAACGTCTTATCAATATGAAAACTCTACAAGTTCCCATTCCTTTTCATGTGGAAAGGATGACAAATGTCAGTGGGGGTGCGACTTGGAACCTAATATTTCTAGATAAAATGGTCTTGAGGAAATACCTGAAGCTAGGAGAAGTAAACGTGTTAGGACATTCAAAGACTTTTGAAGTGACTTCCTTACCTACAATGTTGAGGAAAGTGATGTTACCTTTAAACAAGATATGTCTTCACAGGAAACCAAGTTTTGGAAGGAAACTAATAATGATGAAATCCAGTCAATCCTCTAATGAAACATGAGAATTGGTGGATTTCTCTCATGGTTGCTCATTTGTTAGGCGTAAATGAGTCTGTTAAAATAAATGAAATATAGATGGAACAATCAATAAGTACAAGACTAGTTTAGTTTCAAGGGATACACACAAATTGAAGAAACGAACTATTTTGATATATTTTCTCCGAACACTATATGTCCATAACTCATGCATGTAATGCATTGGATTCCATATATGACCTCACCATTCATCAGATAGATGTGAAGATAGTACTTTTACATGGTGATCTTTAGGATGAAATTAATATGAAACACCTTGACGATTTTGTGGAATGTGGAAATGAATTGAAGGTGTGTAAACATATAGAATCATTATATGGTTTGAAACAAACCCCTTGGAAATTTCATGAAAAGTTTAATATTGTAATATCATCCTTTGATTTTGTTTCCAACCATATAACTTAAGTGTGTCTATTGCAAAAATACCAAAGATGGATTAGGCATGTGTGTAGTTGATATTCTTATTCTTGGTTCTTATATGAGATTTGTAGATAAGATTAAGTCATTCTTGTATATTAAATTTGAAATGAAATATGTGGGAGTTGTTGATATGACAATAGAGCTTAACATCACAAGGTCCATTGACAACTTTTCTATCTCTCAATCTATCTAACTTGATTAAATATTGGATAAATTTAGTTATGAATCATGTATACTTGTAAGGACCCCATATGATCATCCCATCTTGTATATAAAGAATAAACTAGTATTCCTGTGTCTCAATTGAGGTGTTTCCAGATTATTGGAAGTTTAATGTTTTTATGAAACTGCACACATCCAAATATTACATTTTTAGTGTGTAAATTAAGTGGATTTACAAGTTGCATCGATAGATCTCATTGGAAATATCTTGATAGAAAACTTATGTATATTAAGGGAACCTTATAAGGAGTGGGACCTGCTAGATGAACCACTCACTTACTAAGAGGGAATAATAGAAAATCATCCAACGCCAAATTTGATAATAATTTTTCACAAAGGATAATGAACTAAAATTCAAGTATGTATTGTATCATTCACCAAAAATGTACGAGTAGAAAATAAAAGATCTAACAATTATGTCTAACATTGTTCTTCACTAAGTAAGATGTACATAAAAGAAAACTATAGGAAATATACCATAGAGGATAAACCAACTACTTCAATCTACCTCAAAGAAAGATCAGCTACACCTGGATAAATCTTGGTCAACTTTGGTCAACTTCTCCTTTCTCTCTACCTAATGGGTTGGAAGCATACCCCACAAGAGAAGGCAAATTGGATGTTTTCAACAAAAAAATTGGCATGTGCATATAAATAATGATTGGACAATACTAGGAAAAAAAGGATTACAAATAATATAACAAGGCTTCCAAAGAAAGAGAGAGAAAGTAAAATCCAAATGGATATTAAAAGAAATCTTCATATGGTAAGACACAAATAATATGTCAATAAACTATAGAGTTTATAATTAGTAATTATTTTCTTTAAATTTCAAATTAGAGAAATATGATAAATAATAAGCATTATGCATGCGGATTATCATGATAATAACAAGTATAATAAAATTCAAGGTATATGGCATCACCATCATATCCACATATTATGGGATCACCACCATAATCTTAAGGGGAGAAATGGAATCACATTGCTATTACCTAGGGACATGAATCATCATTTGCACCCTCTGTTAGTAGTACACACAATAGGGATACACCTCCTAGTCTGTACATTAAAAAATTTATTTAAATCAAATATGCATTTTAAATAGAGAGGCAAGCATCAGTGTGGTCAGATGAAAATATAGTATCCAAATCATAAAGCCATCATAAATATGTATAAACACGATTACTGATACAATCATGGCCATCACACAACAATTAGGGTTTCCATTGAACATGGATCAATAAATTAACAAGATGTAAATTGAATGAAATAACAAGAAGATATAAGGATGGGATGTTATTTGCAATAACAATAGTCTAGAAGACTAATCCGAAGAGCTTGGAGCAAATTAGTTCGACAATATATGTATGTATGTGTGTGTATGTATGTATATATATATATATATATATATATATATATATATATATATATATATATAGGTGACATTTAAGATAATATGTCACAATCAAGCCAAAGAGAGAGAGGAAATATAAATCATTGTCCAATATAGAACATAGGGCATGGAACATACCTTAATATCCAAAGTCAAAGTCCAACCCTAGATCAAATCAAGATATTCCTTCACCTAATATTACATTAGATGTAAATCATTCATTAATGCATGCATTACAAACCCTAGAAAATTGACTTCTTATTCTAGTGAAACCAAACATAAACCAATAGATAGGATTTATGTTTCTGATTCTAGAATATATTTTATGTATTTTTTTTACTAATCATATAAATAGTTATGAACTATAGTAGATAAAAGAAATTACTAATTCATCAAAAATGAATACATCATACAATTACTGAAACACCCCTGCATCACACGTCAATGACTTGAGGCATTCGTGGGTATATCTATACTTATGTAGAGATTAATATTGGACCCAAAGAAACTAATTTTGGACTTAGAATTATCTTTTTGAGATTATCTTGTGCGAGTTTTATCTAAATTAGGGTTTAAATCAATTACCTATATGATTATTATTGTATATCAACATTATCCTCAATATTTAGTATTCATAATTTTAATGCCCTCACATTATCACAATTAGGATTATATGAGATTATCTTATACTAATTATGTTATTTTAAGTAATTACTCAATAAGTCCATTAATATCAAAACTAATTTAAATAGTGTGGCATGTTAACATATTCTAATTACATATTAAGAATATCAGATACCACCCTATCCTTTATGTGCATTTATACACATCCAAACACTCATTAGACACATTAAGTATTAGTTGCATGTTAATGTACAATATGACATGTATGGTGATCCACTCACCTATGAGGGAACACTTCATATTATTGGATATGTTTCGTGTGTATTAGCCTATTTTATATGATTAGAGAGCCTAATGTCACTATTGTATCATGAATGTCACCATGGATGTATAGGTTAGGTTTGGTCATACTAACTTAGGGTTAAAGGCCAATTGGTCACTAATCATCTGATGCACATCATTACCACATCAGGGGCTTAGGGTTAGGTTCCATGCATCATCTCATCATCACATTAGAGTTTATCAGTCCATAACATGGTAATGATCATATGTAGTTCATATTTAAGGTTAACATGTGAGTTACTCGTATTATGTGCATTAAATATCCATTAGGGCACAACGCTGAGCAATAGGGTTAAGATATGTCCTTGTTTGCTCAAATATAAGTATCAATCACACTAGCTTTTGAGTCATGAGAGTAGGGTTTCTAGATCTTGGATAGCCAAGTTTAGATATGTTGCAAACCTCTTCCCTTGTATTGCATTATGACAAATATCTTTTTGTAATCGAAGGATGTAGGGATGCAAGTTGGATTGTCAAGGACTCTGGGAGCAATGGGGTCTTGGGAAATCTATTACTATTAGGTGGACGTGCTATCACATTGAGGCCTCACAAACTTACCATATCGTCTCGGTCCACCTTTGAGGTTGCTTTGGAAAAAGTGCAAACTAGTATAAAGATATACCAACACATACGTCAGCACACATCTCATTCGGACCGACATTTTAATATTGTCTATGAAAATGACATAATATAAGTTTGGTTGCATTGGTGTATAAGTAGGGGTAGTGGTATAGATTTGATTCATTTTAATTTCAGTCTCCTCTCTCCATCTACTGGTGTTGGTGTGTGTTGTTGTCGTGCAATAATGTGTTGTATGTGTAGCCATTATTTGAGGTGTGGTCAATATCAGCTTCGAATTAAGATGCGTACTAAAGTTATGGATCAAATTATCATGGGATGAAGGCGTAGTCAGCATGCACACACCTAATGGAAGGGTGTTTGATTTCTCTAAAGTAAGTCCGCAATGACAATGTGATCATTTTAAGTTTGTAACATGTGTTTTCAGTTGATTCTCCTATTTTGTTTTCTCTTGTTGTTTCTCATAGGTTTGCGTATATGACACTAAATAAATTGCATGAATTTTCCTTATTCATGTTTTATGGCTCATGTAGTTTGAATCTAAATGAAAATCATCCCCAAATCAGAATAAATTTTGACGCATAGATTATTAAAAAAGAAAGACTCATTCAACCTTCGCAAATTGAAGCCGAACGACTGAACTTAGGCCTCGTTTGGTAGGATGTCCTTTATTTTCCTAATGTTCAAAAGCAATGACACTAGAGATGATTCTTATTTGGTAGGATGCAGTGTGGTGAAGTTCACGGAAGTCCAAGTGCATCTTGTCACCCATTTTGTGACAAATTTCGGGAAAAGGTACCGCGCAGGATCAGCGCGCAGTCGGGTGCGGAACATATTTGTTACGCTGCCGCAAAGTCCGGCTGCTGTTATTACCACGTTGCTGCTGCGATTTTTATAAATCTACCAAAGAACTGCAAAGAAAAACGAAGGACTCCTGGTACACCGTACCAAATAAATCCAGAATAGTCTAAAAAGCATGATTGATTTTCTTTTTTCAGCAAACTACACCCAACAACACCCTAGCAAATAGGCCCTTGGCCGGCCACGAATTTTAGGTACCATCTTCCTTCCTCCGTGGACCGTAGGTGGCGCGTGTTCCCATTCCCCCGCCAACAAGCACACTTACCATAATACCAAACATAGACATCAACAACAACGACAATAGAGAAAAGGGTGGCGTGAGATGTATATGATTAATAAAGAAAGTATCATACAGCCGCGACTACAGTTGAGTGCCCGTAGTCCCGCCCACGGCAATCTTGAAAACCAGCTGAATTCCAACTGTGGCTCCTCGTACCTCCGAAAGGCCAACGTATGCTCTGAAAGGCCAAAGATGCTAACAGGCACGCGATGAGCATTACAATATGGATCTCATGTTCCTGTATATGTGTATAATAATCGTCCAGTTGGGTGGGTAGTTTGTTGCTGACTGCCATAGTCTTGCGTCGCGTGCCTCCAAGAAGCGAACTGGATTCCAACGTAGAAAACGACTAGTCGGGCCTGTTCTTTTGGTTTTCTAGTTGTTCCCCTTCAAGTTGTATATATATGTTTTGAAAAGTATTGGAAAAACTTTGTAAAATAGGAAATGTGCCGTAGAAATGTGAAATAGGATTCGACTACTTAATGTGGAACCAGAAAAGGTAATGCATCAATCGGACGGGAGTCGATTAATAAATTGTTAGAAAAAACAAAGAGGATTGTCTATGATACATATATAAAATAAAGGGTGTCATGTAAGGAACGAACAATTACGCAATGGGAAGAAGGGAAATATGATGGTAGTGTTTCGTGTCGGGTGGAAGGGGGGAAGGAAAGGTGGAAAGTTAAGAAGAAGAAAAAAAAGGCAGGTCACCATCCGCGAGCTGCAGAGAGAGTCAGATGGAGCTCGTGTCCTCAGCACGACGATACCCACACGCCACAGAATATAGATTATTATTATTATTATTATGAGAGGTAGGGGATGATGATCATCACCCACTCTTGATCGGTTCTCCACTATAAACCTAAAACAATGGTAATATAAATAAAAGTGCCACCAACGACGCCCACTTGCTCTGCCTTGCGGTGCGTACCCTACGCGGCCGCGCCGCGCTTTACTTCTCCATACACACCCCTGACTTCTCTCTTTCAGTACTTTCTTCCCAGGGTACTCATCCCTTTTGTCCTCTTCGTTCCAGTTCTTGATCGGCGCCCTTCTGCTCCCTGGATCCGAAACGGTCCCTCAGCTGCTTTTGCCGCCGCCGAACCAGCGATCTTATACTGCTTCATCAAGACATCACTTCTTCCAGCAGATCACCAGGCAAATCGAGTGCCCGAGTTGATTGTCGTTCAACCAAAAACGAAAGGTCTGAGGTTTTTCTTCTTCAGCTAGTACCTACCCGAGTTGATCTCTCTGAGTCTGCTGATTGTGAATTTGAATCGTTAGGGATATCTAATTGCGTGCTGCCTGTCAATTTCCCAAACTGCAGTGAGCTGCGTTCCTGAACCTTCTATATCGCCAACAACAACAGATGAGTTCCGTTCTCCACAACGCCGGTGGCGGCGGCTGGTTCATAGAGTACGGGGGCAACGACGACCCTCAGGGTGCAGATTTCCTCTGGGCCTCTCACGCCGTCGACGATCCAGAGACTGCTGATAGGTCGGTACAATATACTATCATTATTATACATATGTTCCCTCTTCTGCTAGCTGCTCTCTTTCCGATAGATGTTACACTACACACTTGGTTGTGGATTGGGAGCGTTTCGTTCCTTTCTTGACCTTGTGTCGGTTCTTCGTATCCCATCGCTTACAGCTTTTTGTACTGGTGGATATGGAACAAAACAATGGAACAGATCATGCCTCTTATCTGCCACTAATATGTTTGATTATGTTGATAATTTGGCATTCTACTGATGATTCCACGGACTTCCATTCTGCAGAGCCTTCGACGAAGCTACTCTCTCAAAGAAACGGTATGTCTGTTTAAATTTTAATGTCTCTCAATATATATGTATGTCTATTATAAACTGACCACAGGATATATCCTTACAGCAGCCGCGGTGAATCCAGTGCCGGACCAGGAACGAAAGCTTGCAGGGAAAAGCTGAGAAGGGACAGGCTCAATGACAGGTATATTATAGTTGCAATACTTCCTACTTAAATAATTTACCCTGAACAGAGCACCCACTACCCCCATGTTGGCAAACTATATGTTATTATTATTCTTATTGTTAGTGGACTGGGTGTGGATGGAGCACCGTCTTAATTTATTAGAATCCGTTTATGGATGGATTCGATCTAACCTTTCATCTGTCGTACGTGTCGACAATCGTCTGCAGGTTCGCGGAGTTGGGGGCCCTTCTGGAACCTGAAAGGCCACCCAGGGCAGACAAAGTCGCCATCCTCCTCGACGCCACACGACGCATCACCAACCTCCGGATTGAGGCACAGACGCTCAAGGAATCTAACGATGCGCTCCAAGGCACCATCAAGAGTATCAAGGTTCGTAATCATAACCATCTGTTATATACATGAGCTTAGACATCAGCATCAGGATATGCATCTACCGTAAACTGGGGCATGTAACTAACCAGCTGTTCGTGCATAAGATCTGGTTGGTTTCCTGCAAAAACGCGAGATTTTCCTGGTACTAACATGTGCAAGCTTTGTTCTGTGTTTGCAGTCTGACAAGTCGGATCTCAGGGACGAGAAGATCAGGCTAAAGGCCGAGAAGGAGCGGCTACAACAAGTTCTCAAGGGCATCAGTTCTGCTCCTACCCCAACCCAATTCATGCGGCCCAACCCTGCTGCTGTAACCGGCCAATACTGTACTCCTCCTCCTCTTCCTACTGCACCTGCTACTACTACCTTCGGAGAACCCAAAAGCGCTCCCAGCTACAGGCCGGTGCAGATGTGGCAATGGATACCGCCTGCGGCACTCGACACGTCCCAGGACCATGTGCTCAGGCCTCCAGTCGCCTAATAATCTACCATCCTTGGGCTCATCGTCGCGTGTGTATGTGGGGCGGGTGGGATCACATTCTATTGCGAAACCTCCTTTTGACTTTTATGCCTCAGGCATGCGTTCCCATATGTATGTATGCATCACAGCCGGCGTTTGATTTATGTTCAACCATGACACTCTATCGTATCTGGAACAAAGGAACAAGATATAATAGAGAAAGCATATGGCAATTCTTCGTTGCTAGCTTTTTAATATTTGACCGGTATGAATGACTCCCAACATATATATCTGGTGTCTATCGTATTATATATGTATACTAATGCCGTCCTCTTCTTCCTTTGGGGAAAATGGTAGTCTGCCTTTACTAGTAGAAAGCCCAACGTCCATCAGCAAGTCTCGTTGAAAGCTTAATCTACTTATAGTTGCCTTCACCCTTGTTATAGATAAACTTGCGAAGACAAGTACCCGTTTAAGTTCGACTTAGGCGATGGAATTTACCACCCGTTAGAAAATCACTCAAATACATGCCCACCGATTAGTTAGGGAGGTCCATGAGTATCCCGCAAACTTACACAAGTAACCCAATCAGCTCAAAATAAATATATTAACATAAATATAGTACATGTATGCCTCTTAACAAATGACATGTCCATGAATTTACCAAGTTAAGAAATGCCTTTTGTGTAATGTATATAACATAAAAAGAAAAAGTATAAAAGCCACGATTGATATGTTTTTGTTCATTTTGTATACAATGGAAACAAACTAGCTATATTCTATGTTGTTGGTTGTGTTAATGAAGCACATAGTGTACGTGTTGCATGCTTTATATTCAGTGGCATCAATTATATTCTCTTATTGTTCGCTTGAAATAGTAGACAACTCTAAGTATATGCTATATTAGAATTTTAACATTAGATGAAAAAAGATATGATGTTGTTATAATGATATATTATTTTGTTTGCAACATCTATATAAGTTTTTTAATTTAGATTGCAACAATTGGTTTCTTTTTACAATTATATATATATATATATATATATATATATATATATATATATATATATATATATATAGTCAGGCTAGAATACACTCGAGTGTATTCGGACCAGAATACACTCAAGTAGTTTCTCATTATGCAATATTTTTTTCAAAAATCTAATCCGTCGATCTTCTTAAACATCTTGTGAATAGATCATATGCAAAATTTGAGCACATTTGGACATTTATAGGTCATGTTATAAAGACCGCAAAAATTATGCATTTCAAATTAGTTTCACGTGTCGATTTTGTTGCCCTTGGATGAGTGACTTACACTGATCCAAATGGGATCAAAATTTGTATGTAGCCTAGTTATAGTATGACGGTGAAGATCAATGGTTTATAGCTTGACTCTCTCTCTCTCTCTCTCTCTATATATATATATATATATATATATATATATATATATATAAAGTTGTGTATTAAGCCAAAGACAATGGATAGCTACTCTCATTTTTTATGTCTGCACAAAAAAATATTCATGAACCATTCTACTTTTTGTCATAGAGAAGCAACTAGCAATATCTCACTACTACAGAAATGGCTTATAAAGTTACTTTTCAAGGTGTCAGTTGTATACATAAACCGACACCTAAACTCTACAGTGTCGGTTGATAACATAAACCGACATCCAATCTATGAAGGTCGACCAGACACGGGTACTGCTTTTATTAAGTGTCAGTTAATTAATAAAAAACTGACACCTAAAATCAACCGCCAAAACCAAAATACCAGCGAAAAAATTACCTCCAAAATTTGACATATGGCGTCGGTTCATAAATGAATAACCGACGACTAAAGGTTATTCGCGGGACAGGAATAGTTGTCGGTTGTCTTTTAGTTAAAAACCGACAACTATAATCTAGTATAGGCGTCGGTTGTTGGAAAAGAACCGACACTGTTGGTTTAGTTGTCAGTTATTTTGAATAACCAACGCGTATTGTCAACTTAATAGCTCACCAGCGCGAGCGACTCTTCCCCTTTCCCTGTTTCATTCCCGATTTCAGTTAGGTCCGGTGATTTTCTTGCTCGCCCCCACCGGTCGTTGCTCCGTGCTCGCGCCCGCCGTGCTCCTGCTCCTGCCCTCGCCGCTGCTCCGTGCTCACCGGCGGTCGTGCTCCTGCTCCTGCCCTCTGTGCTCACCGGCGGCCGTGCTCCTGCTTTGTGCCCTCGCCGCTGCTCTGTGCCCTCGCCGCCGCTCCTGCTGCTCTCCCTTCCGCCGCCGCTCCTTGCCGCAACTCCTCTCCTTGCTCCGGTCGCTGCTCTCCTCTGCCCTCAAGGTATGCCCGCCCTGCCTTCTTCCTTCTTCATCTGCTCCGGCGGCTGCTTGGGCGGTGCCAAGGCAACCACAGCCTTTTTCCTTCTTCCTCTGCTCCACCCTACTCCTCTTCTTTCTTCTCCCTCTCCTTACCAACAGCAACTACGACCGTGTGGGCTGGCACGGCCGTGGCTGTGTTGGCCGACCACACGGCCGTGCTACCCAGGCTACTGCTGGGTATTTTTATATATTTTTTAAGTTATTTACTTATTGGTAACTTGATAAATAACTCATATACACTGATCTATGGCAATGCCTTAGTTGATCACTCTTTATATTAGAGCTGCAAGCCTGTAACATTAAGTAATTTTTGAAAGTAAAATAATTATTGACTGTAATATATTGAACTTATATACAATACATGTTCTATGATAAGCCTTAGTTAATTTAATATGCATACTTTGTATGTAAGACATAGTAATCGGGTACTACTGTATATCCAAGTAAATTACATGTAACTAATCATGACATGGATTTTAGAATGCATACTTTGGTTAAATGTACTGCTGTAATTTTTGATCAAGTGATGATATGTAAATGTAGCAATAAGTTAGTAAGGTATCAATGATAAGTCTGATGTAATGTGATGCAAAATAGTTATTGTATCATGCATATCTTAATACTTTTTTATTTTATAGTTGTATAGGGTGTTTTATGTGTGACAAGTCTATTGTTTAATAGTTTAGCTATAATCATTGTTTTATAGTTATGTTATAAAGTATTTGGGTGTTTAGTATGGTTATTTAGGGTGTTCAGATATGTATAAAGGTTCCAAAAAGTATAGTATATATATGCATACATGTGCAATTTTTATATAATTGTATAGAAAATCAAAACCAGTTCTTGGTGAGAATCCTAATCACCCTTCTTGCTTAATGATGAATTGTAATGCACACATGTGACATGCTTTGAATGACAACTAGGATTTTAGGTATAAGAATGACAACACATTATTTGTTGGCCTAGAAACCCGTCCAAGATTTACTCATTAGGAGTAAATCTTGGATAGTCCCCGGTTTGGGACTGTTCTTGAACACCTAATCTCACTTAGGATGTAAGTGTATAATGTGTATTGAGTTTTCAAGAAAATTTCGGCAGCATTTCCCTGTTTGTTCTCTAAGTACATATGTACTTGGAGAACAGCGGGGAAATGCTGCCGAATTTTTTTTGAAAACCCAATACACATTATACACTTACTAGTGAGATTAGGTGTTCAAGAATGGGATAGGTGGTACACATTTATTATATATAATAATGACATCACATGTATTTGTTAACCCTAGACCCAATCTTGTTGTAATATATACTTGTTTTCTCTTTGATCATAGAATGGATAGATCATGGATGTCCATTCGCAATCACTGCACCCCAGAGTTTATTTCTGGTCTTGACCAGTTTATTAGATTTGTCGAGGAACATAGGAAACAACCTGGAGATAGGTTCTACTATCCATGTAGGCATTGCGGTAACAACTTGAAAGTCAACACTGGTGACGAAATCAAAAGTCATGTCATGTGCAACGGGATTATACAAGGCTATACAGAATGGCAATGGCATGGAGAGATTTCAATCCCGAAACCAGTGGATGTCGATAGCAGTGCTTGTGTGGAAGAAGAAATGGCCTACGATGACGTAGATGTGAATGAACCAGTTCCAGTAGACATCGTTGATGCGATGCTGAATAGTTGTGGGGTAGAGCACACCGATCCACCTCCCATTTTTAGAAACATTGTGCATGATGCTGAGATACCGTTATACACAGGTTGTACTAAGTTTACGAAGCTTAGCGTTGTGTTGAGATTGTATAAGCTGAAAGCTAACAATAGATGGAGTGACAAAAGCTTCACGTCATTGTTGTCTTTGTTGAAAGAAATGCTTCCTGAAGGAAACGAGCTGCCAATCTCAACATACCAGGTAAAGAAATTGTTGTGCCCAATGGGAATGGATGCCAAGAAGATACACGCATGCCTGAATGATTGTGTATTATTTCAAAAGGACTATGCGGATTTGAAAGATTGTCCAAAATGTGGTGTGTCACGGTATAAATTGACGACTTCGGGGGAGTCCAAAACTGGTTCTCCTGCCAAGGTGATGTGGTATCTACCTATAATATCACAGTTTCAACGCTTGTTTGCCAATCCGATAGATGCGAAGAATTTGAGGTGGCATGCAGATGTTAAGAAAAATAATGATGGGATCCTACGACATGCGTCTGATTCCCCACAGTGGAAGAAGATTGATCTATTGTACCCTGAATTTGGTGAAGAAGTCAGGAATCTAAGACTTGAGCTTTGTACAGACGGGATGAATCTGTACGGGACGTTGAGCAGCCAACATAGCAATTGGCCAGTCATGCTTGTTATATACAATCTTCCTCCCTGGTTGTGTATGAAAAATAAGTACGTAATGCTGCCGTTGTTGATATCGGGCCCTAAACAACCTGAAAATGGCATCGATGTTTATCTTGAACCTCTAATTGATGACTTAAAGAAACTCTGGGGTGAAGGTGTGATGACCTATGATACTTCACGAAGAGAGACATTTCGTTTGCATGCTATGTTGTTTTGCACTATTAATGACTTTCCAGCATATGGGAATTTGTCTGGATATAGTGTCAAAGGAGCTAAAGTGTGTCCTATATGTGAAGAGAACACTGATTCAACAAGACTAAAACATGGCGGTAAGACTGTATATCTCGGTCATCGAAGGTTTCTTCCAAAATTTCATCTGTATCGTAGGAAGCGCAAAGCATTCAATGGATTGAATGAGGAACGGAGTGCACCTAAAACTATACCAGGGGAGGTTGTTTATGAAAGAGTAAAAGACTTTGTCAATGAATTTGGTAAGAGATCACAATGTACTATGGCCACACGGAGTGACAAATCTTTATTCAAGAAGAAGTCAATATTTTGGGATCTTCCTTATTGGAGTTCTTTGACAGTCAGGCATTGTATCGATGTCATGCATGTTGAGAAAAATGTCTGTGATAGTGTCATCAGTACTTTGTTGAATATACCAGTTAAGACTAAAGATGGGATAAAATCCAGACTGGACCTACGTGAAATGGGAATAAGGTCAGAATTAACAGAATTTCGTGAAATGGGAAATCGGAGAACATACTTACCTCCCGCTTGTTACACATTGTCTAGAAAGGAGAAGAAAGCTTTTTGTGAATGTTTGGTAAATGTTAAGGTGCAACAGGGTTACTCATCCAACATCTGTAGATTGGTATCAATGAAAGATCTAAATTTGATAGGTCTTAAATCTCATGATTGTCACACTCTAATGCAACAAATATTGCCTGTGGCAATTAAATCTATATTGCCGAAGCATGTAAGGTTTGCAATCACCAGACTTTGTTTCTTTTTCAACAGACTGTGCAGCAAAGTTATTGACCCTGATACTCTCGATAAATTGCAAAGAGAAGTGGTTGTTACCCTATGTCAGCTTGAGATGTATTTTCCTCCGTCATTCTTTGATATCATGTACATCTTGTTGTCCACTTGACTAGGGAAGTGAAAATGTTGAGACCAGTTTTTTGCATTGGATGTTTCCCTTTGAACGATACATGAGCGTTTTTAAAAGTGATGTTCGAAACCGTTATCGGCCTGAAGGGAGTATTATCGAGGGTTATGTGGAGAGAGAGGTTATGGATTTTTGCAATGACTTTCTCAGTGGTAATGACACTCCTGATAATGACAAGAATATTGATGAGCAATTTGGCAAAGGAACTTTGGGATCACGTGTGAAAGTAATCAACAGTGAGCAGTTGGAATAAGGTCACTTGTATATTTTACACAACATGGATGAAGTGAACGTTTATATCGAGGAACATATCAATTTCATCAAGAGACAATATCCTCGAGCCAATACAATGTGGCTTGCTAGAGAGAATAACAAGACATTTATTAAGTGGTTTGAAAATAAAGTCTTACATCAACTATCTCAAACACCAGATGATATTACTGAAACTATCAAATGCCTCGCCTTTAAACCAAAATTGACTGTTATGTCTTATGAAGGGTATGACATTAATGGATTCACATATTACACTAAGCGCCAAGATGATAAGAGTGTCGTCCAAAACAGTGGGGTCACCCTTCAAGCATCGACTATGTTTTTTGCAAGTGCAAAGGATAAGAGTCCACGTGAAGCTAAAATGTCATATTACGGTGTCATTGAAGACATATGGGAGTTTGACTACATAGATTTCAGAATTCCGCTCTTCAAATGTAATTGGTTTGATAACACCAAAGGAGTTATAGTGGATGAATTGGGTTTCACTTTAGTGAACTTTGAAAAGATTGGTGAGAAGGATGAACCATTCATATTGGCATCACATGCGAAACAAGTATTTTATATCGATGATCCTGCAAATGATAAATGGTCGGTTGTTCTTCATGGTAAAAGACAGTTCATTGAAGATCCTATAGATGAAGAACAGTACTATGATAAGTATGATGACTCCAGTCCATTCTCAGTTGGGTTGCCAACACCAACAAATATTGAAGCTAATGATGACTTGTATGTGCGCGGAGATCACAATGAAGGATTGTTAATTGATAAAAAATCGCAATATTATAGGCATGTTTATACAATGTTTTTTTATATGTTTTATTTTTCTGAATGTGAACTTTACAATGTGAATGTGAACTTTACAATGTGAATTTTATAATGTGAATTACTTTATAATGTGAACTTTACAATGTGAATGTGAATTTTACAATGTGAATTACTTTATAATGTGAACTTTACAATGTGAATTACTTTACAATGTGAACTTTACAATGTGAATTACTTTACAATGTGAGCTTTACAATTTTAATTACTTTACAATGTAAACTTTACAATGTGAATGTGAATTTTCAGATGGCTGAGCATTCTCCTGATGACCGTGCTGATGATTACCGTGAGGGTGAGGACATCAATGCGCCGCCTCACAATATAAGTTTTAAAAATATATCATATATTTATATCTATATGTCCATTTATAGTTATATCTTATAAATGTGTTTATTTTGTCAAATTTTAGGTTGATGATGCACATGTACCATCTGAAGCACTTGAGGCAGTTGATCAGCAACACCAAAAAGTTGACAGGAGAAGGGGCATCACTATGATGAAGAAGTTAATAGCGCAAAAGGGCAATGGACCCAAACTTGTTGTGGATTTTGATAATGCAGGAAATGCATCTGGTGTGAATCGCAATTCATTTGTTTCATATCTTGGGTATGTTACTCGCAGCCATTGCGGTTGTATGATAGATTCTTGGCATAAAGTTTCTAAGGAGAAGAAAGACGTAATATGGAGGGATTTATGCATGAGTTATTATTAATTTGCAATTATATTTTTTAGATTACTAATTTTTTGGATACTAGTTAATAGCAATTCTAATTTGCAGAGTATATTTGAATTGGATGAAAAGCTGCATCGTAAGTACGTGATGCAACGCTGTGGGAGAGTCCTAAGGAACTATAGGACAAATCTCACCCGAGAATACATAAAAGAAGCTAACAAAAAGAAGAAGACAACCACTGAACAGTGGAACTTCCTGGACAAAGAAGAATGAAACACATTTGTTGCTTCAAGACAAACGGATGAATTCAAGGTATTAGGCGTCAGTCCCAATCTCATTAATATATGTTGTATTCACCTATTCAAGATTAACATTTACTGTTACTAACCAAATCATTAATTTGTATACTAACTAGGCCCTCAGTGAGGCACAAAGATCAAGGCGTGCACTGAATGTGCATGACCACACAATGGGTCCAAAGGGGTATGCAGGCATTCGCCAAAGACTACAGTCTGAGGCTACTGCTCAGTCTACTGCTACTCAGGAGTCCTCCACTGTAGGTAGCACACCTCTGCCTCACCATGATATCTGGATAGCTGGGAGGAAAACTAAGAAGGGAGAAATAAGGAAGCCCGCAACTGCTGAGGCGGCTGCAAAAATGGTAAAATACAACTCTTACAACAATCGTTCAAATATTGATTATTTGTGGTGTTTACTTAATTACAATTTTTTGTTTTGGCAATTAGCGGGAGCTGCACGAGCTGAGGAAACAAGGCAAGTTCATCCCTGAGGGCACAAGGGATGAATTGACAGTTGCTCTAGGTAACCTAGAGCATCCTGGACATGTTAGGGCTGCAGGCGCTGGTGTGGGCATCAAATCTTTTTTTGGGCCATCCCAGCGCAAACATGTCCCAAAAGTAGGACTTTCACAAGAAGAGGTAATATATTATTTCTTTATAATGTTACTGTAAAAAGAGAATTCAATAATTAGAAGCTAATGTTTCTTTTATCCATGTATAGGTAGATAAGCTAGTTGATAGGAAACTGGAAGAAGCACTGAAAAAGTGGCAGGCATCTCATACTGCCACTCAGCAGACAATACCTATGATGCGATGATTTTGAGTCGCATTTAGAGACCTATTTCATATGTGTTTTGTGCCTTAATTACTCATTTTCATGGATATTATTGCATAATTCACTTTATTTGGTCTCTGCCATCATTTTATATCAAATCCCCTTTATTTCATTATTTTAAGCATTATTGATCATCTTATCATAAATCGTGTGGATTTATTTGGTCTTGTTGTGCAATTTCAGGAAAAACAAGTATCTACATCCGTCGATACCATCGACGGATGTCGATACCATCGACCAAGCCACAGGTTGTCAGCCGAGAAGAGCAATACAGAGTCAATACCATCGACACCCAAGTCGATGGCATCGAGATGTTTCCAGGCTGCTGGCGAGGATAAAGTCGATACCATCGACGCAAGTCGATGCCATCGACACAAGGAGAGCTACAGCGTCGCTAAACGACAACAATCAACGCTAAAGGAGTCGATACCATCGACACCCAAGTCGATGGTATCGAGATCACCACAGGCGCCCAGAATAAAAGAAAGGAAAGCTGCCGCTAATCCGCTGGGTCGATACCATCGACCCGCGTCGATGGTATCGACGCCGGCAGATATGCGTTGGATGTGTTTTGATTTCGATCGGACGGCTGTTGTTATTTGATGACCTAATTAGGGACTTATACCTAATGACGGCCGCCTAGACGTGATCATGATCTCATTTTTGGATTGCACGAGTGCCGAGGAGGAGAGAAAGGAGAACGGAGGCCGAGAAGCTCATCCCGGTTGATTCGGACGCTGCCGAAGACAATTTCCACCACCGACAGGCGGGGAAAGTTTGTGTTCTACGCCAAGGATCCACCGGTTCTTCTTCGTTCAGGGGTTTTTCCCATCTAGTTCACGTTTTTCTTATGAATTCCCCAATTTCTACCATGTATTCGTGTAAGATGAACATGAGAGGCTAAAACCCTCAATCTTTAGGACCGGGAGTAGCCCGGGGATACATTGTATGATAATTTTATATTGATAATTCATATTTTTCTCTCATATCCGTGGTATAAATTCGTTTTCTCTATTGCTATTGTTATGCTTGATCACCATAATAATAAATTAATGCCCTTAATCACTTCGATAGAAGGATTAACGGTTGAAAAGAGACGAATTCTACATTAATTAATAAAACCCTTGACAAAGGAGTTGTAAAATTAATGGTGGGAACTGAGGGACCGATCTTAATGCGCTTAGTTTAGGGGAATGATTACTATGACGATGGAATCAACCTAAATCTAAGTAGTGGATTACACCACGACAGTGGGTAATTCTCATTTCAGGCCACTACCCGGATAGAGAGAGAAGTGTGAGGAATTATATGAAATCTAATACAATGTTGACCCGCGGTGAAACCACCATCCTAAAGATATCCCTTTTAATTGATTAAATTCACCTTTAATCGATTGTTTTCTTTGTTTGATTTTTATTTTCTTTCAATTTGAACAACAAAACCCTACTTTGTAAATCGGTCTAGCTGATTGCGATTAGTTAGTAGAAGTCTCCAATAATTCACGTATCCCTGAGTTCGACTCGGGCCTCACAAGGCCTATATTACTCGACGCGTATACTTGCGTTTAAGCGCGTAGTAAAATACACGTCAAGTTTTTGGCGCCGTTGCCGGGGATACGGTGAATTATTGGCACTTTGAGTGCTAAGAGCGGCCATTCTAGGCCACATTTTATTTATTTATTTTAGAACAATTTCAAAAATTCCTTTATTTCTCTATAATTGTGTTGACTCGTTCAAGGCATTGTACTGAACCACTATTTCCATATTTCAGGTACTTTGCATGGTGCGCACACGTAGTCGAGACTACGCGAATCGCACACCTGAGATCCCACATCCGGGACCAGAGGACGAGGACTACTACGAGGAGGAACACCACAGTGATATACATTCTGAATCTGAGCCAGAACAAGAAGAAGTAATGGCTGAAGCACAGACAATATGGGAGAAGATCAAGGCGTCTTCTTCCTCTGCATCAAAGGGGCCCATAAAGAAGCAGGCGATCAACATACCGACATACAAGATCGACCCGGCACTGATTAACTTGGTCAAATCTAACGCATTTCACGGGCTGAAAAATGAAGATCCAGTGGCACACATTAGTCAGTTTGTTGAAAATTGCGATATGGTGAAGATCGACAGGTTCCCGCAAGATGCGTTGTATCTCAAGTTATTCCCAAGTTCCTTGGCTGGAGTAGCAAGAGAGTGGCTTCATAACCTCGACGAGGAGTTTGTTGAATCTTGGGATCACATGGTGGAGGTTTTCTTCGAGAGGTTCTTCCCTCCTGAGAAGACCAATGATATGATCCGGAAGATCCACAATTTCACCCAACAGGCAGGTGAAACTTATTCTGAGACTTGGGAGCGATTCCAAGTCATGTTGAGGAGATGTCCACATCATGGATTGGACAAGGAAACCCAAGTGAAGATCTTCTACTTTGCTCTCTCCGAGCATGATAGAAGCAATTTGGACTCGGCTGGTTCCGGATTTTTCCTAAATAACACTGACAATAGATGCTGGGAAATACTCAAGAACATGGCTAGGAAACAGTCATGGGGTGACAGAGGTGCAGTGGAACAGGTCAAGGCTGCCGGCGAATCCAGAACAGTTAGGGAGCTGAATGACAAGCTAGATCTTCTAGCCAAGAAGCTGCTAGCTAAGGAAGATACATCTGAGGATGAGGAAGCCCAAGTGAAGTTCATGCAAAAACAGGGCTATAGAAACAATGACTATGCCTGGAGAAAGGATAAAAAGTTTTCATGGAAGGATCCGAACAATTTTCTGCAGGATCCGGATGCCAAATCACAGCAAAAAGCTGAGGACAAGAACACTGAATTACTAACTCAAATGGTTCAGCAAAACCAAGAGATGATGACCATGTTTGGTAAACAATTACAATCTCAAGGTGACATTCTAACCAAATTTGGGCAGACGCTGCAAAGCCATGGAGCATAAATGCGGGCATTAGAGACCACCGTGGCATAGATTTCAAATGAAGTGGCGGCCATCAAGCACGCCAATCAACAGAAACCAGCAGAGAATGCGAACGTGGCTCAAGCACATCATCAGGTTAAGTACATGTCGGTGGTAAGAAATGAGGAATCTCAGGTGCAAGAAGCTATAGAAGAAAGAAAGATGACTTTCAATGTGAATGCAACACCGGCGATACCATATCCACGCACGTACTATAGATTGCCGGGCGGAAACCATTTCTTCAGAAAATCAGAGAGAGTTGTGAGTATGGTATCTCCATCTAGGCAAGAGGAGCAGGTGCAGGTTGTTTGTGCACATGTGGAGACATCTAAGGCGAGAGAGGAACCAAAACAAGCTGCTACTATTGATGATGTCTCGCCAAAGCCCACGCCCGAGGGAATGATTGAAGCAAGCTTAGGGGAGGTACCCCCGAAAAGCTCTTATGTGCCACCTCATAGGCGTGTTGATGCAGCTGATGTTTCGGATCCGGTAAATCCAAAGTCAAAGAAAGAGCATCGTCACTTTAAGAAATTTCTGGAGATATTCCGAAAACTCCACATCAATATTCCATTAGTGGAGATGATCGAGAAAGTACCCGCCTATGGGAGGTTTATCAAGGAAATCATCAATAAGAAGAGGCGGATAAAAGACGATGAAATTTATTGGATGAATGAGACGGTGAGCTCTATGATCCAAGGGAGTTCACCAAAGAAGAGAAAGGACCCAGGAGGTTTTTACATACTGTGCTCAATAGGTGGTCAACATTTCCCTAAAGCGCAATGTGATTCTGGCGCTAGCATAAATGTAACACCCCTGACCTGGGTTATGACCTAACCCTGGAAGTTTTGCCTAAATATGTAATTATTATACTTGTGAACACTCCCTGGCATGTAATTAAGTCCCTCAGGGACATTCACTTTCATATCTTGCTCCTTTTGCATAAAGTTGTAGCATTATGTTGTATGCAGGGACCTATGTGCAAATTACCCAGTTTAAGGGTTGAACTTGCAAAATTCACAAGATAAGATGTTCCTTTGATGTTAAGACATCATGGGGATGTCTATGATGAGGTTTGAGGGCGTTGACCAAGGGACGACCGTTTGAGGGTCTGTTCCCAACAGGTTGAATTTCATCCCTGCAAAGAATCAAAGCCTAATTCTTAACCAATTGGGAGTTGAAGGCACTTCAACATGGAACCCTAATCGGGTGAAAAAGTGATGATTTAACACATAGATCTTGTTGAGTTTTGGGTTGAAGGACCCAAACGGTCTCAAGACCGTTTGGGGATTCCTCCAAACGGTCTTAAGACCGTTTGGGCACAATCCAAGACCGTTTGAAGGTTTAGGGTTGAGTTAATCTAGTGGTTTGAGGGTCCAATTGTAGGAAATTGATGCATTGATTGAAAAGTGCTGATTTTGACCTAATTGGACTTCAACCTGAGTCAAAACGGTTTGGATCTTGGTCAAACTTTGGGCAAACGGTCTCAAGACCGTTTGGGTGATGTCCAAACGACCTCAAGACCGTTTGGGCCAAGTTTGAGCCCAATTGGAGGTCAATTGATAGGTTCAACCTTGAATTGATTCACACTGTTGAACATTGATGACCAATCAATTTGAAACCCTAATTGAGAACGATTGAACCCTAATTGGTTTGCAATTGAGGGTCAATTTGATGACTAAGTGGCTAAGGCTAACCCTAATTGACTCAATTTATAAGTGGTTAGCATAGCTTTAACCAATTGAGGGCTTCAACACACTTATCTATAAATATTGGTGATCTTTGAACCCTTTTGGAGGTCCAAACGGTTTGAGCCCATTTGGGTCAAACGGTCTCAAGACCGTTTGGACCCAAACGGTCTCAAGACCGTTTGAGACCAAACGATCTCAAGACCGTTTGGGCTCAAACGACCTCAAGACCGTTTGGGCTCAAACGACCTCAAGACCGTTTGAGCTCAAACGACCTCAAGGTCGTTTGGTCCAAACGACCTCAAACCGTTTGAGGCTCCAAACGGTTTGGAAGTCAAACTTCCCAAACGGTCCTCACCTCCAAACGGTCTCAAGACCGTTTGGATGGTTGAGATCGTTTGAAAGTTGGAAACCACTTGGAGATTTGTGGTGATTTATGCTTAACCATTTGATGGTGCCAATGGCTTAATGATGACTCCATCTAAACCCTAATGGTAACCTAGGTCATTAAGGGACTATGTGATTAGTGAGTTAACCCATGATGGTGATCATGTGGCAAATTACCAAAATACCCTCGAGGGGTCTAAAGGGGTAAAACCCTAATCTAATCAAACCCTAATCACATGATGTTGATGCTTTGGCTCATATCAGTCAATGGAGACTTGTCTCAACCTAATCTAGAGTGGTGTTGCCACCATCTTCTAGAGAGAGGAAAGAGAAAGTGTTTCTAGAGAGAGAAAGTATCCTAGAGAGAGAAAGTGCCCTTTTTAGGAGGAATCTCTAGTAAGATACTTCTTTTACACATGAAGGTGCATGATTAGGGAATGACCCACCTATGTGAGGTCATGGAAACCCTAATGATGATATCTAATGGATCTTAATGATAATTAAGAGTCTTAATGATGATGTTTCTCTTACATGATGATGTAACGAGTACAATTCACCATGGAGTGAATAGTAAACCCTGATTGTAAGGGTTATTAAGTGGAACCCTAATTGAAGGTGATCCCATGTGGAACCCTATTTGAGGGTGATTCCATGTGAAACACTAGTTGAGGGTGAATCCAAGTGAAACCCTAATTGGGAATGTATCCCTATCTACTAAATTATTTACAATTATCTGTTGAATTAACCATGCAGGTTGTTATGAGATGATGGTCACACCCAGGTATGGAATACCATGTTATATTCATTGAAGGCATGTCTTATGCTTTATGAATAGTGAACCATCTTGATGCACTGTTAAGTGACATCCTTTGCGATTTATGGGCTGTAAGAGCCATAAATGTTATCAAGGTCATGCTTGACAGATGACTTGAAGATGAATATCTGATAATTGTGATAAGTTAGGCCTGCTACATTTTGTATTCTCATATATAGCTGTGTTACTGTATGATGATTGGAATACTGAATGTACCTAACTAATCAAGTGAAATGTAGAGCCCTGATCATAGATCCATCATTGTCAGTTGTCTAAATGATGGTGAAACAGGTTTTCCTAAGGGAACTCCTGGAGCACATACTGTTGAGTATGTGGGGTACATGGATGTGTAGAACCTGACATCCTAGTGTAGGTATTTGATGTAGATTCTCGTAGTCCGTCATACCTTCACTATAACAGAAAGGGTGAGTGGATGATGTAGATTCTAGTAGTCCATCAGACCCCACCCCAAAGTTTTAAAGGTGAGCTGTATCTCTACACTCCCTTAAAGAATAAACCCCGTATCGGTGAAAAATAAACAAGAAATCTTCCGATAGCGAAGAGAGTACAGAATGCCACTGTAACTTAAAAATAGCGAAGGACCAGAGTACCCTGGTGAGCTATTACATAGACATCCCACCAGATGTCAAACAATCAATCCTCTAACTGACTGAGGAGGGTGAGGTCATAAGAATCCGGCTCTCTTAATGACCTATGTATGATACTGATGCGACTTCTCAGTGATCAGTTGGAGTATGAGTGGTATACCTCATCTCCACAGGGCATAACAATAATGTTTGAAAAACGTAATCAATAGCGTAGCATATCTGTTAAAGTTAGCTACGAGTTATTTGATTGATGTTATCATTGAATAGCATGGAGGTTCTCATATTGTTAATATTGATTGAACTCTGCTTATCATAGAACTGCTAGTGAATATCTCGAAGGCTCTTAATGCTTTAGTTATTCCTGCCTTGCTTATAAAGCCTAATGGAGAGTTATAACTCTCGCTGGGGCAATTGTGTATAATTGTCTCACCCCGTAGACTTCTACTTTTAGGTGGTCGTCGAAGACGGAGGAATAAGAACTCAGGTGAACAATCCCAGCAGCAGCAGCATCAGGAGCAGTAACTATCTCAGGTGGAGATCTAGTCTGCTTCATGGTGTAGTTAGAGTAAAGTCCTAGATGTCCTCTGTACTCTCAGGTCCTGAAATGTTTTGTGGTTCATTCTTGAGAAAATTTTGTAAGCATGTTGCATGTAATTACTCAAGAAGTAATTGGTCTGAGTTGTAAACAGTTAAATCCTTTTTCTATGGAAAAGGTTTGTGGTTTCAAGCTCTAATCTCGAAAAGTTTTATTTTCCCGTGATTTTCGTCTTCCGCTGTTTACCGAATGCTTCCGCATGTGTTTAAATCGGGATTAATCCATGGTTTGGAGATCGGAGCCCACAATAAATCTCATGCCTTTGGCGACATTTCAAAAGCTGGGGTTAAAAGAGATAAAGAAGTTGGCTGCAACAATTGAATTGGCGGATGGGTCTACAGTGAGACCCTATGGAGTATGTGAAGATGTTCTAGTCAAAGTGGATAGATTCATATTTCCGGTGGATTTTGTCGTCATGGATATGCCACCACTCCAAAGCTGTGAAATTCTTCTAGGAAGACCGTTTCAAGCAACGGCAGATGTCGTGACTGCCTTAGGGAGAGGTACTCTGTCCTTGGGCATTGGAGGAGATCGTGTTGAATTCAAATTAGCGCATGATCCTCGAAGTGCTGTCCCCAAGGTGAAAAGATGATGACTGTCATACGTCTAGCCTAAGACGTTAAAGAAGGGCGCTTGTTGGGAGGCAACCCAACCATTGGTACATTAGGATAGTTTAATGTTAGGTGTAGTTTTCTTGTATTTTGTTTACTTTTTAGTTTAAAAATGATACCTTGATCCGTGTGTTAAATGTGCAGGAACAGGCAGGGTCGATACCATCGACACATCAGTCGATGGTATCGACATGGGTTCAGGTTGACACCAGCAGAAATCGCACTGCGTCGATACCATCGACGTGTACGTCGATGGTATCGACATACCTACAGGCAGGTTACACAATAAAGGTCGATGGTATCGACATGCCAGTCGATACCATCGAGATCTCTGGAGATTTTCAGAAGAAATTGACTCAGTGGAGTCGATACCATCGACGGGTGTGTCGATGGTATCGACATTTTCAAGTGAAAAAGGCGGCGGCCAGACTCGCGAGGCAGTTGCCCTAATCAACGAGTCCATACCATCGACTTCCGTCGATGGTATCGACGGGCACACAGCAGTGTCGGTGTCAGTTATTCAAGACGGGGTTATTGGCCAAATGAAGTCACATCATCCAGAGCAAATCCGGACCCTACGGCCCCGCCATACCCGCCTCCACCACCATCGGACTGATCTGGTATCTCTGTTCCACTCTTAAGTTAGTCTTTGACTATGAGGCGATAGTCGGATTCAAGCTTAGGGGGGTGGCTGGAACAGCTCTATCTTATATCTTTTCTTTAGTTGTTTTTAATTTCTGCTTTGTTATTTGTTTTTGCAATTTTAAGTTTTTATTTAGGATCCACATCTATCTAGTGTAATCGTGGATGTCTTAAAAATTGTCATCTTGCTGTTTTCATGGGGAAATTAAGGGAATTAAAAAAATTTTCTGTGTCATTTGGATAGCTGTACTTGGTTGTCCTTGGGGAACTTGTTCTATGAAAATGATTGATTATGTCAACTTTGAAGCAATATGTCATACCCACACCCCCTTTGACTCATGAAAAGTGGATAGTAACGGTTGTTTGAGCCTAACCTAATCAAATGGTAATGAGACCTTAATCAGATGTAAGAGAAAGAACCCTTTAAACTACTACACATGTCAATAAGGAGGGACACATAATTTTCTTTTAAGGTTCAGTCACTTAATCTTGTGATCATTCCACCCCATTTTCTATAATCCACCCAAGAATTGGAAGTAAAGTGTAGTTTCAATTTCTTTTGTGTGCATAGCATGTAGAGAGAATTTTCATTGTTATTTTCATACTTTTGCATAAAACGAGAAAAAAATGTATAGTGATTCATGCACATTACCTTTAGGTGCATGTCATGTAGTTGCACTCATACTTTCATGATTTTCATGCATAAGTACACCATGTATCTCAGTTGACCTGAAAAGTGATCTAATTTGTTCCATACCCTCGCATTAGTACAAAGATTTCCAATCATGAAGAAAATAGCCTAACACATGTATCTCTAAGCAATTATGGATATGTGGGCTAAGAGGAAAAGAACAAAATCTGAAAGAAAAAAAAATTTAAAAAAAAAAAACAGAAGAAAAAATTCTGGAAAAAAAAATATAAATGTTAGAAAAAGAAAGAAAAGGAATAAGAGGGAGAAAGGAATGATATCACTTGTATAATAAAGGGGAATTGAGTACATGATGTGGCTTGAGTAGATTTCTATCTCATTGTGAGGTAGAAGGTTAGTGCATGCATCATTCCACCCACTTTTAGGCAGTAGGGCATTCTTAATGTGCATTTGTATCATTTAGGGCATTTTGTTATATGCATTTTGAAACTGTGTAATACTTCCAAATTCTCCCATGAACCACCCATTCCATCCACCCGTTGCTCGGATTGGTAGGCCACTGTGATTTTCTCCTCACTCATGTTTATTAGGAGAACTGCTTCCATGTAGATGGTAGTTAGGGCGAGCAACGTAGTGTAGGTGATCACAAGATGCACCATGGCTGAATCGGCGAACTTTATTATGATAACTGCCTTATGTGATCGTGTTCATCAGTTTGGAGGATAATTTCTTTTATTGATGGTTATTGTCGCCTGTAGGGTAATTACTGTTCTGTGATTAGGAAAGGCCGGTTTGAGAACGTTCAGTGGGAGTCATGTGGGATGTGGGGTGATGTGTTGATTGTTAGTTGACATCTGCAATTCTATTCTAAGGATTAGTTGCTCGAGGGCGAGCAATGTTTAAGCTTAGGGGAGTTTGATGCGATGATTTTGAGTCGCATTTAGATACCTATTTCATATGTGTTTTGTGCCTTAATTACTCATTTTCATGGATATTATTGCATAATTCACTTTATTTGGTCTCTGCCATCATTTTATATCAAATCCCCTTTATTTCATTATTTTAAGCATTATTGATCATCTTATCATAAATCGTGTGGATTTATTTGGTCTTGTTGTGCAATTTCAGGAAAAACAAGTATCTACATCCGTCGATACCATCGACGGATGTCGATACCATCGACCAAGCCACAGGTTGTCAGCCGAGAAGAGCAATACAGAGTCGATACCATCGACACCCAAGTCGATGGCATCGAGATGTTTCCAGGCTGCTGGCGAGGATAAAGTCGATACCATCGACGCAAGTCGATGCCATCGACACAAGGAGAGCTACAGCGTCGCTAAATGACAACAACCGACGCTAAAGGAGTCGATACCATCGACACCCAAGTCGATGGTATCGAGATCACCACAGGCACCCAGAATAAAAGAAAGGAAAGCTGCCGCTAATCCGCTGGGTCGATACCATCGACCCGCGTCGATGGTATCGACGCTGGCAGATATGCGTTGGATGTGTTTTGATTTCAATCGGACGGCTGTTGTTATTTGACGACCTAATTAGGGACTTATACCTAATGACGGCCGCCCAGACGTGATCATGATCTCATTTTTGGATTGCACGAGTGCCGAGGAGGAGAGAAAGGAGAACGGAGGCCGAGAAGCTCATCCCGGTTGATTCGGACGCTGCCGAAGACAATTTCCACCACCGACAGGCGGGGAAAGTTTGTGTTCTACGCCAAGGATCCACCGGTTCTTCTTCGTTCAGGGGTTTTTCCCATCTAGTTCACGTTTTTCTTATGAATTCCCCAATTTCTACCATGTATTCGTGTAAGATGAACATGAGAGGCTAAAACCCTCAATCTTTAGGACCGGGAGTAGCCCGGGGATACATTGTATGATGATTTTATATTGATAATTCATATTTTTCTCTCATATCCGTGGTATAAATTCGTTTTCTCTATTGCTATTATTATGCTTGATCACCATAATAATAAATTAATGCCCTTAATCACTTCGATAGAAGGATTAACGGTTGAAAAGAGACGAATTCTACATTAATTAATAAAACCCTTGACAAAGGAGTTGTAAAATTAATGGTGGGAACTGAGGGACCGATCTTAATGCGCTTAGTTTAGGGGAATGATTACTATGACGATGGAATCAACCTAAATCTAAGTAGTGGATTACACCACGACAGTGGGTAATTCTCATTTCAGGCCACTACCCAGATAGAGAGAGAAGTGGGAGGAATTATATGAAATCTAATACAATGTTGACCCGCGATGAAACCGCCATCCTAAAGATATCCCTTTTAATTGATTAAATTCACCTTTAATCGATTATTTTCTTTGTTTGATTTTTATTTTCTTTCAATTTGAACAACAAAACCCTACTTTGTAAATCGGTCTAGCTGATTGCGATTAGTTAGTAGAAGTCTCCAATAATTCACGTATCCCTGAGTTCGACTCGGGCCTCACAAGGCCTATATTACTCGACGCGTATACTTGCGTTTAAGCGCGTAGTAAAATACACGTCAACCTATCATAGCATCCCGCTCTACTCCTACTGCAGAGGTTAGGAGTAATCATATAGACCCACCACCTAGCACATCCACTGTAAGTATTTTTATGACATAGTAACTAGTTTTTTAATTCAAGATGATATGTTTTCAAGATGATATGTATATATGTATATAACATTCTTTACACAAAAATTTGTAGGGGTTGAAGTCATGCCGTCTAAAAGTTAATGAATATGTCGTTGCAGAGGCGTCGGCTTACCCATCCCTACCAGGGGAACTGTTTCACGGGTCTCCATTACCAGCTGGTTGGATTTGTGTGACCCCGGTACATATATTCCCCAAGTGGATGGATCTTCCATTGCCATATGCCCACCCAGATTGTGAAACACTTGGTGAGGCATTAGGCAGAGTGATATTGTGGCTAAAAGAGGATGTCATCTTTACTGAAATTGTATGGTAAATTTACATTACGTTAAATTGTTAGTGTGTGTATATGATGTCAGTTGATCTGAAATTATTATATATATATACAGGTTAAAAAGAAGACACCCACAACATCTAGGCCTCCACTTCCACCTCCTACATTACCCAGTTGGGTTCCACAGGACCTAACTGTCCTGTTAGGTCCTAACTGTAGGGGTATGACAATATGGTTAGGCGAACATGATATAAATTTCCCTATAACTGTTTCTATAGATTCAGATGTTGTAGGTCAATCATACGAAAGCAAACTATTTATACAAGATATTTTGGAGTTGTTTCGATATGATTGGCTAAATACATATGTGATAGAGCTATGGATAAGGTGAGATCTTCTTTATACATCTATATACCTTGTGTAGGATCTGGTGATCTGGTTTCTTATTTATTAATGCATGCATAATTAATACATATTTTGCAGCTACTTAGACAAGATATGTGCAGATTTTGCATTCGAACATGTAGGATTTTTGATTCCATCTTTGATTAGTCTAGTAGCTAAAGACCCCCCGTCAGTTCAACAATACTGTTGTGAGGTTTTTTCAATTTTTTCTCAAAAAAAGAAGACAATGATAATGGCTCCATTCAATGTAGAGTAAGTTTACTTTGCTTATTAAGAAAATTACATTTTTATTGTGGATTTTGAGTTATTAATTTTTAACTTTTTTACCTCTAGTGGTATGCATTGGGAGTTACTGGTTATTGTCCCCGAGACGTTCACTGTCTATTATCTAGATCCTAAGGGGAGTAAATTGAATACAAAATATGGACACATAATGAAAATGGAATTATTCCGGTGAGAAATATTTTATTTTCATATCCGTTAACATATGTTATTACATTACTATTTAATTATGCAATGTACTGTGTTACATTAACATGTAGGGGTTTTGATGAGTTCAAAAAGGCTGGAGGAAAGGTCCCCACGAAAAAGAACCAGCCAATAATTTGGAAGAACGTCAAAGTAAGTTCCCGACTGCAATATATGTATATATTATTTATGTGAACAATGCTTAATTAGTTGTATTTTTTAATATTTTGTATATTTGAATTTATAGTGTGCCACACAAGACAACGGATGGGCATGTGGATACTATGTGATGCGATTTATGCACATGATTATCAAATATGCCGCAATGGATATCGATTGTATTGCTGAGGTATTATATAGTCTCATTAGATAATATGAAATATATCAATCTTATTTATAGCTCATTAATTATATATATACATCATTCTCTTTACATGTGTTTACAACTAACCACACTACAGGAAATGCCTTACCAGATGTACATGCTCCCTATACGATGGGAGAATTAAATGAAGTAAGAGAAGAATGGGCAACAACCATATAAGTAGTGGGGGATTTAAGATATAATTGGGATGTTGATAGCGAATAATGACTAAAGAATGATATTTTGTAAATGAATTTCTGAATTATAATATATGTGTGAATGTTTCTACATGTCTGGATGTTTCTACATGTGTCTGAGTGAAAATGAATGAAACTGTTGGTTGCTATATGAATGTTTCTATATGTGTGAATGTGAAAATGAATGGAACTACAAATTGCTATCTACATGAATGATTCTAAATGTGAAAATCAAATGGAACTGCAGGTTGCATTGCTAAATGTGTGAATATTTTTGTTGTTAATTTTGTAGGTTTGTGGCCTGTTGTTGGCTGATATCAATGGATGTCATAAAACCTGCAGTTCATAACTGAACTGCAGGTTTCTCATCCTGCGACCAGCCATACAGGAGGTCTGCAAACTGACAGAAAAAAAAAACAAAAAATAGGCGTCGGTTATTTGTATAAAACCGACGCCAAATAGTTACAATGTCGGTTTGTAATAGAAACTGACGTCTATTTCCTTAACACCATGGCCGTGCTAGCCAGCACGGCCGTGGCAGCAGACTAGACACCACGGCCGTACTGGACAACACGACTGTGGCAGCGGACCAGACACCACGACAGTGCTGGCCAGCACGGTCGTGGCAGCGGACCAGACACCACGGCCGTGCTGTCCAGCACGGCCGTGTTGGGACTTATATGGCGTCGATTATTAGCTAATAACCGACGCCTATAGAGCCCAAGTTGGCGCCCTTCTATGGTGCGAAGGTATATGGCGTCGGTTTATTAGGTAATAACTGACGCCTATAGTGCCCTGCTGACGCGTTTTCGTTGGCGCACGAAGGGTTTTGGGGTCGGTTTTGAAACCGACGCGTAACGGCTGGGCTTTTAGCATCGCCCACATAGGTGTCGCTTAGAAACCGACACTAAAAGCCTTAAATAACCGACACTAAAGGTCGGTTATGTACTAGTGTCTTTTTTACTGTAAATGTAGTATATAAGCACTTATCATCGCTCCCAACCCGCTGGGTTGAGTTTCAATGTGTCATTACTCCACTAATTTATCATTTCATCTTTCTAACCTGCACCTATGAGACCTACACCCGCAATAACCTAACCTAAACTCAAATCACCCATGAATGGATCTTGTAATTTTGTTCTATTTCCCGACTCAATTGATTCTTCAAAGATTCAACTAAGATGTTGCAAGTTTGCCTAAAAAAATAACCAACCCTCAATATCTCGATGCCATTATGAAATATGATGTTAGCATTCTTCATCACATCTCCACCCCCATAAAAGAGAAAGGCGAAAAGGACCACTATATTTCATGAAGCTTTATTTTTACATAGTCTTTAGTTTGTCGTTGGGGAGTCCTCGTATCAACTCCTATTCATAAACAACCACGCCATTCGGTTGTATTGCTTCTACTTTACTAATGTTCATGCCAAATGTGAGCATTGTTAACTACCGTAAATTGTCACTACTAGCCTATGTAACAAATCTCCAAATTCTGCACTCTCTTTAATGACGTAGTCACATAGTGAAAAATCTGAAAATGACATTAGTGGGGACAGACTTATACTAGCCCCAGGATTTTCTGTATCTGATTATATACGGAGCATGCTGCTCCTCGTTGCATCAAATGCCATGTGGCTACTCACTTTAGTCTTGATCATCTGATTGTAACGGCTCCAATGAGTGAACGTAGATCACACTAGGAGTAGCCTACTCTTGTTTCAATTAGGAATAGCAGATCCACGCTCCTTATACTAAGGGGGTTGAGTTTAACTTGAAAAAATATTTTTACGTATAGTTTGAACCCAAGTCACTAGAAACAAGCTAAGAAATATTGACCACTCTAGCTATAGATTTTGTTTGTTCATATTTTGTGTAGAAATATATATCTAATGTGTTATATTTTACTATAAGCTTATAACTAAATATTACTTTTTGGATTTTATAGGAGGGCTGCGCTAGAGCCCCCTAGCCCCTGTAGATCTGCCCCTGCGTGTATATAAGGTATTATGTATGAAAGGGCAATCTTTGTCACCCCTCTTATAGAATTGACCATGACACTTTTGCTAGTAACCTTGTTTAGGATCATGTTGGTGATTGTGATTACAAATTATTGTTATGCTCTACTTTCACTGTTGTTGGTGTTGCCACGAAAAAATGCCTAAATGCATAACAAAGTACATTTTGCTAAATGTAATCAGTTAAGGAGGGGGAAAGGGACGAGGACACACATACCTCGTCATCAATGACTTCATGCACCTAACAGAGAAGATTTATACTCTCACTTTGACCACATATACCAAAAATGTAATAAGATAGTTCATTACCTAGCTATTTGTGCCCTTAATATTGTAGAACCACTAATAGTACATGGTCCTTTCAATTAGGAAATGTATTATGGCTCTTGCAAATTTGCATTAATAAAGTAAGCTTTGTGATTTTCAAAAAGAATATATATATATATATATATATATATATATATATATTCTACCACATGCTATATATTACTAGTGCAATTTTTTATGACATCTCTCAAGCATTTACTTATGTACTTTCTTGCTACAAGTGTATATTTATTATGTGCTCAGACTCTTCAAGGGACTAGTTACCTTTATGGGTGTATTCTTGTATTTGTCAAAAATGGAAATTGGATTCTCTCATGCTCCATATTGAGGGAGTGTTAGGAAAGTTAATGTAAAGTTAGTTGTTTATTTTAGAGATGTTCATTATATAATAAGCTTATAATCGATTCATTGTATGTCATTTTATGCTTCAAATATATAAGACATGTCCAACACTTATAATACATGAGATTAAGATTCAATTCTTCAATGATTTCTAAATTTACAAAGTGTGTGTGACATGTGTGGTGTAAGTACAACATAGATGTATTTACCATAGTCCCCATATAAATTTGTTTGAAAATCATGTCCAATTCTAGTTTCAGGCTTGCATGATGCATCGACTCTAATATATAAATCTCATGTTAAGATAAGTTACTATCCATAGCTTTCTTTCAAATAAAGGCTAGATTGTTCTTTCTAATTATGGATGATTGTTTTTATTTATTTTTGTAGTTTACAATATTCGATAATTGAACTATTGGACAAAGAAGAAATTCCCACATGCACACACACATACTTGCACACACAAGCACACTCTTTCTCTCTCGCACACCCTCTAATATATATTCCAATACTTTAGATTTATGAAGGCATAAAAGAAACTTAGATTATATTCATTATTTAAAATGTTTGCTTATTTATCCACATAAATTTGCAATTAGTACATCAATAAACAACAATATGTTTAAAATACCTTTTTTTAGATATTAGATAGTTGCATGTATTAACTTTGTTATGATTTATAATGAATATATAACTAGTATATAGATTTAGTACACCACTAACAAGTGAAATATAGACTTTCTTTACACTTTACACTAGTATATGTATATGTATTGATACAATGGTATAAGGGTAGCACAACCACTTTATTATGATGTTTACTGTTATTATGCATTATCTTAAAGATACTCTAATCACCCCTATCATCTAATATATCATTTAGTTTATTCTCATTAATTAATTCTCGAAATGCAATGTATAGGAGAATGTTAGCTGACCTATATTTTAGAGAGTTTTTAGTTTCTGAAGGATCAGTCTTGGATCACATCTAGGCATAGAGAATTATTTAGGACCGTGTTGTTGGGTTTTTTTGACATGGTTTGAGATGGTTAGTCTTCCTCGTGGTCCTGATAATAAGTTTCACAGTCAGATATGTTTGTTGTCACCTTTTGAAGTTTTGCATCCTTGTTTTAGATGACATCAATAGGAGGGTCCTTCTTACTCCCCAATTCATAGAAGTCACGAAAGGGGATGATTCAAAAATGGTTGAGATGAAGAAACGGTGGGGGTTGGGATCAAGTTAGAGTTGGCAAGGTAAGTCGATAGGTTTCTAATTTTTTATACCAGCACTAACTAGTTTCAAGGACCAAAATCATAAGGGTATTTATGATATTCTATGCTTTGTCAGACTATCTAGGCCGTCATTGCAATTTGGCAAGGACTGAATGGATTAGGTTGTCTACTTGTTGTGATGGTCTGGGGATTTGGGGAAGTGAGGACGGTGGCAACAATATCATGTTGGTAATTGTGGTGTTCTAGAGGAGCCCAAGAGGGAGGTAGAAAAATATAGTTAGACATGTTAGCATTAAATAATTTTTTTAAATATCCTCCTTAATTTCGACTCTAGTAGAGTTGGTGTTTGCATTGCATGTCTTCTTGTTTCTAGTTCTTGTTGAGGTTGTTGTAGGTATAAGGTTCTAATTAAAATCAAGGATCTTTCATCTTTTAGATATGGGGGTTAAATGGAACAAGGGATTGTTTCTCTAAAACTTTTGTGACTAATATTTTAGAGGTTAAGAAGAATTACATTCTCCCATCGCTTGAAATCATCTATGTTTCTTATATTCATAGTAATGGAACTCCTTCTCTTTTATTTCTTTGTAATTTTGTAACTCTATGTAAATAGGTCCAAGAACTCTCAATTTTGGACCATGTGCTAAATTGCCATTAAGATGAATTCATTAAATATTGATGGTATTAGGGTAGAGAAACCTCTTTATTAGGATGTTTACTATTATTATGCATTATCTTAAAGATGTTGGTAAGGTATGCCCATAGAACCAATCATATGATGATTGGAATAGCATAATTACCTAAAAGGATTTCATTAATAAATATAAAGCAAGCTTCTAATTCATTATGTTTCACTCAGTTATGAGATATTGAGGAAATATTATGAATGTCTAAATAATGACAATACTCAATGACATATGTCTTTAAGTACGTGACTTGGAGGATGTGATCATACAAATGTAAGAGTGTGTACATTCTTATTATGTCCCTAGTCAGTTGTTTCTATGGAAGGTAGATAGATACTAGTAACACTAAAGACTAGAGTGTGGGTTGGTTGATGATAGAATCTCATTAGTCATGATATGGTGATATCAAACCAAGCATACAGATACATGTTACAGAATAGTCTATCAGACAGACCCATCTTGAGAGTGACACATGGAAACCATAATTGGTGATCATAGTCATCTCTCATAGTGAAGGTGGTGATTGTGATTCTGAAACATGAGATCACTACACTTGTCACATGTTTTTGGATACACTTTGACATCATCAAACATAGTCTTGAAACATGGGTTGTTATAACGGTGATGATTGAGTGACTTTGACACATGGGGATAGACTATGAGTGGTAGATACATGATTTGCCCCTCCTATAGGAGTATGGTATCCTGGCCACTTGATATGTGAGACTGAGAAACACATACACATGCACATGTGAATCAATATATGATATTGAGGTCACATTATCTCAGACAGTCTGCTCTTGGTTCAAGGAACATGGATTGAACATTGATAAAATGACCATCCATGCCTCGAGTTCATCCTAGATATCAGAGATAAAGGAATTATACAATCATTGCAACACCTTACACAGATTGTAGGTTGAAGTTCTTCTCCAACTTTCCATTCACTTGGGTAGTAGTTATGTGCGACTAGACAACACTCTAACACTTCTGATGTCAAAACCTAGTTATGGACACTCACTACCAATGTGATATGGGACCTATAGGTTCATACACATAGGAACTCATCTAGAAGAGGAGTTTGATCTTGAATGACAATTGAATTGAATACTAAAGTGTTTAGGTATTCAATTCATGCAACATAATATTGGATTGGCTGACTGAACTGCCAAGTGTTGAGACATCCATTTGGGCTGTCATACTATTCAAGGATCGAATTGGCTTAGTTATGCCTAAAGGAGGAGTGAAATGACTGATTCAAGTTGTTGAACCAATCGACTCGACTTAGGTTCACCAGATGACTGTCTGGATGAATGAGACGGGAGTCTCACATATGTGAGATGGGTCGGTTGGGTTGAATAGACGTTCTAGATGTTTCCCAAACATATTCGATTGTAATTTACTTGAGGTACAAGGAAATTAATATGTGATGTTAATTCAAATCAAAATTTCCAAATTTGTATTCAATTGGGAAACAACTAGACAACTGTCTCGCATCCCAAATGATCATTTGGGTGTGCTAGATGATCATTTGGTGTCTCACAGGTTGTGAAATTTCAAGTTATTTTGGTCCCTTCCACTCCCATACAATTCTGAACAAATTGGAAACCCTAACCCTAACCTCTCCTATAAAAGGAGGGGTACTGGGGGCTTCACAAGACTTAACACAGACAATTGAGAACCAGTTCCTCTGGAAACTATTATCCTCTATGGTTTTGGTAAGTGAGAGAGCCCAAGCAAGTCCTATCCAATAGGGAGGGATAGCTATGGGAGAGAAACAATTGGTGATCATTGTTGGCAGGAGATCAGGTTGGTGACTAGTACACCAACGTGAGGGACAACTCCTTCCTATCCGTTCTTGGTGAACGACATAAGTTTTAGTTGGTACATGTGGACTACTATAGAGGAGGAAGTCCTTTGGCTTCTTCATAGAGAGAAAAGTCAACCTACAGTCTGTGGTGGGACCACCAGAGTCATTGTAGAGGTTAAATAGGCATCTAATCATGGTGAAGACTAGGAGTTGCTCATCCACCGTCCAAGAGAAACTAGTTAGTAGTTGTAAAGAAGCGAGTTTTATCACTGGACTTTCTCCAGGACTAGGTTTAACTTGCTAAAACCATCCTTCCTATTTCATAGTAGTTAACACAGTATTGTTGTTATGGGAATATAGATAGATAAAAATTTGTTTCCACTTCTCTACTTTGTGCCCATATTTCCCTACAGTGGTATCAGAGCCACATCAATTTACTATATTTTAGGATAATCAATATGATCAGATTTTTGGTTTTATCATTTATGCATTGTATATGATGTGAATGAAAGATCTAGAGGGGGGGGGGTTAAATAGAGCTTTTTGGAACTTTAAAATTAATTGAAACAATTAAAGCACTCAACCAAAGAAGGAGGAGGAAATAATGAAGACACCTCGATTTAGAGTTGTTCCAACCTTTCAATCAAAGGTTGTCAGTCCCCTACCCAATTGTTTCCAATTGGGATTTGGAAAGCGATTTATTTTATTACCTCACAAGGATGTTACATAAAATACAATCACCTTCCACTCGATGTAGCCTTCACCTTGAAGTAGCCTCAACCCCCTTGGAAGAAGCCTTCTTGAAGCAACAACAAGCAATCCTTGGAGCAGCCTTCACCACCTAGAAGTAGCTCCACCACCTTGAGATAACCTTCATCTAGAAGTAGCTCCAACCCCTTGAAGCATCCTTCTTGAAGTAACCTCAAGAACACCTTGGATCAGCCTTTACTTTGTTGAAGTAGCACCAAGCAACCTCCTTTCAACAACCTCCAACCCTAGGAGTAGTCAAGGAGAATAAAGTACAATATAGAAGAAATAGATTGGAAGAAATAAAATACTTATCCAATGAAGCACAAAACTTTGATCCTATATAAAGCATTTGGATCTCCTATCCAATTAATATGGATGTGACTATATGTGGTGACTTGAAGATTGTAGCTATAGGACAACTCTAGAGAACAAGGAAGAAGATGACAAGTGAATTCTAGATTTGTCGCTCTCAATAGTGAATGCTCAAGTGTAGCTTAGGAATTGTGCATGCAAGTTGTGTTTTAGGTGTCCTAAGGCCTCTCTCCTATCTATAGGAATGGTTTACAAGTGATTAGGGACATTGTAGGGAGTGTGTAGAGTGTTCTTAGTGCTTAACTAGCCGTTATGTGTACATTAGTTGGCTAGCAATTGCTAATTTGTTTGTACTTGAAAAGAAAATCTAGAACCCTTCTCAGTCGACAATTTGGTCGACTGAACTGTGTCTCAGTCAAGATTTTCTTTTACCAAGCCTGGGTTTAAGGCAAAAGTATTGCAACATCTATTTCTCACTCCCAACTACGAACCACCCAGACTAATGGTCGTAAGCTTTAGACTGTTTCTTACTCAGTCGAGATTATTTTTGACCCAAGACTAATTTATAGAACAATTGTGTAAGTTGTTGAACAGTGTTCACAATTTCGACCGAGGTGGTTCTCGATCCGAAAACTTTGACCAAGTGTGTCTCGGTTGACAAGTTCTTTGATCTAGGGTGTCCCTATTTTAGACTTTTGAATCACCTACTAAGTGTGTGTTCCAATGTGTATTGGTGACCCTAACTTTGGGGAAAAACCTATCTAAGGGTTATAAGTGGGTAGGGAAGATCTAACACTTGATTTACATGATGTCTAAGTACTTGTACATTATATCATTGTACAAGTGTTTATATTTGAGTACAATCATGAACACGTATATAATTAAGCACATTTGGTCTTCAATTTTGCACTGATCTTATATTTTCCACTTAACAAAATCTCCTTATTACTTTGAACCCTAGAATACTCAAATAGCACGTTAGACCCACAAGTATGAAATGTTTGTTATCATCATAACAAAGGGTATGCTATTGTCCAATTTAGTCAACAATCTCCTCCTTTTTGAAAATGACAAACATTTTTAAAATATAAGAAAAATATTTGAAATGAAATGAGTTTCATACTTGTGATGTACCTAAGATTAATAGAGTCTTTTGATCTCATAAAATGTATGCTAATATACCTGAAGAGATACGGAACATGATATCCATCTCTTGCGGCAATGTAACACCAATTAATATCAATCCAAGAGATCATTAAGTCTTATGACAATATTTTTGTTTATTTTATTTATCCCCCTTTTTCATTTCAAAAAGATAGACATATAATCATATGTGTACATCGATAAGGCTCCCCCTTAATTGATTACCCCCCCTAATTGTTTGCTTCAAAAAGAATGTCAAATTTAGCCACAATTTAAAAAACCAACATTAATTTCTCAACCATTTTCAAGGGATGTTAAGCCCTAAAATGATATGAGATTCCTTTAGGCTCATGAATATATTTTTATATTAGTTTCTCAACCATTTACATGGGATGTTAAGCCCTAAAATGATATGAGATTCCTTCAGGCTCATAGTGGAATATATCTCTAACCTAATACAAGGGATTTTAAGCCCTAATTCAATTAAGAGCAAGTTATACATTATATTCAAGAATTTTGTGAGCTCCCCCTTAATCTCATAACTTAAAGATACTAAGGTATTTCAAATTATATCTGTAAGGCCCCTAAACTTGCTTAATGAGTTGAATGAGCTTAATTGTCATAATTTAATTATTATAACCCTAATATACTTTTTGATATGCTTTAAAATCATAAGACAAGCTTAAGTTCCAAATTTGGTCCAATTTGGTCATTGTTTGAACAAGTTATGCAATTTTATGCACATTTTGGCCTTTTCTGCAATTTACCCAATTGAGAGATTTTTTTTGCAATTTATCACTTTAATTATGTTCCTTATATATTCTATCATCATTCTTGAGCATTTCTCTCCATGGGGTGCTTATTTAAACCTTGGTTTGAAGGAGTTTTCTCTAAGGGTATTTTAGGGTTTACCCCTTCATGGATGAGCTACCATTAGTAGCTATCAACTAATGAGTTATTTGTTTTTCTTGGAAATTTAAAAAAAGAGGGATAAGCATGTATCGATGGACAGTTGGAGAGATTCTTGTGTGTGTGCTTGTATATTCTTAATAGTTTAAGGCCATGGACACTTGGAAAGATACTAGAACTTCAACTTTTTCTTTTCCTTTATCTTAAAGTTTCATATACTTATCCCCAAGCACCAAAATGAGCCATTTGATCTCCACCACTTCCCTACTTCTACAAACCTCATCCTCACTATATTATTATATGAATTTCCTATCCAAGGAAGAAGAAAGAGGGAACTTTCTTGGAAAAAGAATCTAGGGTTGCACTTGACTTCCTTTTAGGGTTGAAAAACCTTCCTTCTAGTGATCTTGGACTAAAAGAGTAATAATCCCCTTATTTCCTCCGTTTATTTATTTTTTATCCTTCCTCCTACCTTTATACAGGTCGGAACCTTGTTGCTCCATGGTAGACATTGCTCTAAATCTCTAAAACCCTACCTTTCTTGCTCCTTATGCTTAGGGTTTGCTCATTTGATGAAGAAAGGTGCTAAATGGATGAGATCACAACTTATGATTGGATTTTCTACCCTACCTACTCGTGATTTCTTATGTGTGAGAGTTTATCTTCTCATTAGAGGCCAGTTTTATAACTTTCTCCACGTTTACTGCTTACCATAACCTTGCTAGATCATATTCTTGCTTGAAAATGATGATTCATGCACTAAAAAGCTATGCTTGACTTGGATTTCAATTTTTATAATGTTCCCCATTCTGATTTCAGTTCTAGATGAACATGTTCTCATGTTTACATTATTCCTAAGGTATAATATGACTTGGATCAGGTTGGTTTGAAAACCTATTGTGCTAAGAACCTATCAACCAATGGTTAATTTTAGGGTTTTAAGTTGATTTCTTCTATAAACCCATGACCTGATGATGGTACCATTGCAACAACCCTATGGTGTTGTCTTCATGATAACTGATGGTTGAGATCCAAGTTTTTAGATGATGGTGAAAACCTATGGTCACCCCCTTAGGTTAGGTTTTGGATCAATTAGAGGTTTAATGATCAACCATTAAGTACCCTACTGATGTTATCAATCAATGATGACATTAGCTTAATATTTGATGTTGATTAATGAATATTGTGCTTATCTAACAAACTATGGTGACTTAATGGTCACTAATTATGGTGTATCAGATATCCAAAATCTATGGTGAGTTAATCAGATAGTTGTAGCATCAATTAAGCCTTAGATCAATGGTTTCTTGGGTCACTTGATGCAATGGTCGAACCTATACTGTAATTGATGGTTTTAGCATATGAACTTGACCCAATGGTCAAGATCTAATGTTTATTCCTCTAATAAAGTGGAATGATGTCTAATGTAATATGTTGGTCCTAATAATGTGATTTATATGGTTTCCTTTATATGATCAACTTAAGGAGCTTACTTGTTGATAATGGATGGCTTATTTTAAATGAACAGTCGATTGTGGGTTTTACCTTACTCTCAATGGAACTTTTTGTATTTTGAATCAAGGGATGTCTAGGGTTAAATGGTGACTCTTTATAGAGAACAAATCAAAGACTTCATAAGTGGTTTATCCAAGGTATTTACTTATGTAAACAACCAATGATCTTACCTTTTAAACATCCAATGGTTCTGGGTGACATAGTGGTCTGGTGATATGGGTTGAAAGATGATGGAAAAAATGGAGGGTTAACCTTAATAAGGTAGTCTTACCTACTCACTCATATGAAAAGAAGGGATGATAATCACATTGTGTTGATATGTAACCCTAATGAGGTATATCTTGTTATACCTACCTTTAATATAACTAAATGATGGTAATTGGGTATGAATATTCCTCAAATGACTAATACAATCATGGAGTACTCTGTTACTGTTGTTGAAACCCTAGTATACTATAACACGATGGTTACACCTTGATTTATGTGTGGGTTAATACTTGAGAATAGTATGGAATGTGATGGTGATGTTTCACCTTATGCATCCATGATCCAATGGGAATGTCGTGAATTAGGGTTTGGGTATAAGTGTTGATTAGTAACATTGATATAATTTATCATGTTGAACCTAACTCTAATGCAAATAGATAAAGATGAGTATTCATGTTTAACATTCTTATATGATGGAATGATGGTGTAATAACCTCCTTAATATGATCATAACCTTAATATGTTAATTGGTGGTTATCATAGCTACATGGTTGATACTTTCTTATGCTAAACATATGCATCATTAATATGATGAGTGTTAATCATATCTAGATTCCTTACATGTTGATGTAATAAAGGAATGTTCTTAATGTTAATATAACCCTACTATGATTTTTTATGAATATCTCCTAGCTCATTAATGCAATATTGTGTTGATCCAGTGTATTATATACAAGTGATGTTGTTGAGCCTTGTTATGAGGCATGTAAAGATAATGATGATCTTGCAGGGAATAATATGATGGTCTTAATGACCATTGGGCATGGTTGAGCCCTGAATGAGGTGTAATCCTCTTGTGTTGATAAGGGTTGATACCCTGTGATATTGTGAAAAGGATTTATATCCTTTGATAGTATGATGGTCATAATGACCTTTGGTCATGGTTGAGCCCTCAATGAGGTGTAATCCTCTTATGTTGATAAGGGTTGATACCCTATGATATTGTGAAAAGGATTTATATCATGTGATAGTATGATGACTAGTGTGGTCTCATGAATGGCAAGTGAATGGTACCATGTGATGATGAGATGAGAAATTATGTTTCACATGTTTTATATCTTTTCAAAGTTGTGATATTTATATGCTTCCTAGAAGTGAATTAGGGTTTGTATGTCCACTTATTTGATGCAGCCTTAATTCACCCAATTGGCATAACTAATGAAGTGCAACTCTAATCATGTAGTGCCCTGTGCCATAGAGCCATCCTCAGTGTCAGAACTTGCTGGATGGTGAAATGAGTATTCCTAAGGGAAACTTGGAGTGCATACTGTTAAGTATGCGGGGGTGGCAGGTTGAGGATATATCCTTTTCATCCACAATGTAGATTGTGGAGGTTGGCTATGGTCATGCCTCATACATATGATGTAATTAAGAACGGTTGCGGTCATATCTCAGTGATTATAACATGATGTGATTAGAGGACAACTGCGGTTGTACCTCAGTGATTGGGTTTGAATACCCTAGTTTGTAGTGCTATGACATGTACCAAGGGTGGACTAGTGGTTAGCAGCTTGACTATATGTCATTGTGGTGGTAGCTTTGACTGATATGTTACTGCCTTTTACTCATACTGACTGAGGGGAAGAGATATTAGGATACTAGCACTCCTAGATCTTGTACGAAACCGAATAGCCCTTCACAGGGGTCTGTTGGACTTGGAATGGTACGATTCAAATTCCCCAGGACGTAATAATAGATGTAATACAACCATGTAGCATATTTGTTTAGGGTTATACACAACATTTCACATTGGATGATAACCCTTGTTTATTATATTTACATAAAGATGATGCTTAGTGCAATTAAGAGATAGTAGATATACTTAGGTTGTGGATATGCTTAAGATTGTAGATGCATACATACAGTAGCTATGCTTGTGTAGACAACTATACTACTACTTATGATTCTAATCATGATGCTAGAATCTCATGTTGTTAGTTATGTTTAGCATGCTAGCCATGCCATTGTAACTAGAGATGCATATACTACTAATCATGCTTATCCAGATAGTTGTACTTATCTTGTTAGCTCTTCTTATGATGTTGATATGTTCAACCAATTAGACATGCTCATGTTGTTAGCTATGCTATGTTACTAGACTTGCTCATGATGCTAGATGTGCATATGCTAGTGCATTGCTTATATTGTCAACAAGATAAAGGATGATAGTCTGGCTAATGATGATAGTTATTATCTGCTCCTTTATGTATTATGTTAATCATCAATACTGTTGATCTTATTTGTTATATCTGATTGAACTACTTAACTATTAATTACTTAAAAATGTTGTAATCAATAAACGTTGTTAGAGGTTATATCTCTTTTTGGGACATGGGTCTCACCCTTGTGGTTCACCACATTTTTTTAGGTAATCGGAAGTGACAAAAACAAACTTGTGGAAGAAAAGAAGAGCTATAGTAATGAATCTTTGAGAAATTTAGGTAAATGTCTAGTGTGTCCTAGAGTCGTCCATGTACTCTCAGGTCCGAGCAGGAAAAGTTTGTATATGGTGTTTCAATTGAATCAAAATTTCATTAACATGTTAATGCTTGTTTGTGTGCCATATACGAATATTGTTCTCCTATGCATATATGTTGCGGCTAAGGCGATAGACCAATTTGTGTCAAATTTTTGGCATAGTATTGATACAAGAAATATGTTGGGCTCTTATGAAATTTTTTTTGAGAGGGTGTTGATGTTGAAATTGGTTTTAGTTTACCCATATTTTTGGGTATGTGATTAATTAGTGATTGATTGTGTTTTATGTTTTAGGTAATCTCATTTAGTGTAACGAGTTCTCACAAGTTGGTATCAGAGCTTTAGGTTCACTGAGTCTATAGGGACACTAGGACTTAGGACTAGGATGATGTCAAAATTAGGAATATGACATAAAAATATGGTGCATACTGCCTAATCTCAGTATTTGGGTGCCCTGGCCAGGTATTCAATTATTGAAGAAAGGTAAGTATGTAACTCTTAGATTGTTATCTTTCTGATTACTCTGATCAGGTAGTCATTTTGAGACAATCTAAAGAGCATAACGAATAAGAAATCTTGGTTTGAATATCTCAATCCTACCTTAAAGAAGATGAGAATTGCATCATTATCTATCAAAACTTAAATGTTTGATAACTATAAGAGAAAGATACAACACCATGAAATATAAATCTGAATACAAATAAGGAAAATAGGAGTTCTTGAAGATGTGATTCAAGAAGATAATAAAGTAAAAGACAGATAAGTCTATGATTATAAAGTGATTCAAGGTATGAAATCCACATAAGATGGAGAGAACTCCAATGATAAGTATAAAATGAGAAGATTAATGAGAACAATGATAAAGAAATAAGGTGGAACCGAGTAAATCTTAGACCAACCTATGTGTGTAAGAAAGTGTTAATGTAAAATAAGCATGGTAATTGAAAGAAATTAAGGCAGATGATCCATGTTTAATGAAGAAAATGTGGAATATGATGATTTACCTGTTGATAAGTGGCTGAAAAACATAATAAAATAAGAGAACATACCCAAGTGTGATAAATAGTCATCAAGGAAAGAGTAATGAGATATTTTAATCATGAGGATTCCTATGTTAATGGCAAGGAACCTGAAATGAAAAAGGTAAAATCATACATAAGAAGTTGTAACCTGCATAATGAAAATAGAATTGGTTACCTTTTTTCTAGTGACCCTTAAAAAATGTTGCTATGATGTGGGAAGTGTGTTTCCCTTTGTGTCTTTCCTTTCAAGGGAACAACTTTCAAGTGAATCATTGCCACTTGGTATGTATGGATTCACTGCAAACATGAGGGTGGATAGGTTATTATAGCATAAGGTTGTTTGGACTATGATTCCAAGATCATAAAGTCTGTGATGAGTTTGCTTTTGAGCCTTCCAATAATTTGGGAGACTCCTCTTATATGTTTTGAAATGTATTATGTTGGTAAAAGTAGATGAGATAAGGATGTGAGTTCCTTATAGCACATGAGGTGGATACCAAAGTAATGAATCCTAGTATCCAAGATGTATCAACAATATGGGAAGTATGTGAAGGTTGGAGATGTTTACTAAATGAACATATCAATTATTCCTCCCCCTTAAAGAGATGGAGAGAGAGTTGATTATGACCCTCTAAATGTAGTTTGGAAGGAAAAACAAAAGTGATTCTATAATGTTGTGTATGGTTCAGTGATAGCTAGGCAAGACCACTAACAAGGATAGATGGTTTGTTGGTCAATAGATATGTGATACTGTGTTCCTTTAATATAAACCTATGATCAAATATCAATACATAAGAGTTATATTGGATGACATAATTCACATGACCATGATGAGTTTAGAGTTATGTCCTTTAGACTAACCAATGTAAAAATAGAATTTATGAATAGGAGGAACAAAGTGTTCCAGTCATGTCATACAAGTTATATCAAGCTTTGAATGATGACATGTCAAAGTATTTCAAATATGATCAATATTTCTTCAAAAATCTTAGGGTTGCCGAAGCAGCAATAGCTATGAGACAAGTTGAACAAGAGTGAGATGGGGTTGATTAAATTTCTTTATGGGATCATGATATGTCTTTTGAGTAGGTTGTGTAAATCCTAGTAAGGTGAAGATAGTGTTGTTGTTTCACCCCTAACATGGTTGACTAGGAATGATGTTTCCTTGTATGGAATGATAGGTGCCAACGTCAGCATTTCTTTTGATGCTGAAAAAGAACTGACAAGAGTTCTAGTCTCAGTGTATCAGAAAAAAAAGGATGGATGCATTGCCTTTTTTTTATACTTCAAGGAATGGTATGGGACACATACCATGATTGGTAAAAAGATAGCAAGTATGACTTTTGAGTAATGTGTTGATATAATAGATATAATTTTAGGATGATAGCTAGAATTTAAAGTTGAACATTACTACTAGAGTTGTACAGATGACATAATAAGTTTCTACATTCCATATTGAGAATGTCTTCTTAGGTGGGGGGTTTTGTGTTAACCCAAGATGAGATATGTATGAATGATGTGACATCACCATGATATGTAAGTAACCATGTGAAGATTATAGGATGAGGTGTAAAGGAAGTACCCATCTTTGTTTACCTTTGATTTCGAGGGTGAAATCTCTATTAGGGGGTTATAGTTGTAAGGCCCCTAAACTTGCTTGATGAGCTGATTGAGATTAATTATCATAATTTAATTCTTATAACCCTAAAATCACCTTTCAATATTCTTTAAAATCATAATACAACCTTAAGTTTCAAATTTGGTCCAATTTGGACACTGTTTGAACAAGTTATGCAATTTTATGCACATTTTGGACTTTTCAGCAATTTACCCAATTGAGAGGTTTTCTTTGCAATTTATCACTTTCATTATGTTTCTTGTATATTATATCATAATTCTTGAGCTTTTTGAACCATGGGGAACTTATTTAAACCTTGGCTTGAAGGTGTTTTCTCTAAGGTTATTTTAGGGTTTACCCCTTCATGGATGAGCTACCTTTAGTAGCTATCAACTAATGAGTTAGTTGTTTCGCTTTGAAATTCAAGAAAATAGGGTTTAATCATGTCTCTATGGATGGTGGGAGAGCTTATTTTGTCTATGCTTGTATATTCTTAATAGTTTAAGTCCATGGACACTTGGAAAGATACTAGAACTTCAACTTTTTCTTTGACTTTATCTTAAAGTTTCATATACTTATCCCCAAGCACCAAAACGAGCCATTTTCTCTACACCACTTCCATCCTTATACAAACCTCATCCTCCCTCTGTGCTTCTACAAATGTCCTATCTAAGGAAGAAGAAAGAGGGTACCTTCTTGGAAAAAGATTCTAGGGTTGCACTTGACTTCCTTTTAGGATAGAAAAAGCTTCTCTTCTAGTGATCTTGGACTAAAAGAGTAATAATCCCCTTATTTCCTCCATTTATTTCTTTTTTATCCTTCCTCCTATCTTTATCCAGGTCGGAACCTTGTTGTTCCATGGTAGAAATTGCTCTAAAACTCTAAAAGCCTACCTTTCTTGCTCCTTATACTTAGGGTTTGCTCGTTTGATGAAGAAAGGTGCTAGATGGACGAGTTCACATCTTATGATTGGATTTTCTACCATACCTGATTGTGTTTTATTATGTGTGGGAGTTTATATTCTCATTATATACAAGTTTTATAACTTGTTCCACGTTTATTGCTTACCATAAGCTTGCTAACTCATGTTCTTGCTTGAAAATGACAATTCATGCACTAAAAAGCTATGCTTGACTTGGATTTCGATTTTTATAATGTTCCCCATTCTGACTTCAGTTCTAGATGAGTCTGTGATCATGTTTACATTATTCCTAAGGTGTAATATGACTTGGATCAGGTTGGTTTGACAACCTATAGTGCTAAGCACCTATCAACCAATGGTCAATTTTAGGGTTTTAAGCTGATATCTTCTATAAACCCATGACCCGATGATGGTACCATTACAAAAACCCTATGCTTGTTGGTACGTATGCCCTGAGAGACAATCATGGGATGATTGGTGGGATACATTAAGATTTATTTTATGAACATCAAAGGAAAGCTTCCAATTCTTTCTAGTTCAGTCATATGAGATAATGATAGAACAGATTGAATGTCTAAAGAATGACAATACTCAATGATGCATGCTTTTAGGTTCAGGACCTAAATGATGAGATCATACAGATGTTAAGAGTTTATACATTCTTATTATGTCCCTAGTCAGATGTCATTGTGGAAGGTAGATAGACAACAATGACACACAAAACTAGATTGTGGTGTTGGTTGATGATAGAATCTCATTAGTCATGATATGAAGATATCAAACCAAAAACATAGGTACTTGTTAGAGAACAAAGTTACTGGATAGACCCACCATGAGTTTGAGACATGGAACCATGACATGGTAGTCATAGTCAGTGCTCACAGTGATGGTTGTGAGTGTGATTCTTTGATGTGAAATCACTACACTCAACACATGTCATTGGGTACACTTTGACATCATCAAACGCAGTCCTGAAACATGGGTTGTTATAAAGGTGATGATTGGGTGGCTTTGACACATGGGGCTTTTGAGGGGTGAGTGATAGATATGGGATTTGTCCCTCCTAAAGGAGTTTGATATCCATGGCCACTTCATGAGTAGCATTGAGATAGGCATGCACACGCAGGTCTGAATCAATATGCAATATTGATGTCATACATATCTCCTTCAATCTACTCTGAGATCAAGAAAGTGAATGAACGTTGACAGGATGATTGTTCCATGCCTTGAGTTCATTTGAGATATCAGTGACAAAGGAATTATACATTCACTGTAACACCATTCACGGATTGTAGGATTGAAAGTTGTTCTCCAACTTTCTATTTCACTTAGGTAGCACTGATGTGCGACTAGGCACCACTCTTTGCTTGTGAAGTCATAAGTGTTATGGATTTTCATTGCCAACGTGAAATGGGCATGTAGGGTCACATAGATAGGATTTAACCTGGAAGAGGAGTTTATCCACAAATGATGTTTAGATTGATTACTAAAGGAGTTTAGTAGTTCAATTAAACACTCAATCAATTGATAGCTCAATATCATAGTGTTCAAGGTGTTGGACCGATTGAATAGAGTATCCGATTTATTGACACTGCAATTGATTGATTTTGCACAGTCTGCACTCCCAACCGATTGGCTCATATGATGAACCGATCGGCTCAGCTTGGTGAACTGATCAACTCATGTGATGAACCGATTGGCTCAGGACAGGTTGAGATGACCGGTTCAAGGGTTGAACCGATCAGCTCAATAGGTCCAAACGAGCGAGTTGGGAAAATCAGGTTGGCAAGAAATTTCTCTTCGTTTCACTTGTCCAATTTGATTAGAACAAGGATTGGTATTTGGATCAATTCGGAACAAAAGAGGAAAAGTCAATCGGGAACTTATCGGGACCATAAAACGATCGACTCATGCTTGAACCGATCGGCTCAGGTGTCCCAACCGATTAGTTCAGGTGTGAACCGATCGGTTCAGATGGCGCAGTTGGTTGTTTTGTGGAAAATATCGAACCCTTCTACTCCTGCTTTAATCCCGCATTTCTCGGGGTAGAGAACCCTGTCCCACGATCCTCCTATATCTATAGGGGTAGTGGGGGCTTCTCAGAAACACAAAAACTCAGAACACCAGTTGCACTGCAAAGTTGTCATTCTCTCTAGTTGTGGTAACCGAGAGAGCCCGAGCAAGTGCTACCCGATAAGGGAGGCACAACAAGGGAAAGACAATTGCAGAAAGGCAACTCGTTGTAGGAGAGTGTGTCGGTGACTAGTACGTCGACATGAGGGTGCGACTACTTCTGATTCCTTGTGGGACAAGGAGATCAGAGTTCCAAGTGGTCTGTGTGGACTACTTCAGAGGCGGGAGACTTCTTCCACTCGGAGGATAGCTATCAATCCCGACAGTCCCGGTGAGACCAGGAGCTGCACAAACACCGTCTAAGACCAGAGGTGAAGACCGTGCAAGCCGCGAGGTAACATCGCCGAGCAAGCCTCGGGTCAAGGCATGTCTCTACAAACCATCCTTCCTAATGTATAGACGTTGATGAGATTTCTTTATTCTGGGTTTGGATAGAAGAATTTTGTTTCTGCTGCCTTCTTTGTCTCACCTAAAACCCAAATAGTGGTATCAGAGCCACGTCAACTTCTCTATACTTTAGGATTATCAATACGATTGATTTTGGTTTGTCGCATTTATTTATTTCATACGATGTGAATAAAATTGGATTAGTGCATGTCCAATCCTAAATCCACAAATCCTAATATACATATATGATATGTAATATGAATGCAATTGATACGCGTCACCCTTAAACAAGTTTTATGGTGGATGTATAGTGTGGTTATGACCAATAAACCCTATATATGTGTGCTTGGTTGAATGTGGTTTCTTGAATCTCGGTCTTTGCACCGATTCTCTACCTCCTTATTCCTGATGTAACTCAAGATAACTTGAGATTTATTTCCTACCTTTACTCCCCCTGAATATAACTCGGGCTTTCCCAATTTAAATTTAAATATGGTAGATCTTTTTATATTTCCTATTATGTCAAAGAACGGAGGACAATTTGACGATGACTGAGACAATCAGTTCAAGGCGTGAACCGATTGGTTGGCGATCTAGATGATCAGCTCGAGGAGTGAGACGATTGGGTGGTGACCTGAGGAGATGCATGACGACTAGGCGAACCGATCGGTTGGAGGAGCCAATCGATCGGCTGGTGGCGCCCAGACGACCGGCCAGGGCGAGTAGGTCATTCATGTGATGAGATGATCAAATCGGACGGCTATAGCTCTTCGTCATGCACAGGTTGCATGTGATGTAGACCTAGATGACCGTGATTCCTCTTGGCTTGAGGAATCACATTAGGATGGCCAAAATCATTTCTTTTATTGTTTCACATGTTTTTTGTGGGATATAACATGTATATGATATGTAATATATATTGTGGTGATTGGATATGTATATGTACCTATAAAACCAAATCCCTCATCTAAATATTAAGTCTTATACGCCTTCCATTAGTATCACATATGAAAAACTCGATTGACCAAGCGTAGGATACGCCAAAGTGTGGTGTGTCGTCCATCTTGTGGAAGTGTGAAGGGTAGACATGTAGGTTCTGCTAAAGCAGGGTGCATATTTACCGTGTCGGCTTTTGGGATAGACTTAACTAGTGATTCTTAGAGCATCTAATCCCAGAGGCACGGAATGTTCATGGCAAGGTGTTGCACATGTTCATTCATCATGAGTTGCATATGATGCAATTGACATGATGTCCTACCAAAATAGTCAAGATTGTGGGCGATCATCCAAAGCTGACTCATGACTTGATGAAATACAGATCTTGCTCACTAGAAGGTTGTACGCTGCAATCTTCTGAATGGATGGTGAGGGCTATTAATTTGAATAAAATAGTGGGAGAGATAATTAATTAAAGTCCTAATTATATCGTTAACCTTTCAAATCAATCAAATAAGTCAAAATTGAGTTTTGGACTAAATTGCATATATTTCCTGTTGTAGTACAAATGACAACAAACAATAATCACTTTTCGTTGTGATCGGTCCTTGAAAAGGACAAGCTGAATGGGACTAACTTCCACGACTGGTTTAGGACATTGAGAATTGTTCTCACTCAAGAGCAAAAGCTCTATGTCCTGGATACTCCAGCTCCAGAGGAACCTGCTCCTACCGCACCAAAGGCAGAAAGGGATGCTTATAAGAAGCATTCTGAAGATGCCATTGATGCAAAGTGCTTGATGTTGTGCTCCATGAACCACGAGTTGTAGATACAACATGATAACATGAGAGTCATTTAGATGATTCAACATCTCAAGAACATGTATGAAGATCAAGCACGGCAAGAGAGATATGATGTCTCCAGGGAGCTGTTCAAGTGTGTCATGACAGAAGGAGATCAAGTTGGTCCTCACACGCTCAAAATGATTGGGTATGTAGATAAATTGACAAGACTGGGATTTCCCCTGAGCCAAGAGTTGGCTACTAATGTGATATTGCAATTGTTGCCAGAATCCTACAGTCAGTTTGTGATGAACTACAACATGAACAACTTTGACAAGACGTTGACAGAGTTGTTGGGCATGTTGATGACAATTGAGGCACAGATGAAGAAGTACAAGCCTAAGTCTATGATGATGATCAGCAACAAGAAAGGCAAGTCCAAGTGTAAGGGCAAATGCAAGGCTAAGAAAGGTTCTGATGCTAGCCAACAGCCCAAGTCGTCTTCAACTCTCAAGGCCAAGGGAGGCATGACCAAGAGAGGCAATTTCCACCATTGTCAAAATCTAGGACATTGGAAAAGGAATTTTCCACTCTATCTGGAAGAACTAAAGAAGAAGGAGGCGACAGACGTCTCCACCTGAAGGTGTCATGAAATAAACTTATAACACTTTTTAAGGTATTTGATACCAAGATATAACGTGTAAAGCACCCAATAAATGGGGCAAGTGTTGCCACCATAGATAGGATTACTTTAGTTTATTTTCATCCTTGAAGGCATGTAATAGAGTTATGAACTGCTATTTCATATTTGCCAATGGATAGAAACACCTTAATTTTTTCATATTGTATGACAATGATGGTAATTAATAAAGTTGATGTTTCAATCTCCGTGGCAATGCCTTGTTTATCTTGTGGTACTTGGTATGCATAAGATAAAATGATACCGAAAAGTTATTGATAGCTCAAACAATCAAACTAGCATAAATCATGAGAAATTCATTTCTAGTTTCCATATGATGGATAAGTTTAGATTCTTTTTGGTTAGAGAACCAGTAAGAGACATGAATGTCTTAGACATGATTAATCAATCGTCACTAGTGGTAGTGGGAGAATGATTGTCTTATTAGGTATAATACATACCTATTAGAGCTAATGATAGTACTTCAAATAGTGTTTAGAGAAATACCAATATGAATATCTTGAAGTGTTCAAGAATATCATAGATGAAGTACGAATTTGGTAAAGTGTTAATTCTTGATGAGAACAATGATTGAAATACTTGAACCAAAAGTTTGAGATCCTTATGAGTGATTATGATAGTATATCATAGTGAACTCATGATTAAGGCATGGTGTTGTCTAAATCAACAAAGAGTCATACTCTAAGGAGTTAGAGGATGATTATCAAATAACTAATTTCTTCTTAAATAAAGAATACCCTACACTAATAAAGGACATTAAGAATCACAAAGGGTTGTGAGTTCTTATATCCTTGACAGATACACCTCGATTATCTATGTGATGAGTTGGTCATGTGATGAGTCAACTATCTAGATGAATATGAGGAACCAAATTTTGAGTTATGGGTTATGACCATTACATCCTAAATGACTTCCGTGTAAACCATAAGGTATGACCTTGATGGTAGAACCCATTGGGATGAAATCCATAAGTGTGAATGAGTCTTAAGCGTTAAGACACATGGATAACATTTTGAGAAGGATGATGCTTGTTGATTGCAACTTAATGACTAAGAGATTTGGCATACAGATACTAAAACTGCATTTCTACAAGGAATAAAATGAGGATGTGTACGTGACAAAACCTATAAGGTTTACGAATCGATTAATGAAAATGAAGTCTATAAGTTACAATGGACTAATCAATGTGATTGATTGAGTACAAGCAACTCAGAACTGTGATCTTTATTTTGATAATATAGTCAAAAAGTTTGACTGATATGTCAAAGATAAAGAGAGATCTATGATTTAGTGGGAGCGTATTCACATTCCACATGTTGATGTGAAATGGAAATGTTCTAGAATGGAAATCCAAAGTGTAAATTAGGGAAGATAGAGACATTTCCTATGTGATAGGAATAGAGATCTATAGAGATAGTTCTCAAAAACCTCTTGACCTAAAAATAGAGAGCATACGTTGGAAATCTATACTAAAGGGTTCAATATGCACAAATTCAGTGGGAGAAAACTTATCCATGTTACATGGAGTTAGTATCCCAAAGCCAAGTGTCCATTTCTTATGAAGAATGGAAACATGACGAATAGATAAGGATCTATCATGTATGTAAACATCCCATCATCTTGCATGTATGGACATGGCAAGAACAAAACACATTTATCATCTTGTACGTAGGACATGACAATTTGATATGCTCATCCTGATAACTCGTATGTGGGACATGACGAGTGGATGTCTGTCTAGTTCCAGTAAGGGTTACTGGAATACCATGAGAACTTGATAAGTACTTGAGAAGTACTAGTTCTATGGAAATAAGGAAGTGTTCACTGTAAAGAGTTACACTGATGTGAAATTCCAAAAAGGACAAAGAATTAGTCACAATATATATGGGATATATAAAAGTGAATGTTGATAATTGGAAACGTTCCAATAAAGCTGTTTAAAAGGAAAAGCTGAGTATTTGTGTGTTAGAGAACATTAGTAGATACTATATGGATCTCTAAGTTCATGAGATGAACTTATAGATATTCCGATCTTTGATGACAAGTAAGGAGTACTTGGTCATGCAATGTGGCTAAAGGTTAGCAAAGGAATACTAGATCACACATTACGACAACTCCATCTCATACGTGTGACGAAGAGATGAGAGACATGCAGTTGATACCAACTTTGGCAAGGTGTTTCCATAACTCACTATGTTATCACTAGAGCACAATAACATGTGGGACATGTTTGAAGATCACTATGAATATGATTCAAGGGTGATTGGCTCGCAGTGCAAGTGGGAGTCTGTTGGTATGTATGCCCTAAGAGCCAATCATGGGATGATTGGCGTAAGGACCCTGACCCAGGTTTTGGGCTAACCCTCTTTTCTTTGTTTATGAAAGATTCTTATAACCTTAATCTAATCTTTGTAGATGTTTTGTTATCATGTGACAAGCTCATGTTTCTAGTTTGGTCCCGTTTGGATGTTGTTTGAGCAATGTTTGCTTGTTTTGGATCAAAGTGCAATTTACCCAAAGTAAGGGGTTGTATTGCAATATGTCACATGTAAAGCATTCCTTTAGTTCTCTTGCATCATTAGAAAGATAATTATGCTGTGTGACACCTTGTGGAGGACCTATGTTTCAAGTTTGATCTTGGTTGGTGGATGTTTATGCTTTTTGTGCTAGTTTTGGTGTAAATTGCAAATTACCCAAAGTGGAGGGTCAATATGCAATTTATCAGCTCTAGAGTCACCTCCCTTCTTTTTTGCATCATCTAGAGAATGTATGGAGGTAGGGGCCCTTGTTTGGTTGATAGATGAGGAGTGACATCCCTATATGGTCTTTATATCACATATGTGTCACATAGGCCACCTTGTCCTTTAGTGTATCGGCTAAGGCTTGAAGGTGTGTCACCCAAGAGAGGTGTTTCAGCCATGGAAGTTGACCATCTGCATGATACACTTACTAGAGTGTATCACCAGGCCATGCATAAGCTTCTAGGGTGGCAACAAGTGGCGTTATGAGCTAGAGCAAGTGGCACCTTGGTTTATGTGGTTATGACACCTCTCCCTTGCTACCTCTCTCTTCCTTGGTGTATATAACTCCCTTCGTCCTTAGCCAAGCAATCCTTTTTGGACACCTTCCTTCCCCTACCTGTATGGGATGAGCATGGGAGCTTTGGGAGGTAAGTAAGACTCCCATGGAGCATGGAGGGGCAAGCTCCTTGGCCATGGAAACTCCTTGCTCAAGATCCAACCTTGGTGAGTCATGCTTCTTTGCTAGTTTTTCCTTGTGCTTTCTTCTTCACCTTCCTCTTCCCCTCTCAGTGATGTATAGTCCCTTGATAAGAGTAAGCAAGGCCGTGGTTATCTCCCCTCCTTTCTTCTTTTTGAGCTATACATAACCATGGTTTCTTCTTCTTCTTCTTCCTTTGTTTCTTGAGGTGATGATGATGGTGTTGAAGGCATGTTTGGAGCTTTGGATGGGTGCTGTTCTTGGAGAAGAATGTGAGTTTTCTGCTTGGACCAAGAAGCTTGGTGCCTTTCTTGGAGATCCTCTTAAGGCGGGTTACATAACTCTTAACCATATCTATTGTTCATACTCTCCATATATGTATATAATGGTTCTTGTACTTAAATCGTTACCTTCCTCCATGATAGATATATATATGGAACTTGGAATCTTATCTAATGGGAGTGCTACATTTTATTACTGCCTTTAGATTGTTTTCCTTGTGCAAGATGGTAATGGGTGACTAGAGGTTGAAGATGACTAGCTCGATATGGGGCTTTACCCGATACAACCATGCTTTACCCGATACAATACCTTGTTTAATGAGTTATGCTTTGGTTGATGGTTTGTGGCAATACCCCTTTCTCTCCATTGTACTTGAAAGGTGACCCTATTGACTAGATGTTGGGGAGATATTATGTGGTGACCGATACCTCTTTCCTACCCTAGAGTTAAGGTTTGGACGATATGGTTGGTGGACACCTGGTTGATCCCTTGGCCGATATGTGCCCTTCTTGGTGGCTCCTTGAGGTTGTTGCCCGATACCCTCTTCTAGAGTTGAGCCTTGGGTGATATGATAAGTGAACTTTTCATTGAACTTGTGACCAATGTTCACATCTACCCAAGATGATGGTGGTTGGCCGACATAATACCCTAACCTTAGTGTCTTGGACAATATGGAGCTTCAACCCTAGCTTGGGCGATAGGGTTGTCCTGGGTGACATGAATGATCTACCCTTGTTGCATGACATGGACTTGAGGATGAAGATGACCAACTTGGTATGGTCCTTGTACCATTGCACGATACACCTTTTTGGTGCCCTAAACGATACCCCCCTCATCTAGGGTTTGCCTTGAACATTATGTTGCCCGATATGACTCCTTACCATGGTAGTATTTGTTGGGCGATTTGGATAAGTCTTGAGTCTAGAATGATGAAACCCTAGGTGGGAGATACCATGGCTGCGTCCCTGACTGTTATGTGCGTGGTTGAGGGGCTTTTGTGTGGGGCATGAGGTTTGTGCTTACACAACACTCTCTAAGTGAGTTTCCCGACATGGTGCCTTAGTGGTCACCCTGCCCATGGACGACATGGAGCCTTGAGTGATAGAGTTTCCCTAACCCTAAGCTGACCGATAGGGGTACTCTTTTTGTGATGATTCCTTGGGTGATATGTTGGGTGCCCAATATGATGCTCCATGAATGGCAAGGATATGAGGATGGGCGATATGGACGATCCCTTGATATGCTGCCCAGTATCATCAACCGTAGAACTTTATAAGTGTGTAGGTGTGCATGGTTTGGGAGACATGAGGGCTAAGTTTGTGGCCGATAACCCACAAGGAGATATGTTACCTTGGCTGATATGCCTTACCCGACACATGGTCTCTCTCTTGTATGATTACCCAACATGTGTTCATACTTGATAGCTTGGATGGTCCTAGGGTTGAGGTTTGGCCGGTACATGTGTTGAGCTTGACAGTACCTTGGACGATAGGGTACCATGGGCATCATGGCAACGTTGAAGTAGTGTACCTTGGGTGGTATGAAATCCCCTTGAGTAGCTTGATGTGTTAACCAAGTAGGTGTGCTTGTTAGGTGCCATGATCTTGGCCGATATGGCCTTAAGTGGTAGAGAGTTGAGGGTTTCTCAGTGTAAAACCCTAACCCTAATGGGCGGTAGGGTTTTGGATGATAGATGGCACCCATGTGCTACACAACGCCTGGTTGCCCGATACCACCCTACATGTGGATGCACGATACATGTTATAGCCCAAGTTGCATGATGCCCCCATTTGTGCATGAATGTATGACATGTTGATAGCCGACAATCTTGGGTGAGAATTGGCACTCTATCTGATACTCCCTTTTTAGTGAGGGATTGTTTGGTCGCTATATGCTTTTGGTGAGGGTAGGTGACACCTTTAGTGAGGGTTGTGCCTAACCCGATAACCCTATGCATGTTTCTTGAGCTTACACCTTTGATCATAATGAACTATGACAAGATAGATTGTGAACCCTTGTATAGTGGTTACCTATGGTTAAAGATAGATGAAATTCTGATTAAGTTGGATGGTGGATCATGGTGTATGATCCTTAAAGTTAATCATTAGGGATGATGTGCATATGTTTTAAGATATAGGGTATGATGGGATATCCATGAATTGGTAACAGTAGTATGTATTGGTTTATACACCGATTATGAGATTAATCTGCATATGTTCATAATGATGGAAGAATATTACAATGCTATAAACCTTAATCTTGATGACATGATAATCAAAGACATGTTCATGAGATATGGGGCAAGATGGATGCTCACAGTTCGATAACAATAATATAAATTGACTGCAGACACAACTATGAACATGGATGTTGTTCCAATCATGTGCACCTAAATTCTTGATAGCCTGATGATCATAATATGTTGTCTAAGACCTATATTCTATGTTTGGTGATCTAGTTATCTCTTTTTTATGCAATCTAACCATGCAGGTGTATTGAATTCATAGCCAAGTAAGAGCTATGTTGATTATATGAATACGTGCTTTGTAAATCACTTGATATATGTGCAATATCTAAGTAATAATGATATGTCTTGTTGATGAGATAAAATATATCATCAGTATGATGAGAAAGGCATGTTGAGGTGTGATCCTCTAGTGATGACATGAGGGATTGGTATTCCCTAATGATGTTGATGATGTCTTGAGATGCACTGGTGTAATGTGATGAACTCAGGGATTGATATCCCATGATGATGTGAAATGATGAAGCCTTGAGAGGCAGTAGCACTATGAGATGATGTGAGGGATTTATATCCCATGGCAGTGTGATGATTGTTGAGGGCAAAGGAAATAGCAGTATTAATATAACACCAATGTAATCAATCTAATGTTGTTCATGTTTTATATATGGTTGCTTAATACAACTTGATTGCCCCAACAATCTGCTTAAAATACATTAACTATTTACATATGAATCTCTCATGTAGTTTGCCCTGGCCATAGACCCATCATCGTCAGTATCTGGTGATGGTGAAATGGGTTCTCCTACGAGTTAACCCGGAGCTCATATTGTTGAATATGCGAGGTTTCTCCTAGCCTAAAATAGAGAGGATTCGAGTGCAGTTGCGGTTGCAGACTTGGGATAGATGGAGCATGGTGAATAGGCCCATGGCTCAGGAAATGTGATAGAGCATGAATGCGTTCATGGCTCAGAGCACAGTGATTTGGCCCGTGGCTCAGATATACTAGCGTCGAGACCTGTACCAAGGCGGGCTAGAGTTATGTGTAGCAAGCAGAGCTGACCCTATGGTTGAAGCCACTTAAGCATGAGACTGTGGTCCTGCTTTGGTTCTCATGCACTGACCATGAGGTGGTGAGGTCGTGTAGTCTGGCTCTTCCATTGACCTTGTATGGAACCGACTCCGGGTTTCGCAGCTGTCGGTTCGATCTGAGTGGTGCGACTCACTTCCTCAGGGCATAATAATTCATAATCAAGATGTATTGTATCCTGCTTAGGGCAAATACGAAACATTAGTTGAGGCCTTGTTTGTACAAGTTGATCTAATTATAATCTGTAGTATATCATATGAACCTTATATAATGTGATGAGTTCTTATAAAGCTTATCTTGTCAATCATGTTCCATAATGAATATCTAGTTATAGGCCTCATGAATATCTTGGTAAGATTGCTGGTAAGAATAGCCCTGCTCAGTATACTACTCTTATAATCTTCTTATATCAGTTATCCATGATCATAATAAAGCTGGTAGAGGGTTATGTATCTCGCTGGGACTGTGTGTCTCACCCCGCTGGTTAATAACCCTTTTTTTAGGTGGATGTGTCTGGCGAGATGAAGATCATGTGGCTACGGATGTTATGCAAAGGTATCGTACCTGGTGGGATAGATAGTGTCTAGCAGTAGAGTCCTATGTGTCATCCTTGTACACTCAGGTCTTCGGGAGAGTTTTTTTTATGTTTCTTGTACAATGATCGATGTATGGTTTTCGGTATGTATCTTGATGTAAAGCATCCTGGCAATAGTTATTTCATGTAACGAGATGATGGGAAATTATGTTGTAGCACCTTGGAAATATGCTATGAAATGAAAAGTGTTGGCTCAGATATTATATGTTTCATATTGTGGTGCTTGTTGTGAATCAATTTTAATTTCCTGTGTTTTTTGGTAATCCGCTGGTTAGCATGTAATCGTCTTTTGTTGTGGATGGGGTGTTACAATGTTTGGTATTAGAGCTCTAGGTTCGCCGAGTCTATGGGGACACTATGACTAGGATTAGGATGGTGTCTAAGGTTGGACCATGATATAATATATGTAGCATACTACATAATCTCAATACTTGATGCCCTGGCCAGGTATTCAAATATTGAAGACAAAGGTAAGTATGGAGCATTAGATTGTTTCCTCCTTGATTACTCTGATCAAGTAGTCATTCTGGAGCAATCTAAAGAGCATAAAAAAATTAAGAATATGATGAGATAATTTCTTGAAATTGTAATCTCAAGAGATATATATGATAAAAGACAGATTAACTTGTGATAACAATGTAAGTTAAAGCATAGAACTTACACAGGATGAAGAAAACTCCTAGAATCAAAGATAAAGTTAGAAGAAAGAGAAGAATAAGTGATGAGTAAACAAGATGGAACCTGAGATAATCTCAGACCAACCAATGAACGTAAGAAAAAATGTGAAAGAATAAAGAGCAAATTCATGATAAGAAAAAGAGAACAAGGGAGATGATCCTTGTTCCATAAATAATATGTGAAGAATAACGATCTTTTTCACAAAGAGAAAACAAAAATCTGATATAATCAGGAACTAATCATGATTATGATGAAATGGTAACAAGAGAAGAAGAATGATGACATGTAATGGTCTTGATGTTTCCTGTGCTGAGTGCAAGGAACCCAAGAAGATACAAGATAAAAACTAGATGGAAGAAGGTTTAACGCTGTATAAATGGTTGGAAACTCATGTAAGGATCAAAGAAAGTGATAATATCCTCCCCTTTGATATCAAACCATAGATGTTGATGGGTTGATGGGAGGAGTTTGTTATTTTGCGTCCCTTCCTTTTGAGGGAGTGGCAGTCAAGTGGACCTTGTGTCACTTGATATGTGTGCCTTTGAAGTGATCGTTGTTTAGATACTTCGAAAAGTATCAGCTGATCTTGGACTTTGGTTTCCAAGATGGATGTCTGTGATGGATGATGACAATAGGATCCTCTTGGCATGCCTTCTGAGAAAGGGTTGAGAATCAAGATGCCTAGATCGTGGAGGTATGAAGGTGGACCATCCTGATCGATCACCCTTGACCTTGAACCTACAAGCTGGAAGCTTGTTTTGGAAGTCTGGATCTATGTGGTGACCCTCAAAGTAGCAGTTCGACATCACAGAGGAATGTTGATAACGATAAGCAAGTGAGGACTGGATGGTTTGATCAGGTAGCAGATTGCAATAGGAAACAGTTAGATCTTGTGACATAAGCTGGCTGGAAATGGTGGAATGATCAGTGTGTGGTGACATGTCGAATGGAGTCACTCCATTATGATTTTGCCTCTTATCTTCTCTAGTTGATCCAGTTCAGGATGTACCCTCCTTTGAGCGCTTGTTGTATGTTTGGCAGATGTTTCCTTCCTGTTAGTTAGAAGAGAGATAGTCTGTTGTCGAGCACCTTGTTGATGACCTAGTTTTGCAGGATGAAGTATACCCTTCTCCATATCCTTTCCTTTCCTGGATGTGATAATCGGATGAATCCCTTTCTGTGTGACATGTCAAGGATCGTTATAACCCTGGGAATGGATATCCTTGGAAAGGTGTGAAGTTGTATCAGATGGAAAGGTTGGCTTTGGTTTGATCAGGCTAAAGTGCCTATAGTGTGGCTATCTCATGTTTAGGGGTTTATGCTCCGCATAAACACGACATCGGAAGGTATGCACCCAAGGGAAAGAAGTGTTGTAAGGTCATATTGGGAAAGTTCATCTAGTTGAGACCTGTCATGTGCATACAAGTGTTATGTAGAGTATGTATCTTGTGATAATCTCTTCTGAGAAAGACCCCCCTTGAGTAGAGACATCCTTTGTGAAAAGAGAAGGAACAGTTAAAACATATATAATAGAAAGATAGTGATACAAGTTATGAAAATCTTAGGTGCCAAGCCTATGAGATCAGATTAGCGCAGCAGAAACATAACGAGGAATATGATACATCAGTAGAAGGAACTGATACCTGAGTAATACGAGTTGCATATAATGTTCCAGTATCTAAGAGTGTTACCAGACAAAGGATGATGAGATCGAGGGTTGAGTCTATGACCAGTACAAGAAAACCCTGAGTGGCTCTGGGAGAAGAGAAAGTATGTTGGTCACAGATCTATGACACTTAGGAGGTTTATGGAGTTGTATGATGTGACACACAAGTAACACTCGTCTTCTTTCCGCCTAGGATTTTGGGGACGAAATCCTTGTTAGGGGTTTATGACTTGTAAGGACCCTGACCAAGGTTTTGGGCTAACCCTATTTTATTTGCTTATGAAAGGTGCTTAGAACCTTAATCTAATCTCTCTAGATTTTTGTTATCATGTGACAAGATCATGCTTCCAGTTTGGTCTCGTTTGGATGTTGTTTGAGCAATGTTTTCTTGGTTTGGACCAAAGTGAAATTTACCCAAAGTAAGGGGTTATATTGCAATATGTCACATGTAAAGCATGAATTTAGTTCTCTTGCATCATTAGAAAGAGAATGATGCTATGGGACACCTTGTGGAGGACCTATGTTTCAAGTTTGAGCTTGGTTGGTTGATGTTTATGCTTTTTGTGCTAGTTTTGGTGTAAATTGCAAATTACTCAAAGAGGAGGGTCAATATGCAATTTATCAGCTCTAGAGTCACCTCCCTTCTGTTTTGCATCATCTAGATCATGGATGGAGGTAGGGGCACCTTGTTTGGTTGATGGATGAGGAGTGACATCTCTATATGTTCTTTATATCACATGTGTCAGATAGGCCACCTTGTCCTTTAGTGTATCAGCTAAGGCTTGAAGGTGTCTCACCCAAGAGAGGTGTGTCGGCCATGGCCGTTGCCCAGCTGCATGATACACTTCCTAGAGTGTATCACCAATCCATGCATGAGCTTCTAGGGTGGCAACAAGTGGCGTTATGAGCTAGAGCAAGTGGCACCTTGGTTTATGTGGTTATGACACCTCTCCCTTGCTACCTCTCTCTTCCTTGGTGTATATAACTCCCTTCCTCCTTATACAAGCAATCCTTTTCGGCCACCTTCCTTCCCCTACCTGTATGGGACAAGCATGGGAGCTTTGGGAGCTAAGGAAGACTCCCATGGAGCATGGAGGGGCAAGCTCCTTGGCCATGGAAACTCCTTGCTCAAGATCCGACCTTGGTGAGTCATGCTTCTTTGCTAGTTTTTCCTTGTGCTTTCTTCTTCACCTTCCTCTTCCCCTCTTGGCCATGGATATTCCCTTGATAAGAGTAAGCAAATCCGTGGTTATCTCCCATCCTTTCTTCTTCTTGATCTATACATAACCATGGTTTCTTCTTCTTCTTCCTTTGTTTCTTGAGGTGATGATGATGGTGTCAAAGGCATGTTTGGAGCTTTGGATGGGTGTTGTTCTTGGAGAAGAACGTGAGTTTTCTGCTTGGACCAAGAATCTTGATGCCTTTCTTGGAGATCCTCTTAAAGCGTGTTACATAACTCTGAACCATCTCTATTATGCATACTCTCCATATATGTATGTAATGGTTCTTGTACTTAAATCGTTACCTTCCTCCATGATAGATATATATATGGAACTCGGAATCTTATCTAATGGGAGTGCTACGTTTTATTACTTCCTTTAGCTAGTTTTCCTTGTGCAATATGGTAATGGGTGGCTATAGGTTGAAGATGTCTAGCCCGATATGGGGCTTTACCCGATACAACCATGATTTGCCCAATACAATACCTTGTTTAATGAGTTATGCTTTGGTTGATGGTTTGTGGCAATACCCCTTTCTCTCCTTTGGACTTGAAAGGTGAGCCTATGGACTAGATGTTGGGGAGATATGATGTGGTGACTGATACCTCTTTCCTACCCTAGGGTTAAGGTTTGGACGATATGGTTGGTGGACACCTAGTTGATCCCTTGGCCGATATGTGCCCTTCTTGGTGGCTCCTTGAGGTTGTTGCCCGACACCCTATTCTAGAGTTGAGCCTTGGGTGATATGATAAGTGAAATTTTCATTGACCTTGTGACCGATGTTCACATCTACCCAAGATGATGGTGGTTGGCCGACATAATACCCTAACCTTAGTGTCTTGGATGATCTGGAGCTTCAACCCTAGCTTGGGCGATAGGGTTGTCCTAGGTGACATGAATGATCTACCCTTGTTGTAGGACATGGACTTGAGGATGAAGATGACAAACTTGGTATGGTCATTGTACCAATGCACGATACACCTTTTTGGTGCCCTGAATGATACCCCCCTCATCTAGGGTTTTCCTTGAACGTTATGTTTCCCGATTTGACTCCTTACCATGGTAGTATTTGTTGGACGATATGGATAAGTCTTGAGTCTAGAATGATGACACCCTAGGTGGGAGATACCATGACTGCCTCCTTGACCGTTATGTGTTTGGTTGAGGGGCTTTTTTGTCGGGCATGAGGTTTGTGCTTACACGACACTCTCTAAGTGAGTTGCCCGGGATGGTGCCTTAGCGGTCACCCTGTCCATGGATGACATGGAGCCTTGAGTGATAGAGTTGCCCTAACCCTAAGCTGACCGATAGGGGTACTCTTGTTGTGATGATTCCTTGGGCGATATGTTGGGTGCCCAATATGGTGCTCCATGAGCGGAAAGGATATGAGGATGGGCGATATGGACGATCCCTTGATATGCTTCCTGATATCATCAACCCTTGAACTTTATAAGCATGTAGGTGTGCATGGTTTGGGTGACATGAGGGCTAAGTGTGTGGCCGATACCCCATAAGGAGATATGTTACCTTGGCTGATATGCCTTGCCCGACACATGGTATCTCTCTTGTATGACTACCCAACATGTGTTCATACTTGATAGCTTGGATGGTCCTAGGGTTGAGGTTTGGACGGTACATGTGTTGAGCTTGACAGTACCTTGGACGATAGGGTGCCATGGGTGTCATGGAAACATTGAAGTAGTGTACCTTGGGTGGTATGAAAGCCCCTTGAGTATCTTGATGTGTTTACCAAGTAGGTGTGCTTGTTGGGTGCCATGATCTTGGCTGATATGGCCTTAGGAGGTAGAGAGTTGAGGGTTGATCAGTGTGAAACCCTACCCCTAATGGGTGGTAAGGTTTTGGATGATAGATGGAACCCATGTGCTACATAATGCCTGGTTGCCCAATACCACCCTGCATGTGGATGCACGATACATGCTATAGCCCTAGTTGTACGATGCCCCCTTTGTGCATGAATGTATGACATGCTGATAGCTGACAATCTTGGGTTAGAATTGTTGGGTTTTGAGGAGAAAACATGTGCGACGGAAGCAATAAAATACACGCAACCTGAAATAGGATCTCATCGACAACAATGTATTTGGAAGGAGTGTTTGCGGGATATACCTTATCGCAGAGCAAGTCCAGCGATGTCCCGCTGCATGACGGTGCAATGCTGCTGACCTACATGGACGGAACTTCTCTCTCGTTCGCTGTCACAGGTTGATCTGGCGGCGCTCCTTTGCAGCAGTGATGTACGCCGCGCATAGCGCGTATAGGTGGTCGTCGACGTCCTCCGAACACAGGAGTCAAGGCGTCTGCGTCTCTACTTCGTCCACGCGGATGGACTGGAACTCCACGTCGCGCTTCCTAAGCCGGCGGGAAGGAGTCGTGTCTGTGCGGCGATGTGCTAGCGGTGCATTGCTCTCCTTCCTCTCCTAAGGACGGTGATGGCTAGGGTTTACGTGTGTGAGTGTAAACTAAAAGCGCCTCTCGATATCTTATATAGATATCAGCCGTCAATCCTCCTTTAAATAGGATACGAAGGGAAGTAGGGTTTCCCAAACCCATCGGTAAACAGAAACATTGCATTAATTAAAATGCTCATGGATTAATTAGAATATTCTGGAATTCATTAATTAACCAAATAATCACATTAATTGATTAATTAATATCCGACTCCATGCAATCGCTTGGGATGGCTTTATGTGCATATACGCCAACAAACTCCCACTTGCACATAGAGCTAGTCACTCCAATATTATTCTAATCGATTACATAAACATTTTAGTAATCAATGTGATTCAAAGCAATTCCAATCAAATCCACAATTATACTCCTATTCCAACACATCCTATGCGTGCGACCCGATAGGCTCCAAATTACGTTGGCAGTGATATCCATAATCATATTATGATTTCATAAGCAATGATTGGTATCTAGCAAGACTTCATTGCCACCCAAGTAATTGGAGAAGTTGGAGAACAACTTAACCTATCATTCATGACTGGTGTTACAATGATTGTATAGTTCCCTTGTCACTGATATCTTGATTGAACTCAAGTCATGGAACTGTTATCCTCTTCAATGTTCAATCCATGTTCTTTGAACTAGAGCAGACTTCCTGAGATATATGTAAGCTCAATATCACATATTGACTCACATCAGCATGGCCATGCATTTCTCAGTCTCGCTTATCAAGTGGCAGGAATATCAAACTCCCGTAGGAAGGACAAATTCCATCTACATCACTCACAGTCATCCCCATGTGTCACAGTGCACCCAAGCACCATCTTTATGGCAATCCTTATTCAGGACCACGGTGGATGATGTCAAAGTACACCGAACGACATGTGATAAGTGTAGTGACTTCAGGTCTAAGAACCACAATCACCACCATCATTATGAGATGTGACTCTAACTACCAATCATGGTATCCATGTGTCACTCTCAAGGTGGGTCTATCCGATACATTGTTCTCTAACAAGTATCTATGTATTTGGTTTGATATCTCCATATCATGGATAATGAGATTCTTCCATCAACCAACATACATTCTAATCTTATCTGTTATTGATGTCTATGTATATTTCCACAATAACAACCAATTAGGGACAAAACAAGAATACATACTCTTAGCATACATATAATCTCACTGTTTAGGTCATCAACCCAAAGACATATGTCATTGAGTATATTATTCTATAGACATCTATAAGTTTTATGGTCATCTCACAATATAAAACACAAACATATAGATTGGAAACTTACCTTTATTGATATGATCAATGTAGTATTACAAATCATCTACATAGTATCCCATTACAATCATCAAATGATAGTCTCTATGGGCATACATACCAACATATTGTCACTTGCACTTATACCCAATCACTCATGAATCTCAATCCAAGTGATCGAACATGTCTGTCATGTTTCTGCTGTTAAAGTGCTTTAGTGAGCGGGTCAACCACATTGCTTTCTATAGGTACTCTGCAAATATTCGCATCTCCTCATTGTACGATCTCTCGTATGAGATGTAACTGCCGTAGAATATGTTTGGAACGTTGGTGCGATCTTGGTTCTTTAGCCTGTGCAATTTCTCTATTGTTGTCGCAAAACAACTCAATTGCATCACCAGTGCTTGGAACCACTCCAAGTTTAGGAATGAACTTCTTGATCCACACAACTTCCTTTGCAGCATTAGATGCAGAAATATATTCGACCTCTATTGTAGAATCCACAACCGTCTCTTGCTTGGAACTCTTCCAGCTCACAGCTTCGTTGTTCAGGCAAAACATAAATCCATATTGCGATCTGTAGTCATCTTTGTCAGTTTGGAAGCTAGCATCGGTGTAACCCTTTACCACAAGCTCTTTCTCACCGCCGTATACCAAGAATTGATCCTTAGTCCTTCTCAAGTACTTTAGGATGTTCTTTACGGCTGTCCAGTGACATTCACCTAGATCTGACTGATACCGACTCGTCATGCTCAAAGCATACGACACATCAGGACAAGTACATAACATCGCATACATGATAGATCCAATTGCTGATGCATATGGAATTTTACTCATGCGTTCCCGTTCATCACATGAACTAGGACATTGGGCTTTAGAGATCGTAACCCCATGGGACATGGGCAAGTTACCTCTCTTAGAACCCTCCATGCTAAACCTCTTTAGCACCTTGTCAATGTATGTGCTCTGGCTTAGGCCTAGAAGTCTTCTAGATCTATCTCTATAGATCTTGATCCCAAGTATATAGGATGCTTCACCTAAATCCTTCATAGAGAAAGTCTTCCCTAGCCAACCTTTTACTGTCTGAAGAGTAGGGATGTCATTTCTCATCAATAGTATGTCATCCACATACAATATGAGAAATACGATTGTGCTCCCACTAACCCTTTTGTAAACACAAGGTTCATCTTCATTTTGACTAAAGCCAAACTTTTTGACTACTTCATCAAAATGTAGATTCCAACTCCGAGATGCTTGCTTCAATCCATAGATTGACCTTTGTAGCTTATAGACTTTATTGGCTTCCTTTGGATCGATAAAACCCTCAGGTTGTGTCATGTACACATCCTCGAGTAAATTCCCATTAAGGAATGCGGTTTTAACATCCATCTGCCAAAACTCATATTCATGATAAGATGCAATGGCAAGCATGATCCTGATGGATTTAACCATGGCAACTGGTGAGAAGGTCTCGTCATAATCAACACCTTGAATTTGATGGAATCCTTTTGCAACCAATCTACCTGTATAGGTTTGAACATTTCCATCCATGCCAGTCTTCTTCTTGAAGACCCACTTGCACCCTATGGGTCTTACTCCTTCGGGTCGATCCACCAAGGTCCATACCTTGTTGATGTACATGGATTCCATCTCAGATCTCATGTCTTCGAGCCATTTCTCAGATTCTGGTCCCTTAGTAGCTTCTAGATAGGAAGTTGGCTCATCTGCTATGCCCAATTCGTCACTGTCTTGAGTCACGAGAAATCCAAATCTCTCAGGCTCAAGTCGTGTCCTACTAGACCTACGAGGTTCTTGTGTTACATTTGAAACTTGAAATTCCACAACAATTTGTGAGTCTTCATGTTCCTTATGTACCTCCTCAGGTTCTCTTCTTTCTTGTTGGCCTCGAACTTCTTCGAGCTCTACATTCCTCCCACTAATGCCTTTGGAAATAAATTCCTTTCCAAGAAATATAGTAGTCCTAGCAACAAACACTTTGTTGTCAGTTGGCGTGTAGAAGTAGAATCCCCAAGTTTCCTTGGGGTATCCAACAAAATAGCATTTTTCCAATTTGGGTCCAACATTTTCAGGAAATTGTTTCCTAACATAAGCTTCACATCCCCAAATCTTTAACATAGACAAATTGGGATGATTCCCATTCCATATCTCATATGGCATCTTTTGAACTGATTTGGAAGGTACACGGTTAAGTATAAATGCTGCAGTTTCAAGAGCATATCCCCAGAATGATATTGGAAGTTCTGCCGAACTCATCATTGATTGTACCATGTCTAATAATGTACAATTCCTTCTTTCTGACACACCATTATGTTGTGGTGTACCAGGTGGAGTCCATTGTGATACAATACCACGGTCTCTCAGAAGGTCCTCAAACTCTTGGCTTAAGTATTCACCACCCCGATCTGAACAGAGTGCTTTAATACTCTTACCAAGTTGCTTCTCTACTTCATTCATGAAAGTCTTGAACATTTCAAGAGTTTCTGACTTGTGTTTCATAAGATATACATAGCCATACCTACTGAGGTCATCAGTGAAGGTAATGAAGTATTGATAGCCTCCTCTAGCATTTGATCTAAAAGGTCCACATACATCAGTATGTATGAGCCCTAGCAGATCACTAGCTCTCTCACTGTGTCCAGTGAAAGGAGTTTTGGTCATCTTCCCCAATAAACATGCCTCACATGTCTCTAATGATTCAAAATCAAAAGAGTTTAGATAACCATCCTTATGGAGTCTAGATATGTGCTTCTCATTTATGTGCCCAAGACGACAATGCCATAAGAATGTTTTGTTTGAGTTTTCAAGTTTTAACCTTTTAGTATTTACGTTATATATGCTAGTCTCAAGTTCTAACAACTAGATACCATAAGACATAGGGGCATTGCCATAAAAGATCTCATCTTTAGATATAGAAATAATTCCATTCTTAATGTGAAATTCAAATCCACTCTTGTCCATACAAGATACAAAAATAATATTTCTATTAATGGCAGGTACATAATAGCAATTCTCTAATTCTATTACAAGGCCCATAGACAAAGATAAACTAATAACTCCAACTGCAGTGGCAACAATTCTTGCTCCATTAGCAACCCGCAACTCGATTTGGCCCTTTCTTAAAGGCTTACTTCTTATCAGATCCTGGATATTAGAACATATGTGAGATCCACATCCAGTATCCAGTACCCATGACGAAGAAGTATTTAAGTTTATCTCAATAACGTATATACCTGAAGTGGAGATCTTTATCCCCTGCTTCTTCTTCCTCAGTTCCTCTAGGTAGAGAGGACAATTTCTTTTCCAATGTCCAGGCTGGTGACAATGGTGACAACTGCCTTCTTTGGAGATCCCACCTTTAGCTTTGAGCGTGGATGACTTTGGCTTCTGCACGACTTTAGAACCTTTCTTAGCTTTGCCTTTGCCTTTTGACTTTCCCTTTGCCTTGCTGATCACCATCATAGACTTGGGCTTGTCTTTCTTCATCTGTGCTTCAGTTGTCCTCAGCATGCCCAACAATTCTGAAAAGGGCTTGTCAAAATTGTTCATGTTGTAGTTCATGACAAAATGATTATATGATTCAGGCAATGATTGTAGAATCACATCAGTGGCCAACTCTTGACCTAGGGGAAATCCCATCTTGGATAGGCTTTTCACGTACCCAATCAAGGTGAGTATATGGGTTCCAACCGAGTCTCCCTCTTTCATCTTGCTTTTGAACAAAGCCTTTGAGACATCATATCTCTCCTGTCTTGCTTAATGTTGTTACATGTTCTTGATATGTGTTACGATCTCCATGACATTCAATCTCATGCTGCTCTTGCAACTCATAGTTCATTGAGCACAACATCAGACACTTGACATCCACGACATCATCAAGGTGCTTCTTGTAAGCATCCTTTTCAGCCTTGGGCGCATTTACGGCGGGCTCCGCTGGCTCTGGCGTTTCAAGGACATAGAGCTTACGCTCATGTGTGAGAACAATTCTCAGCGTCCTAAACCAGTTTTGAAAATTGGTTTCGATAAGTTTTTCCTTCTCAAGGACCGATCGCAATGAGAACGTGTGAGTTATGTTTGGCATTTGATTGCTACAAAAGAAAAATTTGCATTTAGTCCAAAACATTTTGACTTGTAAAGATTTGATAAACGAGATTAATTAAGCCTTTAATTAATTATGCTCCCACTATTTTATTCAAATTGATATCCCTCACTATCAACTCGGAAGATTGCAACATACAACCTTCTAGTGAGCCAAGACCCAAAATAATTGGATCAATGCCCAGCCAATGCCGGCGTCAAAGACCAAATACTAAGGTAGGAAACTTTTGCCAATTGCATCATATGCAACTCTTGGATAGATGATCATGCACAACTCCTTGCCATGATGCATCTGTGTGCCTCTAGGTACTTGATCCTATCAAGGTTCCCTAGTTAAGTCCAACCCATAAGCCAACACGATGAGTGTGCACCCTGCAGAGGCAAACCCACACACCCACCATCACACTTCCACAAGATAGACAGTGTACCACGCGGAGGCGTGCCCACATATAGTCGATCAAGCTTTTCATGTGTGTTGCTTTATGGAAGGCAACTAAAACTTGATATTATTAATTGAGGGATTTTATTGATAAATGTATATTTATCCCTTTTATTTATATATTTTTGATATTTGTTTAGGATTATTTTGTTATTTATTCTCTTAGTTTAATAATTAATTGTTTTTTAATATTTAATTGGAGTTTTAATTCTATTTTCTTGGGTTTGTAGGAAAATTCTACAATTTGCAGCAGCCCTGAAATTCATATATACCCTCCACCAAAAGTGACAAAACTCTTGCATTCGAACTCCAAATTGAGTGCACAAGTATTCATTGGAAAGGGAATTTAACTTCCTAAAATAAAATCTTATTATTTGGACGGCGTTTGTGCTTTTATTGGGAGAGAAATACGTTCGAAATAACTACTGTGAGAATCTGCATTAAAGGGAGTTACATGGTCGAAATAATTAAAGACAATCAACTTTCGATTTGACCAGATCCAGAAAATTCAAAAATTGGTCTCCCTCTCTCTTTTCCCCCCTCTTTTGAGGGCATCCTACCCCCTCCCACTCCTATAAAAGGAGGGACTCTTCACTTGTAAAAGAATTCCATTCTTCATTCTATTTCATCCAATTTTTAGTTATAGACCACATCTTGTATAATGTTGGATCTCATTTTAGTTTGCATTTCTTATGGTCTTGTTATGTCTGAGTAAATCTCTCTGGGGAATGGAAGTAGCCCCTTAGCCCGGTTCTATTCAATATAATCAATTATATTCCTCCATCGAACAAATGTCTTCTCTCTGTTTCTTTATGGTTATTTGGATGATCTGATATATTTTTATGGAGTGATATAACTGTGGATCTCTGTCAGAATGAAACAATAGTCCCTTAATTACGATTATCATCTTTTCGTCTATTTAATCTTATTCTTGTTATAATCCTTGGTGACGCGACCACCTGAGCCTTGGGTTTGAACGCCGGTCTGAATTCACATTCTTTTTGATATGACCGTGGATAATGGCATGTTGGACGGTTGGACAATGATCTGTGAACGCCGGGACCAACGGGTTCACGGGAAGTTTTACCCTTGTGAGTTTGTCCATAAGGACATGTAAACACAAGGTCCTGATTTGATCCTTGGAGTTTAGAATTTGATTAGTTGAATATGAACGTGGTTTTGGTGGTGATTTTCCGGACCCCATATCTTTATTTCTTGATATTTAAATTTTATTTCAGCACTTTTATTTTTTGTTCTTAGTTTTAAACAACCTTCTCATCAGAATTTATTTTCTTATTTTTGCAATCCGATTTGGATTTCAACTTTTCTTTTCCGTCGTCCCTTGGATCGATACCTATCTATACTAAGTGGACTTATTGTTTGCGACAAGTTGACAACCGGGTTAGAAGGTTAAGCTCTAGGACTTTTCCTAGTGATTTTTGTGTGTACAACGACACGCATCGTTGTTGTACATGCAAAAATCACTAGGAAAAGTCCTAGAGTTTAACTTTCTAACCCGGTTGTCAACTTGTTGCGACCAAAAAGTCAACTTAGTATAGATAGGTATCGATCCAAGGGACGGCGGAAAAGAAAAGTTGAAATCCAAATCCGATTGCAAAAATAAGAAAATAAATTCCGATGAGAAGGTTGTTTAAAACTAAGAACAAAAAATAAAAGTGCTGAAATAAAATTTAACTATCAAGAAATAAAGATCTGGGGTCCGGAAAATCACCACCAAATCCATGTTCATATTCAACTAATAAAATTCTAAACTCCAAGGATCAAACCAGGACCTTGTGTTTACATGTCCTTATAGACAAACTCACAAGGGTCAGACTTCCCGTGAACCCGTTGGTCCCGGCGTTCACAGATCATTGCCCAACCGTCCAACATGCCATTATCCACAGTCATATCAAAAAGCATGTGAATTCAGACATGCGTTCAAACCCAAGGCTCAGGTGGTCGCGTCACCAAGGATTATAACAAGAATAAGATTAAATAGATGAAAAGATGATAATCGCAATTAAGGGACTATTGTTTCATTCTTACAGAGATCCACGGTCATATCATTCCATAAGAATATATCAGATCATCCAAATAACCATAAAGAAACAGAGAGAAGATATTTGTTCGATGGAGGAATATAATTGATTATATTGAATAGAACCGGGCTAAGGGGCTACTTCCATTCCCTAGAGAGATTTACTCAGACATAACAAGACCAGAAGAAATGCAAACTAAAATGAGATCCAACATTATACAAGATGTGGTCTATAACTAAAAATTGGATGAAATAGAATGAAGAATGGAATTCTTTTACAAGTGAAGAGTCCCTCCTTTTATAGGAGGGGGAGGGGGTAGGATGCCCTCAAAAGATGGGGAAAAAAGAGAGGCAGACCAATTTTTGAATTTTCTGGATCTGGTCAAATCGAAAGTTGATTGTCTTTAATTATCTCAACCATGTAACTCCATTTAATACAGATTCTCACAGTAGTGATTCCGAACGTATTTCTCTCCCATTAAAAGCACAAACGCCGTCGAACTAATAGGATTTTATTTTAGAAAATTAAATTCCCTTTCCAATGAATACTTGTGCACTCAATTTGGAGTTTGAATGCAAGAGTTATGTCACTTTTGGTGGAGGGTATATATGAATTTAAGGACGCTGCAAATTGTATAATTTTCCTACAAAATCCAAGAAAATAGAATTAAAACTCCAATTAAAGATAAAAAAACAATTAATTATGAAACTAAGAGAATAAATAACAAAATAATCCTAAACAAATATCAAAAATATATAAATAAAAGGGATAAATATACATTTATCAAAATACCCGGACTTGAATCTTTGTTTGTCCTCAAACAAATAAAATCACAAATTAATCCAATTTATACTTACAACATGTCTATCCTCACCCTTGTAACATCACTTTATTCCTTACCTCAAAATTTGGCCAAGCAACCCAATCTCCTAAAACTACAAAACACAAAATCCTATATTCCCTATTAAAAACAAATATCATATCTTGGTTTTAAATCAAGATTTTGTAGAAAAACATGCTTCATCTTACTTTTGCTTTGACACTCTCATTTTTATAAATGTATTTTTTTGTGAGTTATTGCACAAGAACAAGATGAAATTAGGGGGTGTGAAAACAAAGAAGGAAGTGATGAATTTTTTTTATCTCTCCTCTATTCGACTTGGTATTTAAATTTGTGGAGTTGTGGCTACATTGGTCACAATTTGTTTAATGTGCACTTTTGGCATCTTTTGATGGTACACCCCTTTGTGGGGTATGGAATTTTTTATATGAGAAGCATACCACCCCGGACTTGATTTTTGTCTGGTGGTGATTCTTTGCTTCTCTTTTTTTAGAAAGAAAATAAGGGGGGGGAACAAAAGGTGTCCTTGTGCTTATAACTTCATAAATTTTTTTTTGAAAGTGTCATTACATCAGAAAGAATATTCTTGTCAATCACATTATACAAGATTTATATCAAGTTAATCAATAGTTTAAAAATAGAGAAAATTTGTGTTTGGTTTTGATTGATTCCATACGGCTTGCCAACTTTTCCAAGGAGTGATGCTATTTTGGGATCCTAGGTGACATGGTGGTTTCAGACATGGCAATTTGTAACAATTTTTGCAAAAGATTTACTAAATTCAAAGGGGTACAGTGATAAACATTTATTCATATTGGCCGACTAGATAAAGGCTATTTTGTAACAAAAGAAATAAAAACATGGCCGACTAGATAATGGCCATGAACAAAGTAACTATATGCAAAACAAAAAAAAGGTAGAAATAATGCAAGAATAAAAAAAAGATAAGGGGGTGGAATAGAAACATACCACCCACCTCCACCCCGGACTTAGATTGTTGCTTGTCCCGAGCAAAATCAAAACCCGAGATGGAGGGAAGAGAAGAGCGAGGATTTCCAGGTGGCCCAAGTAGCTCAAAAAATGTCCAGCTGAAGGGGATGTGTATAAGGGCTGGGACCTTTATCTGAGGAGCTTCATAATGTATCCTATGATAGGGTAATTGTAGAAGCTCAATGGGGTGCTCATATTTTATTTCACCTCAGATTCCCTCCAATAATATCCATAGATCTTCTTTCGATAGCAAGGGAAGTGTTGAAGATGGATGTAGATAAGGGGAGGTTGACGGGTACCTGACTAGTAATGCCAATAGATCATGATGAAATGAGTGGGGTGGAGGATCTGGTTCAGGTTTTCCACCATCATGATGACCTGCATATGGGAGAATTGATGCTAATACAAAAAATTTAAAATCATTTACGAAAGTGTTTTGTTTCTCCTTAAAATTAATGCCATCAACATTGGGTTTGGTAAGTTTCATTGTTGATGTAAAATATGTCTCTAATTTTTTTGTACAAGGGTTCCCCAAGTATTTAGGAGGGATGATGATGTCTTCCTTGCAAACAATAGAAGGGGATGTGTGGGCTTCTTCTAATGGTGGTATCTCCCCTTCTAGATCAGCCATGTGTGGGATGGAAATTGGCTGTGACGGTTTGGGAAGAATCATAAAGGGGGTTAGATTCTCATTATCCAAAATAGACTCAAAAGAAGGGTATTGGTCTATGGTATCATTCAGATTTATGTTGAGGATGGTAGGAGTTGTTGGATCTTCAGAATGACTCTCCTGCTTTGACATTTCATATTCAAGTAATAGAGTCTCTAAAGGAAAGATAGGGATACCAACATCCTCATCACACACAAAATATGTCTCCATGGCTTGTTCTATTTCTTCAGGATCTGACATATATGACACAAAATAAGGATCATCATCGCCATCGTCAGGAAGAACCATCTTGGGTTGCTCAAGCTCTATAGGGGGAGTTTGTGATTGATCCTCTAGAAAGGTAGCTAACATGGCTTGACTGGATTCAAGTTTTGCTTGTGCTTCTGCTACCATCTTTTCTAGGGCCTTAAGTCTCTCTTCCAATTCAAGATCAATTTGCATTTCACTATAGGATTTATACACCCCAAAATTTTGATCATCCTCACCACACTCCCCATAGTGTCCTTGGCCATTATACTCCTCATATTGTTTTGGGTGGCATTGCTCCTCATAATAATCTCCAGAAGATGGTGGATTGTAATTTCCATTGCGTCCATCTTGGTAGGAAGATTCAATATTATAAGGTGTCACCAATTCATGAGGAAATATATTTGAACAATCTATATTTTGGGTTTGAGCTTCTAGTAAGGTGGCCAATAAGGTTTGGCTAGTTAGGAGTTTTGCTGCCATATTCTCTAGGGACTTAAGTTTCTCTTCTTGTTGAGGATTACATTGGGTTTCATAAACATGTTCATAACCCCCAAGGTTTTGTTGGTTACACCCCACAAAATTTTGTTGATCATATCCCCCATTAGAATATGGATAGCAAGGTTCCCCATAATGGTTATCAGAAAAATGTGGATTCACATTGTATCCACCAGGATGAAAGGGCTCGCAATTAAAAGGGGTGTTGTTATAATCATGGGGTAGAGTCGGACAGGCAAGAGATGAATGGTGGTAGAGACCACAATAATAACATTGTGGGGGATATTGGGATGCCCACTCCATTTGAAAAGAAAAATTCCTGAAAAATATGTCAATCAATGAACGAGAGAAAAAGATTACAAGGTAAGAGATTAGTCAAAAATTACAAAGAGAACTAAAAATTATATAAAAAAATTATGAAATAAATAAAATTACAAAAAAAAGTAACTAGAAAGCTGTACTGCTGGAATGGAAACTCAGCAGAAAGAGGAGATACACTTCCGGAATTGTACTCGGAAGGTAAAAAGAAATTACAAAAGTCTAAAAGAAATTATAAAAAAAACTAAAGTTATGAAAGTAAGAGAATATGAACAAGGATTATACAAGATATACAGGCAACAAGATCTAAAAAACAACTATGCCGTCCCCGGCAACGGCGCCAAATTGATAATCGTCGTTTTGCAATATCAATCACTAAGATGGTTAATCCTAGAGTTTAAACCTTTTTTACTTCCGGTTTTAAGGGTAGTATAGAAGGGTCGATCCCACAGGACAACTATTTAGAGATTGTTCTTAGAACCAAAAGATTAAAGAATTTTATTATTTGTTTTTGGTATTTTTCTTTTTATTAAAGCAGAAAGTAAAGTCCAGTTGGGGGTTTGAATGATTACACTAATGCAAGAAGGAAGGCACTTAACAAGGATAAACATGCACAAATAAAAAGATTGTTAACACAAGCAAAACTATATGAATGGAAGACTAAGGATTAAAGCAAACAAAGGATGCGGTGATTAAATCAAGAGAAGGAAATCAAGGCTCGTAGGGGTTTTCACCACCTTAGCCTAGGTGATAACAACTAAATCTTAAACGATGATTCGATGAAGGCTTGTGAATTAAAAACTCACAAAAGGGAAACTCCACATGAGCCCATTGGTCTTGGTGCTCATGCTTTCTAGTTTATCATCCTAAAAGACGAAAATCCACGGTCATATCAAAACGTCTATGTAATCGATTTTATTGTTCTAAATCCGGATTTCCATGGTCATATCCATCCGGATTAACATGCGATTCGAAGATCAATCATTCAATTAAAATCGATTACCATCTAATCATTTAAGAAGAAGTCATTAAAACCATGGCTAAGGGGTTTTTCCCCTTGCCCCGATAAAAGACTACTCACACATGGAGAAATGGGAGATGGAGGAAGAAAGAAATGAAGCCATAGTCTAGCCCAAAAATTAGGAGATTAATCCTTATGCTAGAGACAATGAAATGGCTTAGTTCTTTGTTCCTTGCTCCAGAAATAAAGAACAGAAGGAAGGAGATTAAAACTAAGGCGGAGAGAAAAGACAAGAATAAGAATGAAAGAGCTATTCTTGAACCAAACCTACTTTATTGCATAATATGAGAATGATTACAAGATTAATTGCTGCAGAACTCCAAAATACAAGAAATCCAAGATGATTGGAGGGAGGAAGTGCCCTTCCTTTTATCGGAGAAGGAGGGGTAGGCTATCTAAAAAAAAAGAGGGGGAAAAAAGAGAGGGAGCTATCCTTTTGAATTTTCAAGATTTAGTCAATAGGAATTTGATAGACTTTAATTGTCTTGACCATGTAACTCTCTTCAACGCAGATTCCCACCGCAGAGATTTATAACGCATTTTACTCCCGTAAAGCGCACAAAAGTGGTCCAAATAATAGGATATTCTTTTCGTAAATTAAATTTCCTTTCTAATGAATACTTGTACACTCAATTTGGACTTTGGATGCAAGAGTTATGACACTTTTGGTGACATATATACAATAATTACAGGACTGCTGCAAATTGTGCAATTATCCTCCAAGAATATTTATCCTATTTCCAACAAAATCCAAGAAAATATGATTAAAATTCTTCTTGAAGAGAAAAATATAATAAAATATAATGTAATTAATTATAAAACTAAGAAAATAAACAACAAAACAATCATAAAAAGATATCTAAAAGATGTAAATAAAAGTGATTAAAACACATTTATCATTTATTAATACATATACATATCCAAACACCACATACTTATTGTACGTATCATATACTACTATATCCACAACCAGAAATGATAGGCATGCAATCACAAACACAAATACATCGGTTATGGCCATACTATTGTAATCCTTTGGAGCAACAAAGGATTACGGTCCACCTGTGGTCTTATGCATCTCATGCAACACCTGTGAATCAACCTGTAAGCATGTAATGATCAACATTACAATGAACAACTTCATTGATGCTTCGTGAGGTTAGAACTTTAAGTTTCTTCTTGGAATTGGATCTTCTTGTTGCTTCTCTATGGACGCTCCTTGGAGATGGATCTTCAGGTTTCTTCTTGGAATTAGATCTTCATGGTGCTTCTCCATGGACACTCCTTGGAGTTGGATCTTCAAGTGGCCTCCTAACATCAAGTTTACAAAGACTAAAACTAATTCTATCTCTATTACATCATATGAGTACAAATATAAAAGAAAAGAATTAATTAGACTTTGAAATAAGAGATGAGGCTCGGCATGCAAGCTGAATACTTTATACAAAGATCCATATGCAACCATTATACATCCATAGCATTCACAACCAAACATAACCACAAGATTGACATCCACATTCATAAAAGGGATACTAGGCCATAACCGTGCATGCACTCACCACATAAAACAGATTTTAAAGCCGACGTGTATGCTATCATAGGTATATCAACATATATGTATATACATATTAAAATTGTAGTACTTTTAATGCGGGACATTCTCCATTAAATAAATTTTTGACTCCCACGCAGACTATGTGGGGTACACAGGGGCAGCGCCCCTGTGCGGGCATCCATATTTTCCATAGTTGACCCCATCCAAAATGTCAAAAATAGAAGCCTGCGACGTATGTGGAATTAGGTTTAGATTTGTACATTAGCAGGTTTAATTCGCATCGTATGGAACATAAAAATAGTATACAACGATTCGATCATATCAAAACGAATCCAAATACGCCGTAGATCGACGCTGCTCTGATACCACTGTTGGGTTTTGTGGAGAAAACATGTGTGGCGGAAGCAATAAAATCCACGCAACCCGAAACAGGATCTCGTCGACAACAACATATTTGGAAGGAGTGTTTGCGGGATATACCTTATCGCGGATCAAGTCTGGCGATGTCCTGCTGCACGACGGTGCAACGCTATTGACCTACACGGACGGAACTTCTCTCCCGTTCACTGTCACAGGTTGATCTGGCGGCGCTCCTTTGCGGCAGTGATGTACGCCACTCGTAGCGTGTATAGGTGGTCGTCGAAGTCCTCCGAACGCAGGCGTCAAGGAGTCTGTGTCTCTACTTCGTCCACACGGATGGACTGGAACTCCACGTCACGCTTCCTAAGCTGGCGGGAGAGAGTCATGTCTATGCGGAGACGTGCTAGCGGCGCGTTGCTCTCCTTCCTCTCCTAAGGACGGTGACGGCTAGGGTTTACGTGTGTGAGCGTAAACTAAAAGCATCTCTCGATATCTTATATAGATATCGGCCGTCAATCTTCCTTTAAATAGGATACGAAGGGAAGTAGGGTTTTCCAAACCCATTGGTAAATAGAAACATTGCGTTAATTAAAACACTCGTGGATTAATTAGAATATTCTGGAATTCATTAATTAACCAAATAATCACATGAATTGATTAATTAATATCTGACTCCATGCAATCGCTTGGGATGGCTTTATGTGCATATATGCCAACAAGAATTGGTACTCTATCCGATACTCCCTTTTTAGCGAGGGATTGTTTGGTCACTATATGCTTTTGGTGAGGGTAGGTGACACCTTTAGTGAGGGTTGTGCCTATCCTGATAACCCTAAGCATGTTTCTTGAGCTTACACCTTTGATCATGATGAACTATGACAAGATAGGTTGTGAACCCTTATATAGTGGTTACCTATGGTTAAGGATAGATGAACTTCTGATTAAGTTGGATGGTGGATCATGGTGTATGATCCTTAAAGTTAATACTTAGGGATAGTGTGCATATGTTTTAAGATATAGGGTATGATGGGATACCCATGATGTGGTAACAGTAGTTTGTATTGGTTTATACACCGGTTATGACATTAATCTGCATATGTTTATAATGATGGAAGAATATTCCAATGCTATAAACCTCAATCTTGATGACATGATAGTCAAAGACATGTTCATGAGATATGGGGCATGATGGATGCTCACAGTTTGATAACAATAATCTAAATTCACTGTGGACACAACTATGAACATGGATGTTGTTTCAATCATGTGCACCTAAATTCTTGATAGCCTGATTATCATAATATGTTCTATAAGACCTATGTTCTATGTTTGGTGATCCAGTTATCTCTTTCTTATGGAAGCTAACCATGCAGGTGTATTGAATTCATAGCCAAGTAAGAGCTATGGTGATGATATGATTACGTGCTTTGTAAAACACTTGATATATGTGCAATATCTAAGTAATAATGATATGTCTTGTTGATGAGTTAACATATATCACCAGTATGATGAGAAAGGCATGTTGAGGTGTGATCCTCTAGTGATGACATGAGGGATTGATATTCCCTAATGATGTTGATGATGCCTTGAGAGGCACTAGTGTAATGTGATGAACTCAGGGATTGATATCCCATGATGATGTGAAATGATGAAGCCTTGAGAGGCAGTAGCACTATGAGATGATGTGAGGGATTTATATCCCATGGCAGTGTGATGATTGTTGAGGGAAATGGAAATAGCAGTAGCAATATAACAACAATGTAATCAATCTAATGTTGTTCATGTTTTATATATGGTTGCTTAATACAACTTGATTGCCCCAACAATCTACTTAAAATACATTAACTATTTATAGATGAATCTCTCATGTAGTTTGCCCTGGCCATAGACCCATCATCGTCAGTAGCTGGTGATGGTGAAACGGGTTCTCTTGCGGGTTAACCCGGAGTGCATATTATTGAATATGTGAGGTTTCTCCTAGCCTAAAATAGAGAGGATTCGAGTGTAGTTGCGGTTGCATACTAGGGATAGATGGAGCATGGTGAATAGGCCCATGGGTCAGGAAATGTGATAGAGCACAAATGTGTTCATGGCTCAGAGCATGGTGATTTGGCCCATGACTCAGATATACTAGCACTGAGACCTGTACCAAGGCGGGCTAGAGTTATGGGTAGCTTGCAGAGCTGACCCTATGGCTGAAGCCACTTGAGCATGAGACTACGATCCTACTTTGGTTCTCGTACACTAACCACGAGGTGGTGAGGTCGTGGAGTCCGGCTCTTCCATTGACCTTGTATGGCACCGGCTCTGGGTTTCGCAGCCGTCGGTTGGATCTGAGTGGTACAACTCGCTTCCTCAGGGCATAATAATTCATAATCAAGCCGTATAGTATGCTGCTTAGGGAAAATATGAAACATTGGTTGAAGCCTTGTTTGTACAAGTTGATCTAGTTATAATCTGCTGTTTATCATATGAACCTTATATAATGTGATGAGTTCTTATAAATCTTATCTTGTCAATCATGTTCCATAATGAATACGTGGTTATAGGCCTCATGAATATCTTGGTAAGATTGTTGGTAAGAATAGCCCTGCTCAGTATACTTCTCTTATAATCTGCTTATATCAGTTATCTATGATTATAATAAAGCTGGTAGAGGGTTATGTATCTCGCTGGGACTGTGTGTCTCACCCCGATGGTTAATAACCCTTTTTTTAGATGGACGTTCCTGGCGAGATGAAGATCATGTGGCTGCAGATGTTATGCAGAGGTATCGTACCTGGTGGGATAGATAGTGTCTAGCAGTAGAGTCCTATGTGTCGTCCCTATACACTCAGGTCTTCGAGAGAGTTTTTTTGATGTTTCTTGTACAATGATCGATGTATGGTTTTTCGTATGTATCTTGATGTAAAGCATCCTGGAAACAATTATTTCATGTAATGAGATGATGGGAAATTATGTTGTAGCACCTTGGAAATATGCTATGAAATGAAAAGTGTGGGCTCAAATATTATATGTTTCAAATTGTGGTACTTGTTGTGAATCAGTTTTAATTTCCCGTGTTTTTTGGTAATCCGCTGGTTAGCATGTAATCGTGTTTTGTTGTGGATGGGGTGTTACAATTGGTGGGATACATTAAGATTGATTTGATGAACACCAAAGGCAAGCTTCCAATTCTTTCTGGTTCAGTCATATGAGATAATGATAGAACATATTGAATGTCTAAAGAATGATAGTACTCAATGATGCATGCTTTCAGGTTCAGGACCTGAACGATGAGATCATATGGATGCTAAGAGTTTGTACAATCATATTATGTCCCTAGTCGGATGTCATTGTGGAAGGTAGATAGAAAACAATGACACACAAGACTAGATTGTGGTGTTGGTCGATGACAAAATCTCATTAGTCATGATATGGAGATATCAAACCAAACACATAGGTACTTGTTAGAGAACAAAGTTACCGGACAGACCCACCGTGAGTTTGACACATGGAACCATGACATGGTAGTCACAGTTAGTACTCACAGTGATGGTGGTGAGTGTGATTCTCTGATCTGAAATCACTACACTCAACACATGTCGTTGGGTACACTTTGACATCATCAAACGCAGTCCTGAAACATGGGTTGTTATAAAGGTGATGATTGGGTGGCTTTGACACATTGAGCTTTTGAGGGGTGGGTGAAAGATATGGGATTTTTCCCTCCTAAGGGAGTTTGATATCCATGGCCACTTGATGAGTAGGATTGAGATAGGCATGCGCATGCATGTGTGAATCAATATGTGATATTGGTGTCATACATATCTCCTTCAATCTACTCTGAGATCAAGAAAGTGAATGAACGTTGACAGGATGATTGTTCCATGCCTTGAGTTCATTCGGGATATCAGTGACAAAGGACTTATACATTAACTGTAACACCATTCACATATTGTAGGATTGAAAGTTGTTCTCCAACTCTATTTCACTTGGGTAGCACTGATGTGCGACTAGGCACCGCTCTTTGCTTGTAAAGTCATAAGTGTTATAGATTTTCACTGCCAACGTGAAATGGGCCTACAGGGTCATACACATAGGATTTAACCTGGAAGAGGTGTTTATCCACAAACGATGTTTAGATTGATTTCTAAAGAAGTTTAGTAGTTCAAATAAAAACTCAATCAATTAATAGCTCAATATCATAGTGTTCAAGGTGTTGGACCAATTGAATAGAGTATCAGATTGATTGAAACTACAATTGACTGATTTTGCACAGTCTGCACTCCCAACCGATCGGCTCATATGATGAACCGATCGACTCAGCTTGGTGAACCGATCGGCTCGGCTCAGGATAGGTTGAGACGACTGGTTTAAGGGTTGAACTGATTGGCTCAATAGGTCCGAATGAGTGAGTTGGGAAAGTCAGGTTGGCAAGAAATTTCTCTTCATTTCACTTGTCCAATTTGATTGGAACAAGGATTGGTATTTGAATCAATTCGAAACAAAAGAGGAAAAGTCAATCGGGAAATGATTAGGACCACGAACCGATCGGCTCAGGTGTCCCAACTGATCGGTTCAGGTGTGAACTGATCGGCTCAGGTCCTCAACCGACCATTTCATGGTTGAAACGATCGGTTCAGATGGCGTAGTTGGTTGTTTTGTGGAAAATCTCGAACCCTTCTACTCCTGCTTTGATCTCGCATTGCCTGAGGTAGAGAACCCTATCCCATGACCCTCCTATATCTATAGGGGTAGTGGGGGCTTCTCAGAAACACAAAAACTCAGAATACCAGTTGCTCTGCAATGTTGTCGTTCTATCTAGTTGTGGTAACCGAGAGAGCCCAAGCAAGTGCTACCCGATAAGGGAGGCACAATAAGGGAAAGACAACTGTAGAAAGGCAACTGGTTGCAGGAGAGTGTATCGGTGACTAGTACGCCAACAGGAGGGTACGACTCCTTCCAATTCCTTGTGGGACAAGGAGATCGGAGTTCCAGGTGGTCTGTGTGGACTACTTCAGAGGCGGGAGACTTCTCCCACTCGGAGGACAGTTGTCAATCCCGACAGTCCTAGTGATACTAGGAGCTGCACATACACTATCTAAGACCAGAGGTGAAGACCATGCAAGCTGTGGGGTAACGTCACCGAGCTAGTCTCGGGACAAGTTATGTCTCTACAAATCATCCTTCCTAATGTATAGACGTTGATGCAATTCTATTATTCAGGGTCTGGAGAGAAGAAATTTTTTGTTTCCGATGCCTTCTCTGTCTCCCCTAAAACCCAAACAATGCTATTTTCTTCATGACAACTGATGGTCGAGATCAAAGGTGTCTAATGATGGTGACAACCTATGGTCACCCCCTTAGGTTAGGTGTTGGATCAATTAGAAGTTTAATGATCAACCATTAAGTACCGTATTGATGTTATCAATCAATGATGGCATTAGCTTAATATTTGATGTTGATTAATGAATATAGTGTTGATCGAACAACCTATGGTGACTTCATGGTCACTAATGATAGTGTATCAGATCTCCAAAATCTATGGTGAGTTAATCATATAGTTGTAGCATCAATTAAGCCTTAGATCAATGGTTTTTTGGGTCACTTGTTGCAATGGTTGAACCTATACTGTAATTGATGGTTTTAACATATGAACTTGATCCAATGGTCAAGATCTAATGTTTATTCCTCAAATAAAGTGGAATGATGGCTAATGTAATATGTTGGCCCTGATAATGTGATTTAGATGGTTTCATTTATATGATCAACTTAAGGAGCTTACTTGTTGACAATGGATGGTTTGTTTTAAATGAACAGTCGATTGTGGCTTTTACCCTACTCTTAATAGAAATTTTTGTGTTATTCATCAAGGAATGTCTAGGGTTAAATGGTGACTCTTTCTAGAGAACAAATCAAATACTTCATAGGTGGTTTATCTAAGGTTTTTACTTATGTAAATAAGCAATGATCTTACCTTTTAAACATCCAATGGTTTTGGGTGACATAGTGGTATGGTGATATAGGTTGAAAGATGATGGAACAAATGGAGGGTTACCATTAATAAGGTAGTATTACGTACTCACTCATATGAATAGAAGGGATGATAATCATATTGTGTTGATATGTAACCCTAATGAGGTATATATTGTTATACCTAGCTTTAATATAACTAAATGATGGTAATTGGGTATGAATAGTGATTGAATGACTAATACAATCATGGAGTACTCTATTACTATTGTTGAAACCCTAGTATGCTATAACACAATGGTTACACCTTGATTTATGTGTGGGTTCATACTTGTGAATAGTATGGAATGTGATGGTGATGCTTCACCTTATGCATCCATGATCCAATGGGGATGTCATGAGTTAGGGTTTGGGTATAAGTGTTGATTAGTAACATTGATATAATTTATCATGTTGAACCTAACTCTAATGCAAATTGATAAAGATGAGTATTCATGTTTAACATTCTTGTATGATGGAATAATGGTGGAATAACCTCCTTAATATGATCATAACCTTAATTTTTGAATTGGTGGTTATCATAGCCACATGGTTGATACTTTCTTATGCTAAACATGTGCACCATGAATATGATGAGTGTTAATCATATCTAGATTTCTTGCATGTTGATGTAATTAAGGAATCTTCTAAATGTTAATATAAACCTACTATGATTGTTTATAAATATCTCCTAGCTCATTAATACAATATTGTGTTGATCCAGTGTATTATATGTAAGTGATGTTGTTGAGCCTTGTTATAAGGCATGCAAAGATAATGATGATCTTGTAGGGAATAATATGATGGTCTTAATGACCTTTGGGCATGGTTGAGCCCTGAATGAGGTGTAATCCTCTTATGTTGATAAGGGTTGATACCCTATGATATTGTGAAAAGGATTTATATCATGTGATAGAATGATGGTCTTAATGACCTTTGGGCATGGTTGAGCCCTGAATGAGGTGTAATCCTCTTATGTTGATAAGGGTTGATACCCTGTAATATTGTGAAAAGGATTTATATCTTGTAATAGTACGATGACTAGTGTGGTCTCATGAATGGAAAGTGAATGGTACCATGTGATAATGAGATGAGAAATTATGTTTTACACGTTTTATATCTTTTCAAAGTGGTGATATTTATATTCTTTCTAGAAGTGAATTAAAGTTTGTATGTCCACTCATTTGATGCAGCCTTAATTCACCCAATTGGCATAACTAATCAAGTACAACTCTAATCATGTAGTGCCTTGTGCCGTAGATCCATCTTCAGTGTCAGAAATTACTTGATGGTGAAATGAGTATTCCTAAGGGAAACTCGGAGTGCATACTGTTGAGTATGTGGGGGTGGCAAGTTGAGGATATATCCTTGTCATCCACAATGAAGATTGTGGAGGTTGGCTACAGTCATGCATCATACATATGATGTGATTGAGAACGGTTGCGGTCGTATCTCAATGATTATAACATGATGTGATTATAGGACAACTGTGATTGTACCTCAATGGTTGGGTTTGAATACCCTGGTTTCTAGTGCCATGACCTGTACCAACGGTGGACTAGTGGTTTGCAGCATGACTATATGTCATTGTAGTGGCAGCTTTGACGATATGTCACTAGCTTTTACTCATACTTATTGAGGGGAAGAGATCTTAGGATACTGGCACTCCTAGTTCTAGTATGGAACCGAATAGCCATTCACATGGGTTGGTTGGATTTTGAATGGTACGATTCAAATTCCCCAGGGCAAAATAAAACATGTAATACAGCCGTGTAGCATATTGTTTTAGGGTTATCCACAACATTTCTCATTGGATGATAACCCTTGTTTGTTAGAGGACAATTGCAGTTGTACCTCAGATTAGAGGGTTTTGTATACCCTGGTTTCTAGTGTCGTGACCTATACCAAGGGCAGACTAGAGGTTAGCACCTTGACTATATGTCATTGTGGTGGCATCTTGACTATATGTCACTGCCTTTTTACGCGTACTGACCAAGGGGAACAGATCTTAGGATATTGGCACTCCTAGATCTTGTACGGAACCGAATAGCCCTTTGTAGGGGTCGGTTGGGCTTTGGATGGTATGATTGAAATTCCCTAGGGCATAATAAAAGATGTAAGATATTCGTGTAGCATATCTGTTTAGGGTTATACACAATGCTTCATATTGGATGATAACCCATGTTTGCTTTCTTTTCACTGAGATCATGTATAGTACAATAAGAGATAATAGATATGCTTATGTTGTAGTTATGCTCATGTTAAGATGCCACCACAATGACATATAGTCAAGGTGCTAACCTCTAGTCTGCCCTTGGTATAGGTCACGACACTAGAAACCAGGGTATACAAAACCCTCTAATCTGAGGTACAACTGCAATTGTCCTCAATCACATCAAGGGTTATCATCCAATGAGAAATAGGTCACGACCTTGAAGTAGCCTCAACTCCCTTGAAGTAGTCTTCTTGAAGTAACCACGAGCAATCCTTGGAGTAGCCTTCACCACCTAGAAGTAGCTCCACCACCTTGAGATAACCTTCACCTAGAAGTAGCTCCAACCCCCTAGAAGAATCCTTCTTGAATTAACCTCAAGAACACCTTGGAGCATCCTTCACTTTGTTGAAGTAGCACCAAGCAACCTCCTTTCAACAACCTCCAATCCTAGTAGTAGTCAAGGAGAACAAAGTACACTATAGAAGAAATAGATTGCAAGAAAGAAAATACGTATCCAATGAAATACAATGCTTTGATCCTATATCAAGTGTTTGGAGCTCCTATCCACTTAAGATTGACATGGTGATATGTGGTTTCTAGGAGATTGTAGCTATAGGACAACTCTAGAGCACAAGGAAGAAGATGGCAAGTGAATTCTAGCTTTGTTGCTCTCAATAGTGAATGCTCAAGTGTAGCTTAGGTATTGTGTATGCAAGTTGTGTTTTAGGTGTCCTAAGGCCTCTCCTATTTATAGGAATGGCTTATAAGTGAATAGGGACATTTTAGGGAGTGTCTAGAGTGTTCTTAGTGCTTAACTAGCCGTTAGGTGTACATTAGTTGGCTAGCAATTGCTAATTTGTTCGTTCTTAAAAAGAACAATCCAGAACCCTGCTCAGTCAACAATTTGGTCGACCGAACTGTGTCTCGAACGAGATTTTCTTCGACCGAGCCTATGTTTAAGGAAAAAGTATTGTAACGTCTATTTCCAACTCCCAACTACCAACCACCTAGTCTAACAGTCACAAGCTTTAGACCGTTGCTTACTCGGTCGAGACTATTTTCATCCGAAGACTAATTTAGAGCACAATTGTGTAAGTTGTTGAACAATGCTCACAATTTCGACCGAGGTGGTTCTCAGTCAACAAAAACTTCGACCAAGTGTGTATCGGTCGACAAATTCTTCGACCGAGGGTGTCCCTATTTTAGACTTTTGAATCACCTACTAAGTGTGTGTTTCAATGTGTGTTGGTGACTCTAACTTTGGGGAAAGACTTATCTAAGGGTTATAAGTGGGTAGTGAAGATCTAAAACTTGATTTACATTATGTTTAAGTACATGTAAATTATATCCTTGTACAAGTGTTTACATTTGATTACAATCATGAACACATACATAATTAAGCGCATTTGGCTTCAATTTTGCACTGATATTCTATTTTCCACTTAATAGAATCTCCTTATTACTTTGAACCCTGAAATACTCAAATAGCACGTTAGACCCACAAGTATGAAATGTTTGTCATCATCAAAATAAAGGGTATGCTAATGTCTAATTTAGTCAATAATGAATATTTAAACTGCTCTCATCTGCATATCAAATCGATAACCACATAATCCCAAAATAGTATATATATACATATATATATACATACATATATATATATATATATATATATATATATATATATATATATATAGAGAGAGAGAGAGAGAGAGTCAGGCTAGAATACACTCGAGTGTACAAATTATGTTGTACACCCCAATGATGTTTGCCTATATAGACCCTATTTTTCCAAAATCTAATCCATTGATCTTCATGGTTACAATAATAATAGCCCACATGCAAAATTTGAGCTCATTTGGATGAATGTAAGTCACTCATCTAAGGACAACAAAATCGATGCACAAAACTAATTTGAAATGCATGATTTTTGCCTCCTTTAGATGCATGACCTATAAGTGTCCAAATGAGCTAAAATTTATTTTTTAGCATGTTCTTAAGATATTTAACAATATCAATGGCTTAGATTTTTCAAAAAGTTATTGCATCTTTAAAAATGACTGAGGTGTATGGTGCCTCCGATACACTCGAGTGTATACTAGCCTGACTCTCTCTCTCTCTCTCTCTCTCTCTCTCTCTATATATATATATATATATATATATATATATATATATATATATATATATATATATATATATATATATATGCAATTTACACGTGTCACCCTAAAAGCAGTTTTGATGGTGGATGTGTAGCATGGTTATGGACTAAACCCTAAATCTGTGTGTGGTTGGATGGTTTGGTTGTTCTTGTTTATCTCGGTGTGCGTACCGATCATCTACCTCTATCTTCCAATGTAAAGTAATTCTTTCCTAGCTTTTCTCCCTTTAATGTAACTCGAGGTTTCCCTTTATCAATGTAATAAAGTAGTAATAGGATAGTTTCTTTTCATGTAACAATGAAGATGACAATCACCGCTGGAGGAGATGACCAGTTCATGAGACGAGCCAACAGTTTGGAGGACCATGGAGGACAGAACGATGGAGTCGGACAACCACATGGAGGGTCTAATCGACAATTTGGAAGGATTCCAAACATCGGTTGGAGATGAGTCCAATCATGATGACAAACCGATCGGATAAGAGGCGAGACCATCGGTTTAAGGGTTGAACCGATCTACCCAGATTGGCAAGCACAAATCTACATCAACCGCAGGTTCATACGTGTGATGTGATGATTGACTTAGGTGGTAGTAATTCCTTGTGTCTCCAAGGAATTACAAGTAGACATGGCCATAACCATCACATTTTGTATTATATTGCATGTTTACATTGTGAGATATAGCATGTATATGATAAAACCACTCTGCAGCGTCCGCTCCACAGGGAAAATGGTGATTTTAGGTTTCTCTGTGCGGCGGTCGGCTCGGGGGAGGGGCTACGGCCCTCTGGTGAGCACCAGCCACTCCCCCCGGGCCTTTTCTCACCCGATCCGCGACCTCTAATCTTGGTGGCAACAGGAGCTGGGTCCTGCCACGTCTCCTCTCCCTGTTGGGTGTCGGTCTCTGGATCTCAGATCTAGGTTCCCTGGCGGAGGCCGCGGGTGTGGAGGCTAGCTTTCCATGGTGGCCGCTATGGTCCTCCCCAGTGGCTACCTTGCGACGCCTTTGAGGTGAACCTGGATTTTCTTCCCACTAATCAAGCTGCTCGAGCTCCCCATCTCCTTCTGGTTTATTAAGTTGTGTCCTATTCGATTTTTTCTTTCTGGTATCTTTGCTTGTTAGTTGTAGGGTGTTTCTGGTTGGTTCTCAGCCTGCTTTGTCACCGTGAATCGGTGTGTATCAGTCCACTTTCTGCGATCTCTAGCGGTTGTTTGCTCGCTTCTTGTCAGCGTTTGTCTGCTCGCTGCTTGTCAGCATTTGTTTGCTTGTGCCTCCATGTTGTTGTGGCTCGTTTTGTTACTTGGTTATATGGCTTCCTTTGAGATGATGATTCATGGGAGCACTGCACAGATCTAGGCTCACTATCACTACTACATGCTCAAGTCAAAGGAATTCTTCATGGAAAGCTGCTTAAGACTACATCAAGGAAGAAGAATCAATACAGAAGCGTTCTACTCTCTTTCCGATATGGGTTGCAGTGATGTTAACTTGATCTTTGTTTGCTCTTGCTGTATTTTTGACTCAAATTGTAGATGTCGTATGGCTTACAAGTAACGAATCGATACATTTGCCCTCAAAAAAAAATATAGCATGTATATGATACATACGTCCATCTAGCACCTTTCTTCATCAAATGAGTAAACCCTAAGTATAAGGAGCAAGTAAGGTAGGGTTTTAGAGCTTTAGAGCAATTTCTATCAAGGAACATAATGGTTATGAACTGGAGCAAGGTAGGAGTAAGGATAGAAAAGAAATAAATGGAGTAAAGAAGGGGATTCTTACTCTTTTAGGTCAAGATCACTAGAAGGAAGCTTTTCAAACCCTAAAAAAGAAGTAAATTGCAACCCTAGATTTTTTTTCCCAAGAAGATCCCCTCATTCTTCTTCCTTGGATAGGAAATTTGAAGCAGCATAGAGGGAGAAAGAGGTTTGTAGAAGGACGGAAGTGGTGGAGAGAAAATGGCTCGTTTGGGTGCTTAGGGATAAGTATATGAAACTATACAATAAAGAAAAAGAAAAAGTTGAAGTTCTAGTATCTTTCCAAGTGTCCATGGCCTTAAACTATTAAGAATATACAAGCACACACACAAGCAGATCCCCCAAAATTCATATAGACCTGATTCACTTTCCTTTGTTGAATTTCCAAGCTAATCAAATAATTCATTAGTTGATAGCTACTAAAGGTAGCTCATCCATGAAGGGGTAAACCCTAAAATACCCATGAGGAAAACACCTTCAAACCAAGGTTTAAATAGGTGCCCCATGGATAAAAAAGCTCAAGAATGATGAGATAATATCCAAGTAACATAGTGAAAGTGATAAATTCCAAATAAAACCTCTCAATAGGGTAAATTGTAGAAAAATCCAAAATGTGCATAAAATTGCATAACTTGCTCAAATAGTGTCCAAATTGAACCAAATCTGAAACCTAAGCTTGTCTTATGATTTAAAAGCATATAAAAAGGTTATATTTGGGTTATTAGAATTAAAATATGATAATTAAGCTTTTTTAACACTTTAAGCAAGGTTAGGAGTCTCACAACCACAAACCCCTAACAGGGATTTTGCCCCTAAAATCCAAGGTACACATAGATTGAAACTTCTCATGCACATCATCCTCAAATTTACACATGGTTACTTCCATATTATGTTGATGTCACATCGTTCTTATTGAGGTCATGTTCTTCTCTTTCAATTTATTACATATCTTATCTTGGGTCCTCACAAAAAACCCCACATAATAAGACAATTGCAAATATGGAACATAGAAACATATTGTGCCACCTGTACTAATCTAATAGTAACTTTCAACTTTAAATTCTAGCTATCATCCTAAAATTATATCTATTGTATCAACACATTACTCAAAAGTCATACTCACTGGCTCTTATCAAACATAGAACATTATGTATCTCTCATCATATGTAACTTGATAAGGTTTTATCTCTATGCTCCTTTAATTGCTGTTGTAATTAATAACTCAATCAACCATGTAGGCATCCCCTAATTTTCAGGAACTATGAGGAATATGTTTTTAGAGGATTATCCAATCATCTCAATGGTGGACTAACCATCTATTTGTTTGAAGAAGCATACACTTGTATGTAACTGTTAACAAATATAACTTCCTGATTGACCTTGTTAGGGGTGCAGCAATGACATTGTCTTCATCTTATCAGGATTCACACTACATACTTAACAAAGGTATCATAAATCCAAGAGGATACTCTAGTCAACCCCCAACTCACTATTGCAAACAGTTGCTTCAACATTCTTAAGGTTTAGCAAAGATATTAACCATGTTAATGGACATCTCTAAAATACGTTGAGATGTCATTATTCAAATCTTGTTACAACTTGTAAGACATGACGTAAACACTTTGTTCCTCCTATTCATAAATTCTAATGGTACATTGGTTAGTCTACATGACATAACCCTAAACTCATCACGGTCATGTAACTTATGTCACCCACTCTAACTCTTATGCATTAATATTTGATCATAGGTTTATCTTAAAGGAACATCGTAGTACATGTCTACTGATCAACAAACCATCTATCCTTGATAGTGGTCTTGTCCAGCTATCACTGAACCATACACAACATTATAGAATCACTTTTGTTTTTCCTTCCAAACAACATTTAGAGGGTCATCATCAACTCTCTTTCTCCCTCTAAGGGAGAGGAATACTTGGAATGTTCATTTAATAAACATCTCCAACCTTCACATGCTTCCCATACTATTGATACATCTTGGATACTAGGATCCATTACCTTTGTATCCACCTCATCTGCTATAAGGAAATCACATCCTTATCTCATCTACTCTTACTAGCATAAAAAAATTCAAGACATATAAGATGAGTCTTCCTAATTATTGCAAGGGTCAAAAGCAAACTCATCACAAACTTTATGATGTTGGAACCATAGTCCAAGAAACCTTATGCTATAACAAGTTGTCCACCCTCATGTTTACAACCAATCCACACATACCAAGTGGCAATGATCCACTTGAAGTTGTGCCCTATAAAGGAAAGACACAAAGGGAAATACACTTCCCACATAATGGCAATATTGTTCAAGGGTCACTAGCAAAAAGGTAACCAATTCTATTTTCATTTGCAGGTTACAACTTCTTATGTGTCATTTTACCTTTTTTATTTTGGTTTTCTTGTCATTAGCATAGAAATAATCATGATTAACATATCTCATTACTCCTTCCTTGATGACTATTCATCCCTCTAGGGTATGTTCTATTATTTTATTATGTTTTTCAACCACTTATCCATAGGTAAATCATCATATTTCACATTTTCTTCATTAAACTGGGATCATCTCCCTTAATTTCTTTCACATGCCATGCTGATTTTACATTGACACTTTCTTACGCACATAGGTTGGTCTGAGATTAACTTAGGTTTTACATTATTTCTTTGTCATTATTCCCATTCATATTTTTAACTTATACTTATCATAGGAGTTCTATCCATCTTATGTGAATTTCATACATTGAATCACTTTATAAGAAAAAACTTATCTATCTTTTACTTTATTATCTTCTTGAATTTTATCTTCAAGAACTCCTCTTTTGATTATTTGGATTCGGATTTAAATTTCATGGTGTTGTATATTTCTCTTATAGTTACCAACAATTCAAGTTTTGATAGATGATGATGCAATTCTCATCTTCTTTAAGGTAGGATTGAGATATTCATACCATGATTTCTTATTCATTATGCTCTTTAGATTGTCTCAAAATGACTACTTGATCTGAGTAATCAGAAACATAACAATCTAAGAGTTCCATACTTACCTTTCTTCAATAATTGAATACATGGACATGGCATCCAAGTACTGAGATTAGGCAGTATGCACCATGTTTTTTGTGTCACATTCCTAACTTAGACATCATCCTAGTCTTAAGTCGTAGTGTCCCTATAGACTCAGTGAACCTAAAGCTCTGATACCAACTTGTGAGAACCCATTACACTAACGAGATTAATCAAAACATAAAGCACAATCGATCACTAATTAATCACATACCCAAAAATATGGGTAAATTAAAACCAATTTCAACGTCAGCACCTGCTCGGAAACATTTGCATAAGACCCTAATGTCTTTCTTATATCCATACTATGCTAAGAATTTGATATAAATTGTTCTAGAGCCTTCGCCACAACATATATACATAGGAGAAAAGTATTTGTATATGCCACACAACAAACATTAACATGCTAACAAAATTCTGATTCATTTGAAACACCATATACAAACTTTTCCTGCCCGGACCTAAGAGTACAGGGACGGCTCTAGGACACACTAAACATCTAATAAAATTTCTCAAATATTCATTATTATAGCTCCTCTTTGCTGCCACATGTTTGTTTTCGTCACTTACGATTACCTAAAAGGATGTGGTGAACCACAAGGGTGAGACCCAACAAGAGATATAACCTCCAACAATGCTTATTGATTACAACATTTTAAATAGTAGATAACTAAGCAGTTGGAATATTTAATAATCAATTGAACAAATTAAACATTTCAAGTATGCTAAATAGATTAAGCAATTAATCTTAGCAACATGTATGATCATCAATGCATATATAGATAACAAATAAATCCATTTCTTTGGATAGATATCTACTCAAATATCATCAAATTGCATCTAATAACAATCATTATCATTAATCTGACTATCATCATATTCCTTGCTAATAACACAAGTAATCTAGTAGTATAAGCATCTCTGACATCATGAATATGTCTAGTAACATAACATGGCTATCAATATTGACATCTCAAATAAAGGGAACAAATATATATCATAAGTAGAACTAACATCATAACACAAGGAACTACATAGGCATGATTAGCAGTTTAAGCATTTCTAATTACATAGGCATGGCTAGAAATATTAAAAATAGCTAGGAGCAACATCTTAACCTTCAGTGTCAGTATATTAGACAACATAAGCATGTTTACAACATGAGCATAACTACAACATAAGCATATCTATTATCTCTTATTGTACTATACATGATCTTAGTGAAAAGAAAGCAAACATGGGTTATCATCCAATATGAAGCATTGTGTATAACCCTAAATAGATATGCTACACGAATATCTTACATCTTTTATTATGCCCTAGGGAATTTCAATCATACCATCCAAAGCCCAACTGACCCCTACGAAGGGCTATTCGGTTCCGTACAAGATCTAGGAGTGCCGATATCCTAAGATCTGTTCCCCTTGGTCAGTACGCGTATAAAGGCAGTGACATATAGTCAAGATGCCACCACAATGACATATAGTCAAGGTGCTAACCTCTAGTCTTCCCTTGGTATAGGTCACGACACTAGAAACTAGGGTATACAAAACCCTCTAATCTGAGGTACAACTGCAATTGTCCTCAATCACATCATATGTATGAGGCATGACCATAGGCATCTTCCACAACCTACATTGTGGATGACAAGGATATATCCTCAACTTGCCACCCCCACATACTCAATAGTATGCGCTCTGTGTTTCCCTTAGGAATACTGATTTCACCATCCAACAATTTCTAACACTAAAGATGGCTCTTCGGCATCACTACTACAGAAATAGCATTCAGTGACACTTTTCTGGGCGTCGGTTATTAAGGAAAACCGACGCCTTCTATGTTAGGCGTCGGTAGTTTACAAAAACCGACGTCTATATTCGAAGACCAGCCAGACACGGGTACCGCTTTGTCTTCAGCGTCGGTTGTTTATAACAAACCGACGCTTAAAGTCGCCCGAGAAATCCATTTTCTGATCAAAAAAAATAGTGTCATTTTCAGCGTCGGTTATTTATGTAGAAACCGACGCCTATGTGCGATGAAAATTTGCGCGAAAAGTGTCACCTTCAGCGTCGGTTATTCAAGGATAACCGACGCTGAAGGTGGTTCCCGCCAAACAATTTCATGAAAATATCGTCCAATTGGACGTCAGTTTTTTCCAACAACCGACGCTAAAGATGTTTAGGCGTCGGTTGTTGTAAGAAACCGACGCTATTTGGGACTTTATAACCCGCGATGCCCGACTCTTCCCCTTTCTTCTGTTTCATTGCGAGCCCTTTTTTCTGCTTCTCCGTCGACTTCCCACGCTGTCGCCGTCGATTTCTCTGCTCCTTGTTCTCCACGACAGCGCCGTCGTGCCGCCACTGCTACTCCGGCGCCCCCTTCTCCGCCGCCACTGCTGCTGCACCCCCTTCTGGACCGTGCCCCTTCTCCGGACGCCTGGAGATCATTGCCGCCGATGCCGCTGGTCCTTGGTCTGCCTACCTGATGCCTGGAGCTCACCGCCGCGCCGCCTTCCTCCTTGCCGCCGCCCGCCGACGCCTGCCTGCCTTCCTGACGTCCTTGCCGCCGCCCGTCGACGCCTGCCTGCCTACCTGACGCCTGGACCTTGTCGCTGCTCCTTGCCGCCGAAGTAAATATCCTATTTCTCTATTATACTAGTAATGCATGATTAGTTTTACTGATTTCCTTGCTGCTTTCAGTGATTAATGAAATAATTGGGTACTGCTGTAATGCATCGAAGTAAATATCCTATTGCTCTATTATACTAGTAATGCATGATTAGTTTTACTGATTTCCTTGCTGCTTTAAGTGATTAATGATTGGTACTACTGGTTAGTATTACTTTAGTGATTACTTTAATTCAACAATTCGTAGTTTGTTATTTACAATTACTGATCTGCTTGCCGATTTTAATGATTAGAGATACTGATTAATAGTAAGTATTGATGAATACTTAGTTAATTACTGATTTGTTGATTAGATATGTATAGAAGTTCCTTATAAATATATTTTTTATATACACATACATGTAATTTTGTATAAAATACATGATGTAGTGTGATCTTAAATCCTAGAGTGTACCCCTTTTGTTCTATGATGGTATCTATGACCCTAAATACATCCATAAGGGTCTATTGTATCCTAAAGAAGATTTATTTCTTCCTTCTACCCGAATTTTTATATGGATCTTAATCTTATATCGCTTACTCATAAATAAGGAAATATCCTCCCTTATGACCACCTTGATGTGCATGTCCCATATAATCAACATGTTGGACCCTAATGATACAATTTTTTTATGTTGAAAATGAATGTATGTTTCAAGTGTTGAACCTAATGTTGGACAATGTGTTTGTTATAGGTGGTACACATTTATTATATATAAGAATGACATCACATGTGTTTGTTGGCCTAGAATGTGAACAATCATTATTTTTTATATTACTTGTACATCGGTATACATTAGAATGAACAATCACTAAATTATGTACTGTTTGTATGGAGTCCGACTTCATTGTAGATATCTATTATTGTGTTTGTTGGCCTAGAAACCTGTCCAAGATTGACTCATTAGGAGTAAATCTTGGATAGTCCCCGGTTTGGGACTGTTATTGAACACCTAATCTCACTTAGGATGTAAGTGTATAATGTGTATTGAGTTTTCGAGAAAATTTTGGTAGCATTTCCCCGTTTGTTCTCTAAGTACATATGTACTTAGAGAACAGCGGGGAAATGCTGCCGAAATTTTCTTGAAAACCCAATACACATTATACACTTACTAGTGAGATTAGGTGTTCAAGGATGGGATAGGTGGTACACATTTATTATATATAAGAATGACATCAAATGTGTTTGTAGGCCTAGAATGTGAACAATCATTAGAATGAACAATCACTTGTTTTCCTAATATATACTTGTTTTCTCTGATCATAGAATGGATAGATCATGGATGTCCATTCGTAATCGTTGCACCCCAGAGTTTATATCTGGTCTTGATCAGTTTATTAGATTTGCCGAAGAACATAGGAAAAAACCTACAGATAGGTTCTACTGTCCATGTAGGCATTGCGTTAACAACTTGAAAGTCAACACTGGTGAGGAAATCAAAAGTCATGTCATGTGCAACGGGATTGTACAAGGCTATACAGAATGGCACTGGCATGGAGAGATTTCAAAATCGAAACCAGTAGATGTCGATAGCAGTGCTTGGGTGGAAGAAGAAATTGCCTCCGATGACGTAAATGTGAACAAACCAGTTCCAGCAGACATCGTTGATGCGATGCTGGATAGTTGTAGGGTAGAGCACACCGATCCACCTCCTATCTTTACAAACATTGTGCATGATGTTGAGATACCGTTATACACAGGCTCTGCTAAGTTTACGAAGCTTAGCGCTGTGTTGAGATTGTATAAGTTGAAAGCTAACAATAGATGGAGTGCCAAAAGCTTCACTTCATTGTTGACTTTGTTGAAAGAAATGCTTCTTGAAGGAAACGAGCTTCCAATCTCAACATACCAGGTAAAGAAAATGTTGTGCCCAATGGGAATGGAGGCTAAGAAGATACACGCATGCCCGAATGATTGTGTATTATTTCAAAAGGACTTTGTAGATTTGAAAGATTGTCCAAAATGTGGTGCGTCACGGTATAAATTGACGACTTCGGGGGAGTCCAAAACTGGTTCTTCTGCCAAGGTGTTGTGGTATCTACCTATAATATCACGGTTTCAACGCTTGTTTGCAAATCCGAAAGATGCGAAGAATTTGAGGTGGCATGCAGATGTTAAGAAAAATAATGATGGGATCCTACGACATGCGTCTGATTCCCCACAGTGGAAGAAGATTGATCTATTGTACCCTAAATTTGGTGAAGAAGATAGGAATCTAAGACTTGGGCTTTGTACATATGGGATGAATCCGTACGGGACATTGAACAACCAACATAGCACTTGGCCAGTCATGCTTGTTATACACAATATGGACGAAGTGAGTGTTTATATTGAGGAACATACCCATTTCATAAAGAGACAACATCCTCGAGCAAGTTCAATGTGGCTTGCTAGAGAGCATAATAAGACTTTTACTAAGTGGTTTGAAGATAAAGTCTTACATCAACTATCTCAAACACCAAATGATATTACAGAAACTATCAAATGCCTCGCCTTTAAACCAAAACCGAATGTTATGTCTTATGAAGGGTTTGACATTAATGGATTCACATATTACACAAAGCGCCAAGATGATAAGAGTGTCGTCCAAAATAGTGGAGTCACTCTTCAAGCGCCGACTATGTACTTTGCAAGTGCAAAGGATAAGAGTCCACGTGAAGCTAAAATGTCATATTACGGTGTCATTGAGGACATTTGGGAGTTTGACTACATAGATTTCAAAATTCCGCTCTTTAAATGTAATTGGGTTGATAACACCAAAGGAGTTATAGTGGATGAATTGGGTTTCACTTTGGTGAACTTTGAAAAGATTGGCGAGAAGGGTGAACCATTCATATTGGCATCACATGCGAAACAAATATTCTATATCGATGATCCTGCAAATGATAAATGGTCGGTTGTTCTTCATGGTAAAAGACAGTTCATTGAAGATCCTATAGATGAAGAAGAGTACTATGATAAGTATGATGACTCCAGTCCATTCTCAGTTGGGTTGCCAACTCCACAAAATATTGAAGCTAATGATGACTTATATGTGCGCGGAGATCACAATGAAGGATTGTTAATTGATAAAAGATCACAATTTTAGAGACATGTATGTTTATACAAATGCTAAATGTTTGCCTTTTTCTAGTTAATACAAATGGTAAATGTTTTCCTCTTTCTAGATAATACAAATGCTAAATGTTTGCCTTTTTAATGACATTTTCAGATGGCTGACCATGATGAGCATGATGTCCATGATGAGCATGAAGTCCATGATGAGCATGTTGTCCATGACGAGCATGGCGAGGATACTAATGTAAGTTCTAAAAACATATCCTGTATTTCTATAAAATTCATTATCTTCTAGTTATGTCATATATCCTATATTTCTATATTGGGCTAATTTAGTGTGTTTTATTTTTGTCAAATTTTAGGTTGATGCACCTGTACCCACTGAAGCACTGGAGCAACTTGATGCACAACACCAAACACTTAACAAGAAACGGGGCATCACTCTGTTGAAGAAGTTATTAGCGCTAAGTGGTAGTGGATCCAAATTGGTGGTGGAGTTTGATAATGGAGGAAATCCAATTGGAGTGAACCGCAATAATTTTGTGAACTATCTTGGGTGTACCACTCGGAGCCATTGTGGTGTTAAGTATGACAATTGGCATAAAGTTCCTCAAGGGAAAAAAGACTTGATAAGGAAGGATTTATGCGTGAGTTATTATTATTTGCAATTCTATTTTGTAGATTACAAATTCTATTATTTGCAATTCTATTTTGGATACTAGTTAATAACATTTCTATTTTACAGAATCTGTTAGCATTGGATGAGAAGTTGCATCGTAAAAATGTGATGCAACGCGCTGGAAAGATGCTTAGGAATTATAGGACAAATCTGAACAGAGAATACATAAAAGAGGGTGATAAGAAGAAGAAGTCAGCCCTTGACCAATGGAACTTCTTGGACAAAGAAGATTGGGACAATTTTGTTGATTCAAGAAAATCTGAAGAATTCAAGGTATTAGGCGTCACTCCCAATTTAATTAATATACATTGCATTCACCTATTCAAGATTAGCATTTAGTGCTACTAACCAAATCATTAATGTGCATACTAACTAGGCCCTCAGTGACGCACAAAAAGCAAGGCGTGCACTGAATGTGCATGACCACACTATGGGTCCAAAAGGCTATGCAAGCGTTTGCCAAAGACTACAGGCGGAGTCTGCGGCTACTCAGGAGTCTGCTCCTACTCAGGAGTCTGCCACACCCATGCCTCGCCATGATATCTGGATAGCTGGCAGGCAAAACAAGAAGGGTGAAATAAAGAAGCCTGTAACTGCTGAGGCGGCTGCAAAAATGGTAAAATACAACTCTTAGAGAAATCGTTTGAATATTGATTATTTGTGGTGTTAACTTACCAATTTCTGTTTATGGTGATTAGCGGGAGCTGCACGAGCAGAGGAAACAAGGCACGTTCATCCCTCAGGGCACAAGGGATGAATTGACAGTTGCTCTGGGTAACCCAGAGCATCCTGGACGTGTTAGAGGTGCCGGCGCTGGTGTTGGCATCAAAGCATTCTTTGGGCCATCCCAGCGCAAACCCAGAGCGGGACTTTCTCAAGAAGAGGTAACCTATTCTTTTTTAGAATGTTACTGCAAAAGGAAATTCATTAATAAGAAGCTAATGTTTCTTTTATCCATGTATAGGAGAATAAGAGAGTTGAGGATTTAGTTGCTAAGAAGATCAACGATGTAGTTGCTGAGAAGGTCAAGGAAGAATTGTTGCGGTGGCAGGCATCTCAGGCTTCCAATACGCCTATGGCGACCCACTCTTCTCCTGATGCACAGACTGCGAGTAATCCTGGAGACCCATCGCCTAGCACGTCTGCTGTAAGTATTGTTTATGGCATTGTAGTTAGTCTTTTCAAGTTGTTATGTTTTCAAGATGATATGTATATATGTATAATATTCTTTACGTAAATTTGTAGGCATTGAAGCCATGCCGCTTAAGAATGCAAGACTACGTTGTTGCAGAGGCGCAAGCTTACCCGTCCCTTCCTGGGGAAAGGTTTCACGGGACTCCAATGCCACAGGGCTATGTTCGTGTGGGCCCATTACGTGTGTTACCCGATTGGAGGGAAGTTGCGTTGCCATATGCCCACCCAGATATTGATACACTTGGTGAGGCAGAAGGCGGGGTGATATTGTGGCCCAAAGCAGATGTCATCTACACGACTGAAATTGTAAGATAAATTTACATTGATTTAGACTGTTAATGTGTATATATGATGTCAACTGATCTGAAATTATATGTACAGGTTAAAAAGAAGACACCAGGAGCACCTAGGCCTCCACTTCCACTTCCCACATTACCCGATTGGGTTCCAACTGACCTAACATACCCGTTAGGTCCTGCTTGTAGGGGAATGGCATGTTGGCTACGGGCACATAATGTACATTGCCCTATAATTATTTCTTTAGATGCAGATTATGCAGGTCAATCATACGATAGCTCTTTATTTATACAAGATATTATTGAGATGTTTATGTATGATTGGCTGAATACATCAATGATAGAGACATGGATAAGGTGAGATCTTGTTTATACATCCATATACCTTGTGTAAGATCCGGTGATCTGGTTTCTTATATATTAATGCATACGCCTATATGTTTTGCAGCTACCTAGTCGAAGATCATTGCAAACAATTTGCATTTGATCATGTGGGATTTTTGATTCCATCATTGATTAGTTTGGTAGCTAAAGACCCTGATAATGTTCAACAATACTGTATAGATGCTTTTACAATTTTTGGTCAGCAAAAGAAGACGATAATAATAGCTCCATTCAATGTCAAGTAAGTTTACTTTATTTATAATTTGGACTTAAGAAAATTCCATTTTTATTTTGCATTTTGAGTTATTAATTGTTAACTTCTTACTTCTAGCGGTAGACATTGGGAGTTACTAGTTATTGTCCCCGGGACATTCACTGTTTATTATCTAGATCCTGCGGGGAGTACATTGAACACTAAAATTGGACACGTAATGAGAATGCCATTATTCTGGTGAGAAATATTTCATGTTTATATCCGTTAACAACTTTTATTACATTACTATTTACTTATGGAATTTATTGTGTTATATTAACATGTAGGGGTTTAGATGCATTCAAAAAGGCTGGAGGAACGGTCCCAAGGAAAAAGAACCAGCCAATAAATTGGCAAAACGTACAAGTAAGTTCCCGATTCGAATATATATATTATTGATGTGAATTGTGCTTAGTTGTATTATTTTGTATGTTTCAATTTATAGTGTGCTACACAAGACAATGGCTGGGCATGCACATACTATGTGATGCGATTTATGCAGATGATTATCAAATATGCCGCATTGGACATCGATACCATACATGAGGTATTATATATAGTCTCATTAGTTAGTATGAAATATATCAATCTTATCTTATTTTTTATATTATTACTTATATATATACATCATTCTCTTTGCAGGTGTTTAAAACTGACAACACTACAGGTAAACGCTTAAAAAATATACATGCTCCATATACGATGGAAGCATTAAATGAAGTAAGAGAAGAATGGGCAAAAGCCATACAAGCAGTGGCAACTGTAAGATATAATTGGGATGTTGATAGCGATAATGAATGATACTTTGTAAATAAATATTTCTGAATGTTAATACATGTTTTTGAATGTTTCTATATGTGTGAATGTGAGAATTGAATTGATGTCTGAATGTATGTACTTGTGTAGAATTTTGCTTGTGACTTTTGCAGGTTTGCGGCCTGTTTGTAGGCTGATATCAATGGATGTCGTAAACCTGCAGTTCAGAAAACTGAACTGCAGGTTCTCATCCTGCTGACCAGCCACAGCAGGCCTGCAACCTGATATAAAAATATATATATATAAATAGGCGTCGGTTATTTAATAAAAACCGTCAGCAAATACATACAGCGTCGGTTATTTGATAAAACCGCCGCCTAATAGTACAAACAACCCGACCGTGCAGGATAGCACGGCCGTGGTGTAAATGGCGTCGGTTATTCATATAAAACCGACGCCTATAGTACTAACACGGCCGTGCAGGGAAGCACGGCCGTGTCGTCTTGAAGTACAGGCGTCGGTGGTTTAGTATATAACCGATGCCAAAAGTGTTCGCGCCATAGAAAATGGCGTCATCTAGGGCACTTTATGTGTCGGTTATCTATTAAAACACCGACGCTATATTCTATATAGGCGTCGGTTGTGTAGTAAATAACCGACGCACAAAGTGCCCTAGATGACGCCATTTTCTGTGGCGCGAACACTTTTGGCGGCGGTTATGTACTAAACAACCGACGCCTATAGGACAAATATGCGTCGGTTAAAAAACCGACGCCCAAGTGTTCGACCTTTAGCGGCGCCCACATAGGCGTCGGTCGGAAACTGACGCCAAATGTGGTTAAACGACCGACGCCAAAGGCCGTTTCTGTAGTAGTGCATAAGGCACTACATGATTAGAATTACACTTGATTAGTTATGCCAATTGGGTGAATTAAGGATGCATCAAACAAGTGGACATACAAACCCTAATACACTTCTAGCAAGCATATAAATATCACAACTTTTAAAAGATATAAAATGTGTGGAACATAATTTCTCAGCTCATCATCACATGGTACTATTCACTCATAATTCATGAGACCACACTAGTCGTCATACTATCACAAGATATAAATCCTTTTCACAATATCACAAGATATTAACCCTTATCAGTACAAGAGGATTACACCTCATTCTGGGCTCAACCATGCCAAAATGTCATTAAGACCATCATACTATCACATGACATAAATCCTTTTTACAATATCACATGGTATCAACCCTTATCAACACAAGAGGATTATACCTCATTCAGTGCTCAACCATGCCCAAAGGTCACTAAGACCATCATACTATTCCCTGCAAGATCATCATTCTCTTTGCATGCCTTATAACAAGGCTCAACAACATCACCTACATATAATACATCGGATCAACACAATATTCCATTACTGAGCTAGGATATATTCATAAATAATCATATCAGAGTTATATTAACATTAAGAGCATTCCTTTATTACATCAACATGCAAGGAATATAGATATGATTAACCCTCATCATATTCATAATGCACATGTTTAGCATAAGAAAGTATCATCCATGTGGATATGATAACCAAAAATTAACATATTAAGGTTATGATCATATTAAGAAGGTTATTCCACCATTATTTCGTCATATAAGAATGTTAAACATGAATACTCATCTTTATATATTTGTATTAGAGTTAGGTTCAACAAGATAAATTATATTAATGTTACTAATCAACACTTATACCCAAACCCTAACTCACGACATCCCGATTGGATCATGGATGCGTAAGGTGAAGCATCACCATCACATTCCATACTATTCTCAAGTATGAATCCATACATAAATCAAGGTGTAACCATCAGGTTATAGCATAATAGGGTTTCAACAATAATAAGAGAGTACTCCATGATTGTATTAGTCATTAAAGGACTATTCATACCCAATTACCATCATTTAGTTATATTAAAGCTAGGTATAACACGATATACCTCGTTAGGGTTACCCATTAATTCATTATGGTGATTATAAATCATAATCATACGAGGGAAAGGGTAATATTACAAGTTTAAGGCATTGAAACATCAAATTCTCATCATTTGAATCATAACATTACACTACACGCTTCACCCAAAACACTCGAAATATTGAGGCATCAACTTCTAACCATGAAATGTTGAGAAGGTAAAGCCATTGGTCATTTACATAAGTACACACCTTGAATGAATCATCTATTATGTTATTGAGTTGTGATCTACAAAAGTCACCACTTAACCCTAGACATGCTTTGATTAACAACAACAAGGGTTTTGTTGAGAGTAGGGTAAAACCCACAATCGACTGTTCATTTAAAACAAGCCATCCATTGCCAACAAGTAAGCTCCTTAAGTTGATCATATAAAGGAAACCATCTAAATCACATTATTAGGACCAACATATTACATTAGCCATCATTCCACTTTATTGGAGGAATAAATAGTAGATCTTGACCATTGGGTCAAGTTCATATGTTAAAACCATCAATTACAGTATAGGTCTGACCATTGCATTAAGTGACCCAAGAAACCATTGGTCTAAGGCCTAATTGATGCTAAAACTATATGATTAACTCAACATAGGTTGTGGAGACCTTATCCACCATAATTAGTGACAATTCAGTCACCATAGGTTGTTAGATCAACACTATATTCATTAATCACCCTTTAATATCAAACTAATATCACCATTGATTTATAGCATCATTAGGGTACTTAGTTGTTAATCACTAAGCTTCTAATTAGGTAAACACTTTACCTAAAGGGTGAATGTAAGTTGACACCCTTAGTCACCACCATCATTTGTCATGAAGACAACACCATCGGTTGTTGCAATAGTACCACCATTGAGTCATGTGTTTATAGAAGAAATCAACTTTAAACCCTAAAATTGACCATTGGTTGATAGGTGTTTAGCACCATTGGTTGTCAAACCAACCTGATCCAAATCATATTATACCTTAGGAATAATTTACACATGAATACAGGTTCATATAGAATTGAAATCAGAACAGGGAACATTTTAAAAATCGAATTCCAAGTCAAGCATAGCGTTTTAGTGCATGGATCATCATTTTCAAGCAAGAACATGAGCTAGAAAGCTTATGGAAAGAAATAAATGTGGAGAAAGTTATAAAACTTGCCTCTAATTATAATATAAACTCCCAAACAGAAGAAAACATGAGAAGGTGGGGTAGAAAATCCAAACATAAGCTGTGAACTCATCCATCTAGCACCTTTCTTCATCAAATGAGCAAACCCTAAGCATAAGGAGCAAGAAAGGTATGGTTTTAGAGCTTTAGAGAAATTTATACCATGGAAAAGCAAGGTTCCGACCTGGATAAAGGTAGGACGAAGGATAACAAATAAATAAATGGAAGAAAGAAGGGGATTCTTATCCTTTTAGGTCAAGATCACTAGAAGGAAGCTTTTTAAACCCTAAAGGAAGTCAATTGCAACCCTAGATTCTTTTTCCAGGAAGATCCCCTCTTTATTCTTCCTTGGACAAGAAATTCACAGAAGCACAAAGGGAGAATGAGGTTTGTAGAAGAGATAAGTGGTGGAAGGCAAATGGCTCATTTGGGTTCTTAGGGATAAGTATATGAAACTTTAAGATAAAGAAAAAGAAAAAGTTGAAGTTCTAGTATCTTTCCTAGTGTCCATGGCGTTAACTATTCAGAATATACAAGCACACACACAAGAAGCTACCCCACCGTCCATATAGACCTGCTTAGATTTCTTTTGTCAAATTTCCAAGCCAATAAAAAAATTTATTAGTTGATAGTTGCTAAAGGTAGTTCATCCATGAAGGTGTAAACCCTAAAATACCTTTGAGGAAAACACCTTCAAACTAAAGTTTAAATAGGCACCCCATGGCTCAACAAGCTCAAGAATGATGAGATAATATCCAAGGAGAATAGTACAAGTGATAAATTGCAAAGTAAACCTCTCAATTGGGTAAATTGCATAAAAGTCCAAAATGTGTATAAAATTGTGTAACTTTCTCAAACAATATCCAAATTGGACCAAATTTGAAACTTAAGCTTGTCTTATGATTTCAAAGAATATAACTGTTGACTAAAGGTCTAAATTGACTATAAACTTGTTTTGATGATGACTAAACCATTCCAATTAATTGTGCCTAATGTCTCTACTTGAGTGATTTCAGATTACGTATAGACGCACTCCAAAAGCCCTAACTTGCGCATCTCAACTTGGAGAAAAGACAAGTCAAAGTCAATACAAGTGCATGTTTTTGGAATATGATGTAAATCCATTAGAATCATGTTGTAAATCATTTTTAATGATTGTATGACTTGTAATTAAGCTTAGAAAAAATTAGGAGCACTTAGATCAAATATTTAAGCATTCCAAAGCCACATTCTAAAATTTACATCAGGTTGTTCATCGGTCGAGTTGCAAACTTGACCGATCCTGATTGGATCTTGAAAATGAATTTTGATTGGTCGAGTTTACAATTCACAGAACTCAATTGATCCCTCTGCAGACCAAAATTGATTTAAGTGAATCGGTCGAGTTACCCCAGGACAAACTCGACCGATGGCCTAAATTTGTCTTGTCTCTTAGTGGGATCGGCCAATTTACCTATATAGAAACTTGACCGATTGCACTATATGGAAAAGTGCATAAAACTATTTATAGCCATTTTGGAGTTGCAACAAGTGAAAATATATCTGTTGCAAGCCACAAAACAACTAGTTTTCATTCTTAAGTGTTCCTAAAGGCTAAGAGGCATCCCCATCTATAAATAGAACCTCTCCGGCTTCATTCCAAGGTTGAGCATTCAAAGAAAAACTCTATATGAGGTTCCTATTCTATAGTTGAGTGCTTCCTACAGCCTCCTCTCCCTCACTAAGCTTAATCACTTGCTACATTTGTTAGAGTGAGTAGGAAATCTATATGAGAGCTAGTCCTACATGTATATCTTGTGAGGCTCTCACTTCCACCACCCCCTATATCTCATTTAAACCATGAGGATGAAGGTTCTCTCTCTTAATTAAGAGAGGTGAAGAAGAACAAGGGAAGGAGTCCCTTGGTGAAGTTCAAGGATGAAGACTTGGAGCAACAGTGGGTAAGACCTTGGTGAAGGAACAAGACTCCTTACCCAAATGGGTAAGTCTTTGGTGGAAGCTTCTCTGAGTGAAGGTGAAGCCAAAGGCTGAAGATCCAAGAAGAGTAGAAAAGTCCTTGAAGGCGGAAGACTTGTGATAGAGTGGGTAAGACCTTGGAGAAGGTTGAAGACTCTTGGAAAAGTGGGTAAGTCCTTGGTAGGGTGGAATACTCTTGGTGCTTGGGTGGGTAAGTCCTTTGGTAGTCATGTATTGTAAGTGTTATGAATGAATATAAGAGTGCAAAGGTTAAGAAATCATAGAGGTTGACCTCTATAGGTAGTGGACTGAATCACTTGTAGTTTGAAGTGTGGAACCACTCTACATAGCTTGTCAGTTGGTGTATGTTCAATCTCTCTCGCCCTTGTTATGCATGTTTTAGTTGCACTCAAATTTCCTATTTAGCAAACTTATCTTTTGATATATCTTGAAGGTCTAATGAATTTTGTTTAAGTGCATTCAGCTCTATTCACCTCCCCCCTGCTCTAGAGCATCCAATCACCCATGTAGGATCTAATAATTGGTATCAATGTGGGTTTATCAAAGCATACTTCAACAAGTAGGACAAGATAAGTGACTACTAAGGTGGGAGATACTTCATCAACCTTCCAATACTTGATAGGAGTAACTTTCTCTATTGGAAAAGAAGGCTACAATTCTACATCCAAGGATAAAGTCTTGAGCTGTGGCAAATGGTGGACCATCCATACAAGCTACTGGTATAGAAGAATGGGATGAAGCTACCATGAATAAATCCACCTTGAATGTAAGAGCAATCAACATCCTCTATGCCACCATGGCCTCTACCGAGTTCATCTGGATTTCTTCTTGTGAGACGGCCTATGAGGTATTGAGAAATCTATGCATCACTTATGAGGGGACTCAATAAGTAAAGGAAAGCAAAGGTTACATGATCAATGGGTTGCTTGAGAACTTCAAGATGGGAAAGTAAGAGAAGATAGCCAACATGTACTCAAGGATCAACACCATTGTGAATGGTCTTGTTGTTCTAGGACATCTTATGAGTAGAGGAGAGATCAACTCTAATATCCTTAGAACTCTCCCTAAGAGATGGGAACCCAAGGTGACTTCCATTGAATAAGTAAGGTCTCTTGATGATATCCCCATTGAAGAGCTCATTGGCAATCTATAAGCCCATGAAGCCACACTTGACAAAAGAAAAGAAGTTGATAGATAAGAGGAGAAAGAGCTAAAGAGAATGAAGAAGGCTGAAGCTATTGTTGGACAAGCCTCTCCATCCTCTCATTTTGAAGAAGATGTCATGTACTCCAAGGGTAGATTCTATAAAGGAAAGAATTCCTCCTCGATTCGGTGCCTCAGATGCAGAAAGAAGGGTCACTTTAAGATAGATTGTCTACAAGGCAAGAATACCGATCATCACAAGGAAAGAGAAGAGAATTACAAGATGAATGAGAAATGGAACTCAAGCTCAAATGACTCCTCCAACTCAAGCTCAAGTGAAGAATCTAGTGGAGGATCTAGCTCAAGTTCTAGTGGAGAAGAAGAATGTCATTTTTCTCTTATGGTATCAACAAGTGAAGACTCAAATGAGGTAAATCTAAACTCTTTAGATAAAGAACCTTTAATTGCTATCATTAGTGCTACTCGTACCTCTCTTAAGTCTTCTAAAAAGAAAAGGTAAAAGTTTGCTAGAATTGTTGATAATATGCATGTAGAATTAGATGATCTTGAACATGTTAATTCTTGTTTGCTTGATGACAAAAATGCTTGTCTCAACCAAGTAGACTCTCTTAAACTTGAAAATGCTAGTTTTCTTGATAAGATTAGATTTCTAAAAGCTCAACCTCTTATGCCTAGTTCTAATGAAGAGAATAATTTAATTGTTGATTCTCTCATGCATGATATTGATGCTCTTAAATTTGAAAACAAATACAAAGATTTTGTTTTGCAAGGATTAGAATCTGAAAATGGTGTTTATTGTTGTAATATTATTTCTTTGTTTGAAATAGAAAATGCCCCCTTGCTTGCTAAAATCAATGTGCTTGAATCTTGTTCTAGTAGAGAGAATAATGTTACTTCTATTCATAGTGATAGATATTCTTATTTAAATAAACTCTTTGCTAAGAAAATAATCTTTTCCATGCTAGAGATAACATCAATCATTTGTCTTCTACTATTACTTCCCTTATGCATGATAATCATAGTTTGACATCTTCTTTGCAAAGATTCTTAGTTGGTAAAAATAATCTTAATGATATCCAATACCATACTACTAAACAAATTGGTAGACATGGTTTAGGGTATAATAGTAGTCAAAGGAACAACAAAGGTAAAGGACCCTTAATATTCCAAGGAGAATCCACTAGTTCTAAGACTTTGGGCACATGCAACTATTGCAATGATATTGGACATTATTCTACTTGTTGTCCTTTTAGGAAAGCACCCAAGAGCAATAGGACCTGAGTTGCTAAACTAACCGCTCCGGACCCAAAAACATGATTGGGGACCATTTCATCTTTCTTCTTATAGGTACTTGCAAATGGATTGACTTGAGCCATTGAATTGCAAATTGACTTCTCAATCCACGTGAAAGAAGAAAGTTGAGATGTGCAGAGGGTGACAACAAGTGGAAAAGAAAGGTAAGAACAAAGGTAAAGGTTTTCTTGCATATAATAAATCCTAACTTGTTTTTGTCAAGTTGGTGTGCACTATGAATGTGGTTTTTGAGTCAAAAGAGGTATTTTGTGATTTTGCTTCACACTCTTGCTCAAAAACTATTTCTAATACTGTAACATACTGAAACCTAGCAATTAATCTTATTCCAGGGTTAATAGCTTAGAACCCTTAGTTTTTGGAGGTTTAGCCAAACAAGGATTAAGATATGCTCTTTGGTGACCTTGAATATAATAATGCATGCATAAGTAACATTAAAATGTAGAATTTAAATTAATATTAACCAATACTTTCAAATTAATCATAAAAGCAATAAAAGGAATATAGGATATGTGAATAAAAGACAAAGTGTACATAATTGAGGATAATGGGTTATAATTCCACAAAATACGAAATAAATAATTCTATATGGGATAATGACGATATATATTAGTTCTAGATCCTTCCTATGCCTTAGGGTGCAAGGAAGAGAAAAAGGAAATCAGAGATAATGCTTAAAACATGAATAATGAGATATTGGATTATTTATGGGGGAAATAATAGAAATAATGAATAATGTGTTAAAATGATAATAATAACTTTAAATTCATTTTCTTGATATATGCCTTGGCTTGGGGGCCAAGTTTCACCAAATTAGGATAATAATAACCATATCTATTTTAATTAGAAAAGAAAAGGGTGTTTTTCCCTAAAATATTAAATGAAATGTTTAATGATTCCAAAAGTGGAAAATAATTTTAGATTCGTAATCTATATAATAAAATATGCCTTTGGGTGAATTTTCACTCAATTTGGAGAAAGTTTGATTAAAAGGTAAAATTAGGAGAGAGAGAAAGTGGAACCTTCAAAATATTAAATAATTACAAAAATAATTCCAAAATCTAAAATTGATGGAAAATTCATAATCAACATGTTAAATATGACTTGTGGGTCAAGTTTCGTAATTTTTGGATAATCCTAATGTCATTAATGAAGGAGGAAAGAGAAAATAGTAATTAATTTATTTGACACATTAAAAGTTGCCAAAAGGAAAATCTAATTTTATATTCAGATTCTACATGTCAATATTAGCTTCTCTGCAAAATTTTATCCAATTTGGGATTTGTTTGCATCTTCAAAAGAGGAAAGAGAAAATAGGTAAACAATATATGTCACACTTTATTCCTTATTCGATTTGGCAAGTTATTTATGTGTGTGCACTGTGAGCCATTCGATCAAGACTTAACGGTGGGGATTTTGTCTCCTACCTTGCATAGGAGTCCAGTTCATGGTGAATAGTGACTGTGGGTTTTCTAACCCGATTTCTTTTGAATTTCTCACTTGTTTCCAAACCGTTCTTTGTGATTTCTTTTGCAATGAATTCATGAGAGGATTCCACCCACTATGATCCCTTACTCGAAACTTAAACCCCTATATAAAGAAAACGCCCAATTCTCCTCTATTCATCATTTTTGGCAGAAGCCCTCTTCTTGCTCCTCTTCCTCGTGAAACTGCTCTACAACAACCCTCAACCTTTCTTATCTTCTCCTCTTCCCTCAATTGAACCTGGAAATGCCTGGAGTAGTCGAGCCTACTCGACCTTCTTCTTCGGTGACCTCACCATCGTTCCTACCTTCCTCGCCTTCTTCGGTCCAATTGGTTGCTCGGTAAGCATCCTCACCCCTCAAGTTGTTACTCTGCCTCGTTTGTTTGCACCAAAAAGCTCCCGGTCGTTGGGTCCTATAGCCCTGCCTTAACCTTCATCAGCGATCATTTTCTTTGGCTGACCAGTGGCCCTTCAGCCACGGAAGTAGTCCCTGTAGCTTCATTGCGCCTCCATGGAACTTTCAGAGTGTTTTCTTCATTCTATTTTTGCCTTTCTTGAGGGATTAACACCTCAGGTCCTTTCCCTTATTTCCGGCTGTCGGAGGCACCTTGGATTCCCTTGGGCATCCTCGCATGACGCTGGTCATCTCCCTATCTTTGGGTACCATCTCGGAACCATCCATGTTACTATCTTCGTTCTTCTCTAGTGTTGTCTTGAGTTTGTGATCTTCTGGATCAGCTCCTGCTGCGATCAAGTTTTCTAGTGACTGGACCGCCGTAGGAGCTCAGTAATCGGTCCTTGCGTTCGTTTGCTGTTCATGGAGTCTATCATAGAGTTGGTTTCCATCTTCTCGTGCTAAAGTGCAACTTGGGTTCCCAGAATCAAAACTGAGGTTGTTGTATTTTTTTTGTTGAACATGGACTAAACAATGTCCTTGGCTTCTTCCTCGGTTTTCCCTCCATCTTCTTCTGATTTTGGTTCTTCGAACCAGGGTTAAAAAGGTCATTTCACAACTTTTCTTTTTCCCTCCGAATTGGGGCAACTCGTCCAGCTGGCTATGGGGCCAGATGAGTTGGCAAAGTCTAGTTGGGACAAATCGGATTGCGCGGCCCCTCTCTTGCTCTCTCTTTGTTTCAAAGAATTCTTGGATTTTTCCTATCGGTCGATTTTCAAAATTTGATAACGAATTATTTACTAATCAGAAAAATAAAAATAAATACTCGCTGAATTCAGAAAAATGCAAGCTTCGTAATGGTGTTAGTTTTGTCACTTGAATCTAATGTTTTGAAGAGGTGATTTTAATGGATCTAATGAATAAGTAATAATTTATATAATTCATAACTCGTAAACCCTTGGGCCAAAATTTAAAAGTAAAATATGTTCTAAACTCAGAAAAGTATGATCTATCTAATAAAAATAAATTGGATGCCTAGTTTTGAGTTTTTCAAAAAAGTATTTTTGAGGATGATTTAATTAACTAAAAACCACCAAAAATAACCCTAAAAGTCAATATCTTCAAAATACTTAATATTATACGTTATTTTGATCATAAAATCCTAATTAAGATGATGGTGATGTTTTGGAGACCTAAAATGGTGGTTTGAATAAAAAGTTAACAACTTTAGGGTTTTGAGTTCTTAATGAATGCATATAATGCTAATACATGTAAATTGTTATTTTAATAGGACAAGTGGACTCTAATCTTACTTAGGATTTTAGAAGTGTTTTGATTAAGACTTTGTGAGAGGTATGTTAGCATCTCTTATTTTTCTTATTGAGCAATAACCTAAATTGTCTTTCTCTTGGTCTTATGGACAATAACCTAAAAACTATATCTTTTGCTCTTGAATATTATGCTTCATGTGAAGTACCCTACTTGTTACTGGTCTTGTGATCAAAATATATTCATGACTTTCTTTTGGAATCCTTATTATGCCTTATTCATTATGGAACTCAATTTGTTACTATATGCCCACTTTGAGGTGTGGTGATTAATTTGTATATATGACTATACCTTTTTTTTTACTTGCCTCCCTATTAAGCATGTTGTGTGACTCAGTTGCCCTAGAGTAATATAATTTGCATTGGTTTTGGGTTATGTTCCCTTATTGTTTATTTTGTGATGGTGGTTATGTGCCCCATACCCGTGTTTTAGCTTTATGGGGGTTGGCCCAAATTTTTAAATATATTGGGAGTTTGGTTATGTGCCATTCTCTATCATGTTCCAACTTTATGAGGGTTGGCTGCCAATTGTTATTTATGTTGTTTTAGTGTTATGTTTATCTCACCTACATGCAAGTCGTTATGGGTTTTGTTCCCTAGAAATATTATGTGTGCTTTTGTGGCACCACTTTTATTATTGTTTTTAATGGAAAGTATCTCTTTGTTATGATCTTATTCTTTTATGCCCAATTGGGTAGTCCTTATCTTTTTGCATGGGAAGCCTTCTCTACTTGATGTACCTTTTTCTTAAAATATATATAATGCTCAATTTCTTTTTAGCATGCTGATACCAACATTTTGCTGATATCCTCTTTTCTTTTCCTTTTGTGGGGTACGCTTCCAACCCTAGGTGTTGGACAAGGAGGAGTTTTAGGTGGACCTGAACCACATCGAGGATAGCTGAATTCTTGGGAGACCTTGCTTGAAGTTGTTAGGTGATCCTTAGTTAGATCTACATATGTTATTAGTTTTCCTTTATGTCACACTACGTGGTGAAATTTAGTATGTTAAGTTGTCTTGTAATGGTTAGATATATCTTTCAATTCCACTACTACTTTGTGTTATGATACAATCATGTTAAATAAATTTGGTTTCATCCCCTTTTGAGAAAAAAATTGTTGGTGGATGTTTCCCTCTTTATTTTTAGTAGGGAGTGGATCCCTATGGGATCCCACTCCTTACAACATGGTATCAGAGCCTGTAGTTGTCGGTTATCTAACTATTTCAAACATGTCTCCCTTAGGATGTTTACCCTTATCTTAGGTTGCCTATACTTCGTGTCCTTGCCTTGTGCAGGCAAAACCCTAATGGCGAGAGATAACTCAACGATTGACAACCAGAGCGGTTATGAAACACCATAAAACACTAGGTTTGGCCAGGGGTCCTCAGCTACTGCTGGTTCAGGAGGAGCTATGACTGCGGAGCAAGAGTTGGCCATGTTCCGACAACTCTTTGCTTCTTCCATGGCGGGAAAGGGGAAGGACGCATATGTACCTGAGAAGTCTAAGGTGTTCTCAATCATGGAGTTAATGAAGATGCAACCACCTTCCTTCAAGGGTGAAGGTGAGATAGAGTTGGTTGACAAAGCTGATGATTGGGTGTTAGCCATAGAGAGGACCTTTGATGGTATGGTCTGTTCTCCACATCAGAAGGTTAGGTTTGCTTCATATGTTTTAGATGGACCTGCAAGAGTTTGGTGGAATGAGATTTCAAGGACTAGAAACATCTCAACCATGTCTTGGGTAGAGTTCTTGTCTCTCTTTCATGGGAAGTACACCTGCACTGCTTCCCTAAAGAAGAAAGAAGCAGAGTTCTACAGCTTGAAGCAAGGTTCGTTATCTATTGGAGCATTATGTAGTTGGTTTGGGTAAGGAACGTAGGGCTGACCTTTTCCTCCAAGGGCTCAACTACAATGTGGGATGTGCTCTTATCCCAAAACTTCCCTTGACCTTTCAGCAGATGGTCGATAAGGCCTTGGCCGTGGAGTCATATCCAGGGTTTCAACCTAGGGAGTTTGATAAGAAGAGGAAACCTTCAGGAGATGAGTAGAAAAGAGACAAGTGTGCTAAGTGTAATGGTTACCATACTCCAAGGAAGTGCTCTCAAGAAAATAATTAGCCTAACTATCGGGTTGTGTGCCATCATTGCAATGAACCTGGACATATTCGCCCTAGGTGCCCTCAGCTTCATAATAGACATGTACCGGCTCAACAACAACAACATCAAGTGCCCCATCAGGACAATGGTAACAACAATGGTAAGAGACCTATGGAAAGGTGAGATGGATGAGTTTTTGCTTTGGATGGTCAAGAAGTCCATGATGATGATCAAGTTGAAGGTAACCCTTAGTACTATAGTATACTTTCAAGTTATGTTTCCTTTTGCATGTTATATATGAAAGAAGTTACCTTTCTACCTATATTTTGGTTTAGCTTATTAAGATGCACCTTTTATGGGGTGGTAGATAGTTGTTTATATTTTGAGGATGAAATCTCTTTAAGGTGTGGTATGATGTAACATACTGAAACCTAGGAATTAATCTTATTCCAGGGTTAATAGCTTAGAACCCTTAGTTCTTGGAGGTTTAGCCAAACAAGGATTACGATATGCTCTTTGGTGACCTTAAAAATAATAATGCATGCATAAGTCACATTAAAATGTAGAATTTAAATTAATATTACCCAATACATTCAAATTAATCATAAAAGCAATAAAATGAGTATATGATATGTGAATAAAAGGCAAAGTGTTCATAATTTAGGATAATGGGTTATAATTCCACAAAAAACGAAATAAATAATTCTATATGGGATAATGATGGTATATATTAGTTCTAGATCCTTTCTATGCCTTAGGGTGCAAGGAAGAGAAAAAGGAAATCAAAGATAATGCTTAAAACATTAATAATGAGATATTAGATTATTTATGGGAGAAATAATAGAAATAATGAATAATGTGTTAAAATGATAATAATAACCCCAAATTCGTTTTCTTGATATATGCCTTGGCTTGGGGGCCATGTTTCACCAATTTAGGATAATAATAATCGTATCTATTTTAATTAGAAAAGAAAAGGGTGTTTTTCCTTAAAATATTATATAAAATATTTAAAGATTCCAAAAGTAGAAAATAATTTTAGATTCATAATCTACATAATAAAATATGCCTTTTGGTGAATTTTCACTCAATTTGGAGAAAGTTTGATTAAAAGGTAAAATTAGGATAGAGAGAGTGTGTAGAACCTTCAAAATATTAAATAATTATAAAGATAATTCCAAAATCTAAAATTGATGGAAAATTCGTAATCAACATGTTAAATATGACTTGTGGGTCAAGTTTCATAATTTATGGATAATCCTAATGTCATTAATGAAGGAGGAAAGAGAAAATAGTAATTAATTTATTTGACACATTAAAAGTTGTCAAAAGGCAAATATAATTTTATATTCATATTCTACATGTCAATATTAGCTTCTCTACAAAATTTTATCCAATTTGGGATTCGTTTGCATCTTCAAAAGAGGAGAGAGAAAATAGTTAAATAATATATGTCACACTTTATTCCTTATTCGATTTGGCAAGTTATTTATGTGTGTGCACTGTGAGCCGTCCGATCAAGACTTAACGGTGGGGATTTTGTCTCCTACCTTGAGTAGGAGTCCAGTTTGCGGTGAACAATGACTGTGGGTTTTCTAACCCGATTTCTTTTTAATTTCTCACTTGTTTCCAATCCGTTCTTCGTGATTTCTTTTGCAATGAATTCGTGAGAGGATTCCACCCATGATGATCCCTTACTCGAAACTTAAACCCCTATATAAAGAAAATTCCCAATTCTCCTCTATTCATCATTTTTGGCAGAAGCCCTCTTCTTTCCCTCTTCCTCGTGAAACTGCTCTACAACAACCCTCAACCTTCCTTATCTTCTCCTCTTCCCTCAATTGAACCTGGAAACGCATGGAGTAGCCGGGCCTACTCGACCTTCTTCTCTGGTGACCTCCCCATCATTCCTGCCTTCCTCTCCTTCTTCGGTCCAATTGGTTGCTCGGTAAGCATCCTCACTCCTCAAGTTGTTACTCTGCCTCGTTTGTTTGCACCAAAAAGCTCCCAGTCACTAGGTCCTATAGCCGCGCCTTAACCTTCATCAACGATCATTTTTTTTTGCTAACCAGCGGCCCTTCAGCCACGGAAGTAGTTCTTGTGGCTTCATTGTGCCTCCATGGAACTTTCAGAGTGTTTTCGTCGTTCTATTTTTGCCTTTCTTGAGGGATTCACACCTCAGGTCCTTTCCCTTGTTTCCATTTGTCGGTGACACTTTGGATGCCCTTGGGCATCCTCGCATGACATTGGTCATCTCCCTATCTTTGGGGACCATCTCGGAACCATCCATGTTACTATCTTCGTTCTTCTCTGGTGTTGTCTCGAGTTTGCGATCTTCTGGATCAACTCCTGTTGTGATCAAGTTTTCTAGTGACCAGACCATCGTAGGAGCTCAGTAATTGGTCCTTGCGTTCGTTTGGTGTTCAGGGAGTCTATCAAAGAGTTGGTTTCCATCCTCTCATGCTAAAGTGCAACTTGGGTTCCCAGAATCAAAATTGAGGTTGTTGTATTTTTTTTTTTGAACAAGGACTAAACAATGTCCTTGGCTTCTTCCCCGGTTTGCCCTCCATCTTCATCTGATTTTGGTTCTTCGAACCAGGGTTAAAAACGTCATTTCACAACTTTTCTTTTTCCCTCTGAATTGGGGCAACTCATCCAGCTGGCTGTGGGGCCAAATGAGTTGGCAAACTTTGGTTGGACCAAATCGGACTACGCGACCCCTCTCTTGCTCTCTCTTTGTTTCAAAGAATTCTTGGATTTTTTCAATGGGTCGATTTTCAAAAATTGATAACAAATTATTTACTAATCATAAAAATAAAAATAAATACTCGTTGAATTCAGAAAAATGCATGCTTCCTAATGGTGTTGGTTTTGTCACTTGAATCTGATGTTTTGAAGAGGTGATTTTAATGGATCTAATGAATAAGTAATAATTTATACAATTCATAACTAGTAAACCCTTGGGCCAAAATTTAAAAGTAAAATATGTTCTAAACTCAGAAAAGTATGATCTATCTAATAAAAATAAATTGGATGCCTAGTTTTGAGTTTTTCAAAAAATTATTTTTTAGGATGATTTAATTAACTAAAAATCACCAAAAATAACCCTTAAAGTCAATATCTTCAAAATACTTAATATTATACGTTATTTTGATCATAAAATCCTAATTAAGATGATGGTGATGTTTTGGAGACCTAAAGCGGTGGTTTGTAGAAAAAGTTGACAAATTTTGGGTTTTGAGTTCTTAATGAATGCATATAATGCTAATACATGTAAATGGTTATTTTAATAGGACAAGTGCACTCTATTCTTGCTTAGGATTTTGGAAGTGTTTTGATTAAGACTTTGTGAGAGGTATGTTACCATCTCCTATTTTTCTTATTGAGCAATAACCTAAATTGTCTTTCTCTTGGTCTTATGGACAATAACCTAAAAACTATATCTTTTCCTCTTGAATATTATGCTTCATGTGAAGTACCCTACTTGTTACTGGTCTTGTGATCAAAATATCTTCATGACTTTCTTTTGGAATCCTTATTATGCCTTGTTCATTATGGAACTAAATATGTTACTATATGCCCACTTTGAGGTGTGGTGATTAATTTGTAAATATGACTATACCTTTTTTTTACTTACCTCCCTATTAAGCATGTTGTGTGACTCAGTAGCCCTAGAGTAATATAATTTGCATTGGTTTTGGGTTATGTTCCCTTATTATTTATTTTGGGATGGTGGTTATGTGCCCCATACCCGGGTTTCAACTTTATGGGGGTTGGCCCAAATTTTTAAATATATTGGGAGTTTGGTTATGTGCCATTCTCTATCAAGTTTCAACTTTATGAGGGTTGGCCGCCAATTGTTTATATGTTGTTCTAGTGCTATGTTTATCTCACCTACATGCAGGTCGTTATGGGTTTTGTGCCCTAGAAATATTATGTGTGCTTTTGTGGCACCACTTTTATTATTGTTTTTAATGGCAAGTATCTCTTTGTTATGGTCTTATTCTTTTATGCCCAATTGGGTAGTCCTTATATTTTTGCATGGGAAGCCTTCTCTACTTGATGTACCTTTTTCTTAAAATATATATAATGCTCAATTTCTTTTTAGCATGCTCATACCAGCATTTTGCTGATATCCTCTTTTATTTTCCTTTTGTGGGTATGCTTCCAACCCTAGGTGTTGGACAAGGAGAAGGAGTTTTAGGAGGACCTGAACCACATCGATGATAGCTGACTTCTCGGGAGACCTTGCTTGAAGTTGTTAGGTGATCCTCTTTAGATCTACACATGTTATTAGTTTTCCTTTATGTCACCCTATGTGGTGAAAGTTAGTATGTTAAGTTGTCTTGTAATGGTTAGATATATCTTTCAATTCCGCTGCTACTTTGTGTTATGATACAATCATGTTAAATAAATTTGGTTTCATCCCCTTTTGAGAAAAAACATTTGTTGGTGGATGTTGCCCTCTTTATTTTTAGTAGGGAGTGGATCCCTATGGGATTCCACTCCTTACAAATACTTTCATAGTGTATTAATAACTTGCTTACACATGTTTGGATATGGCTTATATCTTTAGCATGTCTCTAAATATGTTTTTATGAAATATATGTGCTTTTTGATAGTAGCTTTTCCGGTCGAGTTTGTTCTACTTGAAACTAGACCGATAGGCACCAATGGGGGGTGCCAACAATTGTCATCAGTTGAGTTGTCAATACAAAGAACTCGACGGACAACACTGTGCACATAATATGCAGTTTACTTTTTGGATGAGAATTTCCCTCTCAACTAGATTTTCTCAATCAAATATCCTTATTCTTTGGCTATCCCTCGGTACCTTTATAAGTGCATATTGGCATGTTTTTAAATTGCCTATCTTACATACAACTATATTTCTATAATTTCTCTAAATTGGTATATCTATATCTTGCAATTACTTGCTTTGTGTTGTTTTGCAGGTTTTGATGATGATCTCTTTAGATCTCGTGGTTGTGTCTTAAATTTCTTCCATTGTGCTCTAACTTGCTACATCTATCTACTTGTATATCTTGTTTGGATACAACCTTGAGGTTCTTAGTGGTGATCGTGTTTTGGTAATGATGCATACTTGTCAGTGAGTTATATCCTTTCATGCTTCTAAAATTGCATTTCTCTTTGTTAGGATATATCTCTACAAATACTCATGGCTTGCTTTATCTTGTGTATCTTTTGGTATCTCTTGCTATGATGTAGATCCTACTAGTAGTCCTAACTAGTGATATCATCTCCTAGTAGATCATATACATGTAGTTCTTGCCTTGTTTATATTTGGTATATTTTCTCATATAGTGGTATTCAACTATCTTGAGCTTCTTACATAACATTCTAATGCAGGACATATAGAACTACATTGTATGTAGAAATTGGAGCATACTTCAAATTTCAAGCAGATTTTTCTCCAGTTTCACTTTTTGGTGCAAGACTAGTGTTTTTTTATGCAGAAACGGCCCTCAGAGCAAGACTCCTCACTTTGCCATGAGCTCAGACACTTTTTGGGCAAATTCGGTTATCTTGAGGGTCAAAATTGCAATTTATTGTTTTTATGTAGCAATTTATCTTGCATTTTTAGTTGTTCAAATACATACTTTAACTTTCTTTTATTCTATGCTTGGACAAGCCCTTAGCTGTGCTCTTCTACTCTCCTTATATAACTTTTTGTTATCTCATTTCCTTTAACAAGTGGTGTTTCTTATTTCTTCATACCCCCACTTTTTGAAATGACAAAGGGGAAGAAAGGTATGTCTTCTTTTGACAAAATAGGGAGAAGGAATGTCTTACGTGAATAAGAGAAGTATATCCATGTTAAAGGGGAGAAGACATATATGTATAGAACATATATTAATAGAAGACATAGTATTATGTAAATGTTATGAAAGCTAACCATGCAGGAGAAATAACATCAATTAAGGGGGAATATGAGAACTCCACTAGCATCAATCAAGGGAGAGCATACGAAATCAATTCTATTGAAACCCCTAGGTTTCTCCAAAGGTATTACTTTACTTAAATGCTTTCAATACATTTACAAAATGGTTTGCCATCTTTAAAAAGGGGGAGAATGTTGACTCAAGGTCTAAATTGACTAAACCCTTTTTTTGATGATGACTAAACCATTCCAATTAATTTTGCCTAATGTCTCTACTTGAGTGATTTTAGATTAGGTTTAGACACACTCCAAATGCCCTAACTTGCACATCTCAACTTGGAGAAAAGACAAGTCAAAGTCAATATAAGTGTATGTTTTTGTAATATGATGTGAATCCATTAGATTCATGTTGTAAATCACTTGTAATGATTGTATGATTTGTAATTAAGCTTAGAAAAACCAGGAGCACTTAGATCAAATATTTAAGCACTCAAAAGCCATTTTCCAAAATTCACATCAGTCTGTTCATTGGTCGAGTTGCAAACTCGATCGATCCTGATTGGATCTTGAAAATGACTTTTGATCGGTCAAGTTTACATTTCACAGAACTTGACCGATCCCTCTGCAGACCAAAAATGATTTAAGTGAATCAATCAAGTTACCCTAGGACAAACTCGACCGATGGCCTAAATTTGTCTTGTCTCTTAGTGGGATCGGTCGAGTTACCTTTTTAGAAACTCGACCGATTGCACGGAAAAGTGCAGAAAAGTGTTTCTAGCCATTATGGAGTTGCAACAAGTGAAAATATATCTGTTGCAAGCCACAAAAAGGCTAGTTTTTGTTCTTAAGTGTTCCCAAAGGCTAAGAGGCATCCCCAGCTATAAATAGAACCCCCTGGCTTCATTCCAAGGTTGAACATTCAATGCAAAACTCTACATGAGGTTCCTATTCTATAGTTGAGTGCTTCCTATAGCCTCCTCTCCCTCTCTAAGCTTAATCACTTGCAACATTTGTTAGAGTGAGTAGGCAATCTGTAAGAGAGCTAGTCCTACATGTAGATCTTGTGAGACTCTCACTTCCACTACCTCCATTTCTCTTATTTCAACCATGAGGATGAAGATTCTCTCTCTTGGCTAAGAGAAGTGAATAAGAACAAGGGAAGGAGTCCCTTGGTGAAGATCAAGGCTGAAGACTTGGAGCAACATTGGGTAAGACCTTGGTGAAGGCAGAAGACTCCTTGCTCAAGTGGGTAAGTCCTTGGTGGAAGCTTCTCTGAGTGAAGCTGAAGGCAAAGGCTGAAGATTCAAGAAGAGTAGAAAAGTCCTTGAAGGCAAAATACTTGTGCTAGAGTGGGTAAGATCTTGAAGAAGGCTGAAGACTCTTGGAAAAGTAGGTAAGTCCTTGGTAGGGTGGAATACTCATGGTGCTTGGATGGGTAAGTCCTTTGGTAGTCATGTATTGTAAGTCTTATGAATGAATATAAGAGTGCAATGGTTAAGAAATCCAAGAGGTTGACCTCCCTAGGTAGTGGACTGACTCACTTCTAGTTTGAAGTGTGTAACCACTCTACATAGCTTGTCACTTGGTGTATGTTCAATCTCTCTCTCCCTTGCTATGCATGTTTTAGTTGCACTCAAATTTCCTATTTAGCAAACATATCTTTTGATATATCTTGAAGGTCTAATGAATTTTGTTTAAGTACATTTAGCTCTATTCACACCCTCTCTAGATCATCCAATCAACCATCTAGGATCTAACAATTGGTATTAGAGCGGGTTTCTCCAAGCATACTTCAATAAGTAGGAGAAGATGGGTGACTACCAAGGTGGGAGATACTTCATCAAACTTCCAATCTTTGGTGGGAGTAACTTTCTCTATTAGAAAAGAAGGATACAATTCTACATCCAAGGATCAAGTCATGAGCTATGGCAAATGGTGGACCATCCATACAAGCTATCAATGACAAAGATAGAAGAATGGGAGGAAGCTACCATGAAGAAATCCACCTTGAATGCATGAGCAATCAACATCCTCTATGCCAGCATGACCTCCACCGAGTTCAACTGGATTTCTTCTTATGAGACGGCCTGTGAGGCATGAATAAAGCTATACATCACTTATGAGGGGACTCAACAAGTAAAGGAAACCAAAGTCTACATGCTCAATGGGCTGCTTGAGAACTTCAAGATGGAAAACGAGGAGAAGATAGCCAACATGTACTCAAGGTTGAACACCATTTTGAATGGTCTTGCTATTCTAGGACATCCAATGAGTAGAGGAGAGATCAACTCTAAGATCCTTAGAACTCTCCCCAAGAGATGGGAACCCAAGGTGACTTCCATCAAAGAAATAAGATCTCTTGATGATATCCCCATTGAAGAGCTCATTGGTAATCTACAAGCCCATGAAGCCACACTTGACAAAAGAGAAGAAGCTGAAAGACAAGAGAAGAAAGAGCTAAAGAGAATGAAGAAGGCTGAAATCAAGGCTCAAATTGAAGCTATTGTGGGACAAGCCTCTCCATCCTCTCATGTTGAAGAAGATGCCATGTACTCGAAGGGTAGATTATACAAAGGCAAGAATTCCTCCTCCATCTAGTGCCTCAAGTGTATAAAGAAGGGTCACTTCAAGATAGATTGTCTATAAGGCAAGAAGACACATCATCACAAAGAAAGAAAAGAGAAGTACAAGATGAAGGAGAAATGGCACTCAAGCTCAAGTGACTCCTCCAACTCAAGCTCAAGTGAAGAATCAAGCGAAGGATCTAGCTCAAGCTCTAGTGAAGAAGGAGAATGTCATTTTTCTCTTATGGAATCGACAAGTGAAGACTCAAATGAGGTAAATCTAAACTATTTAGATAAAGAACCTTTAATTTCTATCACTAGTGCTACTCATACCTCTCTTATGTCTTCTAAAAAGAAAAGGAAAAAGCTTTCTAGAATTGTGGATAATATGCATGTAGAATTAGATGATCTTGAACATGCTAATTATTTCTTGCTTGATGACAAAAATGCTTTTCTTAACCAAGTAGACTCTCTTAAACTTGAAAATGCTAGTTTCCTTGATAAGATTAGATTTCTAGAAGCTCAACCTCTTATGCCTGGTTTTAATGAAGATCATACTTTAATTGTTGATTCTCTCATGCATGATATTGATGCTCTTAAATTTGTAAACAAATACAAAGATTTTGTTTTGCAAGGATTAGAATCTGAAAATGGTTTTTATCTTGTAAAGAATTCTTTGCTTGAAACAAAAAATGCCTCCTTGCTTGCAAAAATCAATGTGCTTGAATCTTGTTCTAGTAGATAGAATAATGTTGCTTCTCTTCATATTGATAGATATTCTTATTTAACTAAAGCTCTTTGCTTAGAAAATGATCTTTTGCTTGCTAGAGATTATATCAATCATTTGTCTTCTACTATTACCTCCCTTATGCATGATAATAATAGTTTAAGATCTTATTTGTAATGATTTTAAGTTTGTAAAAAAATCTTAATGATATCATGTACCATACTACTAAACAAATTGGTAGACATGGTTTAGGGTATGATAGTAGTTAAAGGAACAACAAAGGAAAAGGACCTTCAATATTCCATGGAGAATCCACTAGTTCTAAGACTATGGGCACATGCAACTATTGCAATGATATTGAACATTATTCTACTTGTTGTCCTTTTATCAAACCACCCAAGAGCAATAGGACTTGGGTTGCTAAACTAACCACTCCGGACCTAAAAACATGATTGGGGACCATTTCATCTTTCTTCTTGAAGGTACTTGCAAATAGATTGACTTGAGCCATTGAATTGCAAATTGACTTCTCAATCCACATGAAAGCAGAAAGGTGAGATGTGTAGAGGGTGACAACAAGTGTAAAAGAATGGCAAGAACAAAGGTAAATGTTTTCTTACTTATAACCAATCTTAACTTGTTTTTGCCAAGTTAGTGTGCACCATGCTTACACATGTTTGGACATGGCTTGTATCTTTAGCATGTCTCTAAATATGTTTTTATGAAATGTATGTGTGTTTTGACGGGAGCTTTTTTGGTCGAGTTTTTCCTATTTTAAACTCAACTGATAGGCACCAATGGGTGTTGCCAACAGCTGTCATCAATCGAGTTGTCAATACACAGAACTCGACCGACAACACTGTGCACAGAATATACAGTTGACTTTTTGGATGAGAATTTCCCTCTCAACTAGATTTTCTCAACCAAATAGCCTTATTATTTGGCAATCCCTTGGTACCTTTATATGTGCATATTGTCATGTTTTCAAATTTCCTATCTTGCATACAATTCTATCCGTCTAATTTCTCAAAATTGGTATATCTATATCTTGCAATTACTTGCATTGAGTTATTTTACAAGTTTTGATGATGATCTCTTTAGATCTCTTGGTTGTGTTTTAAATTGCTTCCATTGTTCTCTTACTTGCTACATCTATCTAGTTGTATATCTTGTTTGGATACAACCTTGAAGTTCTTAGTGGTGATCATCTTTTGGTAATGATGCATACTTGTCAGTGAGTTATATCCTTTCATGCTTCTAAAATTGCATATCTCTTTGTTTGGATATATCTCTACATCTACTAATAGCTATCTTTATCTTGTGTATCTTTTGTTATCTCTTGCTATGATCTAGATCCTACTAGTAGTCCTAACTAGTGATATCATCTACTAGTAGTTCATATAATGTAGTTCTAGCCTTGTTTATATTTGGTATCTTTCCTCATATAGTGGTATTCAACTATCTTGAGCTTCTTACATATCAGTGTGATGCAGGACATATAGAGTTACATTGTATGTAGAAATTGGAGCATACTTCAAATTTCATGTAGATATTGCTCCAGTTTCAGTTTTTTGTGCAAGACTAGTGTTTTTATGCAGAAACAACCCTCTGAGCAAGACTCATCGCTTTTCCATGAGCCCTGACACTTTTTGGGTGAATTCGGTTATCTTGAGGGACAAAATTGCAATTTATTATTTTTCTGTAGCGCTTTATCTAGCATTTTGGGTTGTTCAAGTACATGCTTTAACTTGATTTTATTCTATGCTTGGACAAGACCCTAGTTGTGCTCTTCTACTCTCCTTATATAAATATTTGTTTTCTCCTTTCCTTTAACAAGTGGTGTTTCTTATTTCTTCATACCCCCACTTTTTGAAATGACAAAGGGGGAGAAAGGTATGTCTTCTTTTGACAAAACAGGGAGAAGGCATATCTTACATGAAGAAGAGAAGTATGTCCACGATAAAAGGGAGAAGACATATATGTGTAGAACATATACGAATAGAAGACATAGTATTCTATAAATGTTATGAAAACTAACCATGCAGGAGAAATAGCATCAATTGAGGGGGAGTATGAGAACTCCACTAGCGTCAATTGAGGGGGAGCATATGAACTAAATTCTATTAAAACCCTTAGGTTTCTCCAAAGGTATGCCTTTACTTAAGTGATTTCAATACATTTATGGAATGGTTTATCATCTTCAAAAAGGGGGAGAATATTGACTCAAAGTCTAAATTGACTAAACCCTTGTTTTGATGATGAATAAACCATTCCAATAAATTGTGCCTAATGTCTCTACTTGAGTGATTTCAGATTAGGTATAGACAAACTCCAAATTCCCTAACTTGTGTATCTCAACTTGGAGAAAAGACAAGTCAAAGTCAATACAAGTGCACCTTTTTGGAATATGATGTCAATCTATTAGAATCATGTTGTAAATCACTTGTAATGAGAGTATGACTTGTAATTAACTTAGAAACAATTACGAGCACTTAGATCAAATATTTAAGCACTCAAAAGCCATTTTCCGAAATTCACATTAGGTTGTTCATCGTTCGAGTTGCAAACTCGACCGATCCTGATTGGATCTTGAAAATGACTTTTGATCGGTCGAGTTTATAATTCACAGAACTCAACTGATCCCTCTGCAGACCAAAATTGATTTACGTTAATCAGTCGAGTTACCCCAGGACAAACTCGACCGATGGCATAAATTAGTCTTGTCTCTTAGTGGGATCGGTCGAGTTACCTTTATAGAAACTCGATCGATTGCACTGTATGGAAAAGAGCAGAAAAGTGTTTCTAACCATTCTAGAGTTGCAACAAGTGAAAATATATTCGTTGCAAGCCACAAAATCGCTAGTTTTCATTCTTAAGTGTTCCCAAAGGCGAAGAGGCATCCCCAACTTTAAATAGAACCCCTTGGGCTTCATTCCAAGGTTGAGCATTCAATGCAAAACTCTATATGAGGTTCCTATTCTATAGTTGAGTGCTGCCTATAGCCTCCTTTTCCTCTCTAAGCTTAATCACTTGCTACATTTGTTAGAGTGAGTAGGAAATATGTAAGAGAGCTAGTCCTACATGTTTATCTTATGAGGCTCCCACTTCCACCACCTCCCTATCTCTCATTTCAACCATGAGGATGAAGGTTCTCTCTCTTGGCTAAGAGAGGTGAAGAAGAACAAGGGAAGGAGTCCCTTGGTGAAGATCAAGGATGAAGACTTGGAGTAAAAGTTGGTAAGACCTTGGTGAAGGAAAAAGACTCCTTGCTCAAGTGGGTAAGTCCTTGGTGGAAGCTTCTCTGAGTGAAGGTGAAGGCAAAGGGTGAAGATCTAAGAAGAGTAGAAAAGTCCTAGAAGGCGGAAGACTTGTACTAGAGTGGGTAAGACCTTAGAGAAGGCTGAAGAATATTAGGAAAATGGGTAAGTCCTTGGTAAGGTGGAATACTCTTGGTGCTTGGATGGGTAAGTCCTTTGGTGGTCATGTATTGTAAGTCTTATGAATGAATATAAGAGTGCAATGGTTAAAAAGTCCTATAGGTTGACCTCTCTAGGTAGTGGACTGAATCACTTCATGTTTGAAGTGTGGAACTATTCTACATAGCTAGTCACTTGGTGTATGCTCAATCTCTTTCTCCCTTGCTATGCATGTTTTAGTTGCACTCAAATATCCTATTTAGCAACCTTATCTTTTGATATATCTTGAAAATCTAATGAATTTTGTTTAATTGCATTCAACTCTATTCCCACCCCTCTAGAGCATCCAATCACCCATCTAGGAACCAATGATGACAAGGTTAGATTAGGGTTATGAGAATTCAATTATGATAATTAAGCTTGTTCAACACTTTAAGAAAGGTTAGGGGTCTCACAATATCAACATTTTTTAAATCCACGGTACCCACATAATTAATCACTCTGACACATCTCAACCTCTCAAATGTCCTCCCAAAACCCTGGGATTATGCATTAGGGACAACTGCCCTAGTTTGAGCTATAGGATCTCTATCTTCCATATGTGTATTTGTGACCATACGTTGTCCAAACATGGGCTGAAACACTAGATTGTCCATGCTTTATGGTTCAAACGGAGCCAGTGTAGACTACTTTGGCCCCGTCTCAAGAACTCTATCATCATGTGCCTACCTCCTAGAGCCACCTCCTAGAATGACATAACTACTTTCAGCATGTTCTTCATGTTCTCCAGACATATCTGCATAAGCATAAGCTATAATCAGATTTTTTGGGTACCATAAGAACAGACACAAACTTAAGTCCTATGTCCCCGTAAACTCAAAAAACCTAAGCTTGGATACCATAATGTGTGACAAACCCATCACGCTAAATGAGAATACTCAAAGAAAGGTGCGTGATAAACTACTAATTAACCAACATTACTAGAAGAATGGATAAATTAAAACCAATTTCTATATTATCATCATGTTAAGAAACATTACATAAAATTCCAGCAAATTATATAGCAACATGTAACGTCCCCGGATTTTCACCTTCTCAAAACCCCATGGAGATGAGAAGACAAAATTCGAAAATGTTAAGCAATTGTATCAAAGTGTGTTGCGGAAGCAATATGCGCATACATGAACATACAACTATAATGCATACACCATAACATTCTCAACATTCAACATATTTATATTACAATATGAATTAAATTTGAAACTTACATTTACATAATTTGAAAAATATATTACAAGTCTATGAACATGCATGCTAATAGGATCTTAACACAATAGGTAAACTTGTACAACTGCTCACATTCCATTATTTTATCCCATTCTAGCTCTAGACCTAGAAAATATGAGAAACAAAATCATCAACAAAAGTTGGTATGTGGAATTAAAAGCTATACTATGTTGGCATATAATATACTCGAAATTGAAGAAAGAGAAAGAAATCGTTACTTAAAGGCAGAAAATAAGGTAATCCCAAGTTATTAGCCACATTTAGAATGAATATGCATTACTATGGTGGACTTAGCACATACATAAATGGTGGGCCCTTCCCCGTGTACCTTGTACTCTAGGGATCTCTCTGTATACCGTGTACTCTAGGGAGGTGCTAGTCAACATTAAAGCTTTCCCTCTCTAATAGGGAGTTTAATGAGAACCACTAGTAACTACATTTCATTTATCCTCATTTATGTTCTTTTATGTTCAAGGCAGAAAATTGTCAATATACATACATCTACATCCAACAATGTATTTCAAATACAAGCAAGCAAGTACATATATTTAACATCCAGCAAATCTAGTCATATAATTATATCCACGTACCTGAGGTTAGATATTCCTCACATATCCATGGTCATCCAGATAATCTGGTCAGTACCTGATTAATAACAATTAATCATCATTAACATATGTACATCATATTCTTGGTAATTTTAGGTCCAAATTAGGGTTTAGGTCAAACCTAGGTTCAAACTGACCTAAACTTATGTGTGGAATTTTTATACTAATCTCAGATTCACATATTATCTATCAGTTACTGATATTAGGGTATTATGTAAATTTCATTATTTATTGAGCATGTATGTATTTATTACATTTTATTTAGGGATATTATCTCTAAATAGCCATATTGAGAAAATTACAAGATTTTGTGCATCAACATCATAATTACTGATATCAGATGGATTATAAGTATGAATATGGATTTAATGACATTTTATCATAACTTTATATCATCGTTTGATATTTATTATCTACGAAATAAGCATAAAGCATCTTACATGACAGCATAGTGTTTTAAGTATCAAAAGCTTGATATTATCATTCTACTATGTTCTACTCATTTTTCTGAGAAGTTTGGTACCTTATTTGTATTTTTTGATAAACATACTAATTACTATGAATTTTGCAAGATCTGGAGAATTTCTGAAATTTTATCTCATTCGGCCAATGGCGTGCCGCCACGTGGCCACTGACTGGGCGCTCCTCTCTTGGTCTGGCTGAATGAGCCAGTTGAATCTCAGTGGTTCATTGTTGGTCTGGTTTTGCTTCAAGTTGACTGGTTCACTAGTCCAGACCAGATTTGACTTGCCTTCTCTCCCGCATTCTCAAACTGGCGTATGAGTCCACGGGACTCGTTCTCAATGTTTCCGCCGCATGAGGCATCCCTGGTGATAAAAGTCCCATACAAGGTCTCTCTCTTCTCCATACGATGCAGCGCCGCTACAGGCCTCGTCTCTGGCTGGACTCTGCCCGCACCTGCTCGCCACCACTGGGATATGTTCCGTAAGGGCACCGCTGCACAGCTCACCTCCGGCGAGCAATAGAGCAACGCCTCCTCCTCATGATCTCCGACTCTCTCTCATTCTCAGCTCCTGCATGATCATTCTGTTACAACGAGTCACCGCGGATGAGTTACACAATGAGGCATCATCTGGACCAGCAGATAGCCTCCCAATCATGTTCTTATTTCTCACCCATGCGAGCATGCCTAGGTCTGATTCTCAGTCTACGATGACCTACTCCCCAATTGCCAGGCGGCTGGTGACTATCACACTAGATGAAATCCTACGGATCCAGTTCTAGCATTAAAGTGTAGGGATAAGGAAGCTCCACAATGCCACGGTCATCACCATCGACTTGACTTTAGAATGAGAAAGGAGTGATCTCACAGATCATCCCCTCCGTAAGCAAGGCCTGAAGCCACCAGAATAGAGGATCAAAGGATGTACTTTGTGTCTACTGATGGGTCCTGGAGTCACGGAAAGGCCTATCACGCATCTATGGTCATCCTTGAAAGATAGGGAGTTTAATCTATATCACCAACTCTAAGCTTCACCAAAAAATGACGATAGGGTCATGGGGCCTCATTTCTTCTCCCTCTATCAGATCTGAGGTCATGAGAAGCTCTACTAGGATTCTTAAATGACTCTTAAAATTTGGCTCCTTCTTTCGTATTTGACCTACAACTTGTTGTGAAGAGGAGTCAGATATGTGAAGGTGGATTTCCCTTTTCTGTAGATCCGACGTCCTCGGCTTATGGGATGTTGAGAAGATCCTTCAAGCACAGAGTGACAGGCTCAGTCAAATGAAGATAGATTACTGTGATTCTAGCTTCCCATCCATCAGGCTCTTATCTCTAACAACTCCACTATTTTCAGAGGCTAGATGATGACTGATTCTCTACTTAACCGTCCATCTAACCCCCGCATGACATATAAATGCATCTTAAGGTATAAATCAATAAATCAATGACTAGATCAAATTTCAAAAAAAAAATCTCTAGCATGGTTAGTGCAAAAGATATGAAGTTTTAGCCGTTAGTTCCTCATCATCCAAACCGACATTTAGCCAAGTTTGACACCAAAAGTTCAACATTTGTTCATGTGATCTCATAATTAAGTGTATCAACCTTAAATATAGATCAATTAGTTACCAAACCTTGATGAAACATGTTTGATCCTATTACATTGATCATGATGCATACTCATATCAATGTTCAACCATATGGATTCATGTATGCTCTTATTTACACATGAAGTCATAAGTACCCCAAAGTGGTACATATATAGAGATATTGGACTTAATCTACACATCAAACATCCTACAAAATTATCAACACAAGCCTAATTTATTCAATTTGACTATATACTACCTTGTGCCCATTAATATCTATTTTACTCTAGGTTTACCTCCAATACCGTATTGGGTATCAAAACCCTAAAATTCTAGGTCATCACATTCACCCCATCTTATATGGAATTTCGTCCTCAAAATTCAACTAATCTCATGTTGAAGGAGATATCGAAGAGTATATACTAATTCTAGGCCACCACTTGTAGGTGTCTTAGGATTTTACAAAACCTAGGATGTACCCACCCCATCTAATATAGAGTGAAGTACCATTTCACATCTTAGTCATGGAATGGCATTCTTGCATTATAAGATTTACATCCTCATAGACCCTTAAGGATAAGGGTTTTATTTGCTCATAAGAAGTTAAGGAGGTATTACTAAAGTTTTAATCTTTCATCCTGCTTGCGTATGTAAGATGATGTCAAGATCTCACATCTTCAATCACTAGAATTATCATGTTTACATCATTAATGTGGTTTATGATAAACATCATACTACGATTTCATCATTAGAGAAATGCTTGCTTATCATACTTAAATATTAGGGTCTCACCCTATTCAACGAGTTATCCTCAAGAAGAAGCTTAGATTTAGAAGGATTGATCCTAGGCACTATATTTTGTGATTATTAATCTATGAGCCAAATATATCTTCCCTTTTTTTTGCTCATGATTTCAAACTTATATCATTCATGCATGATATTGAGAGAAAGAGAATATACTAAGCCAATTTTATCATTCTTTCAAACTTGGATATTACATGTATGATATAGGGAGGAATATAGACAATATTAGGCCACGCTTACACAAGTGACTCTTCATAAATAAATCATCTATATAGCTCAAGTGAGGTTTCTAGCATCATATATAGAGAGAAAGAGAAGTGGAAGGAACAACATTTATGAGTATCTTATGCACAAAGCATTTTACTCTTAGAACCAGAGTTCATATATATAACCTCACTCGCAGCTAATGATGAGATTCAGACACATATGTCAGTCAAGATAGGACCTAACTCAATCAAAAGGATTGACTTTCTCATTATGAGTCGCCTACCCATCAATTTTTTTATCCCAATTCTCATATATAGGATCAAATCATGCAAAAAGGACTTAACTCATCTACTCAGGAGTAACCCAGCTTAGGACACATCATTTTATATATATCTCAGGGTAGGTCCTACGACCCTCTCCTTGTTGGTCTCACTCTCTCTAGAGTTAACCACATATCTTGTCCTAAAAACTAGAGGTCCTCCTTTGTAAAAGAGCTTGAGGCTCATGCATATTCAACTTTATCTTAACTTGGATTGCCTTAATAAGAAAGGGGTATGTCTTTTCTTCATCAAGACGTAGCTTAGATTTTCTAAAATTGAACTCATCTCATATGCAACTTAAATCTTTATAAGGAAACTTATACCATCAGAGATCAGACTCAGATAAGATTGCACATCCTTATTTCAACTATCATTCTATCATCTACTCTATGTATCACCTATCTTGATAAGGCTCTAGACATCTAATCTAGACTACTCTCTCTTCTAGACTGATGTCACTCCCTTTCACTTAGGTTACATGAACACTAACTACTCTATAGTGTGAGGGACACATTTTTATATTTACATATATATATAATAAAATATTATATAGTTTTTCTCTGAGAAAGAAGACGTCAGAGAAAATTGTCGAGGCTCGAGCCGATCGGAAAACAAAACCAAATCAGCAAAATCGAGTGTCCCACACACACTAGATAGTCCAGTGTCATGTCACCTAGTGAAATGGTGAGAACAAAGTGTAGACTAGTGTAGCTACCCAATACATGTGAGCTCTATATGGAAAGGGTTTCACACACTTGTCTAAACCTAGTTCTCGAACATCTAGGTTCTAACTTTAAGGCTAAGTCAAACCTTATCGCTATAGACAACTTACTAAGTTTCTAGGGTTTAAAGTAAAGGTGAAGTTTAATTTTATGTTTCATGATGAGAAATTGTTAGGTGTAGCTATTGTTCATGCTCTGATACCAACTGTAACTGTGGTGACACATCCCGCTATCACACAGACAATGAGGTGTCACGCGAAAATGTGCGGAAAACACCATAAACCACTTATTACCAAAAACATGGGGTAATTAAAACCAATTTCGGAAAGCAGATAAACCGAGGAACTATTACATTCAGATCCTCATCCTGCAAGAGGACATGTTATATAAACATTTACAAGTCTAGATACGTGTCCATAGCTTATCAGATCAACTTTCTTGTCATCACGTGAGTTCATCACCTATTCATATACATACATAATGGCCACATCCGACCAGCAGTAAGATATACAAAGATTAAACAGCTAAACATCGTAAAACAACGTCAAAACGCCTCCAAGGACCTGAGAGTACAGGGATGACTCTAAGAATATACTATAAAACAACCAAAACAGTAGTGTATCCATTTCTTGCCTTCTACTGCTCTTCTTGCTGCTCGGCCGTAACCCGCGACCACTACCACGTCTAGTGAGAACACCTAAAAAGGTTGTAAACCAACGGGGTGAGACACACAGTCCCAGTGATAAACATAACTCCTGCTGAAACCATAAAACCTCAGAAGGGTTAAGCAATTAACAGTAGATAACTGATAAAACATACAATAAGAGTAGTCTATAATGCAAGATTGTTATTACCATCGAGCTTACCAAGGTGTACAGAAGGCATATAACCAAGTATTTCTTTATGGAACATGATTGACAAGATAAGATTTATAAGATCTTGCCACATAACATAAGGAACATATAAGTAACTGCATTGTATAACAAGATCAACTTACACAAGCAAGGCTTCAACCAATGTTCTGTGTTTTGCCTTAATCAATACTATTCGGCTGGATTATGTGTTTTTATGCCCTGAGGAAGTGAGTCGTACCGCTCAAATCCAACCTTCAGTTGCGAAACCCAATCTGGTGCCACACAAGGTCAATGGAAGAGCCAGACTCCATGACCTCCCACCTTGTGGTCAGTGCACGAGAACTAAAGCAGGACCGCAGTCTCATGCTTAAGTGGCCTCAGCCACAGGTTCATCTCCCGCAGGCTACTCTTTTTCTAGCCTGCCTTGGTACAGGTCTCAGCGCTAGTATATCTGAGCCACGTGCCAGTTCACCGTGCTCCCTGAGCCATGAACGCATTCATGCTCTATCACACTGAGCCATGGGCCTGTTCACCATGCTCTCATATAAATCTTGTGTCTACAACCAAAGTTGCACTCTAACCTCCTCATTTTCGGCTAGGAGAAACCACACATATTCAATAATATGCGCTTCTAGGTTAACTCACAGGAGAACATATTTCACCATCACCAGCTACTAACTATGATAGATCTATGGCCAGGGCAAACTACATAATATATTTCACTATAATTAGTTAGTATATTTTAAGTGGATTGTTGAGGCAAACAAGTGGTATCACATACATAACATAAAGCTACATTATTATTACCACCATCACAAAATCCCAGGATCTCAATCCCTCATCACAAGAAACCACTGCCTCATAAGGCATTGTCATTATTGGGGATAACAATCCCAGATCTCATCATTAGAGGATAACACCTCAACTAGGCACTTTAGCCAGACTCAGGTCCTTACACCTAAACACATTATACATGTGATGCATGATATCTTATCAACAAGAGTGACCATCAATGCAGTGTTATTCAAACATATATGCCTCATAGCCCTTTACCTGGCTATGCATTCACATGAAACACCTGCATGGTTAGTATAAACATTCATAAAGATATCTGAAGCCAACCTGGATTGACAGAAGGATCATGCTATCAAATATATGGCAACATTGACAATTGCATGTTTTATCATTCATGCCTCAACCCTGTGACCATAGACATGGGTCACATCATCATGCAAAGCATCTCATATACTTCGAAGCTTATCATTACTCATCATATATATATATAGGATTCAAGATGATCATAAACACATGTAATATCATACCATTAAGCTACATGTCAGGTTTACATAGGTGCGTTCTACTATATCAACCACCTCACTACTATCAAACATGTCAAGGGTTTACAAACCATAGACCATAACTCTTATCAATGAGAAAGGTAATTGCATGATAAGGAACTGTCATATGGGTTTCCGGGTGGAACATGACCCTCACTAGAAGTATCCACTACCCTCACAAGAAGTGTGACGGGTAGGGCACCCCCACTAGAAGTGGTATCGGGCAGGGTAAAAAGCATATCGGCCTACCACAACAAGGGTGTCGGGCTACCACCTCAAGGTATGTCATTCAACTATATGTGTTTTGTGTAACCATATGTATCGGGCATCCATGGGTGTCGGACATCCATGTGTCGTCACTACCAAACCATGGCACCCAAAACAAGGCTAACCTACTGCTTCATATCGTTCAAGGTACATCGGGCACCAAGCCACTACCCAAGCTAGGTGTATCGGGCAAGGCACTCAACAAGACATAACGCCCAACACATAAAGGTATCGACCGACAACCATACTCATCTAGGCACAATGACCAAGAGTACAACTCAAATAGGTAGCAAAGGAAAGCCTATCATCCAACCAAGCTAGCCTCATCCTATCGGCCAACACATAAGGCAAGGAACAAGGTATATCGCCCAACACAACCTCATCACATCAACCCAAACTCTAGATCAAGAGAGGGTATCGGGCAACACCATACCCAAGCCATATCGTGCAAGATGCAACCCAACAAGATCATCATCAACCTTAAGCACAAGGGTACCAAACCCTAGATTGATCAAGAAGATCGGCTCACCTCTCAACAACCACGAGAGAGGGGTCTTGCACAATCTCTATCACAACTCGGGAAACCACAAGGATCAACCTCCACACATGTCTACATCTACCAAAAAGCTCACCTCTCGAATCCATGGTGAGAGGAGGGTGTTGCTCAAGCAACTAGAACACAAGCTCACCTCTCAACTTAAGTGAGAGAGGGGTATTGCTCATATTACTAAAGCTCAAGCTCAATTCTCTAGACAAAGGAGGGAAAGGAGTGTTGCTTAATAAGGAAACCCTAAAAAATGGTTCGGCCAGCTAGATGCAACTAAGCAAGAAACATAACTAGCAACATACATAGCCGATTATGATCGTAAGAAGACATACAAGGATATAGAAGAAGGTAATATGATTAGGGTTAGGAGTTATGTAACCCGCCTTAAGCAAGCTCCAAACTCCTAGCACCAAGCTACACCTTCGGCCACCTTAAGAGGAAGAAGAAGAAGACTTCAAGATAAGGATTGGCCACCAAGCTTGCAAAGGAAGAGGTGTCGTGCAACCAAGGGAGAAGGGAACTAAGGAACTAAAGGGGTCCTTAGCAAGAGAAAGAAGGTGCATATATAGGAGAGAATGGAGGAGAAACCAAGGTAAGACAAGGAAAGGTGTCACCCACCTAGGGAAACTTGTCCAAGGGCAATGCCACCTCTCTTACTTGCCTTAAACACATGTCCAAGGTCATTGCCACATGCAAGCATCAAGTGCCAAGTGTCCACTAGTGGTGACACAAACGAGGTCAAGAGGGTCAAAGGGGGTCCATGGATGACACACCCCATCTCCATGCCTGACACCACTCCCTGGGTGACACACCTAGGCTGATACAAGGCACTCCTGCCCGACACAAGGTCAACAAGGCAAGGGCAAGGTTCAAGAAAGGCATCTCAAGGCCCAACAAGCTCATCCAAGCCCAAAGCAACTCAAGAAATGAGCCAAACCTTCCTCTCAATACTAGAGGAAGCAAGGAAAGAGAGGAACACCTCTCAAGGTGACAAACTTGCTCTACAACCCTAGACTTGGGTTAATTGCAAGTAGTACCTCCAACCCAAACAAACCCTAATCACCACTAAAGGTGATTAGCAAGAAACTAAACACCAGGGCTAAGCAAAGAAAATAGGGTAAGCCCTAAATGGAGGTCAAGATCCTTACAAGCTATAACCCTCAACAAATGGATTTCATCCTCAAAATCTGAAGAGAAAAGCGAGGGATACTTCCTCCTCATCTCTTCCTTAAGCTCCCATGTGGCTTCCTCAATGCCTCGATGATGCCAGAGAACCTTTACCAGAACCAGGTCCTTCCTCTTCAGCTTCTTTACTCTTTTGTCAAGGATCGTCACATGACCTTCCTTGTAGGTCACATCTTCATCAAGCTCAACCTCGAATGGCTGTATCACTGTCCCTGTATCTGGATGACTTTTCTTCAGCATGCTAACGTGGAACACTGGATGTAACATGTGCAACTCTGGCGGCAGCTCTAACTTGTAAGCGACCTTGCCAACCCGTGCTATTATAGGATACGACCCCATATACCTGGGTGCTAGCTTACCTTTCCGGCCAAATCTTAGCACGCCTTTGCAAGGTGAGACCTTGAGATACACTTTGTCTCCCACTTGGAATTCTAAAGGTCGTCGGCGATTGTCTGCATACGACTTCTGCCTGTCATGTGCTACTTTCAGATGTTGTTGTGTCACTTTGATCTTTTCTGTTGTCTCATGTACTAAGTTAGGACCCAAAAGCTAATACTCACCAGACTCATACCAACATAAAGGAGATATGCACTTCCTACCATATAAGGCCTCATAAGGAGCCATGTCGATACTCCTCTAGTAACTATTGTTGTAGGCAAACTCTATCAAACTCAGATGTACATCCCAACTGCCTAGGAACTGCAAAACACAAGCCCGAAGAAGATCCTCCAAAGTCTGAATAGTCCTTTCAGACTGTCCATTTGTTTGTGGGTGGAAAGCGGTGCTGAACCTCAACTGTGTTCCCAACGCTTTGTGCAACTTCTTCCAGAAATTACTCATGAACTAAGGACCTCTGTCAGAAACTATCATGGATGGTAAGTTGTGCAAATGTACTATCTCATCTACACATACACGAGCGAGCTTCTCAGCTGTATACGTTGTCTTGACAGGTATGAAATGGGCAGACTTTGTCAATCTGTCCACTATCACCCAAATGGAATCATGATTCTTAGTTGTCCTGGGAAGACCAACTACAAAATCCATGGTTATGTGATCGCATTTCCACTGCGGTATCGGCAGGGGTTGCAACGTACCTGCCGGCTTTTGATGCTCAACCTTGACTTGCTGGCATACTGCACATCTAGCCACAAACTTAGCTACATCTTTCTTCAAGCCAGGCCACCAATACAGGTCTTTCAGATTGTGATACATCTTGGTGACTCATGGATGCATAGCATACATCGATGTGTGTGCTTCCTCGAGAACTAACTTCCTCATATCATCAACATCGGGGACCACCATCCTATCATGATAGCAAACAAGTCCATCCCCAGACTAATGGAACCCATCACACCTTTTGTTGCCGAGCTCTGACCTGATCAACTGCACTGTATCATCTATTTGCTATGCATCTTTGATCTGCTGTCTCAGCGTAGGCTTGACTTGCATCTGTGCTAAAAGTCCTGCTAACAAAGAAACTTCCATTTGGACATTCATCTGCCTCAAAGAGACAAACATATCCCATATATGGCATACTAAGGAACTCAATTGTGCCCCTTTTGAGGGAAGAGAAGAAGACTTTTGGCTAAGCACGTCAGTTACCACATTCTCCTTACTAGGGTGATACTCGATGGTGCAATCATAATCATTGATTAGCTCCATCCAACGACGTTGTCGCATGTTTAGCTCATTCTGCGAGAAGATATACTTCAGATTCTTATGATCTGTAAAGATCTGACACACTTCCCCATAAAGATAGTGTCTCCAAATCTTTAACGCATGAACCATTACTGCCAACTCCAAATCATGAGTTGGATAGTTCTCCTCATGTTTCTTAAGCTGTCACGAAGCAAAAGAAACTACATGGTCTACCTGCATCAGCACGCATCCTAAGCCCTTCTTAGAAGCATCATAGAAAATAACATAGCCCTTTCCAGGCTCTGGTAGCACTAGCAGTGGAGCACTAGTTAGCTTCTCCTTCAAACTTTGGAAAGCTTGATGGCAATGATCATTCCAGACAAAAGGTACATCCTTTCTAGTCAACTTTGTCCCATCAGTCATTTCATTGGTCCCAGATCTCTAAAGGTGAAGACCGTCACCAACACCATTGGCCTATTCTTCAAAATAAGGACTAGTCTCTCCTCCATGCCCATGCCAGATCCAGATCCGAAGGAGACATGAATTAGCCTTGGTCATTTGTGGCCCAATTGGTGTATCTTCCTTCTTCTCCTCTCTATCTATTTATCCTTCTCCATCTACTTTATCCATTTCATCATTCTCTCTCATGCCTCACTATGCTTGTAAATCCATAACGCTACTCATAAAATGAGTTGTTAAACATATTTCTTGGGTTGGGAGTATCCACTAAGGCTCACCCAATATGTAAATTCTTTTATCCATTGATTATATGTTCTTAGCAAAGATTATCTCTGTACTCTTGGTCTTAATGCTTAACTTGTATGAATATCTATCATCTTGTGATGTTTGACTATTAGTTCCTCACAAGAGTAGTACTAATCTTGTCTAAGTGTTATGAGGTTGTATGATTGCGTGAGAATGTTGAAATGCTTAAGCTAATTGTCATATGGTTATATTTGCGTTTGTTTGTTTCTCGTGAGAGAGACAACATTATAATCTTGATCTATCCTAAGCTTGAGAGAGGAGGGAATAGACATATATGATGATTTCTTGTAATCTTATTAAGGGTATATTATGGTGTGAGTATTGCATGTTGGTGAGAGACCTTAGATGGTGAAACTCAATCCATGTTCCCATCAATACTTGTTATATCACTCTTTGTTTCTAATTTTTCTCCTATTTTAATTCTTACTTTGTTTTACTTCTTTTGCTTTATTTGGTGGTTTATGTAACATCATTCCATAAGGAACACCAAACTTAACCTACCCTCTTTCACTAATCTTACTGAGCAAATATTCTACGTTCTTAGCACTTACCACTCCTTGTCCCTGTGGATCGATCCTGACTTACTAGATTGGACCTCATATAATAGTTGTGGGGGCCTGAGTGTTAGGTTATAAATTTAAGAGTCTGCTACTCTAGATCCGCTCCTTTTTGGACATGTGATTTAGGTTGCTCTACCGCCTTTGCCTCCTATTAACCATCTTCAACTCAAGATTAATCTTATTGAGTCTTTTTTTGTGTGCGTTTCTCTACCATAAAGATCATCCCTCGTCTTTATCATTTGCCCATGGACAACACTCTATGTGCATCTCTACAACAAGTGACTTCTTATCATAGCTCCATTGATGCTTGGGTTTGTATTATTCTTCTTCTTATTTGCATTCTCTACTACTTCTATCTCAAGTCTTCTCAAGAATTCTTAGTACAAGAATGTGCCTTTCTTCAACAGATTATGATCATTAAGACCCTAGAAACTTGGAATTCAGGACCTTGTGGTATCCAACAACTTATCATTCAGATCTTGGCCCACTAGCATCCTTTTGATCATAAGAAATTTGTTGAATCTAGAGATTCCCACACCAAGTCAAAGATCAAGGATCTCTAATGTTCTTCAGCCATCTAAGTTCTCTCCTCTACTGGTGTTCCCCCCAAGCTCTACTAGTCATTTGGATATTGAAGCAAAACACCCCAACTCCCCTTTCTTGGAGTGCAGTCTATATCAGATATTTCTTTCTCACCCTTTTTTGCTTAAAATATTATGCTTGAAGAGGAAATATTATCGTTGTAGAAAGGGACCAATTGTGTTTAGCGTCCATGTGCAAAACCTTCTTGATTCTATGGGTGATGCATCATCATATGTTAAAGATGACTTTTCGAATGTTATCTCTACTATGTTCAAACTTCTTCTTGTAGATAGTTGTCCTACCTCCCTATAACCCTATATATCCACTACCCCATTGAATCAACGTCTCAATCTAGACATTAGAATTCAGCCTATCATGGTTAGTATGATTTGGCATCACCTTGTTTTTAGGTTTCAATGAAGGGTGCATTATCGGGTGTGACAGCTCATCATGTTAAATGAGATTACTCAAAACACAAATACACAATCAACTACTAGTTAATGACATAGTCAAAAATGCAAACTAATTAAAACCAATTTCAATAACATAAACAAACTCTGGAAAATTTATATAAAGGTCCATCCTTCCATTCTCATATATTATAACAAGTATTTACATCTGGGTCTAATGGCCTCGACCACATCATGTATACAAAAGACATTTCATAGGTACATTTCATATATTTACAAACATTGACATACTACCAATATCTCGTGTCAAAGCAAATTTATCATCTAGAAAACACATCCCATACCCAGACCTGAGAGTACAGGGACGACACCAGGACTCTATTACTACCATCTACAATTTACCAACCTTATAAAACTACTAATCACCAGGATGATCTTCTTCCATGGCATGACCTCAACCTCGTATCCCTCCATCACCTAAAAGATGTGGTGAACCACGGGTGAGACCACTCCCATCAAGAGATATAACTCTCTCCAACAAATATTGATTTCAAAAGATTAATTGATAGTAAATAAACTGGGAAGATAGGGTATTGAATCATAAATTGAGTAGACTGAATAGTTTAAGCATACTAAGCAATTAAGAAAATAAGCTTTAGCAACAAGTAGAATTAATAAAATTTCATAAGTCTACACTCTATAAGAACTATGTAGCATAAAGATAAAACAAGGGTTACTAAACCAATGTGAGACATATTTAACCCTAACATATTTATACTACACGAATAGAATTACATCTTTTATTATGTTGCTCTGAGGGATTTGAGGGATACCACTCAAGTCCCAACTGACCGCTACTAAGTCGAAATTAATGCCATACAAGATCTTGGATAACCGGATTCCTAAGATCTTCTTCGCCCTCAATTAGTATGAGTCTGCCACAGCAACATATCAGGTCAAGCTACTAATAGCCTAGTTCGTCCTTGGTACAAGTCATGACACTAGTGAAAGGAGGTGGGAATACAAACCCTACCATCTGAGGTACAACCATAGTTGTTCTCAAATCTTATCATATATACATATTTGAGACATGAGCATAGTTGTTCTCCTACTGAGGTATGACCCCAGTCATCCTCCTAAACATTTGGAGTTAGGATGACAAGCACCCCACATACTCAACAATATGCACTTTGAAGTTTCCCTCAGGAATACTCGTTTCACCATCTGGCCAGTCCTGATACTCAGATGGATCTATGGCACAGGGCACTACATGATTAGGGTTAGACTGGATTAGCTATTGCCACTTGGTTGAATTAAGGCTTCATCATACAAATGAACATACAAATCCTAATTCATTTCTATCAAGTGTATATGCATTGCAACATTAGAAGATATAAAACATTTGAAGTATAGATCTTAATCACGTTACCATGTGCTATCATCTACTACATTATAATGAACCACATTATCATCATATCATTTCAAGATATCCATTTCTTATCAAAAGTTCCAAGTTTTCAACCCTTATTGGAACATGAAAAGGTCTTCACCTCCATCAGGGCTCAACATTCCCAAAGGTCATTAAGACCATCACATTATTCATAGAAAGGTAATCCTCATCATTCCATGCCTTAAACAAGGCTCAAAATATCATCAATAATTATGTGTCCATAGGTATTATTATGGAAAGGCACTATGTTATTCAAATACCACTACATTGTGGTTTAAACACAAGAAGAGTGTAATATATTGTCACATTAATCATGCAAGATGGATGATTATAACCAATCACCGTCATTTAATTACATAAAGGTTAGGTATAGCAAACTATATCACATTGAAGTTACACACCCACTTATTATGGTCATTTATTGAATATAACTATAGGAGAGAAAAGGTATACCATCAAATTAAAGATATTGAACCATTGAATTCTCATCACTAGGACCCACATATATATCATGGGACTCATTTTAATCCATTGGATGTTTAAGCATCCAATCTCATTCATTAGATCTGGTTCATTGTTCAAAGTTATCAATTGAAGTATAGGTCTAACCGTTAGATCAAGTAAACCAAGGAACCATTGGTTTAATGTTTAGTCGAATCTATAGTTACATTCTTAACTCACTATATGTGGTGATGAACTTATCCACCATTATTTGTGATCATTAAGTCACCATCGATTATTAGATCAACACTATATTCATTTAACACCATCGGATATTCACCCAATGTCATCATTGACTGATAACATCATTAGAGAATCAAACCATTGCTCATTGAGATTCCAAGAGAGCCTAACACTGACCTAAGGTGTGACTATCAATTTACATCATCTTTTATAACCCTTGGTCACCACCTTCGGTTGTAATGAAGACGACACTATCGAGTCATGTATTTAGAAGAGAAAATAACCTAGAAACCCTAATATGGACCATCAGTTGATAGCTACTTAACACCATAGGGGGTGATTCCAACCTGAACTAAGTCATATACTTCCTAAGGAAGAAGGTGTATATGATTACAAGTTCATCTAGAACTGGAAACAAAATAGGAAACACCATAAAATCGAAATCCCAAACAAGATTATCTCCTAAATTCTTAAATCACCATTTTTAAGCAAGAACATGAGCTAACAAGCTTCTAGTAACCAATATAAGTAAAGAGGGTAATAAAACTCACCAATATAAGTAAAGAGGGTTATAAAACTCACCTCTAATGAAAGGAGAAGACTTCTATAAGAAAGAAACTTTAGCATAGAAGGTAGAAAACCCAAGAGGAAGCTCTGAACTTGGCCAAGCAAGTACTCTTCTTCACAAGGAATCAAAACCCTAGAAGAAGAAGCAAGAAAGGTAGGATCTTAAGCTCTAAAGCAACTTTTACCATGGAAAAGCAGAGTTCCAACCTAGAGGAAGGTATATGGATGGATAATAGAAAGAAAAATGGAGAAGGAAGAATTCAACTTGCCTTAGTTGAAAACCATAGAAGATGACCTTAGAAACCCTAGGTAGGGCTAGATGGAGCTCTAGGAGACCTTCTTCTCCAAATAGAGGTTGTATTCTACCTTAGACCACTTTGTTCTATAGGTAAATAGAGAAAGGTCCGTTATCTAAGCTAGAGGAAAGAGGGAGTGAATAATGTTTCAATTTGGAGATAGGAAGGGCTATATATAGCTCCATGGATAAGGAAGTGGTCAAGTATGAGGTGCCCATGAGCTTTCCACGGGTCCATAGCCTAGAGATTCTATGTCCATGAAACACCTTCCTCACTTTCCACCCACACTTACTCTCCTTTATCCATACCCTTATCCTTATCTTGACCCTTATCTTGACCCTTATCCTTATCCTTATCCTTATCTTACCATTACTCTTATCCTTATCCATAAAGGGGGAAACCCCTAAAATGTCCTTGAAGAGGAACACCTCCAAACCAAGAATAACTAGGATCCCAATAGCCCAACAAAGTTGAGAATGATAAGGAAACCTATAACAATCGTAATTCTTGGGAAAATATACAAAGAAAACCTCCAATTAGGTAAATTGCAAAAAAGTCCAGAATGTACATAAAATTTCACAACTTGCTCGAACAATTTCCAAATTGGACCAAATTTGAAACTTAAGACTGACTTATGATTCCAAAGAATATCACAAGGTTAGATTATGGTTATAAGCATTTAATTATGGTAATTAAACTTCTTAAACACTTTAAGAAAGTTTTGGGGCCTTACAACTATAAACCCCTAACAAGGATTCCACCCTGAAATCCTACGCAAAGAGAGATGGGTACATTCTATGCATCTCATTCTCTAGTTCCCATGTGTATTACTCTATGCCACGATGATGCCAAAAAGTCTTTACTAACACTATATCTTTCTTCTTCAGCTTCTTTACTCTCCTATCTAGGATCAACACTGGACTTTCAACATAAGAAATATCCTCATCTACCTCAACCTCTACTGGTTGGATTGTCTTCTCTTTATCTAGATGACATTTCCTTAGCATGGAGTTGTGAAGAACATTATGTAACATGTGTAGCTCTGGTGGTAACTCCAACTTGTATGCCACTTTTCCAACACAAGCTAAGGTAGGGTATGGTCCAATAAATCTAGGTGCCAACTTACCCTTCTTTCCAAACCTTAGCCCACCTTTCCAAGGAGAGACTTTCATATATACTCTATCTCCCACTTGGAACTCAAGCGGTCTGTGTTGGTTATCTGCATAATATTTATGTCTGTCATGTGCTACTTTCAACTGTTGTTTATCACTTTAATCTTTTTTGTAGTTTAATGTACTAGCTTAGGGCCCAAAAGTTGATATTCATCGGTCTCATACTAGCAAAGAGGAAAACGACAACGTCTCCCATATAGAGCTTCATAAGGATTCATATCTATGCTTCTCTGGTAGCTATTGTTTAAGCAAACTCTATCAAACTAAGATGTATATCCCAACTACCAAGAAACTGTAAGACACATGCCCTCAAGAGCTTAAATAGCACTTTTAGACTGGCCATCTGTCTATGGATGGAAAGTTGTGCTGAACCTTAGTTGTGTTCCCATTGCTGAATGCAGACATTCCCAAAAATGACTTGTGAATTGTGGACCTGTATCAGAAACTATAGTCACTAGAATGCCATGTAGACGGACTATGTCACCAACATATACTTGTGCCAACTTCTCGACTGTAAACATCATCTTGATTGGCAGAAAATGAGTTGACTTAGTCAATCTGCCCACTACCACCCATATGGAATCATGACCCTTGGCTGTCCGAGGAGGACCAACCACAATGTCCATGGTAATATGATCCCATTTCCATTGTGGTATTGGCAAATTTTGTAATGTTCTTGTAGGTTTCTGGTGCACGATCTTCACATGCTAACAAACTAAACATCTAGCAACAAACTTTTCCGCATCACACATTAGGCCTGGCCACCAATATAAGTCCTTCAAGTTCTGGTACATCTTGGTACTTCCAGGATGCATTACATACATCAAGGAGTGAGCCTCCTCAAGCACCATCTTCCTCAACCCCTCAACATCAGGAACTACTAACCTGTTATGGAAACAAATTGTACTGTCATCTACCTCATAGAATCCATCATACTTTTCACTGCCAATTCTTGATTGGATATTATGTATCATAGTATCATTCTATTGTGCATCACAGATCTTTTATCTCAAGGTAGGTTTGACTTGTAATTGTACCAACATACCAGCCAACAAGGAAACTTCTAGTTGTACATTCGTCTGGCGATGAGTCACTAGCATATCCCTCTTTTGGTAAACTAAGGAATACATTTGTGCATTATTTGCATTTGTGGATGAAGACGACTTCCAACTCAAAGCATCAACTACCACAATTGCCTTCCCTGGATGGCAGTCTATTGTGCAGTCATAATCCTTAATCAACTCCATCCATCTCCTTTTCCTAAGAAGATATATTGTAGATTCTTGTTGTCAGTGAATATCTGACACTTTTCTCCATAAAGGTAGTGTCTACATATCTTTAAGGCGTTGATCACCATTTCAAGATGCAGATCATGTGTTGGGTATTTCTCCTCATGTTTCTTAAGTTGTCACGAAGCAAAACAAATCAAATTTTATCCTGCATCAACACGCATCCCAACCCAATTTTTGAACCATCACAAAAGATAACATAGCCTTTCCCTTGCTCTGGAAGAACTAACACTGGTGCACTGGTCGACACTTGTCACTCCAAGCAAAAGGAACATCCTTCCTTGTTAACCTAGTTAGGGGTAATGCTACAAAACTGAAATCCTTGATGAACCTTATGTAGTAGCCTGCCAAATCTAGGAAACTACGAATCTCTATCCATTTCTTTGGTTGTTCCCATTCTAGTATAGACTCCAATTTCTTGGTGTCAACACAAACACATTTAGTAGATATAACATGGCCTAGAAAAGACAGTTCCGACCAAAATTTGCACTTGTTGAACTTAGCATATAACTGATGTTGCCTCAACAAAATAAATGCCTGGTGAAGGTGTTACTCATGTTGTTAACTAACCTCAGAGTATATTGGGATATCATCTATGAACACGAACACACACTGATCAAGATAAGATCTAAACACCTTATTCATCAGATCCGTAAAAGTTGCATGTGCATTGGTTAGCCCAAATGGCATCACCACGAAGTCATAATGACCATACGTAGTCCTAAAGGCTGACTTAGGTATGCCATCTGCCTTAATCCTCAACTGATGGTAAAATGACCTAAGGTCTATCTTTGAAAACACAGTGGCACCTCTCAACTGATCAAAAAGATCATCAATCCTTGGTAAAGGATACTTATTCTTTATCGTCGCTTTGTTTAACTATCGATAGTGTATACAAAACCTCATAGAATCATCTTTCTTCTTGACAAACAACACGGGAGCACCCTAAGGGGAAGTGCTCGACCAAATAAAACCCTTCTCTAATAGTTCCTATAACTATTTCTTTAACTCCTTCATATGTGCTGGTGCCATTATGTATGGTGATTGTGTTATGGGTTGTGTTCCAGGAGCAAGATTGATCTCAAAGTAAATCTCTCTAGCAGGGGGAACTCCAGGAAACTCATCACAAAAAAAATCTTCAAACTCCCGTACCACTGGTACCTCATGTATACTAGTACCTCTCGTCTTGGTATCCACAATATGGGCTAAAAAAGCTTCACATCCTTGTTTCATCAATCACCCTATTGTCATAGCTGACATATATCAGGTAGAAAGAATCTTCATATCACCTTGGAAAACCCACTGTACCTCTCCGTCATGGAACGTTGCTACCTTAGTTCTACAATCAAAGATTACCTTATACTTTTTCAAGGTATCCATCCATAGGATCACATCAAAACCATGCATGTCAAGTGGCAAAAGATCCACTTGAATGTTACATTCAGAAAAACAAAGAACACAAGAAGAGCTCACTTCCTACAACTGAACGGAACCAAACAAAGAAGTCTCTAGTTGCAGGCTATCAAATCTACAATAAACAGGTAGCTAACAACTATCTATCACCTCGTTGGTGATAAAAGAGTTTGTTGCACTTGAATCTACTAGCACAAATACAAAACAAGAAGTAGACAAATCAGAATGAAATAACTCCATCTGACATGTCACGACTTTGGGTTGACTACTGCTTTTGGCTGGCTCATGGCATAGAACCTCACCTTCGCCTCCTATTATCCACATCACCGCTAGCCTATCCAAAGGATTCTATCTATGATGCTTGACTGTGTCCTCTGTCACTACCACTACTGAACTGTCTATGTTGTGATCCTTGTTGACTATGCCTTGGCTGTTGGGTTACTTCCTCAACCTTCATAGGGAAATTCCATCTAATATGTCATGTCTATCCATATTGGTGACACACCCAGTTATTACTTTGTGGTTTAAATAGCCATGTAACCGAGATTGATGATGATCTGTGAGCTCCTATTGGTGGAAAACTATGGCCTCTATCTCTACTCGGGGTCCACTGTGGAGGTGCATGCGATCTTAGTTCAGTGAAGGTTGACCTTGGTTGAGACTACGGTGGGAAAAACCTTGGCTTCTTGAATCCTCCAGATGATTGTCCTTGGAATTGAGCTGGCCGCTTCTTGGCATTAGATTCACGCTTTTCTATGGAAGACCTCTCAATCCTCCTTACGGATTCCACAAAGGTGGAAAACCTAACCCTATTTTCTAGGGATGATGTTGTTGTAGTTAACTCAGAACTTAGGCCCTTTTTGAACCTATGGATCCTTTCTTTATCAGTGGCTTCCATGTCTGGGCAAAACCTCAGAATCTCCATAAACTTTGATGCATACTCATTAATAGTCATAGACCCTTGACGAATCTTCTCAAATTGAGATATCTTCTCATGAAGATAGGTCTCTAGAAAGTATCGGCTTGCTGAAACTCCTCCCATCATATCACAACTCCTGGACTTTTCTCCTCTTCTATAGCCCACCAATGGCCAGCGCTACCCTTCAACAAGTATACCGTATGTTTAACTTTGCCTTCTTCATGGATGTTCAAGATTTTGGCTTCCTTTTCCATCTCAGTCAACCAAAGGTCAGTGTCTATTAGATCAGAAGTACCAACATATTCAATCACCCCAACACATCTAAGACATTCAAATGTCTTCCCTACACCATGTGATTCCACATTAGGGACGGCTTCCCTAGCTTGAGGTTCTGGTGTTCTATCTTCTATATGTGTAATTGTGGCCATCATTTGTCTAAAGATAGACTAAAACTTAGGATTGGACATCATTATCGGGTCTAGCTGAGGCATTATGGGTTGCTCCGACCCTGCTTCTAGCACTCTCTCTTCGCGTTCCTGCCTCCCAGCACCTCCTCCTGGTGCAACATAGCTACTGTCAATGTGTTCTTCATGTCCTCCAGACATATGTACATAAGCATAAACTATGATCAGATATGTTGGATACATAAGAACAAACTCAAACCTAAGTCATATGTCCCTGTAGACTCAACAAACCTAGAGCTTTGATACCAACTTAACTATGACATCTCATCACGCTAAATGAGATTACTCAAAACACAAAAACATGATCAACTACTAATTAATCACATAGTAAAAAATGTGGAATAATTAAAACCAATTTCAACAATGTAAACAAACTCTGGAACATTTACATACAGGTCCCTCATTCCATTCTCATATACTATAACATGTATTTACATCTAGGTCCAATGGCCTCGGACACATCCTACATACAAAAGATATTTCAAAGGTACATGTCATATTTACAAACATTAGCATAATGCCAAAATCTTGTGTCGACGCAAATATTTCATCTAGAAAACACATCCATACCCTGACCTGAGAGTACAAGCATGACACTAGGACTCTATTACTACCATCTAAAACTAACCAACCTTCTAAAACTACTAATCACCAGGATGATCTTCTTTCACGGCATGACCTTAACCTCGTTTCCCTTGATCACCTAAAAGATGTGGTGACCCATGGGTGAGACTCACTCCCCAGTGAGAGATATAACTCTCTCCAATGAATATTGATTACAACAGATTAATTAACAGTAAATAAACTGGGCAGATAGGGTATTGAATAAGCAATTGAGTAGATTGAATAGTCGGCGAGCAGTAACCCAACTGGTTGTAGCTCGGGGTCCCTCACGAAGGGTCCCAGGTTTGACTCTCACTGGAAACACTGCTCAGAAATGAATTTCCCGCAATGTCAGTCTACCTCTGATGCGACTTATTGAGACACCGGTGTGTGGGTGCACGGGTCTCTCGAGTTTACCATCCCTGCTATCTAGGCCTCCACCTAGGGGGGTGGGTTTCCCCCAACAATAATTTTTTTTTGAACAGATTGATCATATTAAGCGTACTAAGCAATTAAGAAAATAAGCTTTAGGAACAAGTAGAATTACTCAAATTTCATAAATCTACACTTTTTAAGAACTACGTAGCATAAAGATAAAATAAGGGTTACTCAACCAATGCGAGACATATTTAACCCTAACAAATATATACTACACGGCTTGAATTACATATTTTATTATGTCACCCTTAGAGGGATTTGAGGAATACCACTCAAGTCCCAATTGACCACTACTAAGTCAAAATCAGTGCCATACATGATCTAGGATAACCAGATTTCTAAGATATTCACCGCCCTCCGTTCGTACGAGTCTGCCACAACAAAATATCAGGTCAAGCTACTAACAACCTAGTCCATCCTTGGTACAAGTCAAGACACTAATGAAAGGAGGTGGGAATATAAACCCTAACATCTGAGGTACAACCATACTCATCCTCAAATCTTATCAAATATACATATTTGTTACATGAACATAGCCATTCTCCTATCAAGGTATGGCCACATTCATCCTCCTAAACATTTGGAGTCAGGATGATAAGCACCCCACATACTCAACAACATGCACTCTTAGTATCCCTTAGGAATACTTGTATCACCATCCCACAAGTCCTGACACTTAGATGGATCTATGGCATAGGGTACTACATCATTAGTGTTACACTTGATTAGTTATTACCAATTGGGTGAATTAAGGCTTCATCATACAAATGAACATAAAAACCCTATTTCATTTCTATCAAGTGTATAAGCATTGCAACTTTAGAAGATATAAAAAATTTGAATTATAGATTTTAATTACATTGCCATATGATATCATCCATTGCATTATAATGAACCACATTATCATCACATCTTTTTAAGATATCCATTTCTTATCACAAGTTCTAGGGTTTCAACCCTTATTGGAACATAAAAAGGACTTCACCTCAATCAGGGCTCAACATTCCCAAAGGTCATTATGACCATCAAATTATTCATAGCAAGGTCATCCTCATCATTCCATGCCTTAAACACAGCTCAAAATATCATCACGATTATGTGTCCATAGGTATTATTATGGCAATGCACTATGATATTCAAATAGCACTACATTGTGGTTTAGACATAACAAGAGAGTAATACATTGTCACATTAATCATGCAAGAGGGATGATTATAACCAATCAACATCATTTAATTACATTAAGGTTAGGTATAGCAGACTATATCACATTGAAGTTACACACCCACTTATTATGGTCATTTATTAAATATAACTATAGGAGAGAAAAGGTATAACAACAAATTAATGATATTTAACCATTGAATTCTCATCACTAGGACCCACATATAATATCATGGGACTCATTCTAATCCATTGGATGTTGAAGCATCCAATCTAATTCATTAGATTGGATTCATTATTCACAGTTATCAATTGAATTATAGGTCTAACCATTAGATCAATTAAAGCAAGGAACCATTGGTTTAAGGTTTAGTCGAATCTATAATTACATCCTTAACTCACCATATGTGTTGATTACCTTATAAACCATTATTTGTGATCATTAAGTTACCATCAATTGTTAGATCAACACTATATTCATTTAACACCATCAAATATTAACCTAATGTCATCATTGATTGATAACATCATTAGAGAATCAAATCATTTCTCATTGAGATTCTAAGAGATCCTAACACTGACGTAAGGTGTGACTATTAGTTCACATCATCTTTCATAACCCTTGGTCACCACCATCGGTTGTCATGAAGACCAAACCATCGAGTCATGTATTTATAAGAGAAAATAACCAAGAAAACCTAATATGGACCATCGGTTGATAGGTACTTAGCACCAATAATAGCCATGTTGTTTGATTTCATGAGCTTTATTGTCTATTGGGCCCAATAACAAAAAAAAGGAAATAAAAGGAAAAGAAATTTAGTTAATAAAAGAATAAGTAAGAAAGGGAGAAAAGAAAGAGGTAGAAGCCTCTAGAAGGCTAGGAGGTAGCCTTTAAAGGTAGAATTCATGTCTTTGGGATTTCCTGGGTCCCAAGGAGCCCAAGTTGCCAAGATAATAAGAAAGGAAAGAGAAAATACCAATTAAATTGACATTATTAAAATATAACTTGCTTAGGAAGGAAATACCCTTTTCCTTTGGAATTTGGGTCTCCAATTTGATACAGAAGTAGATAATGTCGACTCAATGTTTCCTTTAAATTTTGGTGGAAAAAGGATGCACAATTCATGAAATATGAATTTTTGAAGTTATCCTAATCTGGAAAAGATTTAGTGTCACAATTTAATTTGGGATTTAAATCCCAATTTTCATTGATAAAACCATCACTCGCGACCATTGGATCAATGATCCACGTCCTAGGATGAATCCTAGTCACACGGGAAACTAGAATTTAGTGTCCAGATCACAGGAAACTTGATTAAGGATTGCTCGAGTTTGATCCTACGTGCGAGGTTGGAAAGGAGTCCATCGACTCCGAGAGATTGTTTCGGCTCTACCTAACCCAAGTTTGTTGGGGTTTCGTCATGATCAGGAGGAATCCCCAATTCAAGGGGAAATTGTGATGAACCCTATATATAGGGTAGAGCGGGTGGCCGCACGAGCAACCCCACAAACCCTTCCCTCGAGTCCGAAGCATTGCGACGATCATGATCATGCTCTCAATTTGACCAGCCACCATGTCCTTCCCCCTCATCTAGCTGTCGTCGTCGCTGGAGGATCCAAGGATCGGTGGCGGTGAAGGAGCAATGTGGAGAAGGAATTGAAGGTACCCCCGAGTCCATGAAGAATACCCGAAGCTATCGGACCCTTTGGTTTGTGCACAGGTGGTCGGGAGCTCAAGGTCAACAAGAGAGTTGACTCACGGGACTCTGTTGGCCGGCACAAGAGGTTGAAGACGACACCTGGTATTTTTACCAGCGTACCCTCCCACTCCTTCAGCCCAGGTAAGGGCATTCTCGCCCTTTCTTTCTTTGATCGTGAGAGAGATGCGTGCCACAGATCGTCAGATTTCCATGTGGTCCAGTGGACCATTGATCGGACGACTGAGGTCTATAGCAATTTTTAGAAAATAGTTCCTCTCTAATAGATAATCTAAGAAAATGTTTTTCTTTACAAAAATCATAGAAATTAATAGGAAGGTCAGATGAAGGAACTTTATATATGAAAAATGATCAGAAAAATATGAGTAATCTGATAAAAATAGTTTTCGTATCTGATTTCGTTTCTAATTGCACAAGTACATTGAGTTGATCATAAAGTGCATTAAATTTAGGTTAAAAACCCTAATGATGGTTAGAGATCAAATCTGAGATGCTTAATGGGTTAATTCGAGTATTAATAACCTATTGGGAAATAAAATGAGATTTAGATATGAAATTAGATTATAATTGGTTTGTTTTAGGGTTTTAATCCATGAATCTATGATAATACATGTAGAAACCTTGATCTAGGGTAAAGAAGGAAATTACCTTGAACAATCTAAATAATTTTGGATAATGTTGTTATTTATTGATCCTAAGTCTGTTTGGAGGAATATGACAAGCTAATTAGGGTTTATACTTAGATTTGTTGAATTAGGGTTTATAGTATCAATAATGAGGATGAACCCTAATGACACCCTAAAAGGAAGTAGGAAACCCTAGGAAGCGAGTTCATATGAGTGTAATCCAAGAAAATGAATAGTGATTAAATTATATGATTATCTCAGGATCATTTCTTGTGTGCATTGCCTACTTTCCTGGATATTTCCTTACTAGGATTACTGTTAGCTTGTTGAATCGACTAAACATGTATGTGGCTATTTATGAATAATCGATTTAGTTTCATGACATTTCCCAAACGTTTTATTGATTGGATGCAACCTAAACTGTTGGATGTTTAATTCTGGAATCATATAATTTCCCTATGATTATCACAATTAAGTATAAATGTGTATTCTCAAACCTACATGCCACCCTGATGTACATTGCATGACCAAGCCCCAGAGGGAAGGTATAATCAGTCAAGCCCTAGAGGGAAGACCATTGGGCACCATGAGAGGTGACCCCAAGCACCAAGCTCAATATGGAGAAGGTGGCCCTATGTCCTTTACAAGGACAAAACCCTAAGAGAGGGTAATCCAGGGTTTAGGAAAAAGCGGTTGAGGATGTCACATTGAAAACATAATTTGGGTTGTTAAAAACTTATTTGTGATAATGAAGTTGTTAGAAACTATTTGTGGAAATTTTGAATGACCCCCACATACTAGTATAGAAATATACTGACCGGTGTTTTGTTTGTCAGGGTTTTAGGTACAATTCGGAAAATGGACAAATAGTAAATCAAAATATTGTGAAGATACAAATAACCTATGCAAGGAGGATTGGTTATCTTAGACTTTTATTATGATATAAGCCTAGATCCGAATTTTACAAGGTATGCAAAAAGATTTGTTTTATTCCAGCTTTTCAGTTTAGTAATAGTAGAATTTGATAATTTTTATTGATTAAATGTCGAACCATGGATTATGAAATATTGGGATAACGTCTTTGACCTTCTCATCTCTTTTGATTGGGGGTTATCGAGAGATGGGGTTGTTACAAAAACCTTGGTAAGAATCATCATTAAACTTTTACATGACCAAGAATATAGTACCACCCACATTATATTCCTTGTTAACTTTTTAATGTATTCAACATTGTTGATAGATCCACCATTCCTAGTGAGGTCCGTTTTCATCGCCCAACTATTGAACATTGGGTTGAATTCTATAATAGATCCCCTACTCCTCTCCCAATCCCAGGAATGGGAGGTTGTCAAAGGTCTTCTATAGGGACTAAACGTTAATGAGAGGGTTCCCCACATGAGTACTCCAGAGAGGAAGTGTACCACAGAAATTAAGTTGAGAAGTTAGAAAGAAAATGCATGTTCAATTTTGTAATCATATTTGTTGTTATGGCTGAAATGGTATTACATCTAGATGTGAATATTTTGTTTCCCCATGTAATAGTATAACTTGTTATACCTACCGTGTTTTTGTTTCACATCATTTTAAGTTAAGCTCCTAGTATCCTACAATTAATGATGAAAGATTGACATCCAGAGAACAAGGAACCGAAAGAAAAGATTTAATATAATTTAGAGGATATAGATAGGTAGATTTTATTTTCAGTTGCAAATAGTAGATTTCCCTTCATGTAACTCCTTGTTGGGGAGCTTATCTTTTGTAACATACCAAAATAGAATTTTACCCTAATAGTTTTACCCTTTTTGACTTAGCCAAACAAGGATAAGCTAATACATGTAATTAAGCGAATATAAAATACTTTGTACTTAATAATGACTTGTTTGGATGATAATAAGAAATTAAAGAGCTTAATCAGATAAATATTTCCCATATATTCTTAATATAGGGTTATATGCACAAATGCTTCAGTTGAGTTTTTAATAACAGGCTTGAAGTGCAAAATGTATACTAAGTAATAAAAATAATAAAATATTTCATCCTAGAACTTTCTAGTGCTTTTTAGTATATGAAAAAGGAGAGAAATCTCAAAATACAAATAAAAGAGATAATAAGGACAATAATTGGAGATAATATGGGATATAATGGATTAAAAGAGGATAATGAGGAATATGTTGTTTCAAAAAGCACAAATAGGAAACCATGAAATAATTGGATATGAAAATTCGTTTTCTTGATCTAAAAGAAACTTAATGGCCAAGTATCATCTAGTTTGGATAATAAATAAATATATATAAGCCTTTATTACAAGATAATGGGAAATAAGCCAATAAAGTGAAATAAAATATTTAATGCCCTCAAATTGGAAACATAACTCCAAATTCGAGATCTAAACATAAAAATAAGACTTTGGGCAAATTTGCAACTAATTTGGATAATGTTTGATTAATAGGTATGTATAGGAGAGAGAAAATGCCTAAAAGGTGTAATTAATAAATAAATAAAACTCATGCCACCAAAAGTTGGAAATAGAGGCAAACTCGTATTCAACACACTTAAATTAAGTTGTGGGTGAAGTTTCACCCAATTTGGTTAATCCATGAGTCATTAATGCATCTAGAAAGAGGAATTAAGAATAAATTAAATAACATTTTTAAAGTTGCCAAAAGTGAAATCTAATTGGATATTCAGAATCTACACATTAAAATTAACTTATGTGCAAAATTTGGTTTAATTTGGATAATTCTAGAATCCCTAAATGAGGAAAGAGAATATGTATGTATTATTTGGATTCCACTTTGCTTAATTCAATTGATTTTCCTGATTTTTTGCAAGTTTGGGCTGCCACGCGACCCACTTATGTCAGACTGTATTGTGGCCCTTTGATGAGAATCCGAAGGATGACGAGTTGTCTCCTACCTCCAGTCGGACTCTTTCTCACAGCTACAGTAACACGAATTTTCTTCCGCGCTTTCCTCTTCTGTCTTTCCTTTTCGGCGCCTCAGGTTTTGCTCTCCTCCATCTACACAACTTTCCGATCTGGTTGATCCTTAATTTAATAGGGTTTCCCTCTCTAGAAACCTGGGTCGACGAGCTCTCTCCTCTTCTTCCTCTATTTCCTTGTTCTCATAGATTTCTCGATGAACCTGGACTCCGCCCCTATATATAGGGCTTTCCCCACGATCCTTGAACCCTCAGAAACCTCACGTCATAGCCCTTTTGGTCCGATTTGCCCTACTTACATCCCTCCCTACTCCAACTACCTGTTGCGGTGACTGCGAGATCGTCTGGGGATTTTGGTCATCGGCGGGGCTTGATTTTGGTTGGTTTCTTGTCGTGAAGGTGTGGGCAAGCTTCGTGAGACCCTGCCTTGATCAAATTTCATGTATTGTAGATTCACCCCTTTTATCAACTTTCGACCTTCGTTGAAATTGTCAGCCTTTTGTTCGCCTACACAATGGCTTCTTTGACCTGGATCTTCCGCCTCGATGTAGGATACCTTCTTCGCCTTCAGTTTGGGTCCTCTAGGGCCCGTTCTCCTCGACTATGGTTCTCGATCTTCTTCTGTTTTGGCGGAGGTGCTAGATAGAGCTATGGTTGGCCGTTTTGGCTATGCCTGGGCTCTTTGGGACTGTCATCCTCTCGGGAACATATTTCCTTTAGAATTCTCTGCCTAGTTTGCGCTAGATCTCAGTCTGGAGCTCGGAGTTCTCCTCCCTGTTCCATGGCTTCAGGAGTTCCTCACGGGGAACAAACCCCAGTGTGGATTTCCCGCTTTTCCCTCATCTATCGCTTTGTTTTAGTTTTCTATCGGAAGGGTAAAATGGTCTTTTCACATGTTTCTTTGGGTTGCTTTACGCGAGATCTTGGCTGAGTTGTCCACTGACATGGTTGACCCTGATTGGCTTGCCCAGGTCCGCGTGGACTTTCTCTTCCCTTGCTTTGCGATCAGTTTACTTGTAATTATCTGATTGGCCGCTCACTAAAAATCAATAACTAATTATTGGATGATCAGGAAATTATGGAAAAATATTCATTGGAATCAAAAAAATAAGATCTAACTAATGGTATAAGTTTTGATAACTGGATCTAAATATTAATGATAGGCATTTTTCTTTGGATCTTATTAATGATGAATGAACTTGTAAAAATCATAACTAATTATATAAAAGTCAGAAAAATAAAATAAAATATGTTTTAGACTCCTAATAATATAACCTAAAATATGGAAAAGTTCTCATAACCTAATTCACATAATAATAAAAAGGTAGTTTTTAAGGTTTGGTTAATGTGTATGAAATTGACATAAAATTTGTATATGTATTTAATAGGCCTTTGGTGACCTAGACTTGGATTTAGGAGTGATTTGCAGTTGGACTCTGATTTGAGGTATGATGTATTCCCTATTCATCCATATTGAGCAATTCACTTACTTTATCATTCTTTTGAAATTGGCCTACATCATATGTCTATTCTATTGTTATCATGGTTCATGTGAACTAACTTGGTTATTGTGATCTTGGATAATCTCTTGGCATCTTATCTTGTGATACGGTATATTATGATTTTGTTGATGGTACATGTCTACTATGATGTGGAGGTTTATTGGTGGTTTCTTTTGTTGTCCATTGTGGCAAATCTTGTTTAATGTGACTATTCTTTTCTACTTGCCACTACATTTACCTGCTATGTGATTCAGTAACCCTAGAGTAGTATAATTGCATTGGTTTTGTCTCATTATCATTTGTGGAAATATTGTGATATTTTGGATGGTGGATATGTGATTCCCCATGCCAGGGCAGGATGTGTGATTCCTATACCAAGTTATATATGTTTGGGTGGCGGATGTGTGATTCCCCATGCCAGGGCAGGATGTGTGATTCCTGGCCCATGTCTCACCAGGTTCAAGATGTGTGATTCTTGACCACCTTTGACTTTTATAATATTCTAGTGTTATGCTTATCTCACAAGTATGCAGGATGTTGGTCATGATATGTGCATGTGGCATTTATTTATTGTTACATATGGCACGTATCTCTTTTTTTATGAATCTTATCTTTTATGCCCGTGTGGGTAGTCCTTTTCTTTTGCATTGGAAGCATTATAATTGATGTACTTATTGCCCTATATTGCTCAAGTTTTTCTTTAGTATACACATACCAGCTTTTTGTTGATATCCTCTTTTCCCTTTTCTTTTTGTGGGGTATGCTTCCAACCCCAGGTTTGATCGAGGAGGGTGAACTTCAACATCAACCTTGTAGCTGAGCTTTTAGGAGACTTGGTGAGGTGGTTAGATGACCCTCGGCTTGATCTTTGGCTTACATGTTTAGTTTTAGTTCTTGCCACCCATGTGTGGTGAATCGTTGTATCATGTAATCAAACTTTGAAAATTGTTAGATAATATTTTTTTCCGCTGCTACTCATTGTATAATGATACATACATGTTGAATGAATTGATCTCCATCAATTTGGTGAAAAATTTTACGCGGTGCTTGGTTCAAGGGATGTGGTCTTTTCTTTCTAGTAGGGAAATGGTTTCACTTCTTTACAACATGGTATCAGAGCCACTAGCAGTCAGTTATCTAACTATTTCAAACTCGTCTCCCTTAGGTTGTTTACCTTTATATTAGGATGCTTATACCTAGTACCTTGCCTTGTGCACGAAAAACCTTAATGGCTGGAGATAACTCAACGGTTGACAACCAGTACGGTTATGAGACACCTCAAAATACTAGGGTTGATCAAGGGACCTCATCATCCATTGGTTCGAGAGGAGCTATGACTCCAGAGTAAGAGTTGGCCATGTTTTGACAACTCTTTGTGTCTTCCATGGTGGGGAAGATGAAAGACCCGATTGTACCTGAGAAGCCTAAGGAATTCTCAATCATGGAGTTCATGAAGATGCAACCACTCTCCTTCAAGGGTGAGGGAGAGATAGAGATGGTCGAAAAAGCTGATGATTGGGTGTTAGCCATGGAGAGGACTTTTGATGGTATGGCATGCCCTCCACATCAAAAGGTTAGGTTTGCTTCCTATGTCTTGGATGGACCAGCTAGAGTTTGGTAGAATGGAATTGAAAAGACTAGAGATATCTCCACCATGACTTGGATAAAGTTTTTGTCTCTCTTTCATGGGAAGTACATCTGCACTGCTGCCCTAAAGAAGAAAGAAGAAGAGTTATATAGTTTAAAGCAGGGTTCCCTATCCGTTTCTGCCTATGTGCAAAGGTTTCTACTGTTGGAGCGTTATGTAGTTGATTTGGGTAAGGAACGTAGGGCTAACCTTTTCCTCCAAGGTCTCAACTACAATGTGGGATGTGCTCTAATCCCACAATTGTCATTGACATTTCAGTAGATGGTTGATATAGCTTTGGTTGTGGATTCTTACCCAGGGTTCCAACCTAGGGATTTTGACAAGAAGAGGAAGTTCTCAGGTGATGAACAAAAAAGGGATAAGTGTTCTAAGTGCAATGATTACCATCCTCCAGGAAAGTGTTCTCATAAAAAACCTCATCCAGTGGTATGCCATCATTGCAATGAACCTAGACACGTCAGACCTCAGTGCCCCAAGCTTCGTTTTGGACCTGGACATGTTCCTCAGCAAGCACCTCCTCAGAATCATGGTAAAATTAATGGTAAGAAGCCTATGGAAAGGAGAATTGGAAGAGTTTTTGCTTTGGATGGTGAAGAAGTTAATGATGATGAGAAAGTTAACCCATAGTACTTTAGATTAGTTTTTACAAGTTATGTTTCCTTTTTGCATGTTGCTTATGTAGTTGGACGTAAGAAGCATAGTTTAACCTTTGTATCTAAAGTTTAATTTGATATATTTTGATGAACCCTTGTAAGGGGTGGTGAATAAGTTTTCTTATGGATGTTTTGATTTCGAGGACAAAATCCCTTTAAGGGGTAGTGTGTTGTAACATACGAGAAATAGAATTTTACCCTAATAGTTTTACCCTTTTTGACTTAGCCAAACAAGGATAAGCTAATACATGTAATTAAGAGAATGTAAAATACTTTGTACTTATTAATTACTTGTTTGGCTGATAATAAGAAATTAAAGAGCTTCATCGGATAAATATTTCCCATATATTCTTAATATAGGGTTATACGCACAAATGCTTCAGTTGGGTTTTTAATAATGGGCTTGAAGTGCAAATTGTACACTAAGTAATAAAAATAATAAATTATTTCATCCTATAACTTTCTAGTGCTTTTTAGTATATGAAAAAGGAGAGAAATCTCAAAATACACATAGGAGGGATAATAAGGACAATAATTGGAGATAATATGGGATATAATGGATTAAAAGAGGATAATGAGGAGTATGTTGTTTCAAAAAGCACAAATAGGAAACCATGAAATAATTTGATATGCAAAATACATTTTCTTGATCTAAAAGAAACTTAATGGCCAAGTATCATCTAATTTGGATAATAAATAAATATATATAAGCCTTTATTACAAGATAATGGGAAATAAGCCAATAAAGTGAAATAAAATATTTAATGCCCTCAAATTGAAACATAACTCCAAATTCGAGATCTAAGCATAAAAATAAGACTTTGGGAAAATTTGCAACTAATTTGGATAATGTTTGATTAATAGGTATATATAGGAGAGAGAAAATGCCTAAAAGGTGTAATTAATAAATAAATATAACTCATGCCACCAAAAGTTGGAAATAAAGGCAAACTCATATTCAACACACTTAAGTTAAGTTGTGGATGAAGTTTCACCCAATTTGGTTAATCTATGAGTCATTAATGCATCTAGAAAGAGGAATTAAGAATAAATTAAATAACATTTCTAAAGTTGCCAAAAGTGAAATCTAATTGGATATTCAGAATCTACACATTAAACTTAACTTATGTGAAAAATTTGGTTTAATTTGGATAATTATAGAATCCTTAAATGGGGAAAGAGAATATGCATGTATTATTTGGATTCCACTTTGCTTAATTCAATTGATTTTCCCGATTTTTCCCAAGTTTGGGCTGTCACGCGGCCCACTTATGTCGGACTGTATTGTGGCCCTTGGATGAGAATCTGATGGATGAGGAGTTGTCTCCTACCTCCAGTTGGACACTTTCTCACAGCTATAGTAATGCGAATTTTCTTCCGCGCTTTCCTCTTCCGTCTTTCCTTTTCGGCACCTCAGGTTTTGCTTTCCTCCATCTACACAACTTTCCGATCTAGTTGATCCTTAATTTAATAGGGTTTCTCTCTCTAGAAACCCGGGTCGACGAGATCTTTCCTCTTCTTCCTCTATTTCCTGGTTCTCATAGATTTCTCGATGAACCTGGACTCCGCCCCTATATATAGGGCTTTCCCCACGATCCTTGAACCCTCAGAAACCTCGCGTCATAGTCCTTTTGGTCCGATTTGCCCTACTTCCATCCCTCCCTACTCCAACTACCTGTTGTGGTGACGACGAGATCGTATGGGGATTCTAGTCATCGGCGGGGCTTGATTTTGGTTGGTTTTGTGTCGTAAAGGTGTGGGCAAGCTTCGTGAGACCCTGCCTTGCTCGGATTTCATGTATTGCAGATTCGCCCCTTTTTATCAACTTTCGACCTTCGTTGAAATTGTTAGCCTTTTGTTCGCCTATGCAATGGATTCTTCGACCTGGATCTTCGGCCTCGATGTAGGATACCTTCTTCGGCTTCAGTTTGGGTCCTCTAGGGCCTGTTCTACTCGACTATGGTTCTCGATCTTCTTCTATTTTGGCGGAGGTGCTAGTTAGAGCTATGGCTGGCCGTTTTGGCTGTGCCTGGGCTCTTTGGGACTGTCGTCCTCTCGGGAACATAGTTCCTTTAGAATTCTCCACCTAGTTTGTGCTAGATCTCAGTATGGAGCTCGGAGTTCTCCTCCCTATTCCATGGCTTCGAGAGTTCCTCACAGGGAACAAACCCCAGTGTGGATTTCCCGCTTTGCCCTCATCTGTCGCTTTGTTTTAGTTTTCTATCAGAAGGGTAAAATGATCTTTTCACCTGTTTCTTTGGGTTGCTTTACGCGAGATCTTGGGCGAGTTGTCCACTAACATGGCCGGCCCTAATTGGCCTGCCCAGGTCCATGTGGACTTTCTCTACCCTTGCTTTGCGATCGGTTTACTTGTAATTATCTGATTGGTCGCTCATTAAAAATCAATAACTAATTATTGGATGATCAGGAAATTATGGAAAAATATTCGTTGGAATCAGAAAAATACGATCTAACTAATGGTATAAGTTTTGATAACTGGATCTAAATATTAATGATAGGTGTTTTTCTTTGGATCTAATTAATGATGAATTAACTTGTAAAAATCATAACTAATTAAATATAAGTTAGAAAAATATAATAAAATATGTTTAGATCCTAGAAATATAACCTAAAATATGGAACAGTTCTCATAACCTAATTCACATAATAATAAAAAGGTAGTTTTTAGGTTTTGGTTAATGTGTATGAAATTGACATAAAATATGTATATGTGTTTAATAGGCCTTTGGTGACCTAGACTTGGATTTAGGAGTGCTTTGCAGTTGGACTCTGATTTGAGGTATGATGTATTCCCTATTCATCCATATTGAGCAATTCACTTACTTTATCATTCTTTTGAAATTGGCCTACACCATATGTCTATTCTATTGTTATCATGGTTCATGTGAACTACCTTGGTGATTGTGATCTTGGATAATCTCTTGGCATCTTATCTTGTGATATGGTATATTATGATTTTGTTGATGGTACATGTCCATTGTGATGTGGAGGTTTATTGGTGGTTTCTTTTGTTGTCCATTGTGGAAAATCTTGTTTAATGTGACTATACTTTTCTACTTGCCACTACATTTACCTGCTATGTGATTCAGTAACCCTAGAGTAGTATAATTGCATTGGTTTTGTCTCATTATCATTTATGGCAACATTGAGATATTTTGGATGGTGGATGTGTGATTCCCCATGCCAGGGTAGGATGTGTGATTCTTGTACCAAGTTATATATGTTTGGATGGCGGATGTGTGATTCCCCATGCCAGGGCAGGATGTGTGATTCATGGCCCATGTCTCACTAGGTTCAATATATGTGATTCTTGACCACCTTTGACTTTTATAATATTCTAGTATTATGCTTATCTCACATGTATGAAGGATGTTGGTCATGATATGTGCATGTGGCATTTCTTTATTGTTACATATGGCAAGTATCTCTTTTGTTATGAATCTTATCTTTTATGCCTGTGTGGGTAGTCCTTTTCTTTTGCATGGGAAGCATTTATAACTGATGTACTTATTGCCCTATATTGCTCAAGTTTTTCTTTAGTATACACATACCCGCTTTTTGCTGATATCCTCTTTTCCCTTTTCTTTTTGTGGGGTATGCTTCCTACCCCAGGTTTGATCAAGGAGGATGAACTTCAACATCAACCTTGTAGCTGAGCTTTTAGGAGACATGGTGAGGTGGTTAGATGACCCTCGGCTTGATCTTTGGCTTACATGTTTAGTTTTAGTTCTTGCCACCCATGTGTGGTGAATCGCTGTATCATGTAATCAAACTTTGCAAATTGTTTTATAATAATATTTTTTTTCCACTGCTACTCATTGTGTAATGATACATACATGTTGAATGAATTGATCTCCATCCCTTTGGTGAAAAATTTTATGTGGTGCTTGGTTCAAGGGATGTGGTCTTTTCTTTCTAGTATGGAAGTGGTTTCACTTCTTTACATCTTTCATCCTGTTACCAAACTCTTTCTCTTTAGTAAAATTTATTAATTATTTTTTCTTAATTGTTAACCCGTCGATCACATATTATGGTAATGGACCTTTCCCTATCGAACCATCTTAATTGGGGATATTAGGGGGAGGGGGTTGTTATATTTGGTATTAGAACCTCCTTTGCTATTTGAACTTATTAAATTTTAAAAGTTCTATAGAACCCAAGGGAAGTATTAGAGTACTTTATATACACAATTGTGTCTTGAAAGGACCATGATCCTGTGGAAGGAAAAACGTTACTCCGCACCACTAGTCGGCTTAAAAGGACTCCCAAAATTATGCATCTTCCCTTGCCAAAGTCAAAGGATTTTCCTCAAAAAAACACCTCTAGGATTTCTTCTCATCTAATTAAATCCCTTCTCTAACTTCCTTTCACTCACCAAAACCCTAGGAACCTACAATTGCTTCCTCTTCTCATTCTAATAAATAGGGTTATGGATATTAGGTTTTAAGGCATCCTCCACCAAATAAGGCGTTGAAAATATGGTGGCATTACCTGTATGTAAACTAAAGTTTGATTGTATTCTTAGGTAGATGGCTCGGGTGAAGACCGTAGCTACTCCTATCAAGGCCACCAAGAACCCAGCTAGGGGTGGTTGGCCTCCCCGTAAGAGGAGAGCATCTTCCAAGAAGAGGAAGAGGGACTGGGGTGATGAGTCCTCAAAGAAGAGGAAGAGACCCGAGGAAGCCTCAGAAGAAGGCCCAGATCCCAATCCAGTTCCCTTCGACAACCCTGAGATGAACTAGGAAGAGAAACACATGTCCGAGGACAATGCCAAGTTTGAAGAGAACCAGACCGGTGGTTCAGGCCCGACAATGGTGGTTCACACCCATGATGCCCTATGTATGGAACATCAGAAGAGGATAAATTAGGCCATTAGTGTCCCGACCCTCAGGGATATAGCCAGTGATGAAAATGGTGAGTCGCTTTCCGTTCGTCCTCGACTCAGAGTCACCATTTTGGACTTCGTCAAGCTAAACATCGAGAGATTCTCGGGAGAGGATAAGACCGAAGTGGTCAACAAAGCAGATGCTTGGTTGCTGGAAATCGAGAACAGTTTTCACATGTTAGAGGTATAACCAAACAAGAAGGTTCTTTTTGCTACTCATCTCTTAGAAGGAGCAGCCAAGATCGGGTGGGAAAACCACATCATGGGACGAGATCTAAGTGAGGATCTGGTGGCATGGACCAACTTCAGGACTATCTTTATCGCCAGATTCATCCCCACCTCAGCTAAGAAGGAGAAGGAAAGAGAGTTCACCAACATGATCTAGGGTAACCTATCTGTTGCGGACTTTGGCCATAAGTTTTGCATCCTGGAGCGTTTTAGGCACGCGATGGATGAGGAAATATGAGTGGACCATTTTTTGGAGCGTCTTCACCCCACAATCAAACCACATGTGACGGCTAGTAAACTAGAAACTTTCTCTAAATCCTACAACACCACCTTAGATATGGAGAGGACAGTGATGCCTTCTTAGAACCCACCCAAAGGATATTTGGGTTTCACTGTAGGAACTCAAGGATAGAAGAATGATCACAAGAAAGGACAAGGATGTAACCACACCAAGGGAAAGCATGGACACAAAAGAAATCCACATGGTGAGAGTCACTTTCAGAAGTGTTGTACCTGTGGACAGACACATCCTGGGAAGTGCCGCTTCAAGAAGAGAGTGTGCTACTCTTTCCAGCAGGAGGGATACTTCATCGCCAACTGTCCTCTTCCTGATCCGAGAGGTCCAGTGGCAGCACAACCAGTGGTAGCAGCACCCCCAGCATGAGGAGGAGTACTAGATGGAGGGCCACCTGTTGGAGAGAGAAGGAAAGCCAGAGTGTTCTCCATCAACAATGAAAAAGCTCAAGTGAATGCTAATAGGTTGATCAAGGGTAATAACCCATAGAGTTTTCCTTTCAGTTTAGTTTGATCATGTTATCACAGACTAATACAATATGAAACTATGTAGGCATTCTTGAAGTTATGGGACAAAATGTAAAAGCTCTTTTTGATTTTGGTTCTACTAATACTTTTATTTTGAGGAATATGGAAACTATGCTTTGTTTGGACATCAATGATTTAGGCTATGTTTTGGTTGTCACAACCTTGAGTGGTCGTTGTAACGTCCCAGGATTTGAGGCCTTGGATAATATGATCTTAAAAAGAATGATTGGAATACCCATATCACTAAGGTGCACCTCCTTTTCTGGGAGCCTATCACTAAAGAACTCCATAGTTAAGCGTGCTAAGCTTGGAGTAGTACTAGGATGGGTGACCAATCGGGAAGTTGATCTCGGCTTGCATGTGAGTGAGGAAAAAGTGCACAATTAAGGCTAGTGGTGATCTGTGGGGCCAATCATCATTTCTGAAACTCTACTAGAGCCTTGGGAAGTGGGCCTGGGCATTACAAATGGTATCAGAGCCAATTCCCCTCTAGTAGGTGGGGCCCACATGGGCCTGTGCCATGTAAGTCTTTGAGCCGTACGGTCCACGCATGTTGGAATGGGCTATCCAAGTTGATGGAGCCACCCATGCACTGGTACTGTCTAGGCATGTTGGAAAGGGCTATCTGAGTTGATGGAGTCGCCTTTGCATTGGTAGTCGTGATCGGGAGCTGAGTGTACATGGGTCATTTGGGTCAACACTAAAATGGGGAATGATTATGAGGCCTTATAGTTCAGCCTTGACGAGGACGTCAAGAGTCTAAGTGGGGGAGATTGTAACGTCCTAGGATTTGAGGCCTTAGATAAGATGATCTTAAAAGGAATGATTGGACTACCCATATCACCAAGGTGCACCTCCTTTTCTGGGAGCCTATCACTAAATAACTCCATAGTTAAGTGTGTTAAGCTTGGAGTAGTACTAGGATGGGTGACAGTCGGGAAGTTGACCTCGGCTTGCGCGTGAGGAAGGAAAAAGCACGCAATTAAGGCTAGTGGTAGTCTGTGGGGCCAATCATCATTCCTAAAACTCTACTAGAGCCTTGGGTAGTGGGCCCAGGCATTACAGTTGTATATATACATGTCTTTCAAAAACCCCTATCTTGCCAGTTAAGTACTTAAGTTATGAGCTTCCCGCTAACTTCATCCTCCTCGATATGAATGATTTTGATGTAATTATGGGTACGGATTGGCTTTACACCTATAGAGCACAGATTGACTATAGTGAAATGAAGATCCATATTAGGAAACTTGGTCATCCACACTTTACCATTTGAGGAAGGAGAGATACGACTACCAGCCTTTATGTGTCAACTTTGAAGGCTAAGCATATGATATCCAAAGCCTTCCAAGCATACCTAGCCATAGTGATCGAGCTTGAAGCCAAGGTACGACCTATAGAGGAGATAGAGGTTGTTTGGGAGTATGAGGATGTGTTTCCAGATGATTTACCAGGGATTCCCCCTGAGATGGAGGCAGATTTCTCCATTGAGTTAGCTCCTGAGACTAGCCCTATATCTAAGTCACCCTATAGAATGGCCCATGCTGAGTTGCTTGAGTTGAAAACCCAGTTGCAGGAGTTGCTAGATAAATGTTTTATCCGACCGAGTTCATCACCATGGGGAGCACTTGTCTTGTTTATGAAGAAGAAGGATGGATCACTCCAGATGTGTATTGATTACCAGATGATCAATCAGGCGACCATTAAGAACAAGTACCCCCTACCCATAATAGATAATCTTTTTGACAAGCTCAAATCAGCCAGAGTCTTTTCCAAGATTGATTTGAGGTCTGGGTACTACCATGTACGAGTCAAGAGTGAGGATATACCTAAGATGGCTTTCTGAACATGATATGGCCATTATGAGTTCGTGGTCATGTCATTTGATTTGTCCAATGCACCCAGTGTCTTTATGAACTTTATGAATAGTGTGTTCCAACCCTTCCTTGACTCCTTTGTGATCATGTTCATATACAACATCTTGGTGTACTCTCATGACCTAGAGCAACATTGTGACCATCTAGGTAGAGTCCTTGATATACTGAGAGAGCATAAGTTCTATGGAAAGTTCTCCAAATGTGAGTTTTGGATAGACTGAGTCATGTTTCTCGGACACATCATCTTAGGAGGAACAATCGTCGTAGACCCAGGTAAAGTGTCGGCAGTTTGAGACTAGCCTGCACCGAAGAACCCCTCTGAGATTCTCAACTTCTTAGGGTTATCCAGATACTATCAGTGCTTCATCAAGGATTTATCGAAGACCTCCTTGCCGCTTACCATGTTGACTCTGAAATATGTGAAGTTCGTGTGGTCTGATATATGTGAGGCTCATTTTCAGGAGCTAAAGGAGAAGCTAACCACTGCTCCAGTTTTAACTCTACCTTCCGGCAATGAGGGTTTTGTGATATTCACCGATACTTCAAAGATGGGACTTGGCTATGTGTTGGAACAGAATCGGCATGTGGTTGCATATGTCTACCGATACCTCAAGCCCAACGAGGTGAACTACCCAATGCATGACTTAGAGCTGGCTACTATCATCCATGCATTGAAAATATGGAAGCATTACCTGTACGGTGCTACCTTCAAGATCCTCACTAACCATAAAATCTTGAAGTACCTCCTGACACAGAGAGACCTGAACCTACGACAGCGACGATGGATGGGAGTACATGAAGGATTATGACTTCACCATCGCCTATCATCTTGGCAAAGCGAACGTCGTAGCTGATGCGTTGAGTCAGAAATAGCTCAATTGTGCGGCTGTTTTTTCTAGCCAGTGGAAAATCTTAGAAGAGCTTGTAGAGTGGATTCTACATCCATTAGAGGACCAAGTTTGATTGGCCAATATTCAGATTCAGTCAGAGTTGTTAAGAGAGATAGTGGTGGCACAATTGACCAGTTCAGAACTCAGCAGAATGAAGGGCTTTTTGAAGAAGCCACAAACCCATCTCTTGATGGGAGTAGATGGAGGATTCAGATTCGAGAACCATATATGGGTTCTTGCAAATTCTCCGTTGAAGGAATGTATCTTGCAAGAGGCTCATGGTTCTAAGTATACGGTACACCTGGGCACTACAAAGATGTTTAAGGACCTACAGAGGTATTTCTAGTGGCTAGGAATGAAGAGAGATATTGCAGCATATGTGTCCAGTTGTCTTACGTGCCAGATGGTAAAGGCTGAACACTAATGACCCAGTGGACTTTTACATTTCATAGAGATTCTAGAGTGGAAATGGGAGCAGATCACCAAGGATTGTGTGGTGGGTCTACCCCAGACCAAGAGAGGTCATGATGCAATATGGGTTGTGGTAGATTGCCTAACCAAGTCAGCACACTTCCTTGCCCTGAAGACCACTACCAAGTTGTCAAACTTAGCCGAGCTGTATATTAGGGAGATAGTATGTTTGCATGGCGTACCCAGTTCTATCATCTCCGACAGAAACCCGAAGTTCACTTCCAAGTTATGGAAGCAAGTATAAGAGGAACTTGGGACAAGGTTGAAGTTTGGTACCGCTTATCACCCCCAGACGGATGGTCAGTCAGAGAGGATGATCCATATGTTATAGGATTTGTTGAGAGCTTGCATGCTCGATTGGGATGGATCATGGGAGCAATACTTACCTTTAGCCAAGTTTGCCTACAACAACAGCTACCAAACCAGTATCGGGATGCCTCTTTATGAACCTCTTTATGGGAGACTGTGTCGGTCACTACTTCACTGGGATGATGTATGTGAGAGGACCTTGTTGAGGTCAGATGAGCTCCAAGTGTTTGCAGATAAAGTTGTTTTGATCAAGTAGAGGCTGAAGAGAGCCCATGATCGAAAGAAGTCATATGTTGATGCGAAGCAAAATGACATGCAGTTCACTATGGGAGAGCATGTATTCTTGAAAATCTGATCGCTCCAAGCTGTAACTAAGAATAGAGGGAAGTTGATTCCTCGATACGTAGGTCTGTTTGAGGTGTTAGAACGGATTGGTGAAGCTGCATACCATTTGACATTACCCCCTCAGTATAGTACGATGCATGATGTGTTTCACGTATCCAATCTGAAGCGATATGTGAAAGATTCAAGCCATGTGCTGAGCATTGAGCCTATTGAGCTTCAAGGGAAGTTGACCTATCCTGAGTCACTTTTGCAGATTCTAGATACCAAGGTGAAAGAACTCATATGTAAGAATATAGAGATGGTAAAGGTTCTTTGGAAGCACCATGGAGAGGATGAGGCCACATGGGAGCTAAAGACGGGCTTGGAAAAAGCATATCCTAACTTGTTTGTTTGATTGTTGAATTTTGAGGGCGAAATTCTTATAAGGAGGGGAGGATGTTATAATCTCAAATTTCTTAACTCAGAATTGAAATGTAATTTCTACTTTTAAGGATATATGAACAAATAATTATATGATTTGCTTTAACTGAGTGGATTTCCTTGCGAATATCCTTACTGTTTGATTTTGTGGGATTTATTGGCTATTGGGCCCAATAATAAGAAAAAGGAAATAAAAGGAAAAGAAATTTAGTTAATAAAAGTATAAGTAAGAAAAGGAGAAAATAAAGAGGTATACGCCTCTAAAAGGCTAGGAGGTATCCTTCAAAGGTAGATTTCATGTCTTTGGGATTTCTTGGGTCCCAAGGAGCCCAAGTTGCCAAGATAATAAGAAAGGAAAAAGAAAATACCAATTAAATTGACTTTATTAAAAGACAACTTTCTTATTATGAAAATTCCATTTTCCTTTGGAATTTGGGTCTCCAATTTGGTACACAAGTAGATAATTTCAACTCAAAGGTTACTTTAATTTTTTGTGGAAAAAGGATGCACGGTTCATGAGATATGAAGTTTTGAAGTTATCCTAAAGTGGAAAGGATTTTGTGTCACAATTTAATTTGGGATTTAAATCCTGATTTTGGTTGATAAAACCATCACTCGCGACCAGTGGATCAATGATCCACAGCTAGGGATGAATCCTAGTCTTACGGGAAACTAGAACTCAGTGTCCAGATCATAGGAAACTCAATCAAGGATTGCTCGGGTTTGAGCCTACGTGCGAGGTTGGAAAGGAGTCCATCAACTCTGGGAGATTGTTCCAACTCTACCTAACCCAAGTTTCTTGGGGTTTCATCATGATCTAGAGGAATCCCCAACTCACCGGGAACCTGTGATGAACCCTATATATAGGGTAGAGTGGGTGGCCGCACGAGCAACCCCACAAACCCTGCCCTCAAGTCTGGAGAATTGTAACGATTGTGATCGTGCTCTCAATTTGACCAACCACCCTATCCTTCCCCCTCGTCGAGCTGCCGCCGTCGCCGAAGGATCTAAGGATCAATGGTGGTGAAGGAGCAGTGTGGAGAAGGGATTGAAGCTACCCCCGAGTCTGGGAGGATCAGGAAAAGATATCGGACCCTTTGGTTTGTATGCAGGTGGTTGGGAGCTCAAAGTTAATGAGAGAGTTGACTCACGAGGCTCTGCTAGCTGGCGCGAGAGGTTGAAGATGACACATGGTATTTTTACCATTGTACCCTCCCGCTCCTTCAGCCCAGGTAAGGGCATTCTCGCCCTTTTCTTTCTTTTGATTGCGAGAGAGATGCGCACCGTAGATCATCAGATTTCCACGTGGTCCTGTGAACCATTGATCGGACGGTTGAGGTCTATAGCGATTTTCAGAAAATAGTTCCTCTCTAATAGATAATCCAAGAAAATGCTTTTCTTTGCAAAAATCATAGAAATTAATAGGAAGGTCGGATGAAGGAACTTTATATATGAAAAATGATCAGAAAAATATGAGTAATATGAAAAAAAATAATTTTAGCATTAGATTTTGTTTCTAATTGCAAAAGTACCTTGAGTTGATCATACAGTGCATTAAATTTAGGTTAAAAACCCTAATGATGGTTAGAGATCAAATCTAAGATGCTTAATGGGTTAATTTGAGTATTAATAACATATTGGGAGATAAACTGAGATTTAGATCTGAAATTAGATTATAATTGGTTTGTTTTAGGGTTTTAATCCATGAATCTATGAAATACATGTAGAAACCCTAATCTAGGGTAAAGAAGGAAATTACCATGAATTGTCTGAATAATTTGGGATAATGTTGTTATTTATTGATCATAAGCCTATTTGGAGGAATATGACAAGCTAATTAGGGTTTATACTTAGATTTTTTGAATTAGGGTTTATAATATCAATGATGAGGATGAACCCTATTAAAAACCTAAAAGGAAGTAGGAAACCCTAGGAAGTGAGTTCATATGAGTGTAATCTGAGAAAGTGAATAGTGATTAAATTATATGATTATTTCAGGATCATTGCTTGTGTGCACTACCTGCTTGCCTAGATATTTCCTTACTTGGATTATTGTTAGCCTGTTGAATCGAATGAACATGTATGTGGTTATTTATGAATTATCGATTTAGTTTCACAGAGTTTCTCGAACATTTTATCGATTGGATGCAACCTAAACTATTGCATGTTTAATTCTGCAATCCTATAAAGTCCCTATGATTATCACAATTAAGTATATATGTGTATTCTCAAACCTACATGCCACCCTGATGTATGTTGCATGACGAAGCCTCGGAAGGAAGGTCTAATTGGTCAAGCCCCAGAGGGAATACCATTGGGCACCATGAGAGGTGACCCCAAGCACCAAGCTCAGGATGGATAAGGTGGCCTTATGTCCCTTGCAAGGACAAAACCCTAAGATAGGGCAATCCAGGGTTTAGGGAAAAAGCGGTTGAGGATGTCACATTGAAAACATAATTTGGATAGTTAATAACTTATTTGTGATAATAAACTTGTTATAAATTATTCATGGAAATTTTGATTGTCCCCCACATACCAGTGTAGAAATATACTAACTGACATTTTGTTTGTTGGCATTTTAGGTACAATTCTGAAAATGGAAAAATAGTAAATTCAAATATTGTGATGATACAAATTACATGTGCAAGGATGATTAGTTAGCTTAGACTTTTACTGTGATAGAAGTCTAGATCCGAATTTTACAAGGTATGCAAAAAGATTTGTTTTATTCCATCTTTCCAGTTTAGTAATAGTAGAATTTGATAATTATTATTGATTAAATGCCAAACCATGGATCTTGAAATATTGGGATAACGTCTCTAACCTTTTGGTCTCCCTTAATTGGGGGTTACCAAGAGGTGGGGTCATTACAGAAACCTTGGTAATAATCATCACTAACATTTTACATGACCAAGAATATAGTACCAGCCACATTATATTCCTTGTTAACTTTGTAATGTATTCAACATTGTTGATAGATCCACCATTTCTCGTGAGGACTATTTTCATCGCCCAACTATTGAACATTGGGTTGAATTCTACAATAGATCCCCTACTCCTCTCCCAAGCCCATGAATGGAAGGTTGTGAAAGGTCTTCTATAGGGACTAAACCCTAATGAGAGGGTTCCCCATATGAGTACTCCAGAGAGGAAGTGTACCATAGAAATTAAGTTGAGAAGTTCGAAAGAAAATGCATGTTCAATTTTGTAATCATATTTGTTGCTATGGCTGAAATGGTATTACATCTAGATTGGAATATTTTGTTTCCCCATGTAATAGTATAACTTGTTATACCTACTGTGTTTTTGTTTCACATCATTTTAAGTTAAACTCCTAGTATCCTACAATTAATGATGAAAGATTGACATCCCGAGAACAAAGAACCTAAAGAAAAGATTCAATATAATTTAGAGCATATAGATAGGTACATTTTATTTTCAGTTGCAAATAGTAGATTTCCCTTCTTGTAACTCATTGTTGGGGATCTTATCTTTCATCTTGTTACCAAACTCTTTCTATTTAGTAAAATTTATTAATTATTTTAGCTTAATTGTTAACCCGTCAATCCCATATTACGGTAATGGCCCTTTCCCTCTCAAACCATCTTAATTAGGGATAATAGGGGGAGGGGGTTGTTACATTTGGTACTAGAGCATTGTTTACTATTTGAAATTATTAAACTTTAAAAGTTATACAGAACCCAAGGGAAGTATTAGAGTACTTTCTATAGACAATGGTGTCTAGAAAGGACCACAATCCCGAGGATGGAAAAATGTTCCTCCGCACCACTAGTCGGCTTAAGAGGACTCCCAGAATTGTGCATCTTCCCTTGCCAAAGTCAAAAGATTTTCCTCAAAAAAATACCTCTAGGATTGCTTCTCATCTAATTTAATCCCCTCTCTACCTCCCTTTCACTCACCAAAACCCTAGGAACCTACAATTGCTTCCTCTTCCCCTTATAATAAATAGGGTTATGGATATTAGGTGTTAAGGCATCCTCCACCAAATAATATAATTCATGTAAATAAGATGTCACAGACATAATTCTATAATTCTTTAAATGCCCTAAAAATAGAAATGAGATTAATAATATGCTTATGTGAAACAACATTTCCTGTGTTAATGACATTACCATCCCCAACAAATACCCCTACCCAAGGTGCTCTCACAAGAAGAGACCCTCCTCAAAGAAGAAGAGGAGGTCCATGTAGGGAGAGTCCTCCAAGAAAATGAAGAGGGAAGGTGAGGCCTTCACATAGAAAGGCCCTTAGCACGAGGCCATCCCCTTTGACATGCCTGGAGATGGTCCTGACCCCAAAGGTGAACCTATGATATAAGACAAACTTGAGGAGGACCCCAACACGTAGCTAACTCTGGACCGACAATGGGACAGGTGGTAGTCCACACTCCTAATGTTCTATGGATGGAACAAAAGAAGAAGTTGACTGAGGACATTAGTTCCTTGGCCCTTAAGGATGATGCCAAAGATGAGAATGGGCAACCTCTACCCGTCTGCCCTCATCTTGGAGCCACCATACTAGACCTTGTCAAGTTGAATATAGAAAAATTATGGGGTGAAGACAAAAACTGAGGTAGTGTATAAAGAAAATGAATAGCTTCTAGCCATGGAAATGGTTTTCACTTTTTGGAGATACATAAAATAAGAAGGTTTTCTTTGTTTCTTACCTTCTTGAAGGAGTAGCAAAGATCATCATCATCATCTAATCCTCATTCCCAACTATGTTGGGGTCGACTACATGGGTCCTTCATTTCCATTAAGCTCTATCATGGGTCAAATTCAGTTCGAGATGTAGAATTTCAAAATCTCTGTTTATAAGCTCTTCTCATGTTAATTTAGGCCTTCCTCTTCATCTATTAATTATTCTTGACTCAATAGCATTGCTTCATATAGGCACATTAGTCAGTATGCATGCACATGTCCATAACATCTGAATCGACCCTTGCATAACTTGTCCTTAATGTTCTCCACCCCTACTTTATTCCTGAAGGAGTAACAAATATATGGTGGGAAAATCATATTATGGAACGAGATTTGAATGAAGAACCAATGGTCTGGACATATTTTCATGCTATCTTCTCCACAAGATTCATACCCACCTTCGCTAAGAAAGAGAAGGAAAAGCAATTCATGTTCCTTTTCCAAGGCAACATGATAGTAGTTGATTTTGCTTGGAAGTTTCTCCTCCTAGAGCATTTTGGATATATGATCATTGAGGAGTGTCAAATGAAACATTTTGTTGAGAGCATGCATGCTCTAATCAAGCCTCATGTGATGGCAAGTAAACCAACAACCATCATTGAACCCCTCAACTTCTCTCTAGATATGGAGAAGTTAGTTATGACTGCACCGAACCTGACCAAGGGGAATTTAGGGTTCAATGAAGGCACTGATGCCCCATGAAATGACAATAAGAGAGGCCAAAGTTGTATAAATATAAAGGGATATAATGGAGTAAAATGGAATCCCCAACATGAGGATGGCAATCACATATGTCGCACCTATGGGAGGAAGCATCTTGGCAAGTGCCGCTTTGAAAATTGGGTGTGTTATCGTTGTCAGTAGGAAGGACATCTCATAGACAATTCTCCTATACCTATCCCTCAAGGTTGGGGTCCAGTGATATCCCAACCAGTGGTTATAGAACCCTAGGGAGCAGTGCCACTTGTATGAGAGAAAATACATGCCCTAGTCTTCACCATTAATAATGAAGAGGCCTATGTTAATGCCAACCATCTAATAGAGGTTAAGACCCTAGAGATCTTTTCCTATCCTTTAATATGATATGCAATTGTAGTTTGACTATCATGAATACAATGTATGCATGCTTCACATTATGGGACAAAATATAAAATATTTGTTTGACTTTTATTCTACAAATACTTTCATTTCAAGAAATCTCACAACTATGCTTTGTTTGGACTTCAAGGATTTAGGATATGTTTAATATGTCACTACCCCTAGTGGTAAATTTTTTTCATCTCTCTTGAAGACCCCACTCAGACATGTAAATATATGAATAATGAACTCCCTATTGATTTTGTCTTACTAGATATGAATGGCTTTGATGTAATAATTAGCATGGATTGTCTTTATGCATATAATGCAAAAATAGACTGTAGGGAAAAGGAAATAATAATAGAGAGACTAGGTAACCCACCCTTTACCATTAGAGGTAGGAGGGATTCTACCACTAACATGTATGTGTCAGTAGTAAAAGTAGAGTGGATGGTAGCCAAAGGTTGTCTAGCATTCCTAGTAGTAGTTATTGAACCGGAGCCATAGGTACAACTCTTAGAGGAAATAGAGATAGTCAGATACTATGTTGATGTGTTCCCACATGATTTTCTTAGTATACCTCCGGAGAGAGAAGTGGACTTCTTGTTATAGTTAGCTCCCGAGACAAACCTAATTTCTAGGGAACCTTACAAGATGCTCCCCCTGAGTTTCTTGAGTTGAAAAGGCAATTGCATGAACTATTAGAAAAGGGCTTCATCCGACCTAGAACTTCCCCATGGGGGGCACCATTCCCCTCTATTAAGAAAAATGACGAAACATTTTGCATGTGTATTGACTATATAATGATAAATTAGGATACCATTAAGAACAAGTATCCTCTACCCCACATAGATGACATGTTTGACCAGCTCAAAACTACTCGAGTCTTTTGAAGATCAAATTGAGATCCGGTTACCACCATCTATGAGTTAAGACTGAGGATATCCCAAAGACCACTTTTCGAACCCTCTATGGCCATTTGAGTTTTTGGTTATGCCTTTTGGGTTATCCAATGCCCCAAGTGTGTTAATGAACTTCATGATGAGTGTGTTCCAGCCCTTGATAACTTTGTCATAGTGTTCATAGATGACATCTTGGTTTTCTCAGATGACCTACACCGACATTATGAGCACTTAGAAAAGGTCCTTGATATCTTGAGAAAGTAAAAGTTTTAGGGGAAATTCTCAAAATGCAAGTTCTGGATATATCGAGTTATGTTTTTCCGGCACATCATATCTAGAGGAACCATTTCGATGGACCATGCTAAGGTAGTGGTCATTTTAGAATGGCCAGCTTTGAAGAACACATCTGGGATGTGTAGCTTCCTGGGATTGGTCAGATACTATCAATGATTCATCAAGGATTTCTTGAAGAATGATTTGCCTTTGACCAAGCTCACTCAGAAAGATGAGAATATCATCTGGTCTGAATTGTGTGAAGCATGATTTCTAGAGTTGAAGGGAAAGCTGACCTCTGCTCTTTCTTGACCATAACCTCAGGTAATGAAGGCTTTATCATCTTCACTGATGCATCAAAGATGGGGTTGGGATGTGTGTTAGAGCAGAACAACCATGTGGTCACCTTTGCTTCCATACAATTTGAGCCTAATGAGTTGAATTATTCAACCCACATATGGAACTTGTAGCTATTGTCTATGCATTGAAGATTTGGCAATACTATATGTATGGGTCTACCTTAAACATACTCACTGACCATAAAAGTCGAAAGTATCTTTTGACTCATAAGGACATAAACTTGCAAAAAAAATGTTAGTTGGAGTATCTGAAGGACTTTTACTTTACCATAGCCTACCATCCTTGCAACGCCAATGTGGTTTCTGATGCCATTAGTAGAAAATGACTTAGTCGTCATTTGTTTTGGTTATCCAGTGGAAGAGACTAGAAGACTTTGCTTGATGGGCACCACATCCATTGGAAGATAGAATCCATCTTGCCAATATCTAGATCAAGATTGACCTATTGAGAAAGCTTATAGAAGGCCAGTTAGTCATCCCAGAGTTAGAGAAGATGAAGGGTTTGATGGAAAAGACTTAGAAACACCTATCAATGGGTGTAAAGGTTGAATTTGATATAAGAATCATATTTGGGTACCTGAGGATTCTCCCTTTAAGACTCATATCTTGCAAAAGGCTCATGGGTATAAGTGTACAATACACCCCGACACCATGAAGATATTTAAGGACATGCAATGATACATTTGGTCGTCAGGAATGAAGAGAGACATAGCTTCATATTAGCCAGTTGTCTCACGTGCCAGATGGTGGAGGCCAAATACCAATGACCTCATGGGTTACTCTAATCAATTGAGATTCCTAAGTGGAAATGGGACCATATGAATATGGATTTTGTGGTAGGTCTTCCCAGGACAAGAAAAGGTGAAGATGCCATATGAGTTGTGGTGGACTGCCTAACCAAGTCAACACACTTCCTTTCCCTTAAGGTCACCACCAAGGGGTTAGCCTAGCTAATCTTTACATTTGAGTGATATTTCATTTACATGGTGTTATGAGTTCAATCATTTCTGATCATGACCCTAAGTTCACTTCAAAGTTACAGAAACAAGTTCAAGAAGAACTCGGTAGAAGGTTGAAATTTAGCACCACCTATCACCCTCAGACTGATGGATAGTTAGAAGAACAATTTAGTCATTAGAAGACCTATTGATAGCATGTGTGCTCGATTGTGGTGGATCTTGAGAGTAGTACCTGCCCTTGGCTGAGTTTGCCTATAATAACATCTATGAAGCCATTATCAGTATGCCTCTATATGAAGCTCTTTGTGGAAGGTCGTTTCGGTGACTGATCTCGGTGAGGGCCTTGTTGAGGTCAGAGGAACTATAGTTGTATGTTGACAAAGTTTCTTTGATCAAGCAAAGTCTGAAGAGAGCCCAGGACTGACAAAAGTTGTATGTCTATGTAAAGAGAAATTTTTTTCCTTTAGTGTCAGTGACCATGTTTTTCTAAAAATCTGACCCCTCCAAGCTATAGCTAAAGAAAAAGGAAAAATGAGTCCCAAATGCTTGGGTCCATTTGAGAATTTGGAATGGATTGGTGAGGCATCTTATCATTTAGCTTTATCACCACAATGCAACATGATGTATGGTGTGTTCCATGTGTCAAATCTAAAGCGCTATGTGAAGGATCCTAGCCATATATGTGTTTAACATTTAACCTATTGAGCTCTAAGAGAGGTTGCCATAACTTGAGTCACCTGTGAGGATATTGTAAGAAAAGGTGAAAGAGTTCAGGAATAAAAAGATAGAGATGGTAGAGGTTCTATGGAGGCACCACAGTGAAGATGAAGCCATATGGGAGCTAAAACTGACATGGAAAAATCTTATCCTGATTTGCTTGTATGATTAGTCAAATTTTGAGGATAAAATTCCTATTAGAGGGAAATGATGTTGTAACATGCTTTTTTACATGTATTTATATAATTGAAATGTAATTATCTAAGCAACAAGGATATAGCGGACACTTGGTGTGCTTTGTTTTATAAATATGTTCTTTTGCAAATTTCCCTTTTCTATGAATTTTGTGGTTTTTATTGATTTAATGTGTTCAATAATGAATATAGGGAAAAAGGAAGAAGGAAAAACCAATAATTAGTTAAGTAATAAAGGTAATGGGTAATAAATAATGTACTTTTGGAATTGTGTGGATTTCTCTAGAAAAGAGGTGTTGAAGGATACTAATGGATTAGTTTTAGCTTCACATGATTCCTAATAATAAAAGTAACAAAAAATAAAGGATATTGAAAAGGTAGAAAGATGAAAGAACTGATTTGATGCCTTAAATATTTGAAAAAAGAAGAATACTTGAATACTAAGAAAAGTATCTTTTATTTCTTTGTTTTGGTCTCAAAGCTTGCCCACAATTATCTAGTCATTAAGAGCATTCCTTTAATATTTGAGATTAAAAGGATGAATTAAGAGAGAGATATGAATTTAACAAATGTTCCTAAAGTGAAAGGGAAATTAGAAATACATTAAATGTCACATTGATTAATCAAACTTGGAAACAAAACCCGCCCCTTTATTCTGTCACATATGATCATAGACATAAGATCATAATTTGAGGGTCAGAGGACTTTCCTCTACCTTTGGCTAACAAAGGAAACTAGGAACAATGAAGCCAGTCCCTTTGTTCACACCTTTTTTACTTTCTGATCAACGAAAACTCTTAGATATCATCTCATTGAATTCAAAGGAAGTTCCCAATCTGATCCATCCTAGGTTTGACCCCTTTGGTAGGCTATAAAAGATTTCACCAATCCTTTCATCCCTTTTCTAGCCAACCCACAAACCAGAAATCTATATAAGGATGGGTAGAAACTCCTATGAGATTCGAGTTCTCTCACAAGACTCTGCTCAACTCCATGAATCACACCCTACCTCCAATTTCCTTTGCTTTCCTGTCTTCTCTCCCTCATTTCTGCTCCAAGTGGCATAGTGAACCCTCTTCACCATTCTACTAGTATAGACCATCCTTGAGCAATTGGTTGCCACCTTTGACTCCGTAGAGGTGTGTTAGACATACTGGTGTGTTTGCCTATTGCTAGGAAGGCTTAAGGCTCGAAGTCAACCTCCTAGTTGATCGGATACTCATGAAGAAAGAGCTTAACTGAGGAAGGAGATGACCCTAGGAAAGAAGATGCCTTAGCCCCTGACTCTCCTTAACAGGTCAGGGTTTATATGTCCTTTCTCCCTTTTTCACTCTATCCAATGAACTTTGTCAAGTGGGCGTGAGAGCCGAGTTGGCTTGAGCCCATTGGCTCGGCCCCGACCTCGTGGCATGGTAGAAGGCCCAGCCAGCTACTGAAGTGGTAGCTTGTGATTGGATAGAAACTATTTCATCTTGCTAAAATCATAATAATTAGTATGATGGTCCAAAGGTAACATGTAATATATGAAAAATGATCAGAAAAATGCAAGGAATGCAATAAAAAAGTTATACAACCTAAATTTGTCTCTAATTCCAAAAGTACCTAAAGATGCTAACTTTAATATATTAAACGTATAAAACCTTAATTTCTTGACTTTAATGATCATATCATGTTTAAATGACTTAAATGAATAAAGTTGGGTATTTTTTGAAAAGGAAATATCTTTGACCTAATATGGGTTTAATGATGGATAAAGCATCGGGTTTAGGGTTTCCAAGTTAAAAAGGGACATTAAAAGTGATGGTTTGGGTTTGGGAAGACAAAACCCTAATGAAACCCTAAGTCGAACCCATAACCTAACTTGGAATGCAAGTCAGTCTTAATGGTAGATTTTAGATAAAGTACTAATAGTTGGGTGGTATGCAATAATTTTAGGGTGATAGCTTGTTTGCTCCCAATCTACATTTGTATCCTTGTATTTTAATCTCTCCTAGGAAAGGTATGTGGTTACTCCTATGACTACTCTACTTAAATGATTTCTGAGGATTTCCAAGGTTCTTCGCATTGATTGCAAATAAATTGTTGGTTGTTTGTTTAGTTCCTTCATTCTTTAAAGCCTCTATGAGTATCACATATAAGTATAACTTGCTCAAATATCTTTTATTAATTTAAGTGATACATGAGGGATGTAAAACATGTCACTATGGTGATTAATTATCAATCGAGGATAGGATGATCATCAATAATACCAAGTCGGGATAGGATGGTCATTATGGGGCTAAGTCGGGATAGGATGGCCATTGTGAGGTGTATCCAGGAAAGGAAGGCCATAACAAAATGATCCCATGAGTGGGATCTTATGAAAAGTCCTCTGTAGGGACTAAATCTGATGAAAGGGTTCCCCACATGAAGACTCCATAGAGGGAGTGTACCATAGAGATTAAGTTGAGAAGTTAGAAAGAAAATGCATGTTGAATTTTGTAATCATATTTGCTGACATGCTGACTCTGTTGTTACACCTAGATGCTAATATTTTGTTTCCATCACATACAAGTATAACTTGTTATACTAATTGTGTTCTTGTTTCATGGTGTTTTAGGTTAAACTCATAGTATATTGAAATGAATGATGAAAGATGGACATCTAGAGAAGGACGCATCAAAAGAAAAGATCTAATGCAATTCTGGAGGATATAGATAACTAGCTTTTATTTTCAATTGCAAATAGTAAATTTCCCTTCATATAACTCCTTGTTGGAGAGTTTATCTTTCATCTTTTTACCAAACTCTTTCTATCTAGTGAAGTTTGTTAATTATTTTTAGTTAATTGTTAAACCATCAATCTTGTATTGTGGTAATGGGCCTTGCCCTCTCGGTCCACCTTAATTGGGAATAACAGGGGGAGGGGTTTGTTATAGAGACACATGAAAACATTAATGGAAAGAAATTCAAAAATAAAGACAATTGCAAACAGAGGGTTGAGTGAGAAGGAAGACAAAACCAGTTGGATACCAGATCATTCACACACTACTAAAAAATTTAGGATTATGTTTGTTTGTCCAGTCCCATTAAGAAAACATACTTTTTGGGTTTTTGGATCCTTGAATGCAATCTAATCATACTAAATGTAGATAATCGAACACGCTCATTGAGAAGGCAAGTCTCCTATGGTTCTAGCATGGTTACTTTTCTAGTGGTCACATTTGATACTCCTCCAGATCCGTGTATCTCCCTTTAGGCCTCTTCATTGAGAGTACTACTATGGATGTGAGTCACAATTTTACCATCACAGTAGGCACACTAACATGTATTGGGCAACAAGCACGACCTCCAATCATTCAAGAAGTGTTTGTGGTTTGTTATTCTGGCTTGTTATGGTCATTTTAGATACAATCATGTGAGAGAGAAAAGACCAAACTGACCTATTTTTATTAAGTTCTTTACAACACTAACCTAGATTCTAAATTATTTGGTGTCTTCAAAGAGAAGATGCCATGCGCCATAATGTTCCATTCTACTTTGGCATCTTCAAAGAGAAGCAACCACATGGTCGACGACCTTCAAATCTTCAATTTCTCTTTCCTAAGACTATGATATCATGTATTAGTTGATTCCAATATAACAACATATACAATTGTTATTAAATAATAAATGTCAAAATATAAATGAATACAATTATGTTATTAATATATATACATACATGCATATATCTCTAAGAAATATAGCTATATATTATATTCTTATATTTGTTTAATATATTAATTTATTCATAAATGATATATTATATGTTTAATATATTATATATTATATAGTATATATTATATATAATATTTTTATTATATGACATAGCTAAACACTACGTAATGCATTATTTTCTGCTAAACAAAATACTATACAATTTAAACAAATATTGGGTCTAAGTAGAAAGTAATTTAATAAGGTTAACACTATAATATGTATGACATGTATTTCATATGTTCAATATGTACTATACATTTATTTTGTGTGTTTACATATAAATTATATATTTAATAAGATATAATACATTTTGTATTCAAATTTATCTACTAATTAGATATAATATAATATTATAGAGGAAATGAACAAAATATTATAATTTAGTACATTCTATATCAAAAATATATGAATAACAGTCATATGTATATATTAATAAAGTAGGTTATTTATATATTGAAGTATCAACACAAAAATAAACGTTTAGTATACATCATTAAATATATATATTATTTGATATATAAAAATAGGAAAAAATCATTCCAGGTTCATTAAAATGTTGATAATTCATTGTTTTACAATATTATATATATACAAGCATGTATAATCAGTAATAATAAATTTTAATAGAATAAAATAATTCAGATTGAATCTTTTGTGTGTGCAAATTATTTGAAAACTATATAATATGGACTTAATTATATTGATGAGATACTTGAAATTTCAAACTGAGTTATTTAAAAAAGTTTACTCTTTTTAAATATCGTCGATATAAAAATATTTTGAAAATCATATTCAAATTAATACTACTATTCTGAACATTAATTTTTTTAATGAATAATAGAAGGTTTGTATAAGAAGATCTAAATTTCTCGTTGCAAAATAAGGGTCTTATATATTATTATCTAATTTATAGATGAATCTGAATAAGAAAATTATAGTCAATATATTGTTAAGTATGCTACTCATCTATATAGAAATATTGTAATTATATATCTAACATATGATATATATATATATATATATATATATACATATATATACACTAATGTTATGTATTAACTTATATTTAGACAATGAATATCAAAATAAAAATTATTGGATTCATTGTATAGAATTCAATTAATTAATATGTGGAATCATAGTATTGAAAAAAAAAAGTTTTGAAAGTCGTCGTATCACATGGCAGCTTCTCCTTGAAGACATCAAATGGAATGACATCTTCAAAAAGAAGCCTTCCATGTGGCTCAGGGTGGCATTTTCTCCTATTCGAACTATGTTATTTAGGAAATGAATTTAAAATTAGGTTAATGATAATGAATTAGTAAAATTAGGTCAATTTGGTTTATTGTAGCACACACTATAAGTAGAGAGACGACTCCTTATGTCTCTCGCTCCCTGCAACATATTGCACGCTACTAATATCATCATTGAATATAAAGTGTTGTTTATAGCTAGCGAAGTCGGCTCTTTTGTAGCACACAATTTCATAACATGGTTTACATGTAGACATATTAGGTACTAAATGTAAGGACGGACCCGATTTACCTCACAATGTTGTGATAACAGATGGTCAATACAATTCAAAGGCGAACCGGTAGTCAGAAAAGAACTGAACAGAAACCTAGAACGTTGGTATTAGGGATAGGATCAACTAAGGTAAATTGAATAATATAATATGTATATAAGAGATGTATACTTCATCTTGTATTGACTCATAAAACAGTTACAAATAGCAGCTGCCAACAATCAAATATGGATGCAAGCTGGTCGAATAGTAAGCAACACAAAGATATTGTTTCTGAGTTCTGACTCTATATATAGGGTTGTACGGATAGATAGACACTATAACTTGTTAATGGAAAATGCTATGGAGAGTCCAGACACACATTAGGATTAATTTTGGCATTTAGCATGCTAGGGGACAAAGTAGAGGAGGTTAAATGCCAAAATTTGTCTCAATGTGTGTCTGAGAATGACTTTGTATAGCAGATCTCCTTGTTAATAGATGCCAATCAATCTCGGGTTCCACACCCCATACATGGGATAGAATGTTTATAAATAACTACTAATTGGCAAACAAGTTGATTTATTCAGTAATTAATGTAACTACGAGGGCCGTATGTGCCAGCGGTATTACTACTCTTGTGTGACAACATTAGCATTGTTGTCGGCGACAGCCTCATGGAGTTTTGCATAGTTAACTCTTCAGTAGAATGGGGCGTACGCTATTGTAGTAGGAAGGGGTCGTCAGTCCCCAACTTTGTAACACGGATGATAATGAGGAAAAATTTCTGGAAGCATTAAATTCGGGGGAGATCGTGATGTCCATGTTTGCTCTAGAGTCCATTGGGATGACAAACCACGCCGCACTCTGTTCCTCTACCTCAACATCATAGAGGTGTCTGACCACTCAGATGTTGAGAAGGTACGAACCGACAGGGCTTGCAATGACCGCGAGATTGTGCAACGTACCGTAGTACTTCAACCAAAGATTTCGAATTCGCCTCGAAAGTAAGAAAAAACTTAAATAAACTAGTTTACTTAGCTTAGTTTCAAAGTTATTTCCAAAATAAATTAATTTGAGAGAAGAGTGAGAAAGTAGAGATGCAAGTCCTTTTTCCTTTTTGTTCTCTTATGGGTCAGTAGCGGGCCGGCTAATGCCAAGTGGCAACACCCTATTAAAGAAATCATTTGAAATGACGTTATCAATAGGGTGCAAGTGCTGCCACGTGACACTGGCCAACTTTTATGGACCACTGATATAATTTTTTGTTTTTCATTTTAACATTGACACTGAATGAATATTAATTTTATTTTTAATATATTTGAATACAATTTCAAATGTCAAATGAATTTAATTAATTATCATATCGAACACGATATATTACATGAATTTAAATAAGTGTATATATATACTACATCTAAAATATTACGTGAATTTAAAAGAAACATATTAATAATGCTACATATAAATAACACAACAACGTTAAAAAATTATATTATACTTAAACAACACCTTTGTGTAAATAAGTTACATTACATATGAATAACAATACATAAGAATAACACAATAATATATTTTGAAATTTTTGTGAATAATGTTAATATAAGTGACACAATAAGCCATCTGAATAATGTTACATATGGATTACACAATAATGTTTATAAAATGATGATTAAATGCATAAATGTATAAAATTATATATATATATATATATATATATATAGAGAGAGAGAGAGAGAGAGAGAGAGAGGTGAACTTGAAAGTTTTCTCTTATTTTGATATCATAAATAAGTATATAACTTTAGAATAATTCTATTCAATATCAAATCTGTACATAGTGCTTATTTTTATCCATATTATACAGACAATAATATGCTATATATATATATATATATATATATATATATATATACATATATATATATATAATGTATGTATATATATGTATATATATAATGTATGTATATATATGTATATATATGTGTGTGTGTATGTGTGTGTACAACTGGACGTAAAACAACTGTTTTAAAACAATAGAATCATATTTATGTATAATTTGTTTTATAAGCATTATCGTGTTATATATAAATTATTGTTTCATAACATTAAAAATTTAAATGTGTATATACTAGATAAACAATATTGTGATAAAAAATTTATTTGCATACATATTATAAATTATGATTAAATGCATAAATCAATAAAATATTATATATATATATATAGATATATATATATATATTTGACAACAAACAAATCCATTCATTACTCAAGCCATGCGACATCTACAAGTAGAGAAGTACAACAAGAAAAAATGTAGATCAGTCAAGAACATAGATCTAACACCACTACCACTCATATTGGAACGAGATTGAAACGCTTCTGCATAGAAACTCTCTTCTTCGTGGCTGACCAAAGCAGCTATTGTGAGAGATACCTTCAACTTGAACATAAGGCAGCGACATTAAGCATGAACCCGACTGAGATTCCGTCTGATTGTTGACTCTACCATCCATGACACGGCTCGAGCAACAAAGAACCTGAGGCAAAAACGAGACCAACCAGGGATCTCATCACTCTCACGAAAGGAGAGACACCCAAACCCCGAAAGGAGAGACAAACGTCAAAACGAAGGCAGGGAGCCGACACAGACTGAACTAAAAAATAGAGCAAAAGTAGCAAAGTGAGAAACACCCGCCCCCCAGCATATTCACGCCAAAAGCTTCGTGGCAGCCACCTCCTTGC